>OY728140.1:1797647436-1798897436 GCA_963277665.1 Viscum album
AGCTCCCACTCCTAAAGGAAGACGAACATTTCTTCCCCCGGCTTGTCATACATTATCGAAGAGGGAGAAAAGTAGCTTCTGTCAGTGTCTTCATGATATCAAAGTGCCTCAAGGTTATTCTTCAAATGTAAAAAATTTTGTCTCATTGAAAGACTTGAAGTTGATAGGTATGAAAATCACATGATTGTCATGTCATGATGCAACAAATTCTACCAGTTGCACTGCGTGGAATATTGCCCATCCGTGTCAGAAAGACTATAATGAGGTTGTGTTATTTTTTCAATTCAATTTGCAACAAGGCGATTGATGTGAATGCTTTGAACATTTTGGAAAAGGATGCAATTATTATACTTTGTCATTTGGAAATGTATTTTCCTCCAACTTTTTTTTGATATGATGGTGCATTTACTGATTCATCTGGTTCGAGAAATAAGGCTTTGTGGACCTGTATATCTTCGTTGGATGTATCCTTTTGAAAGGTATATGAAAATATTAAAGGGATATGTTAAAAATCCATATCGACCTGAAGCCTCCATTATTGAAAAGTATATTTCTGAGGAGGGTAGCAGAGTTTTGTACGAGTTACTTGGCTACGGCGCAACACATAGGTTTGCCTCCATCTCGCCATGAACGGGTTAATAATGAGGGAAAGGGGATTCGTGGCTTGAAAGTAAAATCACTGTCAGCTGAACATATGAAGAAGTTAGAATCATACATCTTGAATAACATAGCTGATGTTCAACCGTATATCACATTGCATATTAATGAGTTGAAACAATGTCATCCAAAGAAGAAAGAAATGTGGATTTTGAATGAGCACAACAAAACTTTTTTGCCATGGTTTAAAAAGACCTTGCTTGGTAGATCGGATGTATCAGAGACATTAAAATGGATAGTGGGTGGTCCATCTTTAAATGTGATAACATGGTCCGCTTATGACATTAATGGCTATACATTTCATACGAAAGCTCAGGACAACAGAAGTGCAGTTCAGAATAGTTGTGTATTGGTGTTTGCAGAAGCAATGCATTTTTCGAGTGCTAAGGACAGAAACCCAATTTCGGCATCAAGTGCATATTATGGAGTGATTGAAGACATATGGGAGGCTGATTACTTTAAAATTAAAGTTCCTGTTTTTAACTGTAAATGGTTTATCGGTAACAACAGTGTCAGACACGATGAATTTGGAATGACACTTGTTAATCTGAATAGATTGGAAGACACAGCTGATTCTTTTATAATGGCAACACATGCCAAACAAATTTTCTATGTAGTAGATCAATCAGATATGCAGTGGGCTGTTGTTTTACAAGGGAAAAACCAATATGTTGGTGAGGATGAATTTGATGAAGATGCTGATTTATGTGAGATCCCTACTTCCATGGAAAGATTAACAGAACATAATGATGAGTATGTTGAAGACATGGTTTGTGCCATTAGGAACGATCACGACGAAGGAATTTGGGGAAAACAATCCAACTGTACATTCCTAAAATTACAGGTAACACAAGTATATATCTTGTTTACATTTAGTTTTTTCATATAATGTTAGATACTGTAAATTTTTTACTTATTAAAATATGTATCAAACCAAAACGATAAAACAATAAAAACCGTAAAGAGGATAAGTCCTGCGCGCACCGGCAACCGGTCCTCTCTGTCTGTACCACCGGCCGGCCGCTGGGCTCACCACCGGCCGGCCGGTGGACCAGACAGAGAGCCTTCCTCTCTGTCTGGATCACCAGCGGCCGGCCGGTGTTGAGCCAGCGGCCGGCCGGTGGTTCAGACAGAGAGGAAGGCTCGGCCGGCCGGTGGTCCAGACAGAGACAGAGCCTCTCTGTCTGATCACCAGCGGCCGGCCGGTGTTGAGCCAGCGGCCGGCCGGTGGTTCAAACAGAGAGGAAGGCTCTGTCTGGTCCACCGCCGGCCGCTGGATCACCACCGGCCGCCCGGTGGACCAGACAGAGAGCCTTCCTCTCTGTCTGGATCACCAGCGGCCGGCCGGTGAGGAGCCAGCGGCCGGCCGGTGGTTTAGACAGAGAGGAAGGCTCTCTGTCTGGTCCACCGGCCAGCCGGTGGTGATCCAGCGGCCGGCCGGTGGTCCAGACAGAGGAAGGCTGTCTGCTCCACCGGCCGGCCGGTGGTGAGCCAGCGGCCGGCCGTGGCATCAGTGAGTCCACTTTTCAGCTTTCTTATGCCAACTCCTTGGCAACATTTTGCCTGTGTTTACCATGTTTATCATTGTTTAACATGCTTATCATATTACCGATGTTTACTATTATGTAATTTAGTACACTTTTCTATTTGTGAACTAATGTTTTTTTTTTGATTTGAAGGAAAATGACAGATCAATCAGTTGATCAGCCACATGATTCTGGAGATGAGCATATTGGTCATACATCTGGGGAGGAACATTCACATGCTCCTATTACAAAAAAGAGTTCAAAGGTTGGTAAGCGTGGGTGCACACGTTTACCAAAATTATCACTTGCCCGTACGAAGGAGGAGAGGATAGTAGTGGAGTTTGATGAGGATGATCTTCCTAGAGGTCCAAATGCTAAAGATTTTAAGGGTTTTGTAGCAACTCAGGCTAAGAGCAAAGTAAGCATTCTCTATGATGATTGGAGAAGTGTGGATAAGGCGATAATTTCTCAGCTGTGGGAGACCATTTTGGTAAGATCTTTTGCTATTGTTTGACTGTTCTTTAAATGTTTCTAGTATATATAATATTTTTAACCTCTTTTTTATCAGATGAAATTTGATATTCCTGACACTGGAGGAGTCAGGAAGAAATGCTTATCGTTGGCTGCTAGGAGATGGAGGGATTTCAAATCAACCCTCTCATCTGATTTCATTTATGGTCATAGGAGTCGTGAGAATCCATGTCGTATATATCCTTTTATAGATGAAGACACATGGAGAGAATTTTTTGAAAGTAGAAGAAAAAAATCATTTTTGGTAAGGGCAATGTAAACTTTTATAAGCTTTCTTATATAAATGATCTTATTATTGTTTTGTTAATGATTACTTATTCTTAATTTACAGCAAACAAGGAAAGCTCATCAAGAGATCCAATCTAAAAATGTATACCCTCATAGTTTATCTCGGGGAGGGTATGCATTATTGGAAGAACAAATGATGGCAGAAAAAATTTCAACAACTAAGAGCTGAGTCTTCAAGCTCTGGAGAGGTGGCCCCTCCATCCCCTCCATCTAGACATGAGATATGGAAAAGAGCTCGGAAGGGCAAAAAAGGACAATATCTTTCGGAAGAATCGAGACTCGTAGTTGAGAGGATTGTAAGATATCTATTTTATTTATTTAAGTTTACTATTTTCGTCATATATTTCCAATCATTATAGAAAAGTTCAATTAATTATTACAGGACTCTCTTGAGGAGCAGAGTTCACAGGGGACATTTACACCATCTGGGAGGGAAGATATTTTATCTATGGCATTGGGAATGCCCGAACATCCTGGCCGTGTAAGAGGATATCCGGTAGGTGTATCGGTAAGAAAAGTGTTGCCACGTTCCTCAACTTCTAACGTTGAGGGAGTTTATAAAAAAAAATAGAATCGTTGGAGGCTGAAGTCCATAATATTAATGCGACAATGGAGGACAAGATTAGAGCATCGGTGCAGTTAATGTTTGCAGACTTGCAAAGACAATTTCAGGGTGCAGCTCCCACTCCACCTCTCCCAGTAGCTCCCACTCCCCCACCTCAGCCTGCGGACCCCATTTTTGATCCTCCTCCTCCGCCGCAGCTACCTACTTATTGTGAGTTGTATGTTGATGATCCTCAACATCATATAGTTGCATATGGGATGGTATATTGTATAGGAGATACAGTTCATCATCAACAGTTAGAGGTAGAGAATCAGAGGGTCACTGTACAGGATATTATAGATAGATCAGCTCGGATACCATTACCTACAGATGAGGTGACGACAGTTGGACATAGTATCGGCCATTTTTTACTTTGGCCATCCAGACTTCTTCGACTCATTACCATAGAGGTATGGATGTTATATCTTTTATTTTATATTTTTATTAATGTTTTATCATTTGAAAACTAATATATTTTTCAATTTCTTTTTACAGGAATACTTCAAAGGTAAAGAAATACTGTATAGACAACAACAAAGACAGATAGCTATGACATCAGATGCAGATACTAGCAGTCTTGACAAATTGTCAAGATATTCAAATTTGTTGGCGGATCATTATGACTTTACAATGGAAGCTCATGTCTGTGGACGTGAACTATGTGTGGGGATTATGAAAACTGATATCATGGAGGTTGTCACTGGAGATAAGATGGGCATCAACGTGGTGCAAATTTTTATCATGTAAGTCTTAACTCCTTTTCCTTGCGTTATATTTATTAAAAATGTATACTTATGTCTGCTTTGTATTAGGTATATGTATAAAATTTGTGAGAGGAATGAGCTGACAGATGTATATGGATTCATGGACCCACAATTGATTTCCCCTGAAGCATGTGCATTGGATGAGGAACAAAGAATGCTTTATATTGCTGATAGATTTGAAAAGAATGTAATCACACAGTGTTGGATGATGCCTTTTTGTGAGAGGTATGAAACACATCCCTCTCAAAGAGTTAATTATATTTTAACATAAAAAACCACTAACGTTAAATTTCCTTTTCTCAGGGATCATTGGATGTTAGGGGTTTTTTTCCCTAGGGAGAAAACACTTTATTGGATATGCTCTCTCCATGATGATGTGCGAGAAAGTTTTAAGAATATATTGGAAACGTAAGTTTCAATTTCACAATAGTTTTATATATTATAATGAATTTTAAATTTACCCCATTCGTATTATTTTCTAACAGGGCATGGGTCCACTTTCGAAAAAGCGCAAAGAAAAGGAATTACAAGATCAAATATGTACATGCGAAGGTAAATATCCATTTATAATTTGTACATTTTGATTTATTACATAAAAATAATATATTGAATTTACACTCATTCAAACAGAAATGTCATGAGCAACAAGGCATCATCGAATGCGGATATTACATGTTAAGATTTATGTATGAAATAATAACAACTGGGACAGTTCTGAGTTTTGACCTGGTAATATTTCCTCTTTCTAATAATATTTCAATTTGATTTATTCATTATACACGTTGACTACTATCCTTTTCCTTTGTAGCTTTTTGATGACCCTCAACCCTTTACTGCTGAAGATATCAAACACTTACAAGTGGAGTGGTCAAATTATTTTACAGGTTTGATTGACTTTTAGTTGTTTGTAATGTAAAATGTAATTTTGAATATTGTCAATGTAATTGTGTATTTCGTAGTCGTTTAGGTTGGATTTAGTTTTTTTTGAAGTTGACATTGTAAGTTTTGAATGTTATATAAGTGAATGTTTAATTTTTCTCTACTTCTTGTTTTGGTCTACTGTTGATGGTTTTTCTGGTCTGGATTTTGGTATGGGGGGAGAGGTTCCAAGGGGGTGGGTGGGTGTTTGGGGGGTGTCCAAGGGATATGGGAGGGGTGTCCAAGGTGTGTTTGGGGCTGTCCTAGGGGTCGGGGGGGTGTAAATGAGGGTGGGGGTGTCCAAGGGATATGGGAGGGGTGTCCAAGGTGTGTTTGGGGCTGTCCAAGGAGTCGGTTGGGTGTCCAAGTGGTGGGGGGTGTCCAAGGGATATAGGAGGGGTGTCCAAGGGGTGTTTGGGGCTGTCCAAGGGGATGGGGGGGTTTCCAAGGGGTAGGGGGGTTTCCAAGGGGTCGGGGGGGTTTCCAAGGGGTCGGGGGGGTGTCCAGGGGGTGGGGGCTGTCCAGTGGGTGGGGGGGTGTCCAAGGGGTGGGGGGGTGTCCAAGGGATATGGGAGGGGTGTCCAAGGGGTGTTTGGGGCTGTCCTAGTGTTCGGGGGGTGTAAATGAGGGTGGGGGGGGGGGCTGTCAAAGGGGTGGGGGGTGTCCAAGGGGCAGGTTGGGTGTAAATGAGGGGGGGGTGTCCAAGGGGTCTGGGAGGGCTGTCAAGGTGTGGGGGGGTGTCCAATGGGTGTTTGAGGCTGCACTAGGGGTCTTGGGGGTGTAAATGAGGGTGGGGGGGTGTCCAAGGGGTGGAGGGTGTCCAAGGGTTGTGGTGGGGCTCCAATGTGGTGGGGGAGGGCTGGCCAGGTTGTTAGGTGGGTATAGATGAGGGTGGGGTTCAGTTGGGGCTTGGGGGAGGGCTGGAATGGTTATTTTTGTTTGGTTTCTGGTTGCTTTTTGGTGAGAGCAGTGAAATTATTTAAAAAATAATAATTTATTTCACGTCGGTTATTTTATAACCGACGTGGTAAATAAATCGGTAGGGGTTTATCACGTCGGTTTTTTCTAGAACCGACGTGATAAACCTTTCCCGGGGATTTTATCACGTCGGTTCTTAGTATAACCGACGTGATAAAAGGCCTGGGAATCGATTTACCACGTCGGTTATTGAATAACCGACGTGCTAAAACGTTTCCCAGGCCTTTTTATCACGTCGGTTTCCTAAATAACCGACGTGGTAATAGGCCAGGGGAAGGGTTTATCACGTCGGTTATGACATAACCGACGTGATAAACGATATCACAGGCGTTTTATCACGTCGGTTTAGGGAATAACCGACGTGATAAAGCCCCCCGCGCATATTTATCACGTCGGTTATTATATGAACCGACGTGATAACCACCGTGAAGTTAGGGATATTACGTCGGTTTTAAATAACCGACGTAAAAAACGTTATTTATAACGTCGTCCGTATTAACGTCGCCTAAAAACCGACGTAAATAATAAAAAATAACCGACGTAAAAAACGTTTTCTGCACTAGTGCAGAATCAAAATAGTAAGAGATCCCAAGGGGAAACTTGTAGTGATGAAGTAACACAAAGAAATGCACCTTATATCAGGTGTTATTGTTGTGGAAAGATGGGACATTCAAAATATGTGTGTTCCATAGCCAAAAGATACCGATGGGAACAAGAACTGAAGTGAAATCCAAACAGAGAACGGTTTTCCAGAACATATTTCGAAGGACACTGTTTTTGGTGTGAGGGATTTGGGCACATGGCTATGTACTTCACTTCGACCATTCATAGAAATGTACCAAATTAGAATCAAAATGTTTGCAAGCAGCTGATCAATAAACCGAAAGGTGAGTTAAAAACGAAGAATAGATTTGTGGCTTTTCAAGATGAATTTGGTCATGCATACTCTGATAATGAACAGAAGTATCAATCCATGCCGAGTGTGAAAGAAAAAGTGTGGACCATGAAGAAGAAAAATGAGAAGGTCGTGGTGGCAGAGATTTCCCTTAAAGCGTCAGATCACTTTGGTGTGTGGATCCTTGATTGTGGTAGCACATCTCATATGATGGGTAATAAGGATCTTGTTACAGGCATAAAATATGAGAAAGAAGGAGTTTCCAAATTTGGAAACAATGAATACCTGAAGATTTTTGGCTCAGGTAAAGCCATGTTTGGGGGAAAAGAAATGAGACATGATGATGTCTTGGTAGTAGAGAGTCTTAGTAATAACATCCTCAGTGTCAGACAACTATGTGACTCTGGGCATTCTGTCCAATATTCCAAAAAGATGTATGTTGTGAAAGGAAATTATGGAGTAGTTGTTCTGCCGGGAAAAAGGATAAAGGGAAATATTTACCTTTTTTGTAGGGAAGAATATTCGTGCCTTTTATCTAAAGAGGATGAAAACCAGTTGTGGCATAAGAGACTTGGTCATCTATGCCAACCATATATTGAAGATCTAGTAATGTGTGATGATGCTAGAGACCTTCCCAAACTATCACGTGATTTCACTCATACGTGTGATGCTTGCCTTCAAGGGAATATAATCTAAAATACATACAGGCCAAAGGAATAGAAATCAACTAGCGTGCTCGAATTGGTGCATGCCAGAACGATGCTTATTGAAAATGACATGTAACACCCCAGGTAAATAAAGAATATGACATTTTCATATTTATCCATATTTGTGAATAAAATATTAATATGACTTTAAAGGGGACACTATGCTTGATGGCGTACCCAACACGCAACAACGAGTTTCTTGGGAATCTTACATTGTACTCTAATAATAAAATAATATTATTTTAAATGGAAGTTAACATGTAGTTGTTGTATTGGCGGGAATGGATAGAAATAACTAAAATATTATTATATATGTTTTTAAATGTTTTTACTTGTATCCAATAAAGGATAAAGGCTTAAAATACAGAAAGAATTCAATTTTAGGCGTATATGCCCTAGTTTTCACTAAAGATTCACTTATCACCTTTTGATGGCAAACCGTCATTAAATATAGTTTTGTTCACTCTTATACATTCTATTTGGACCAAATAAAACTCTTCTTTAGAATCGGGAAATCAAAATATACTTTGTGTAAAGTTTTGGTATCTTTCCGATAAAGTTCATTTTTTCAATGAATAGTGTAAAATGTTGTATTTTAATTCAAAACCACTTTTTAATCTAATTTATTTATATGATTAGATTATCTTTTGTATTGGTTTTAAAGTGAAATTATAATATATTTTTACCATTAAATCCAATAGTGGTAGTTGGAATTAATTTCACTTTGAAATCAGACTTAAACCAGTGTCAATCTTTTGATACTTATTGTTTCATAAAAACACGCTATTTGATCTGATAGAGGAAATTATTTAATTAATTAATTAATGTGACTTATATTTTTTGAATTGTGTAAAATAGACTTCATTTTTGAATTCGGAATATCAAATATAGCTTATGGTGAATTATTGGGATATTTCTGAAAAACTTCAATTTTGATGAATAGTGAAACCACTAAGTGGTACTTATAAAAACTGATTTTTACGTTTAAATGAAATTTTGCCATCTTTGTGTTTTGAATTTCAAAAATCCAACATATATGGTTGTCATTAAGAAGTAAAATGTGGTTCAATGGGCTAAAAATAATTTCTCGGTGAATAGTAACTTATTAACTTTTTAATCGCGATTAGAGGTAATCAGTGTAGTTTAAGGTAAAAATAATGTTTTAATAATATGAAATGAACTTGAAACTTGTCCTAACCTCATTCTATGTATCATGGACGACCAAGACAACCCATGTGTCAACTTGGGTACCCCATGAAGACACTTTGGTTGGAAAATGACATTAATATCTTTTTATTTAAAGTTAAAGTAAAAAATGAGACAAACATGAAATGTTTTACTAAAACAATTTTTATATGGGGTTATACAAATCTGATTTTTGACTATAAATATTCATTGGAAAGATAAAAAGATTTCTGACATCATAGTATTTTTTTATAATTTTTAGATATTAAATATATAAAATTATTTATGACATCATGATGATGCACCGATGACCTCATTATTTAACGATTTAAATAAAATGGAAAGATAATGTAATATCTATGAGTTAAACATGTCCAAAACCTATTGGATGAGTGTATTTCGAACCCTTATCACCTTATCTTCGAAACACATCAATGTGGGACCTCCTAAATCCGAATACCATTTTCAAATAAAGTAACATTTGCTTACTTTCCAAGAGTGCCCCCGCTCTCCTCTTATAAAAGGACCCCACCTATACCTTCTTACCTACACTCCCAAAGCATTTGGATCGGCCAAACCCTTCCCATTTTGTCTCTCCACTTCCCTCTCTTAATCCTTGAAGCCTCACATTGGGAAGAAGTCATCCCAAGGAAGCCTTTGAGCTCAAACCAAAGGGAGTTACCCGATTTTAAGATAATGTGTTCACTTGAGTCTTTTTGTTTTATTTTGCCTCTCCAACCCCCTAAACTCATTTTATTCATTTATTTTGTAACAACTCCAGTATCTCAAATATACTAGGATGTTGTTATAATAAGTATTCGAGCTACACTTTCACACACCTTTATCTAATGGTTAAAAAACATATTGTTTCCGTGGATGGTGATTTTCTGCCTCACGAAACGATGATTGTTCAACACTCATATAACAACTTCAAAGGTTGCCATTAAGATGTCACTATATTTATATATGATATATAATATGTTTATGTTTTACTTAAGATTTTGTATTTTTCATTTGTGTCTTACCTTTATGGCTTCCATTATGGATAAAAATAACTAAAATAAGATTATATATGTTTTTAAATTTTTTTACATTTATCCAATAAAGGATAAAGGCGTAAAATACGAAAAGAAATAAATTTTAGGCGTATATGCCCTAGTTTTCACTAAAGGTTCACTTATCGCATTTTGATGGAGAACCGTCATTAAATATAGGTTTTTTCACTCTTATACATTCTATTTGGACCAAATAAAATTCTTCTTTAGAATCGGGACATCAAAATTTACTTTCTGCAAATTTTTGGTATCTTTCCGATAAAGTTCATTTTGTTTAATGAATAGTGTAAAATGTTGTATTTTAATTCAAAAAAACTTTTTAATCTAATTTATTTATATGATTATATTATATTTTGAATTTTTTTAAAGTGAATTACCATTAAATCCAATAGTGGTCGTTGGAATTAATTTCAGTTTGAAATCAGACTTAAACCAGTGTCAATCTTTTGATACTTATTGTTTCATAAAAACACGCTATTTGATCTAATATCGAGAATTAATTATTAAATTAATTATTGTGATTTATATGTTTTGTATTTTTTAAAATAGACTTCATTTTCGAATTCGGAATATCAAATATAGCTTATGGTGAATTTTTGGGATTTTTCTGAAAAACTTCAATTTTTTATGAATAGTGAAACCACTAAGTGGTACTTATACAGACTGATTTTTCCGTTTAAATGAAATTTTTCCATCTTTGTGTTTTGAATTTCAAAAATCCTACATAAATGGTTGTCATTATGAAGTAAAATGTTGTTCAATGGGATACAAATAATTTTTTGGTGAATAGTAACTTATTAAGTTTTTAATCGCGATTAGAGGTAATTAGTGTAGTTTAAGGTAAAAATAATGTTTTAATAATATGAAATGAACTTGAAACATGTCCTAAACTCATTGGATGTGTCATGGCTGACCAAGAAAACCCATGGGTCAACTTGGGGACCCCATAAAGCCACTTTGGTTGGAAAATGACATTAATATCTTTTTATTTAATGTTAACGTAAAAATGAGACAAACATGAAATGTTTTACTAAAAAAAATTTACATGGGGTAATACAAATCTTATTTTTGACTATAAATATTCATTAGAAATATAAAAATACTTCCTACATCATTGTATTATTTTTATAATTTTTAGACATTAAATAAATTAAATTATTTATGACATCATGATGATGCAGCGATTACCTCATTATTTAACGATTTAAATAAAATGGAAAGATAATGTAATATCTAAGACCTAAAATCTCCAAAACCTATTGGATGAGTGGATTTCGAACCATTATCACCTTATCCTAGAAACACATCTATGTGGGACCTCCTAAATCTGAATACCATTTTCAAATAAAGTAACATTTGCTTACTTTCCAAGAGTGCCCCTCCTCTCCTCTTATAAAATACCCCCACCACTACCTCCTTACCCACACTCCCAAAGCCCTTGTCTCGGCCAACCCCTGCCCATTTTGTCTGTCCACTTCCCTCTATTAATCCTTGAAGCCTCACTTTGGGTGGAAGTCTTCCCAAGGAAGCCTTTGAGCTCAAACCAAAGGGAGTTACCCGATTTTAAGGTAATGTGTTTCTTTGAGTCCTTCTGTATTATTTTTCCTTTCCAACCCCCTAAACTCTTTTTATTCTTTTCTTTTGTAAAAACTCCAGTATCTTCAATATAATATTATGTTGTTATAATAAGGTTTCGATCTACACTTACACACACCTACATCTAATGGTTAAAGAATATACTGTTTCCGTGGATGGCGAATTTCTGCCTCACGAAACGATGATTGTTCAACACTCATATAACACCTTCAAATGTGGCCATTAAGATGTCACTATATTTATATATGATATATAATATGTTTATGTTTTACTTATGATTCTGTATTTTTCATTTGTGGATTACCTTTATGGCTTCCATTATGGGTATACGTGATATCTTCATTTTAGGAAGTGCGGACTACCGCCCCCTCAAAGTGATGTGATTCGTTAATGCCATACGTGGGATGTATAAAGGATGGATTTAATGATATTATATATTATTTTATACTGGAATTATAATATACCTATATATAATTATTATTTCTTTCCATTTAAGTATGAGATAGAAATGAAAGTAGCGTTCATGCGTACGTACGGCTTACCGTCTCCATGAACGGTGCATTTCATTTCTTATCCCCAAATGTAATGTAATATTATAGGTACATGTATATAATGGATATATATGATTAATGATACATCTAAATTATGAATATAATTCAGGAATTAATATATACATACCTCTCATTTAGTTTTAATTCCATTAATATGACAAAGAAATGAAGGTAGCGTTCATGCGTACGTACGACTTACCGTCTCCATGAACGGTGCATTTCATTTATTACCTCTAAATGATTATGTAATATTATAAATACATTTATATGCTGGATATATATGAAATATATTCTATCCAAATAAGTAATGTCATTCTGGATATAAATAACCTTTGACCACACGAACAACATGTAATTGTAAGAAGTCCACTTTCGACTTAAGAACCAAATATCGACAAAACAAACATTGTTGACATAAATGATAACATAATGTTTATAACATGAAAATAAGTGATCTAAAAGGAATAATGAACTAGAAAAAGGTTCTTAATAAATTTGAAATTAACTTAAGTTTATTATTCAGGACGTTAAAGAATGATCGAGTCACGTCGGACCCGAGGTAAGGGATCCTACTCTCTTTATTTTTAAGTACACTCTTTTATGTCATTCCTTTAAAGCACATATTTCTTGTGATTGGGATGTTCTTTTATATTACTCTTACTGTAATTTTTATGTTCATATGATGAGAGACCCTATTCTCTCTCATCAATCCATTTTGGATGTTTTAACTGGCGCCGTTAGGCTGCCGAGTTTTCGTAAGAGATCTTTCATCTCACTTTTATTCCCATGAGATTTATGCAACATTTGCCACAATTTCCTTTGAGTGGTTTATGTACTGCCCATTATTACACTCCTTTTTTAATATAATTCCATTTATGGGTATTTACATATTCATTGTATGAAACTTCTTCAATGGGGTGTACTTTTCGAAAGTTACCCAAGATGGTAAGGGAACCTTTCACCCTCCTCTTTTTAAAAAAGTTATTTTGTTATTTCTTTTAATTCGCATAATATAATTTTGAGATATGTTCTTCTATATCCTTATTGATGTAAATTTTATTTTCAAGTGAGGAGATAACCTTTTTATCTCTCATCAACTCTTTTTCGGAATTTTTAAGTGACGCCGTTAGGCTGTCAAATTTTTGCAAGGGAACTTCTTAACCCAATTTTGATTCTTTGGTATAAGCTTGTACTCCTTGAATATGTCATTATATGAATATGTGTGAATAGCCTCTGATTGTTTTACACATAATATCCACTTATATTTGGTGTATTATTTTGTCACACATTATTATGTAATTGATTTATCCTTAATCTATGGATATCGTCTTTTTATGGGACTTCGTCTTAATCTCCTTTCATTGAGGCATATTTTGTTTTATACACAACCTTCTTTTATACGGTGTATAAACCCCATTGACTTTTACATTTTTCCAAAATTGAATCTTTTTTATATGAAGCGTTTTACTAAATGACAAAAGGGAATGTTTTTGTCGTACGTATGCGGCGACAACGACTTCTCCACCGCCATGACCATTAATTGAGTTTCGGCTTCCTCTACATGCCATACCATCTTTTTAAAAGAAATATAAATTCCATGATTTACTTTTCTTTGATTTTGGTATTGAAAATGGTTTTCATAGTGTCTTTATATCAATGTGTTGTATTGATATCTTGTTATTGAAAGGTGGAAATGTTATGTTTCCTTTATGCATCTTTTATGTGATAAGATTATGTTATGGTTCTTGGGCATTATTATGAAGATGGGTGGTTCCGTGATAAACTAAGGGCGGGTGAGCCTGATATAGCTCTCCAATGCATTGGATAACGCGAAGGAGTGAAACGTTAAGGTTTCTACGAAGAGATTTAGGGAATATACTGTGACGGGTATTCCAAATGTAACCAAGAGGGTTACTCCCTACGTAAGAATGTTATGAATGCCTCAAGTTACCTTTATGTCTTACGATTTCTATGATTTATTCATGGTTTGATGAGGTATGTTAAAGTGCCTATGTTTTATGGGTAAAGTATTATTTCATTCTTATGTATATATGAACTCATGTTTCCTTTCCATATTTTTGTAACCCTTACTGAGCTTTTTATGCTCATCCCATGTTTTTGAAATGCTTTTCATAGGTCAAGGGAAAGGTACATGATGTGATGATAGTGTCAAGGATGTGTCAAGAAAGAATACGTGTTTTATTTTAAATATGTTTCCGTTGATTGGAAGAATGAATATTGTCTTTTATGTAACCACTTTGTTTAAATGTGGAATGTAATGCATGTTTCAGGATCTAATTCTCTAAAACTCTAAACCTGAAAAGATCCTCAATGTGTAATCTTGTAATAACTCAAGATTAAGTAAGGTTTAAGGCTGGGGCCTTATAGTTGGTATCAAAGGTCGGTTTAGATAACTTTAGAGGTTAGGTTATTCTTTAAGCATAAGTGTAATTACCATAATGGTTAGGATTTCAGAAAGAGTCCTAGTTTTAGATAAAGTGAATAAGTAAGTATATCTTAGTGTTTACCTTCCTCATTAGTAATTGATGGTTTTGTTGATTTAATCACACTGAATTTTCTGTTTTTAGTGAATGGATGGATCTAGCAGGCACCAAATAGACAACAGGTTTGAAGGAAACTGTGGTGGTTCTCTGATTAAGATACTTGATAAAATGGAGGATTCAATGAGGAAACTCATGGTTGTTCTAAACCAAATATCAAGGAGTCATGATCAACCACGTGAACCTTGGTATGTTCTATAATGCATCATGTACGAGATGACCAATCGATTTGGAAGTTCAGGTAATAATTAAAATGGTAACCATTAGGGTTTATATGATCCTTACTTTTGAGGTAATTATGGGTTATTATATGTTATGATGGAAAATGAAAGGCATGAGATAAACATGAGGTTAAAATATGTTATGTTTATTTTTGAAGATTTTATCTCATATTGGGAAATGTTTTGAGAAATATATAGCTTTAGAAAAAGGACAACACACAGACTGTGTGACAACTCGTCGCGTCGGACAATGCTGCGGGAATCGAACCCACAACCAAAGTGCGACTGGTATTTATCGCCTACCACTGGACTATGTGAAATCCCTGGTTAGTTTGACTGATTCTTTCTAGTTATATGATTTTATGAATTAAGAGTAAGTGATTTTGGGTTTTTTATGAAAACGATTAACCTAACATGGAGGATATGTGATTAGGTAAATTACTTTTCAATACGAGACTTTATGAGCAACTGATGTTGTTTGGAGATAAATGTTATGAATTAACTTGGAAGACCATGTGACTAAATCCTTCAAATATTTGGGTTTCAATCATATATTGGTTTACATTGAAGAATTTTATGCACAAATTGTTTATCTAATGGTCCTCGTTGAACTTTTGATTTTGTTGGACAAATTTTGGAGGTTAAGAATAGATTTTCTTTTTATAAAGGGTTATCCTTTTCTGGATTATCTGATCTTTTACTAGCCTTTTTGGTTTTGGTCTTGGTTAAAGTCTAATGACATGGGATGTATATAGTTCTATTTTGTGGATTAGGAGATTCTCTAAAAGTTCATTAGAATACTCTTAATGTGAACAAGTCTTCCTAAATAATCGCCTTTTGGAGAAAATATGAGTTTGTGTAAGGAATCTAATAAAAGTTTAAAGTCAACATGATAAGTTATTATGTTTCCTTATGAATAAATTCCCCAATAAAAATTATATTAAAACAAAAATTTTGTCTATTAACTTTTCCTACTGGGGAATCGAATACCGTTTAACCCATCACATGTTTGTGATTTTCCCATGGTTAACTTTCTCCTAAACATGTTTTCTATCACTCTTCATCAGAACATGACCCTATGTTTTCTCCTCCATGTCCATGTTTTCATACCTGGAATCGCAGTATGGGTTAACTCGGGTGACCTTTGTACTTATCTTTCTTTAATTTAATGTGATTGTTTTACCGACTCTTCTTCTGATGTGGGACTTTCAAGGATGTTTCCAAGCCCAATTTTAAAATTTTGAGGACGCAACTCCCAAAAGGGGGAAGGATGTAAAACCCCGGGTAAATAAAGAATATGAAATATTCATATTTATCCATATTTTTGAATAAAATATTAATATGACTTTAAAGGGGATGCTATGCTCGATGGCATACCCAACATGAAATAACGAGTTTCTTGGGAATCTTACGTTGCACTCTAATAATAAAATAATATTATTTTAAATGGCAGTTAACATGTAGCCATTGTATTGGCAGGAATGGATAGAAATAACTAAAATATGATTATATATGTTTTTAAATGTTTTTACATTTATCCAATAAAGGATAAAGTCTTAAAATACGGAAAGAATTCAATTTTAGGCGTATATGCCCAAGTTTTCACTAAAGGTTCACTTATCGCCTTTTGATGGCGAACCGTCATTAAATATAGTTTTGTTCACTCTTATACACTCTATTTGGACCAAATAAAACTCTTATTTAGAATCAGGACATCAATATTTACTTTGTGTAAATTTTTGGTATCTTTCTGATAAAGTTCATTTTTTTAATTAATAGTGTAAAATGTTGTATTTTAATTCAAAACCTCTTTTTAATCTAATTTATTTATATGATTATATTATCTTTTGAATTGGTTTTAAAGTGAAATAATAATATATTTTTACCATTAAATCCAATAGTGGTCGTTGGAATTAATTTCACTTTGAAATCAGACTTAAACCAGTGTCAATCTTTTGATACTTATTGTTTCATAAAAACACGCTATTTGATCTGACATCGGGAATTTCTTATTTAATTAATTAATGTGACTTATATGTTTTTAAATTTTTAAAATAGACTTCATTTTTGAATTCGGAATATCAAATATATCTTATGATGACTTTTTGGGATTTTTCTGAAAAACTTCAATTTTTGATGAATAGTGAAACCACTAAGTGGTACTTATAAAAACTGATTTTTCCGTTTAAATGAAATTTTTCCATCTTTGTGTTTTAAATTTCAAAAATCCGACATACATGGTTGTCATTAAGAAGTAAAATCTGGGTCAATGGGATAAAAATAATTTATTGGTGAATAGTAATTTCTTAAGTTTTTAATCGCGATTAGAGGTAATTAGTGTAGTTTAAGGTAAAAATATTGTCTTAATAATATGAAATGAAATTGAAACATGTCCTAACCTCATTGGATGTTTCATGGACGACCAATAAAACCCATGGGTCAACTTGGGGACCCCATGAATCCACTTTGGTTGGAAAATGACATTAATATCTTTTTATTTAAAGTTAAAGTAAAAATGAGACAAACATGAAATGTTTTACTAAAACAATTTTTACATGGGGTTATACAAATTGGAATTTTGACTATAAATATTCATTGGAAAGATAAAAAGATTTCTTACAGAATAGTATTTGTTTTATAATTTTTAGACATTAAATAAATTAAATTATTTATGACATCATGATGATGCATCGATGACCTCATTATTTAATGATTTAAATAAAATGGAAAGATAATGTAATATCTAAGACCTAAACATGTCCAAAATATATTGGATGAGTTGATTGCGAACCCTTATCACCTTATCCTCGAAACAAATCAATGTGGGACCTCCTAAATCTGAATACCATTTTCAAATAAAGTAACATTTTCTTACTTTCCAAGAGTGCCCCTCCTCTCCTCTTATAAAAGGCCCCCACCTCTACCTCCTTACCCACACTCCAAAAGCCTTTAGCTCGGCCAACTCCTGCCCATTTTGTCTATCCACTTACCTTTGTTACTCCTTGAAGCCTCAAATTGGGCAGAAGTCTTCCCAAGGAAGCCTTTGAGCTCAATCCAAATGGAGTTACCCGATTTTAAGGTACTGTGTTCACTTGAGTCCGTTTGTTTTATTTTTCCTCTCAAACCCCCTAAACACTTTTTATTCATTTATTTTGTAACAACTAAAGTATCATCAATATACTAGGATGTTTTTCTAATAAGGATTCGAGCTACACTTACACACACCTACATCTAATGGTTAAATAACATACTATTTCCGTGGATGGCGAATTTCTGCTTCACGAAACGATGATTGTTCAACACTCATATAACACCTTCAAAGGTGGACATTAAGATGTCACTATATTTATATATGATATATAATATGTTTATGTTTTACTTAAGCTTCTGTTTTTTTCATTTGTGGATTACCTTTATGGATTCCATTATAGGTATACGTGATATCTTCATTTTAGGATGTGCGGACTACCGCCCCCTCAAAGTGATGTGATTCGTTAATGCCATACGTGGGACATATAAAGGATGGATTTAATGTTATTATATATGATTTTATACTGGAATTATTTTATACATATATATCATTATTCTTTCTTTCAATTTAAGTATGAGATAGAAATGAAAGTAGTGTTCATGCGTACGTACGGCTTACCGTCTCCATGAACGGTGCATTTCATTTCTTATCCACAAATGTAATGTACTATTATAAGTACATGTATATAATGGATATATATGATGAATGATACATCTAAATGATGAATATAATACTGGAATTAAAATATACATACCTCTCATTTAGTTTTAATTCCATTAATATGACAAAGAAATGAAAGTAGCGTTCATGCGTACATACGGCTTACCGTCTCCATGAACGGTGCATTTCATTTCTTACCTCTTAATTATTATGTAATATTATAAATAAATTTATATTCTGGATATATATGGTATATATTTTATCCAAATCAGGAATTTCCTTGTGGATATAACGAACTTATGACCACATGAACAACATGTAATTGTAAGAAGTCAACTTTCGACTTATGAACCAAATATCGACAAAACAGACATTATTAACTTAAATTATTACATAATGTTTATAACATGAAAATAAGTGATCTAAAAGTAATAATGAACTAGAAAAATTTTCTTAATAAAGTGGAAATTAACTCATGTTTCTTATTAAGGATGTTAAAGAATGATCGAGTCAAGTCGGACCCGAGGTAAGGGATCCTACTCCTCTCTTTCATTTTTAAGTACACTCTTTTATGTAATTCCTTTAAATCTCATATTTCTTTTGATTGGGATGTTATATTATATTATATTACTGTAATTTTTATTTTCATATGATGAGAGACCCTATTCTCTCTCATCAATCCATTTTGGAAGTTTTAAGTTGTGCCGTTAGGCTGACGAGTTTTCGTAAGAGATTTTTCATCTCACTTTTATTCCCATGAGATTTATGCTACATTTGCCACAATTTCCTTTGAGTGTTTTATGTACTACCCATTATTACACTCCTTTTGTAATATAATTCTATTTATGTGTATTTACATATTCATTGTATGACACTTCTTTAATGGGGTGTACTTTTCGAAAGTTGCCCCAGTCGGTAAGGGAACCTTTCACCCTCCACTTTTTAAAAGACTTATTTTGTTATGACTTTTAATTTAAATAATATAATTTTGGGATGTGTTATTCTATATCCTTATTGATGTAAATTTTATGTCCAAGTGATCAGATACCCTTTTTATCTCTCATCAACTCTTTTTCTGAATTTTGAAGTGACGCCATTATGCTGTTGAATTTTTGCAAGGGAACTTCTTAACCCAATTTAGATTCTTTTGGATAAGCTTGTACTCCTTGAATATGTCATTCTATTAATATGTTTGAATAACCTCTGATTGTTTAACACTTAATATCCACTTATATTTGGTGTATTATTTTGTCACACATAATTAGGTAATTGATTTATCCTTAATCTATGGATACCGTCTTTTTATGGGACTTCGTCTCAATCTCCTTTCATTGAGGCATATTTTGTTTTATACACAACTTTCTTTTATACGGTATATAAACCCCTTTGACTTTTACATTTATCCAAAAAGTAATCTTTTTTATACGAAGCGTTTTACTAAACGACAAAAGGGAATGTTTTTGTCGTACGTATGCGGTGACAATGACTTCTCCGCTGCCGTGACCATTATTTGAGTTTTGGCTTCTTATACAAGCCATACCTTCTTTTTAAAAGAAATATAAATTCTATGTTTTACTTTTCGTTTATTTTGGTATTGAAAATGGTTTTCATAGTGTCTTTATATCAATGTGTTGTATTGATATCATGTTATAGAAAGGTGGAAATGTTATGTTTCCTTTATGCATGTTTTATGTGATAAGATTATGTTATGGTTCTTGGTCATTATTATGAAGACGGGTGGCTTTGTGATAAAATAAGGGCAGGTGAGCCAGATATAGCTCTCGAATGCATTGGGTAACATGAAGGAGTGAAACGTTAAGGTTTCTCCGAAGAGATTTAGGGAATATACTATGATGGGTATTCCAAACGTAACCAAGAGGGTTACTCCCTACGTAAGAATGTTATGAATGCCTCAAGTTACCTTTATGTCTTATGATTTCTATGACCTATTCATGGTTTGATGAGGTATGTTAATGTGCCTATGATTTATGGGTAAAGTATGATTTCATTCTTATGTATATATGAACTCATGTTTCCTTTCCATATTTTTATAACCCTTACTGAGCTTTTTATGCTCATCCCATGTTTTGGAAATGTTTTTCACAGGTCAAGGGAAAGGTACATGATCTGATGATAGTGTCAAGGATGTGTCAAGAAAGAATACGTGTTTTATTTTAAATATGTTTCCATTGATGGGAAGAATGAATATTGTCTTTTATGTAACCACTTTGTTTAAATGTGGAATGTAATGCAAGTTTCATGATCTAATTATCTAAAACTCTAAACCTGAAAATATCCTCAATGTGTAATCATGTAATAACTGAAGATTAAGTATGGTTTAAGGCTGGGACCTTATAGTTGGTATCAAAGGTCGGTTTAGATAACATTAGAGGTTAGGGTATTCTTTAAGCATAAGTGGCATTACCATAATGGTTAGGATTTCAGAAAGTGTCCTAGTTTTAGATAAAGTTAATGAGTAAGTATATCTTAGTGTTTACCTTCCTCATTAGTAAATGATGGTTTTGTTGATATACTCACACTGACTTTTCTGTTTTTAGTGAATGGATGGATCTGGCAGGCACCAAATAGACAACAGGTTTGAAGGAAACTTTGGTGGTTCTCTAATTAAGATACTAGATAAAATGGATGATTCAATGAGGAAACTCATGGTTGTTCTAAACCAAATATCAAGGAGTCATGATCAACCACATGAACCTTGGTATGTTCTATAATGCATCATGTACGAGATGACCAATCGATGTGGATGTTCAGGTAATAATTAAAAAGGTAACCATTAGGGTTTATATGATCCTTACTTTTGAGGTAATTATGGGTTATTATATGTTATGATGGAAAATGAAAGGCATGAGATAAACTTGAGGTTAAAATATGTTATGTTTAATTCTGAATATTTTATCTCGTTTTGGAAAAATGTTTTGAGAAATATATATATTTTGAAAAAGGAAAACACACAGAACGTGTGACAACCCGTCGCGTCGGACAATGCTGCGGGAATCGAACCCACAACCAAAGTGCGACTGGTATTTATCACCTACCACAGGACTACGTGAAGTCCCTGGTTAGTTTGACTGATTCTTTCTAGTTATATGATTTTATGAATTAAGAGTAAGTTGATTTTGGGTTATTTATGAAAATGATTAACCTATCATGGAGGATATGTGATTAGGTTAATTACTTTTCAATACGAGACTTTAGGAGCAACTGATGTTGTTTGGAGATAAATGTTACAAATTAACTTGGAAGACTATGTGACTAAATCCTTCAAATATTTGGTTTTCAATCTTATATTGGTTTACTTTTAAGAATTTTATGGAAAAATTGTTTATCTAATGGTCCTCATTGAACTTTGGGTTTTGTTGGACAAATTTTGGAGGTTAAGAATAGATTTTCTTTTTATAAAGGGTGATCCTTTTCTGGATTATCTGATATTGTACTAGCCTTTTTGGTTATGGTTTTGGTTAAAATCTAAAGACATGGGAAGTATATAGTTCTCTTTTTTGGATTATGTGATTCTCTAAAAGTTGATTATAGTACTCTTAAAGTGAACAAGTCTTCCTAAATACTCGCCTTTTGGAGAAAATATGAGTTTGTTTAATGAATATAATAAAAGTTGAAAGTCAACATGATAAGTGATTATGTTTCCTTATGAATAAATTCCCCAATAAAAAGTATCTTAAAACAAAAATGTTGTCTATTAACTTTTACTACTGGGGAATCGAATAGCATTTAACCCATCACAAGTGTGATATTTTCTCATGGTTAACTTTCTCCTAAACATGTTTTCTATCACTCTTCATCAGATCATGACCCTATGTTTTCTCCTCTATGTCCATGTTTTCATACTTGGAATTGTAGTATGGGTTAACTCGGGGGACCTTTGTACTTATCTTTCTTTATTTTAAAGTGATTGTTTTACCGACTCTTCTTCCGATGTGGGACTTTTAAGGATGTTTCCTAGCCCAATTTTAAAATTGCGAGGACGTAATTCCCAAAAGGGGGGAAGGATGTAACACCCAGGGTAAATAAAGAATATGACATTTTCATATTTATCCATATTTGTGAATAAAATATTAATATGACTTTAAAGGGGACGCTATGCTCGATGGCGTACCCAACACGCAACAACGAATTTTTTGGGAATCTTACGTTGCACTCTAATAATAAAATAATATTATTTTAAATGGCAGTTAACATGTAGCCGTTGTATTTGCGGTAATGGATAGAAATAACTAAAATATGATTATATATGTTTTTAAATGTTTTTCATTTATCCAATAAAGGATAAAGTCTTCAAATATAGAAAGAATTCAATTTTAGGCGAATATGCCCTAGTTTTCACTAAAGGATCACTTATCGCCTTTTGATGGCGAAACATCATTAAATATAGTTTTGTTCACTCTTATAGATTCTATTTGGACCAAATAAAACTCTTTCTTAGAATCGAGACATCAAAATTTAATTTTTGTAAATTTTTGGTATCTTTCCGATAAAGTTCATTTTTTAATGAATAGTGTAAATTGTTGTATTTTAATTCAAAAACTCTTTTTAATTTAATTTATATATATGATTAGATTATCTATTGACTTGGTTTTAATGTGAAATTAGAATATATTTTTACCATTAAATCCATTAGTGGTCGTTGGAATTAATTTCACTTTGAAATCAGAGTTAAACCAATGTCAATCTTTTGATATTTATTGTTTCATAAAAACACGCTATTTGATCTGACAGTGGAAATTAATTATTTAATAAATTAATGTGACTTATGTGTTTTGAATTTTGTAAAATAGACTTCATTTTTGAATTCGGAATATCAAATATAGCTTATGGTGAATTTTTGGGATTTTTCTGAAAAACTACATTTTTTGATGAATAGTGAAACCACTAAGTGGGACTTATAAAAACTGATTTTTCCGTTGAAATGAAATTTTTCCATCTTTGTATTTTGAATTTCAAAAATCCGAAATACATGGTTGTCATTAGGATGTAAAATGTGGTTCAATGGGATAAAAATAATTTTTTGGTGAACAATAACTTATTAAGTTTTTAATCGCGATTAGAGGTAATAAGTGTAGTTTAAGGTAAAAATAATGTTTTAATAATATGAAATGAATTTTAAACATGTCCTAACCTCATTGGATGTCTCATGGACGACCAAGAAAACCCATGGGTCATCATGGGGACCCCATGAAGCCACTTTGGTTGGAAAATGACATTAATATCTTTTTATTTAAAGTTAAAGTAAAAATGAGACAAACATGAAAGGTTTTACTAAAACAATTTTTACATGGGGTTATACAAATTCGATTTTTGAATATAAATATTCATTGGGAATCTAAAACTATTTCCTACATCATAGTATTTATTTTATAATTTCTAGACATTAAATAAATAAAATTATTTTTGACATCATGATGATGCAGCGATGACGTCATTATTTAACGATTTAAATAAAATGGAAGGATAATGTAATATCTAAGACCTACACATGTCCAAAACCTATTGGATGAGTGTATTTCGAACCCTTATCACCATATCTTAGAAACACATATTTGTGGGACCTCCTAAATCCGAATACCATTTTCAAATAAAGTAACATTTGCTTACATTCCTAGAGTGCCCCTCCTCTCCTCTTATAAAAGGCCCCCAACTCTACCTCCTTTCCCACACTCCCAAAACCTTTGGCTCGGCCAACGCCTGCCCATTTTGTCTCTCCACTTCCCTTTATTACTCCTTTAAGCCTCACTTTGGGATGAAGTCTTCCCAAGGAAGCCTTTGAGCTCAAACCAAAGGGAGTTACCCGATTTTAAGGTAATGTGATCACTTGAGTCCTTTTGTTTTATTTTGCCTCTCCAACCCCCTAAACTCTTTTTATTCAGTTATTTTGTAACAACTAAAGTATCTTAAATATACTAGGATTTTGTTATAATAAAGATTCAAGATACACTTACAAACACCTACATCAAATGGTTAAAGAACATACTGTTTCCGTGGATGGTGAATTTCTGCATCACGAAATGATGATTGTTCAACACTCATATAACACCTTAAAAGGTGGCCATTAAGATGTCACTATATTTATATATGATATATAATATGTTTATTTTTTTACTTAAGATTCTGTATTTTTCATTTTTGGCTTACCTTTATGGCTTCCATTATGGGTATACGCGATATCTTCATTTTAGGAAGTGCGGACTACTGCCCCTCAAAGTGACGTGATTCGTTAATGCCATACGTGGGACGTATAAAGGATGTATTTAATGTTATTATATATGGTGTTATACTGGAATTATAATATACCTATATATCATTATTATTTCTTTCCATTGAAGTATGAGATAGAAATGAAAGTAGCGTTCATACGTACGTACGACTTACCATCTCCATGAACGGTGCATTTTATTTCTTATCCCCAAATGTAATGTACTATTATAAGTACATGTATATAATGGATATATATGATGAATGTTACATCTAAATGATGAATATAATTATGTAATTAAAATATACATACCTCTAATTTAGTTTTAATTCCATTAATATGACAATGAAATGAAAGTAGCGTTCATGCGTACATACGGCTTACCATCTCCATGAACGGTGCATTTCATTTATTACCTCTAAATGATAATGTAATATTATAAATACATGTATATTATTGATATATATGATATATATTCTATCCAAATCAGTAATTTCATTCTGGATATAAAGAACCATTGACCACACAAACAACATGTAATTGTAAGAAGTCCACTTTCGACTTAAGAACCAAATATCGACAAAAAAAACATTATTAACTTAAATGATTAAATAATGTTTATAACATGACAATAAGTGATCTAAAAGGAATAATGAACTAGAAAAAGGTTCTTAATAAAGTGGAAATTAACTCAAGTTTATTATTCAGGACGTTAAAGAATGATCGAGTCAAGTCGGACCCAAGGTAAGGGATCCTACTCCTCTATTTACTTTTATGTACACTCTTTTATTTCATTCCTTTAAAGCCCATATTTCTTGTGATTGGGATGTTCATTTATATTAATCTTACTGTAATTTTTATGTTCATATGATTAGAGACCCTATTCTCTTTCATCAATCCATTTTGGAAGTTATAAGTGGTGCCATTAGGCTGCTGAGTTTTCGTAAGAGATCTTTCATCTCACTTTTATTCCCATGAGATTTATGCTACATTTGAAACAATTTCCTCTAATTGGTTTATGTACTACCCATTATTAAACTCCTTTTGTAATATAATTCCATTTATGGGTATTTACATATTCATTGTATGACACTTCTTCAATGGGGTTTACTTTTCGAAAGTTACCCAAGTCGGTAAGGGAACCTTTCACCCTCCTCTTTTTGAAAGACTTATTTTGTTATGACTTTTAATTCGCATAATATTATTTTAGGATATGTTCTTATATATCCTTATTAAAGTAAATTTTATGTCCAAGTGATGAGATACCCTTTTTTATCTTTCATCAACTCTTTTTCTGAATTTAGAAGTGACGTCGTTAGGCTGTCGAATTTTTGCAAGGGAACTTCTTAACCCAATTTCGATTCTTTGGGATAAGCTTGTACTCCTTGAATATGTCGTTCTATG
Organism: Viscum album; assembly: GCA_963277665.1. Taxonomy (NCBI): domain Eukaryota; kingdom Viridiplantae; phylum Streptophyta; class Magnoliopsida; order Santalales; family Viscaceae; genus Viscum; species Viscum album. Next base: position 1,797,673,795 of record OY728140.1, read on the forward strand.
AATATGTGTGAATAACCTCTGATTGTTTTACACTTAATATCCACTTATATTTGGTGTATTATTTTGTCACACATAATTATCTAATTGATTTATACTTAATCTAAGGATACCGTCTTTTTATGGGACTTAGTCTCAATCTCCTTTCATTGAGGCATATTTTGTTTTATACACAAACTTCATTTATACGGTGTATAAACCCCTTTGACTTTTACATTTATCCAAAAAGGAATCTTTTTTATATGAAGCGTTTTACTAAATGACAAAAGGGATTGTTTTTGTCGTACGTATGTGGCGACAACGACTTCTCCGCCGCCGTGACCATTATTTGAGTTTCGGCTTCCTCTACTAGACATACCTTCTTTTTAAATGAAATATAAATTCCATGTTTTACTTTTCTTTTATTTTGTTATTGAAAATGGTTTTCATAGTGTCTTTATATCAAAGTGTTGTATTGATATCTTTTTATTGAAAGGTGGAAATGTTATGTTTCCATTATGCATGTTTTATGTGATAAGATTATGTTATGGTTCTTTGGAATTATTATGAATATGGGTGGTTCCGTTATAAACTAAGGGTGAGTGAGCCCGATATAGCTCTCCAATGCATTGGGTAACGCGAAGGAGTGAAACGTTACGGTTTCTACGAAGAGATTTAGGGAATATACTGTGATGGGAATTCCAAACGTAACCAAGAGGGTTACTCCCTATGTAAGAATGTTATGAATGCCTCAAGTTACCTTTATGTCTTATGATTTCTATGATTTATTCATGTTTTGATGAGGTATGTTAAAGTTCCTATGTTTTATGGGCAAATTATGATTTCATTCTTATGTATATATGATCTCATGTTTCCTTTCCATTTTTTTATAACTCTTACTGAGCTTTTTATGCTCATCCCACGTTTTTGAAATGTTTTTCATAGGTCAAGATAACGGTACATGATGTGATGATAGTGTCAAGGATGTGTCAAGAAAGAATCCGTGTTTTATTTTAAATATGTTTCCGTTGATGGGAAGAATTATTATTGTCTTTTATGTAACCACTTTGTTTAAATGTGGAATGTAATGCAAGTTTCATGATCTAATTCTCTAAAACTCTAAACCTGAAAAGATCCTCAATGTGTAATATTGTAATAACTCATGATTAAGTAAGGTTTAAGGCTGGGGCCTTATATGACATACCAGAGAAATTTTGGGAAGATGCAGTTTTGACATCGATCTATATTTCGAACATGTCTCTATTGTGTCTGAAGGAATGGAAGGCTCGGTATGAAATGTGGTATGGAAAGAAGCCAATGTTGATAAACTTTCGAATCTTTGGGAGTAAGTGTTTTAATACACAACAAATAAAATCATAGGAAGTTTGAGTCAAGAGGAAATGACCGGATATACCTTGGCTACACAGGGAAAATAAAATCATATAAATGCTTCAACAAAAGTCTGGGAAAACTTTTTGAGAGAAATGATGAAACTATAGTTGAAAATTAACAGAATTCTCAACGACCCAATGAATAGTTTCTGGATGAATGTGATGATGGGGTAAGTAACACAGGGGGAGTAGAAGTTGCAGAAGTTGACTCCGAAGAAGATATTGATGATGATCAAGAAAGCATCAAGTCTGTGTCTGCATGGAAGCCAAAGAGCCAAGATGAAATTGATTGGCCAAATATCCTTGGTAATTTGACTGCTCCAGTTTAGACTCGAAGAATGAAATCATTACAGAAAACATCGTTTTAATATCAGGTGGAGCAAAAATGGTTTTAAAAATAAGCTGAAGATGAAAACATGGTTCAGGCTATGATTGAAGAGCTTGATTAGATTCAGAAGAACCAGACATGGTATATTGTTTAAAGGCCAGTAGATAAAAATGTCTTCGGGACTAAATTGGTCTATCACAATAAGATAAATGAATATGGTAAAGTGATTTAGAACAAATCACGACTAGTGTGCAAGGGATACTCCCAGATAGAGGGAATAGATGTTGATGAGACATTTGCACCGGTTTCAAGGTTGGAGACAATCAGATTATTTTTGGCCACAGCAGGGCAAAGAAAGTTCAAAGTGTTCTAGATGGATGTCAAATCTAAATTCTCGAATGTAGTTCTGGAAGAGGAGGTGTATATTGATCATTTATATGGTTTTCTCATTCATGAGTATGATAAAAAAGTTTGTAGGCTAAAGAATGCGTTGAATGGGCTGAAACAAGCACCAAGAGCGGGGTACTCAAGGCTTGATCAGTACTTGTAAAAGCATGGTTTCCAACATGGGGGAGTTGATTACAATCTCTATTTCAGCAAAGAAAATAATCAAAGGATGACGGTGTTGGTTTCTGTTGATGACATAATATTTGGTGGATCAGATGAAGCTCAGTGCAGACAGTTCTCTGAATTCCTGAAATATAAGTTTGAAATGTCAATTATTGGAGAGCTAACATTTTTCCTTAGTTTATAGGTGACATAAGGGTTTAATGGAACTTTCATTTCTCAATCCAAATACGCCAAAAAGTTTTTGAGGAGGTTTGGAATAAATAATTCTAAGGAGATTATGACTCTGATTGCTACACATATGAAATTATCAAAAGATGATGATGGAAAGGAAGTTAATATGATAGAATACATGAAAATTATTGGGAGCCTGCTGTACTTGACCACAACAAGGCCTGCCATTGTTTTCGCCACATGCCAAGAAGTGAGATATCATAGTAATCCCAAGGAAAGCCACATTCTCGCACTAAAAATAGAACTTCGGTATATCAAAGGCACTATGTATTTCATTCTAATATATAATGACAAATCACAATTAGTGTTATTGGGTTACATAGATGCAGATTGGGCCGGATTAACAATTAACAGAAAATCAATGCAAGGAGGTGTATTCTATCTTTGAGGATTGTGTATTTCTTGGCTAATCAAGAAGCAATATTTCATTTCATTGAGCACTGCGGAAGCTGAGTATATTGCGACCACATAAGCATGCACACAGTTATTATGGATGAAGCAGTAGCTTGAAGACATGGGAGTTGAAGTGAAGTCTCTGATCAAAATCCAATGTGATAACTCAAGTTCTATAAATCACAGAAAAAATCGCATCCATTACTCAAAGTAAAAGCACATTGAGATAAAATATCATTTTTTAAAGATAAGGTTGAGAAGGGAATTTTGAAGCTGGAGTATGTGCATACAAAGCTACAGGTTGCAGACAAGTTGAAAAAGGCCTTACCAAAAGAATTGTTTGAAAGGCATCGTCTGGATCTGGGAGTTAAGTTGACTCACTACACATGAAAGAGTGTGGATGTGAAAAACCCTCCCCCCTCTCCCTGAGGAATGATTTTTATTTTCCTAATGTGCTGATATGTGCTCTATACTCTGTTACAAACTGCAAAGGAGTGACCTTGGGGTTCATTGACAAAGGGGGAGAAACTTGTGATTGTTAAAGGGGGAGACAGTGTGGCAATTTGAGAAATAATGACAGTTATAGGGAGAAGATGGTAAGTGGAGCAGTGAGATAGGGGTAGAAATGAGCAAGGAGGAGAGTATTAAATCTGACGATGCATGAAGTAATCGATCAAAGAATAGATATCATGACAGTTGAGGTTCATGATAAAAGTTGAAGAGTGGTGTTGGAATGTGGTATGAAATTTTCCAAATATTGGTATTAGTTTGGTAATAATTGATATCAGTTTGACATCAACAGTGGGTGTCATAAATTAAGTGATTAATTAATGAAATTTTCATTTACTCGTGTTTCTCATGCCAGTGATTTCTCATGTGGGCTTAGAGTATGTGTTGAGTAAATCCTTGATCGCTATCAGAATCGCAGAGGTGAATCGTTTCTGAAGAATTAACACTATATATATTTATGGAAGATTTGTCAAAAAAACCCAGAGGGGAGATTTTTGGGAAAAAATCACTCAGGGTAACATTGAAGCATTTTTTAAGTGGTTGTGTTTGTTGAAAAATTGGACATCTATGTTGTGATTGTTGAAAATACAAACCAAGACATACAAATATCTTGAAAAAGGGGATTTCATGGTAGGAATGTTGAGTTCAAGAGATGTGGTCAATGATCTGTGTTTCATTCAAGAACATCGACAAGGAAATTTGTGATCTGGGGGTGGTACAAAAAGAACAGTAACATAGTGGTGCCGTTTTCCAGTATTTTCCAAATTTTTGGGCCGAAAAATCATCAAATGAGGAAATGTGGTTTTTGGAAAAGGGACTTGCGCACCGCATACTTTAAGGCTTGGAAACATGTGCGCCATATGTTTTTCAAGATCATATCATAAAAATATGGCAAAGGGATAAGGGTTGCGCAATTATTGGTGATGTCGCGCAGGTGACTTTGGCGCCTTGAAGAGACTTGTGCGCCGATGACTTGGAGGATTGTAAACTTCCGCACCTATTATTTCTCAAGATCAGAACATAAAAATATGGCAACAGAAAAAGTTTCTATCATGTTTCTTAGTGGGTCACACAAGTGACATGCAGAGGAAGAGTCCTGCACGCAGAGACCTGCGCGCCGAAGGGAGACTTGCGTGTCGTCGTGCAGGGTGGTCAAATTTCCAATAAATACTGGACCACCCCTACTCATTTTTAACATAGTTAAACACTTTGAAAAATCAGTACTCCCATCACGCGGGTGTGGTGGTCACACAATTGGTGGTGTGTCGCGCAAGTGGGACTTGTGCGCCAGATTTGAAGAAGGGTGATTGTTGTTTGTTGCGCGCTAATATTGGTTTCGGCGTAAAGGGAAGTGCTTCGCGTAAGTTTGGAGTTGAAGAATCTTGTGTCACGCAAGTGTCTGAGGTGGACTTGCGCACCATTTAAGGGATGATTCACGATGATTATTCCAGGTCGTATAAAAGGTGGATTATTTCCTGATTCCTTCGGTGCAAAGTGAGATTCATATATGGGGGAAGGCTTGACGTCAATAGAGCATCTACATACATAGGAAGATGAATTCCTTCATGCAAATGAAGAGACCTACAGGTCTATAAACTATGATTGGATCCTTTCTGGTGCAGTGAGAAAAGGAATAGGAAAAAGGTGATCCTCTACACCGACAGTGATCCAGAGAGATAAAAATAGGGAGTGACCCTTGGGAAAGAAGTGAGCTGACCCTAAACCTTGTAAAGGTAGTGAGCCAGGGACAGAGTGACTGTGCTCATATCTTTTAATCCATAGCTAGTGCTGTTTAGTGGAATTTGTTTCATCCAACAACCTGTCGGTGTATGCTCCTTGGACGTAGCCCTTAGCTAAAACCAAGTAAAAATTGATGGGTCATGTGCCTACTTTACTTTCTGTTTACATTGTGCAACAATAAAGAGTGAGAAGAGTGTTTTTCTTAATAGAGAAACAAGATCAGAACATGCTTTAATTTTAGATTAGTCATACCCAAATTCATCCCCCCTCTCAGGGTATTCAGCCTTTTGGATCTAACAATGGTATTTAACTTTTGATGAAAATATCTAATTTTAATTTTGGCGATTTGAGTTAAAATATTAATTATTTTTATGTTATTTATTTTTTTATAATATAAGTTAGTTATTTAAATTAATATACTAACTATGATTATGAAAATAAATTTATAATTATTCTCAAAATGTTCTAAAAATAGTATAATGCTTAACATATTGTGAAATTTAAAAATTAGTAAAAATATTGATAGATTAATATATGTTATACTTGTAATGACATAGAAAATGTATTGAAAATTTTATAATTTACATCATGAAATTAGTTAAATAGGTAATTAATAAAAATATAAATTGTTCTCTAACAAAATTTATCTTTTGATTTATTTATTTTGAAAACTCCTGGTAGTTGGGAATCACTTGGACCACTTCTCTGTGGTATAGGGGATTTTCCCTATATAAGGTTATTGGGATGTCTAGTTCTTGCTAAAAAAATCATATAGATTTATAACTTTAGAGGTTATTGATTAGAAGACTAACACATAAAATAAAATGATATAATAATTTAATATCAAATTATGATCAAATTACCATGTATAATTAGATGATAATGAGAAGTTAATGTAGTTGATTTATTTGATTAATAAAATTATTTATAATTTATTAGCAATAACATTACGAATTATACGTTTCATAAAATGTTGTCTATATATATTTATTACTACATCCAAATAATTTACGTTAAAAAGGGTTTAGTTATACTAGATAACCAAATTTATAGTTAATTCTCCAGGATTATATATCCCTAAATGATTCTCGACCAAAAATGCATCAATTTGGAAACCACATTGTTAACCAGGTGATAGAATTATTCAAATGAATTAATCTTCAACATAAATATTGGATTCTGAATAAAACCTTTCCATTTTTTTATGATAAAGACAAGTAAAATGTATCATAACTAGTTAGAAATCATTCTAAATGTAGAATTATAAGTTCTATGTAACAATATCAAACATCTATGATTATCCATCGGTAGTGAATGATAGTCAATCACACCTATATGATATAATCTTGTATTAATAATCTATAAACCCTCTTAGAGATTGTGGATATTATTTTGTAATTTATCAACACATTGAAGACTTATTGGTAGAGAACATAATACTTTGAAAGGATTTATCTAATAGTGATTAACTCTAATGATGGGAATGTAGAAAAACATGAATATGATAAAAAACATAATGAGCTGAAACATGGGATGCCACACAAAAAAAAATTATTTTCACTTCCATCAATGGAATCATGGTATATGATATGTATTTCTTGTAGTCTATAATTTTACTGATCAATAATTACCCTATTCACAAAATTTCATAGAATTATTTGTGGTACAAATTTATGTTAAATGAAATGTTTTGTATAATGTGATAAGAATTAATATCAAATAACATATGTAAACTATGTTAAAATAGTATCACATTGGGTGACATTACTTGTATTTAAGGGAAGAATAAAATATATACTATTATCTAATTGAGGATGACCAATTCTATTTTTTTTAGATTCCTTTGTAACATATACTATATAAAAATCACAACTATAAGAGAATACCATAATTTACTCAATAGACATGTGTAAAACTAGGCCTCTAATAGATTTGAAATGATATAGATTTTAAATTCATTTCATATTTTATATTCAAAATGATATTTTCATGTAAATATCATCAACTAGTTATCCTATTGGAGAGAATTAAAAGAATCAGTTATGTGATATATTACCGGAATTCATTAAAGGCCTTACAAAAGACCATTGTGAATGTGTATGATGGCATATATGAAAACTATCAAATTTTACCATTACATGTAGATTTATTGTATCATAAATATTATATTTTTATCCTGATTATATATTATAGACTAATTCAAACAGAAATTCATGTTGATTGGTTGGAGGTGGTGATATTTAAATGTTTTTAGAAATTCATACCTTGTATAGATTCTATAAGGCATTATAATGAATTTATCTTGGTTAATGTAAAATTTATGGATGAAATGTACATTGTAATTAAGTTGATTTCATATAAATGGTATTTAATTAATAATTGAGTACAATTGGACTTCGTAATTTTCAAGAAGGTGAACTTGTCATAATGGAGTTGCTTCTTCGATTTACTTTTAGAGTATATGACAGATGTTGAATGAGGTTTCCTAACTTCTAATCACCATGGAATTAATGGAATAATCTGGTCATGTATGCATACCATATCATTCTTATTATCTATATTGTAGAATAAGTAATACTAGCAATTGGTGGAAGAATCTTATGAATAAGTTTATGGATAAGAAAATCATCATGATTTGTATTTATATGTGTTTTCTGTTAAGCAAACCAACTTATGTAATTCATATGTTTATATGTCATATTATAACCCTTAAATTTTTTATAGAATGTGATCCTAAATATAATGGGATGGGGTAGTGTTTCAAAGGCTTCCATAAAGATAATCAAGACGTATGAGAAAACTTGATTCAAATTATAAAAGTCAAATGTATCCTAGAATATGATTATCTATAGAGATATAGTTACATCAAACCAAACATTATGTAATGTGTTAATAGATTCTAAAATTGTGTTAGGAAGTTACCCATCATAGTTTTAGTTCACAAAATATTCTATCACGTTGTGAAGATTTTTTTGGGAAGATAAAAGTAGACTGAAGAGGATCATCATATTGAATTGTGGTTTGGGAACCAATTTCAATTTGTTATTGATATGATTATATATATGGATTCCATATTTCATGTATGTTCAGTTGACTATTATGGTAATATATTTCATTTCAATGAATTTTATTTTCCTTTTATTTGGGTAAATGGTCATTTTATTATCATTATATTGGTGAAACATCACTATGATTGTGGTAGAATATAAGAATTAAGATATCATTACAGATATGTGATCCCAACATTCTATAATATATAATTATATTTTTAAAAATTAAACAATCTATAATTTTGAATGTTGATAATTAATGATCATTATAGTAATCTATTGATTCCATTACATTAATATTAGTTCTTTTTAACTTATTAATGAAACTACAATTTTACTAATCATAGATATCCTACAACCTAGATGGTAGAAAAATCCGACTAATAATCCATGTTCAGTGGATTTTCCTCATGATCAGACACTATAATAGATATTTTATTGATTTAGTTATGAATTACACACCCACGCACATTTTCGTAGCCATAAAGGGAAATCTTTGAACAATCCATATGATTAATCTGGGTCTGTAACAATTCATAATTTAAAATTACTTGTAATAAATGTATTGTATTTTATTATAAATGACTATATCATGGGATTTTATTAGTAATTAATCAATTATAGTATCATGAAAATAAACTATTTATTGTTAGACATCATATTTATTTTGAAATATTTTTTTTAACTAATCAATGATAGATAAAAACATTATGCAAGTATTATAAATATAGATATATATGTTTCTACAATCCTCCCAATAGATTAATTTCTCAAATAACTAGATCAAATGGATACAAAATTGAAATATCTCTATTTAGATATCTCATTATTTCCCCCATGATAATCCATTGTTCGTCGTTGATCTATACATACAACATGATGAATTTTATAGTGTTTCTATGTGGGACTTTAAATACATCTATAATCACCTTATTACTAAATTTTTCAAGGAGAAGTGACTATAGATACACAAAAATAAAAATTCCCAATTGTATAATATAGTAAATATAGAGTATCTAATATACTATTTGGGGATTCCTATATATGACTAGGCTGTTACAGTTACAACATCAGGATATTAGTGTGATTTCATAAATTAATTAATAGGCATTGATGTGTCCATAAAAAATATGTATCTTAGGTGGTTGATTACACATTGATTTTATTGATGAGTAGTTCTTTTTAATTATTAATTATATGGAGTTGATACCTATCAAACAAACCCATGCATATTTTATGTCACTACATGGAATAAATTTTCATATCAACTACTCTATTACCATAGAATACATTGTGTACTTATAAATATAATGATATATATAATATGGAAACAAATATTTGTGTCTTAAATATATTACCATATATATATATTCTTATTCCCAATATGTTAATTAGTGAATAAAAATGATTTTGTTTGTTTTGATCTGCTAAAACTGTGGAAATGGGAACTTTTTGTATGCATTTCTCCTAAGGATATCACACACATTCCTCAGCACTGATTGCCGGACAATCCTATAAGGTGATGGTGGGTTTTAATCATTAATGTAAATTGTTTTCTTTGTTATAATTTTTTTTATAATTTAATAGTATAGTATTTTTTTACTATGTTGGTCCAGTCTTGGCATTATGTTTGTACATTGAGGTACAATGTGAATTGTTTTTGGAATAACATTGATTCCCTATAGCCACATTGTAACACCCGAGAATTTTATGAGAAATATTTTGTTTTTATGTTATATAAATCATCAAAGGAATCTATCGCTACATGCAATTGCCACCTTCCTCAATAGTGTGTGTAGTATGGAATACCGAGTTCCACTAAACAACGATAAATTATTATAAAATTATAAACTTACCGTTATGAATAGTATTATCTGAATTTTAAATTTTACAACATTATTATTCATCTTAAAAAATTTCTAGAACATGGTAAGTGAACAAAATAATTTTTTTTTGGGAAAAATAAGTATTTATCAAAAAATGCAGTTTTGCCGCCTTTTGATGGGGCACCCACATTAAATCTAGTTTTTAACACGTTTATAAGTTCAATTTGACAAAATAAAATTTTTCTTTTGAATCAGGATATAAAAATTTACTTTGGAAATTTTTTTTGATATTTTTCTGAAAACATTCATATTTTGATGAATAGTAAAAATACACTAATTTTTAATTAAAAACAACTTTTTTTCATTGAGATAATTTATAAAGTTAAATTATAATATTTAATGGTTTTAAATAATAGATAGAATATATTTTTACCTTTTAATATAATGTATGTCATTAGCATTAATTTCACATTGAATTCATAGGTAAAAACGTTTCAATCTTTGGCAATGTTTTAACTTCTAAAACCCGTTTTCTTAACAACGGGATTTATTTTAAATTAATTACTGCAACTTATATGTTTTGAATTTTGAAAAATTGATTCCATATTCATAATCAGTGGGTCCAAATTATGTTAATAGGCTACTTTTTATTTTTGGCCATTATGAATAGTAAATACGGTAAATTTTATTTACCATAGTTAAAGGTAAATCGGGTAATTAAGGGTAAATATAATATTATAAAATTACCCTAACACCTTCCAAAATCCTATCGGATGACTAGAAGTCGACCCATATCACCTAAGGGTCGGATTATATTCATTTAATAGACTTTAGTCCATGAAAATAATTTAATTATTATTATAACCCATGAATGTGACAACATGTTTCTATCTTAAATATTATAAGTATAATAATTTTAATTTGGTGATAAACTTAGTTAAAACTTAAAACATGAATAGTCTACAGAAATCTAATACAATTATCTACATCATAGGAATTTATTTATAATTTTTAGGGATTAAATAATTATCATTAATTATGACACAATACAGATGTTGAAATTATTTTATTAATTAATTTATCAAATAAAGGGTTTTAAAAATTTTAAAATAATTATTATATGCACTATTTAATGTTCTCCACTAATTTTCTAGATACATATGACATTTAATTAATATATTAAAGCTTTTAGTTCGAACATATCCTCTGTATATATTTTATTTAAATTCAAATAAATGAATAGTGCCAAAATTGACACTATTGTTATTTTATAAAAATAACATATTATAAAATTGTTTAAAAATCACAAAAGTATTTAAAATTTATAAATTAAAATTTATATGGTCTAAAATTTCATAAAGTGTCAAATTATGGAAAATTCACAACACATATGTAATTATTAATAATAATTTCAAATTTAGAAAATTATTACCACAAATAAAATTAAATTGATAAATAAGGATAAATCAAGTTAATAATGATTAAAATAAATTCCTAACATGTCTAAATTTTATTGGTTGATGGGATTACAACCCTATATCTTCTAATCTTTGGATATGAGCCATTTTGGATGTTTTTAAGTTGGGTTGGGATTTAATATAAACTAATATTTCTTATATTTCCAAAGGTGCCCCTCTCCTCCCTTATAAAAGGGCACCACCTCCCTCTCTTCCTCACACAAATTTGAGACTTCAAGCTCTGCCAAACCCTGACCATTTCACTTCCCTGATTCCCTAGAATCATCCTAGAGGTTCTGGTCTTCTTAAAAGACCAACCCTAGTGCCCTAAGAGGAGGTCAAGAAGAGGCGCGTCAAAAATAGGTAATATCCATTACCGATCCTTTCCAAATTATTTCTTCATCAACTTCTTCTTCTTTAGTATTTTTATTATGAAGTAATAAAAATAGTATCACTCGTATACTGATATGTTATTATAAGTATGAAACAACCTTATTTCACCATCTATCCATCCTATGGAAAACAAAATCATCGTGCGTGCGCACGTACGGAATACCGTCTCCACGCCGTGGTGTAATCCATTTTCCCCCACCACCATAAATGTATGGGTATAATGGTGTAAATAATTACTATATATGATTATTGTAAACTGATATTGATTCTAAAATAGTATACATACACTCCAATACAATTCCACGATCATGGGAATGATATCATCGCTCGTGCATACGTACAGAATACCGTCTCCACGATGTGATGCGATTCATTCTACATGATTATCATTGCATAATGATTATATAAATGAATTTAATGAATAAATATGACATATAGTACATTAATACCATTCTGGAAATGATGTATCTATAACCTAAAGAGAAGAATAATAATTTATTCGACAAAACATGCATAAGAACAAAAAGTTATAAACACCCGAATAACAAGTAGCAATGAAATATTACTACTAAGAAGCTAATAATATGACCATATATGATATCATAACAATAATAAGGATTCTTTAATATGTCAATAACATTATTTAGATCATTATACATGAGGTTCGAACACTTACAAGGAAAATCGGACCTAAGGTAAGGGAAAATATCACAATTTCATTTTTATCCGAGATTGTTTATACATTGGTATTTACTGGGGTGTATTTTATCATCAAAATCCATGTTTCCTCAATATTTAATATTGTTTCCATCCACCTACAATTGTTTATATCCAAGTTTACCCTTCGGTTAGTTTTTAGTAAATGATATGAAAGGAATCTTTTGTCGTTTTTCGTAAGATGTACTTTTTGACTTTTCTGACAAAAGTATGAGAAGAATGTTTTTTTAACATATAAGGCATGAATGGATTTTTAAAAAATTATTTCCAAGAAGCTTCCTTTACATGTTTTCAAGTTTATTTTTAATCAACTTCTTTTAGTTTAAAATTTTATGACATGTTAAGAAAGTAAAATGTTTTTGAAGTATAAAGGAAATTTTCCTCAAGAATGGAGTTCAAGTGTTTTATAAAAATTATTTTCCATCTAAGATAATATATGGTTTTATTTATATCCCTATTATTACATTGATTTGATTATGTTGTGATGGAATTATTTTTATTAATTCCATTATCTTATAATTTTTTTATGATGTCATGTTGTTTAAGAATACCATTTTTATTACATGGGTTATGCAATGATGTATGATTTATGATTTTGTGGCACACATATGAATGGTATCATTATGAGATGGGTGGGACCTATATCTCCCTCCAATGCATTGGGTATGATTTTATATCTCATGAGATAGACATGGCTGTAACGACAGGCTAAACTGGTTCAGTGAATCAAGACTGAAACGAGGAATGAACTCGGTTCAGAAATGGACTTTGTCTACTAAGATAGTCTTGGCAATAAGTCTTGACTAATAAGAAATGATTCTCTATGATTATGTGTGTATTCCACAAATCTTCATCTTTTAAGTTATGATTATTGTGATTACATTTCACCGCTATGATTTATCCCATGTTATGAAATTATGATCTCTTTTGCAGGTTAAGATTTCCAAAAGTTATGTTCTTATGAATATGATGTGATTGATAATTATTTTTTTACCCTTACTGAGAATTTGAGCTCACCCTTTTTTATGTTTTCTTTCCCTAGGTTAGGAAGAAGGTTATTAAGTAAGATATGCCAAAAGGGACAATAGATACGATGAAATAAATGGGAGACATTGTAGACGCTTTATGAACCAGTTGTTTATGTTTCCCAGTTTCTAAAGACACAATACCTATATGGTCCGTTACTGGGTTTGTTATATGTTGTAATAAGTGTGCTTCAATTTTGAAGTATTAACCATGTATGTAAAGTAAGGGTCGTTATAGTTGGTATCAGAGGAAAGGTATAGTCAACCTTTGGAAACTATGATGTGAAAGCCTTAGTAAGAATCCAAAGGATAAGTCTAAGTATAGAACACAATAAGTGTGTTTTAGAAATGGCCATGAACAACCTACGATAAGACCTTAAGTGTGATATTTTATTCTTGATTATGTGGTTTTCCTATTATAATTAGTGTTTCTCACACTATTCTTCATGGTTTTAGTCAATCGCTGGAACCCGAAGGAACCGTGTTAATGCGGAATGCGACGGGCAATGCAATGATTGTCCCCCTGAGCAACCAAACATTATGGGAGCTGGAATGCAAAATAGTGTAGCCATGCTCACACAACTTTCTCAAGCTATGAATCATGCAGTACTTCCAAATGAGCAAAGGAAGAAGCAACATTCTGTTGAATCCTTCATGAGGCAGCGTCCACCTTCATTCAGCGGGTCTACTGATCCATTAATTGCTGAACAATGGATTAGTACTACTGAAAAGATATTTTCAGTTCTTCAATGTTCTAAACATGATAATGTCATCTTAGTAGTGTATCGTTTGGAAGGTGATGCTGATCAATGGTGGAATCTTATCAAGAATACGAGGCAAAGAGATGAAATTGAGTCCATAGAATGGGACTTGTTCAAGAACTTCATTTTCAATAAGTACTTCCCTCGTATTCTCCGAACAAGGATGGTGAATGAGTTTCTTGAACTAAAGCAAATGGATAATGAATCTGTTGGTACCTATGAAGAAAATTTTACAAGACTTGCAAGGTACGCTTCTGGTATTATTATCCAACCTGAGAGTAAGATCGATCGATTCATTAGTTGCTTAAAACCAAGACTTCGAAGGTCGTTAGACATAAGGGACTTCAATAGCTGCATGGAAATCGTTCGATGTGCTCTCAAAGTCGAGATGTATATTGGAGTAACCGATCAGTCATATGGGTTTGATAAGAAGAGGAAAATGGAATTCAAAGGAAAATCTAAAGAGCACACTGAAAATAAGATGAGCTTTCCCTTATTCTCAAAGTGTGGAAAGAAACATGGAGGGAGTTGTCTTAAAGGGACAAGTAAATGTTTCAAATGTGGAAAGGAAGGTCATCGAGAATTTTAATGCCGCAATGATGGGAAGAAGATGTCTAATGATGCAAAAAAGGGAAGGGATACACAGAATGAACCTACTACACTTCAATGTTTCAAGTGAAAGGAGATGGGGCATTATGGAAATCAATGCCCAAATCTAATGGTTGATGATGATGGTCGACTTCAACAAAATCTTAAGGCTAGAGACAAAGGAAAGTCACATGAAATTTCTATATTTGATGTGGAGTACGATAATGATGTGGTGAAAGGTACACTTACCATCCACTCTAAAGTAGAAAATTTTTTATTTGATTTTGGATCCACCCACTCTTTTATTTCTGAAGATTTTTCTAAGAGAATCACCGTATTACCTCATCAATTAGATGTTGAGTTGGCTATGACAACCCCTAATGGAACAACAGTCACATCAAAAGTTTATAATTCTTCTTCTATTGAAGTTTGTGGAAAAGTACTTCCTACTAATCTTTTGATCCTTCATATAGTGGAATATGATGTGATTCTTAGCATGGATTGGATTTCTTTATATGGAGCTCTTATCAATTACCAAAGAAGGGATGTCACATTTCATATTCCAGATCAATCTATGATCGTATATCGATGCAAGGATGAACATAACCTTCCAGTGGAATTTTCTTCCATCTTATTGGTCATGATTCCACTTAATGAAGGTTATTTATCTCAAATGGTTGGTGAGAAACTCACATTTAAGAATATTCCCATTGTATGGGAGTTTGATGATGACTTTCTGGAGGAATTTCCGGGTCATCCACCAAATTGTGAAGTTGAGTTTTCAATAGAGCTCATACCGGGTGCTTTTCCTATTTCAAAGACACCTTAAGACACCTTATAGAATGGCCCCAATTGAGTTGCAGGAATTGAAGAAGCAACTCCATGAGAATCTTGATAAAGGATTCATACGCCCTAGTGTGTCACCTTGGGGAGCACCTATTCTATTTTTTAAGAAGAAAGAATGATCAATGAGACTCTGCATTGATTATCGAGAACTTAACAAGATCACTATCAAGAACAAATATCCTCTCCCACGTATTGATGACTTATTTGACCAACTACGAAGAGCTCAATACTTTTCCAAGATTGATCATCGTTCAGGGTATCACCAATTAAGGGTCAAAAGGTAGGATATACCAAAGACGGCTTTCCGTACAAGGTATGGACACTATGAATTTATAGTGATGCCATTTGGTCTTACTAATTCCCCTGCTATCTTCATGGATCTGATGAATAGAGTCTTTAGAGACTATCTTGATCAGTTTGTGGTAGTCTTTATAGACGATATTCTTGTCTATTCAAAGAGAAAGGAATAACATGAAGATCACTTGAGAATTATATTGAAGACCCTGAGAAAGGATAAGCTTTATGATAAATTAACCAAGTGTGAATTTTGGCTTCAAAGAGATTCATTTTTGAGTCACATAATCTCAAAAGAGGGGATATTTGTGGATCCAGCAAAAACAGAGGTTATCGAAAGATGGTCGAGACCAACAACAGTAACTGAGATCCGAACTTTTCTTTATTTGGCTGGATATTATCGACGTTTTGTGAATGATTTTGCACGATTATCTAATCCACTCACCAGGTTGACATGGAATGGAGTTACGTTTGTTTGGACGGAGGAATGTGATGAGAATTACAAGGAGTTGAAAAGAAGGTTATCCAGTGCACCCGTGCTCACACTACCTTATAGTGGAGAAAGGATTGTGATCAACAGTGATGCATCCAAGAAGGGACTGGGATGTGTTCTCATGAAAAATGATATGGTGATAGCTTATGCCTCACGATAGTTGAAAATCCATGAGCAAAATTACCCAACTCATGATTTGGAGTTAGCTGCGGTAATATTTGCATTAAATATTTGGAGGCATTACCTTTATTGTAAAAGGTGTGATATTTATACTGATCATTAATGTTTAAAGTATATTTTCACACAAAAGGATCTGAATATGCACCAATGAAGATAGTTGGAGCTGATTAAGGATTATGACTGCTCAATTCATTACCACCCTGGGAAAGCAAACAAGGTGGTAGATTCATTAAGTCGACAATACCATGCCAGTTTATCCATGATGAGGATCACAAAAGATCCAATATTTATTGATTTTCAAAGGATGAATATTGGAATTATAATAGAAGGGGGAAAATCATATCTTTCTCAAATGAATGTTCAACCGTATATACATGTGAATATTAAAGAGGCATAGAAAGAAGATGTAGTGTTACAATAGAAGGTGAGAAATATTCCTGAATTAATCTTTGATTGTGATGGGATAATAATGTTCATGAATTGGGTTTGTGTTCCTCCCATCCCCGAATTAAAGAAGGAGCTTCTGGATGAGGCTCATAGTTCTTCATTCTCTATTCATCCTGGAAGCACGATGATGTATAGGGACCTGAAAGAGTACTTCTGTTGGGATGGCGGGAAAAGAGATGTTGCTGAATATGTATCTCGATGCTTGGT
Source organism: Viscum album (assembly GCA_963277665.1). Classification (NCBI taxonomy): domain Eukaryota; kingdom Viridiplantae; phylum Streptophyta; class Magnoliopsida; order Santalales; family Viscaceae; genus Viscum; species Viscum album. The sequence continues at coordinate 1,797,691,218 of OY728140.1, forward strand.
TTGTCAGAAAGTTAATGCTGAGAGACAGAAGTCTAAGGGGATGGTACAACCATTACCCATACCCGAATGGAAATGGGAAAACGTCACTATGGACTTTGTCACAGGACTTCCTAAAACATCCAAAGGAAATAATGCTATATGGGTCATAGTTGATCGTCTTACAAAGTCTACACACTTCATCGCTATTAGAGAGGATTTATCTCTGGATAAACTTGCCAGGATATATGTAAAGGAAGTGGTAAATTGTATGGAGTACCACTTTCTATTATATCTGATCGGGATCCGATGTTTACCTCAAAGTTCTGGAGATGTCTTCAGCATACTCTGGATACAGTGTTGAGTTTCAGTACTGCTTATCATCCTCAGACAGTCGGTCAGTCTGAGAGGACAATTCAAACTCTAGAAGATATGTTGATAGCATGATCTATATATTTCAAATGTGGTTGGGATCAAAACCTACCTTTGGTGGAATTTTCTTATAATAATAGCTTTCACTTCAGTATTCAGATGGCTCTTTATGAAGCTCTCTATAGAAAGAAATGCAGGACTCCAACTTGCTGGGATGATGTTGGTGAAATAAAGCTATTAGGACCTGATCTTGTGGATGAGATAGCAGAAAAGGTCCGATCTATTCAACAACACATAAGAGCAGCTCAGAGTCGACAAAAACGTTATGCTGACAACCGAAGAAAAGACCTAGAGTTTGAAGTGGGTGATAAAGTGTTCTTACGAATAGCTCCCTGGAAGAGGGTCATGAGATTTTGAAATAAGGGGAAGTTGAGCCCTAGATATATTGGTCCATTCGAAATACTGGATCGTGTTGGGAAGGTAGCTTACCGATTGGAACTTCCACTGAATCTCTCTCAAGTTCACTATGTGTTCCATGTATCTCTCCTGAGAAAAGTACATACCTGATTCTTCAAATGTTTCAGCTCAGAAGTTGTACTGCTGGAGCAAGATCTTTCTTATGAAGAACAACCGATAGAGATTCTGGATCATAGTGAAAAAGTCATAGGAAACAAGACCACTCGCTTGGTGAATGTTTTATGGAGGAACCACCAATTAGAAAAAGCTACATGGGAGCTTGAGGATATGATGAGAGAGAGGTATCCTCATATGTTTGTTACAAAGTGACGAATTTCGAGGGATAAGTTCATTTTAAGTGGGGTAGAATGTTACAACCGAGACTTTTATGAGAAATATCTTGTTTTTATGTTATATAAATCATCAAAGGAATCTTTCACTACACGCAATCACGACCTTCCTCGATAGAGTGTGTAGTACGCAATACCGAGTTCCACTAAACAACGATAAATTATTATAATATTATAAACTGACTGTTATGAATAGTATTAACTGAATTTTAAATTCTACAACATTTTTATTCATCTTACTTTTTTTCTAGAACATGGTAAGAGAACAAAATAATTTTTTTTGGGTAAAATAAGTATTTATCAAAAAATGCAGTTTTGCTGCCTTTTGATGGCACACCCACATTAAATCTAGTTTTTAACACATATATAAGTTCAATTTGAAAAAATAAAATTCTTCTTTTGAATCAGGATATCAAAATTTACTTTGGAAAATTTTTTGAAATTTTTCTGAAAACTTTCTTATTTTGATGAATAGTAAAAATACGCTATTTTTAAATTAAAAACAACTTTTTTCATTGAGATAATTTATATAGTTAAATTATAATATTGATTGGTTTTAAATAATATATAGAATATATTATTACCATTTAATATAATGTATGTCATTAGCATTAATTTCACATTGAATTCATAGGTAAAAATGTTTCAATCTTTGGCAATGTTTTAACTTCTAAAACCAGTTTTCTTAACAACTTGATTTATTTTAAATTAATTACTGAAACTTATATGTTTTGAATTTTGAAAAATGGATTCCATTTTCAGAATCAGTGGGTCCAAATTATGTTAATAGGCAACTTTTTATTTTTGGGCATTATGAATAGTAACTACAGTAAATTTTATTTACCATAGTTAAAGGTATATCGGGTAATTATGGGTAAATATAAGATTATAAAATTACCCTAACACCTGCCAAAATCGTATTGGATGACTAAAAGTCGACCCATATCACCTAAGGGTCGGATTAGATTCATTTAATAGGCTTTTTTCAATGAAAATAATTTAATTATTATTAAAACCAAAAAATGTGACAACATGTCATTTTATTAAATCTTATAAGTATAATAATATTAATTTGGTTATAAACTTAATGAAACATCAAAAATGAATAGTCTCCAGAATGATAATACAATTATCTAAATCATAGGAATTTATTTAGAATTTTTAGGGATTAAATAATTATCATTAACTATGAAACAATAGTGATGTTGAAATTATATTATTAATTAATGTATCAAACAAATGGTTTTAAAAATATTAAAGTAATTATTATATGCACTATTTAATGTTCTCCACTAATTTTCTAGATATATATGCCATTTTATTAATCTATTAAAGCTTTTAGTTCGAACATATCCTCTGTATATATTTTATTTAAATTCAAATAAATGAATAGTGTAAAAATAGACACTATTGTTATTTTATAAAAATAACATATTATAAAATTGTTTAAAAATAAAAAAAATATTTAAAAATTATAAATTAAAATTTATATGTTAGAAAATGTCATAAACTGTCAAATTATGGAAAATTCGCATCACATATGTAATTATTAATAATAATTTAAAATTTAGAATATTATTACCACAAATAAATTTAAATTTATAAATAAGGATAAATCAAGTTGATAATGTTTAAAATAAATACCTAAGAGGTCTAAATATTATTGGTTGATGAGATTACAACCCTATCTCTTCTAATCTTCAAATATGAGTCATTTTCAATGTTTTTATGTGGGGTTGGGATTTAATATAAACTAATATTTCTTATATTTTTCCAAAGGTTCCCCTCTCCTCCCTTATAAAAGAGAACCTCCTCCCTATCCTCCTCACACCAATTTGAGCATTCAAGCTCGGCCAAACCCTGCCCATTTCACATCCCCAATTCCCTAGAATCATCCTAGAGGTTCTGATATTCTTCAAAGACCAACCCTAGTGCCCTAAGAAGAGGTTAAGAAGAGGCACGTCAAAAAGAGGTAATATCCATTACCGATCCTTTCCAAATTCATTCTTCTTCAAATTCTTCTTATTTAGTTGTTTCATTATGAAGTAATAACATAATTATCACTAATATACTGATATTTTATTATAAGTATGAAACAACCCTATTTCACCATCTATCCATCCTATGGAAAATGAAATCACCGCGCGTGCATACGTACGGAATACCGTCTCCATGCCGTGGTGTAATCTATTTTCCCCCACCACCTTACATGGATGGGTATAATGGTGTAATAATTACTATATATGATTATTGTAAAGGGATATTGATTCTGAAAAAGTATACATACACTCCAATACAATTCCACGATCATGGGAACGATATCATCGCTTATGCGTACGTACGGAATACCGTCTCCACGATGTGATGTGATTCGTTTTACATGATCTTCATTGCATAATGATTATATAAATGAATTTAATGAATAAATATGATATATAGTACATTAATACCATTCTTTAAATGATGTATCTATAACCTAAAGAGAAGAATAATAATTTATTCGACAAAACACGCATAAGAACAAAAAGTTATAAACACCCGAATAATAAGTAGCAATAAAATATTACTAATAAGAAGCTAATAATATGACCATATATGATATCATAACAATAATTATGATTCTGGATTAAGTCAATAACATTATTTAAATCATTATATAGGAGGTTCGGACACTTACGAGGCAAATCGGACCTAAGGTAACGGAAAATATCACAATCTCATTTTTATCAGATATTGTTTATACATTGGAATTTACTAAGGTGTATTTTATCATCCACATCCATGTTTCCTCAATATGTAATATTGTTTCTATCCACCTAAAATTGTTTAAATCCAATTTTACCCTTCGGTGAGTTTTTAGTAAAATATATGAACGGAATCTTTGGTCGTTTTTCGTACGAGGTACTTTTTGACTTTTCCGACAAAAGTAAGAGAAGAATGTTTTTTTAACTTATACGACATGAATGGATTTTTAAAACATTATTTTTAAGAAGATTCATTTACAAGTTTTCAAGTTTTTTTAATCAACTTCATTTAGTTTAAAATTGTATGACATGTTAAGAAAGGAAAATGTTTTTGAAGTAGAAAGGTTGTTTTCCTCAAGAATGGAGTTCAAGTGTTTTATCAAAATTATTTTCCATATAAGATAATATATGGTTCTGTTTATATCACTATTATTACATTGATTTGATTATGTTGTGATGGAATTATTTTTATTAATTTCTTTATCTTATATGAATTGTTTTATGATGTCATGTTGTTTAAAAATCCTATTTTAATTACATGGGTTATGCAATGATGTATGATTTATGATTTTGTGGCACACATATGAATGGTATCATTATGAGATGGGTGGGACCTATATCTCCCTCCCTTGAATTGGGTAAAGATTTAATATCTCATGAGATAGACATGGCTGGAATGGAAGGTTAAACCGGTTCAGTGAAACAGGACCGAAACGAGGAATGAACTCAGTTCAGAAATGGATTTTGTCCACTAAGATAGTCTTGGCAATGAGTCTTGACTAATAAGAAATTATTCTCTATGATTACGTGTGTATGTCACAAAGCATCATGTTTTAAGTTATGATTATTGTGATTACATTTCACTACTATGATTTATCCCATGTTATTGAATTATTATCTCTTTTTCTGGTTAAAATTTCCAAAAGTTATGTTCTTATGAATATCATGTGATTGATATTTTTTTCCCTTACTGAGCATTTGAGCTCACCTTTTTTTATGTTTTCTTTCCCCAGGCCAGAAATAAGGTTATTAAGTAAGATATTCCAAAAGGGACTATAGATATGATGAAATAAATGGGAGACAGTGTAGATGCTTTATGAACTAGTTGTTTATGTTTCTCAGTTTCTAAAGACACTATACCTATATGGTCCTTTCCTGGTTTTGTTATATGTTGTAAAAAGTGTTTTTCAATTTTGATGGATTAACCATGTATGTAAAGTAAGGGTCATTATACACATTATATATGTTAAATATTAATTATGTTATTATATTTATAATATATTTTAATTGTAGGTATTTTATATTATTGTGTCAATTTTTGAATACTTTTCTTAGTACCATCATAACATGTTTCAAGGATTCCATTTACTATAGTGGTTCTGTCATCACATCCACAACACTGCACAACTATGTTTAGGACCATTGAGAAGGGGTGTTAGTCATCCATGCACACATCATTTTGTTTTGGAAAAGTAATGTTAATTCTTGTGATAGTTTGAATAATAAAAAAATATCCACGTACATCAAAGTACACAGCTCATAAGTAAAAAAGATGTAGATTATGCAAGATATCATACTCATTAAATAAAGTGTTGGGAAAACATGTCTCTCTCAATATCATCTTAAATGAATATCCAATTGAATGTATTATCCTTTGTAATTTTTTATATTATACCTATTTTTACTAGAATCTCTCTATTAGGTACCATATGAATCATATAATTGGCCTCGATGACATCGTATGTTTACTACCATTTATCGTATCCTCTTATTTAATATTTGTAATTAAGGTAAATACAATTAACATTGATTTATTAAGTGGTTAGAGAATCTTATACACATCCTAGTCCTTAGAAGGATTATGTTTTCAATCCATATTCATCTCTTAATGATCAAGTGCCCATCAGCACTACTATCCATTTCATATATAAAAAACTATAAAAGGTGGGGTCAAAAATATATCATAATCCACATACCGAGGCTAATTATTTTTAGGGTTTTTATGTACCTACTAATTTCACTATGTGTGATGCACCACAATCACAACCATTTGGACAATGACTGATATAATGATAATGATGAGTATATAGGAAGTTATGCTCAAGAGAAGACCATGCATCCTAAATAGATCAACATTCAAAATAGATAGATTATATAACTCTATAATAATCTACTTGTGAAATTGATATAACATATTCCTCTTTGATACATCCACTGACTGATGATCGTGGAGAAAATTAGAGGTGGGACAACACTACTCTATCACATTAACCATTGTATTTAATAGATATTTCTTTGGATGATATGGCAAATATTTCAATATAAATGACATCATCTCTATGATATCCTATGTGGTACCCAATCTTACAGACACATATCTCAACATTTTATGTTGGAAAGCCCTATACAAGGTAGGATGGGTAGAAACCATATTGAAAATACGAGTAGTTAGCAACATAACATCATTATGAGGAACTAGAAATAGTAGATCAATACATATTGGCTACAACACCATATTGAAATTGGAAGCCACTAAAGTATCTAATACACTAGAGTTCCCCATTTGTGGGATACAAAGAGGGTGTGAGCTTCATACCAAATGATGTGAAAAAGGGAGGCATTTATGATTATATTTTCAATTATAAAACATTTACTAATTCATATATGGAATTTAACATTTTATAAAATATATTTTTTTGGAAATTTAAAACAACTATTGATCAAGGATCTCTTATTAGTCTTAGACTTTTATCCTCATAAGAAATTAAAATATATAGACCTTAGTTATTAGTTCTAAAATTAGGACTCTTAAAAATGTTATTTTATGAATTAATGTTTTACTACTGATAAATAAGTCTTTTTTGTGATACTTTTAGTACAAATAAATAAAAAATATTTTAACTCAAAATATAGGTAATGTAAAATTTATTCTTGCTACTACAGAAGTTCCTTCATGAAAAAATACACTACATTGTCTGATATCATCACAAAAAGAACATTTATATAGGAATAACATTAATATAATAATTAAATAAATCTATATAGATTATCTAATTTTAATATAAATAAATTTACAATGAATAATTTAAATACATTACAATTATATTATAGATGTAAATTTCATCAAAATCGATTATAATTTCCAAATAAAAAAATAACTTAAATCATAAGAGATCGTCAGAGTAGATTATCCCAATATCATATAAAATAAGTATTTTCCTATTATAAAAAAATACAACCTTTCGTATTATTTAATAAAAATAAATTCACAAAACAATTTTGATAAAATTGTGTATAAATGAAACATATATAAAAAGGAGAAAATAAATGATACAATATAATACATAAATGGATGATCAATCATTTTTATAAAGAATCTTGATAATTTAAGAATATTATTTTGGTTTTCTATATATTCTGCTCAATTTGAACTAAAATATAACATTTAAATGAAAACATTCACTTTTAGTCATATTTTCAACACCATGTATTGAATTTATGTGATGTTACTCCTTATATGCCACATATGATTCAGGAACCATTTTCCTAAAGTATCATCAAAATTTAAGATTTTTAATGGTTTTCATTAAGTGAAATGCGTTTTGATGTAAAATGTCATCTTTAATATGAAAACATTTGCATTCAAACATAACAATCACAATTTTATTTAGATTAATTTGAAACTAAATCCTACAGTGAAACAAAAAACCATATATTTTATCCTAAGGTATCATGACCCTTTGAGAATGTTGGATTTGTTTTGGGTATTTCCAACATGTTTTGAAAAAAAAATTCACTTTCTCACTAAGAAGATAACATTTTATCAATTATGGAAACAAAATGTTTCATATTACTGTACAATTAATATAATTACATCAACAGTGAATGATTGGTCATTTTCTTACATGTTTGATTAAAATTCGATACTATTTTCCCATTTTTTAAGAATGTGATACATGTTTAGAAATAAAATGTAACATTTAAATACAAAACAAGCACTTTCTAACATTCCATTCACATTCCATAAACATTAAATGTTGGATAAATGTTTGGTTACATTCTATATGTCACAAATGATCAATCATTCATTTTATTAACGTATATTAATTATCTAATAATTGTATCTCAGTTTTTACTATAAGATGAATTTTTTGAACTAAATTATTGTTTTTATATAAAACATGAACATATAGTCATACCAAACACACATCTTGTTATCATAACATGTATCTACATTATTAATGTTAAATATGAATAACGAGTAAATTTACTAAAGTAATATGGAAATCCAAGAATGTTTTTGTGCTTTTGATGATGGGATGTTCCCTTTGAACTAAAATGTAACTTTTAAATTGTGAACTCACTATTTAAATCATGAGGCAAAACCCCTGGTATGTATTTTTATATAGTTAATTTCTACATGTTAGATATTAATTCCATATAATTTTCCAAAATTATTACGACAATAAGAGATTATATATCCAGTTTTGAATTTATGATGATTGTTTTAATCATAATTTTTTTAAATAAAAACCATTATTATTGAACACATTTAACTATAAATAACAATTTGTATATTAATATAATTTTGAGAACAAATATAGAGACAATATAAAAGAAAAAAAACCAACAACTCTTCCATAAGAAATGTAATAGTAATATGAAAAATCAAAAATAATTAATAATGTTTTTAACTAAAATAACTATAGAACAAAAAAAATAAGAGTATAAATTCTTATCATAGATTATAGATAATTTTTTAGGAGTTTCTCTATACTAATCATGCATGTATCATAAAATAAATAATGATTTATTAGTTTTTATTAACTACAATCACCACACTAAGAATCTTTTTTTCATTTATTTATGAAAATATCTCATTGTCATAATATTTATCATTTATTATGAAAAATAAAAATAAAAATATATATTCCTAAATAAAAAATCTCATTACATTTATTGTGGTGGTTATTATTGATAAAAAGTACCACCTAGTAATCTATAATCTCTTACATGAAAAATTAATGTGCCATTTTTCAATCAACACTATTATTTATGTAATTTAATGCATTGAATATTCGATGTCAAGTTAATATATTCTAATATTATAAAAAATTAAACAATAATTATAGTACATTAACAAAAAATTATCTAAATAAAAACTATATAAAATTCCAATTCATGATCAACATAAATTTAAACAAAAATCAAATGTGAAAGGAAACCACTTGTTCGTAGTTGTGTAAAAATTTTAGCAACATGTATGTTTTTTGATCATTATGAAACAAATATGTTTTAACCTTTTATATATGAATTGAAAATTCTTATGTTAGTAATAGAAGAATATATGTAAAAAATATATTATAAAATATATTAATTTAATTGTAATTTCATTTTAAAATACCACTTAGAAGATGCTTGTTTGTGAATAGAATATGATATCAATAATTAAATTTCATATTTAATAAGGGAAATCAGTGATATTTGTTTTTTTAACACTATTGAAACATTTATAAATATAAATAATTTTCTTATGTGTCTTTTCATAGTTAAATATTCCTATAAATACCCTCTAAATTATTTATTCCTAGAATTCCATATGTTATATATATAAATTAAGCATCCTCAAACTATTTTTTGAAGATAAATAAACAACAATATATAATAAAAAATATTGTTAAAACAAATTATAAAACATATAATTTGATGTCCATTTGTATAATATTTATTATACGATATTATAAATTTCTAATTGACATAATGTTTTTTCGATTTGATGGATATCTATGCATTGGATCCAAAAAATATATATCATTCGAGTTTCACAGTTGATGGTGGCAAGAATCTACCAATAATTAAAAAACCAAAATGAATAAGTAATGGAATATATATATATTAATATATTGTCAATAGATTATAGAGTTTACCAATAATTTGTATGTATTATGATGAGAATATTTTATAATATTTAATTTTATAATATTTCAAATACATTGGGTTCCCTTACTAAAATTTGATCTTATATCATCGATGTTTTTTCAAAATAAGTTATATTTGGACTAATGAATCCTAAATTTTAATAATAAATGATTCCCTTTATAATGGTGTTATATAAACTAATATAGAAAATACGAATAGTATTAATCTATAACTAACAATGAAGATAGGTTATTAGGAAAAAAGTATGACAATTTTATTTATATACACATTCACTAATGAGACTACCAGCAATTTATATTTTTTATAATCAAATTTCCATTCTCAAAGAAAATAATTTCATTAATTACCTCCCAATACATTTATTATTTATATTCAATGTATGGAAAAATTTTATTTTGGAATGTTGTATCTGAATGATCTTATAATGTTAATAAAACTTGTTTTTAGTTTCTATTGTAATTTTGACCATTGTGGGTCCTTCCAATTTATCATGTGATCATTAACATTATATTTTAATGAACTTTAGTTTCCCCTTTGACCATAGATCTGTACAAATTTCATTAATTTTTAAAAAAATATCATATAAAATAAATTGAAAATTCTATATATCATTATCATCGAGTATATTATTAATATTAAATATACAATAATTGAATATTCCAAGAGTAATTTTTATCATGTGAACATTATGATCCTCAAGGGTAATAGCTACCTTAATTCTCTACTTATGATCTTCAATACTTCATATTCCAAAATGATCTCTTTGTTTTGTTTATTATATAGAATAACATTTTTGATGTTTTACACTATATATATCACAATAATGTGATGAGTGGGTATTGATACATGTAAATCAAAATAAATTTCACCATTTATAATTTCACTACAAAAGTGATTTAAGAAATTATTTTCATCAAATTTAATATTATTTTCTAAAAAAATATTGATTGCCTTGGGTAAGACTATTCATTGATGGTAACGGATTTCCAAAAAAACTAGGGGTGTGTGGCTATTAATCATTTATTTTTTTGCTGATTCTTTATATTGATCACATAGAAGAAACTTGTTTATAAGATCAGTCTAACAATTTCCATTTCCCATTATATTGTGTATATATATATGTATATTTTTAATTTTATCATTTTTATCTTCCTATATATTTAATTTCTCAAATTATTATCATGGATAAACGAAACAAATTTCACCTCTAATGTGATGACATTGTTCTTGAAACATAAAATACACTTAAGGTTGTCATTTATCAACATTAGAAGATGATGATTCTTATTTATAAAATTGATAAAATGTATATTAAATTTATTTTTACATGTAATGTAATACTATTTGCAAGATGAAATTTTTTTTATGTCAAACTTGAACATGATTCCCATACTTTCATTCTATATTAATCTAATTGTTTTCTCATTTTATTTACAAGAGCCATCCTCCATATCACATTTCATGAGATAGATGTTTCTTGAGAAATGAATTCATCAATTGTAAAATATAAAATGGAACATAATTATGATTTCGTTTCATATAACATAAAGGTTTTACTATATATTTAAAATATCTACAATTATTTTACATTATGTGCACCCCATTCTTACATTATTATAACGGTATGATGCTTCAAATTCACTTTATTTACATTCTACCATTATTTTTTCTTAAATTGATAATTATGGATCAAATTAATTAACCCACATAAATTCCAAAAAATTACTATCAAATATAGTTCCCCATAAATTATTATACATCTCAAAAAACTAGCAAAATAATCCCATAATTCTTGATTTATAATGTCTATGTGTAGCCAGCATGTGGGAATTAACATTCCACTTATTATCTCTTAGATGAAGTTTAGTAATAATTGTATGAACTGCTCAATGATCCTTTCCAATAACCATTATAATAAATTTCATCAATAATATTATAATATAAAAATACTATTGAAGGGATATTCGAGAGGAAGGGAATATTTTATTATTTAATTATTTTAGTTAGATATAATGAGTATATATTAATGTTATGATATTGTAACCCAAAAATTATTACCATAAAATAATTCACAATAATGTGTCACTTATATATATCTATTAGAATGTACATTCAAATACTAATATCAATGAAACAAATTATAATGGACATGTTCGGGTCTATAGGTTGATTGGGTGGATTACATTTAGCTTAGAATTTTTGAAATATACTTATCCCTGTAATAATTATTATTAAAAATGTATTTCTACACCACATATTTTTTTTAATATTAATTGATTTTAAATCTTACTCTCCTTTAAGTTGTTTCTCCACAACATTTTTCTACCTTATATCGTTTTCTCTATTTTAATATTATTGATTTTTTTTCATGAGATTTGTAGTAAGAATAGATGTAGTATCCAACATCTAAAAAATTAGATAAAATTCAATATATATTAAATATATAAATTATAGAATACTTAAGACTTTGAGGAATCAAATTTTAAATAAAAAACTAATCAGATAAATTTTAATTAATCATTGAACTCTTTTTTATTTCATTAATGTTTGAAGGGATTTATTGTATCTTACCACTATATAAAACCATTATTGATGTCGTCCACTAACAAAAATTAAATTTCTTATATTAGGGCCACCATGAATGTTTTAGAATATCCCAATGAAATGGATAATGTAGTGACTCATATTTTTCTCCAGTAAAACGTAGCTCAATTCTGGTTTGGAGAATCGTGATTCCACCAAATTGTTAAAATGGTAAATCTATCCTATAAATGACCATGGAAAAACAATTTCAATTGGTTTTTTTTATTCTTGAGGTGTGGTATTTACCATTGTGTTATGTAGATTTCTAATTGTAGGTCTGGTGGGTCAATGATAAAAATACATTTATTATAAAAATATAATATTTTTTCAGTCTAATGAAATTATCATGAATTATGTTTTTTAGGGTTCATGCATTAATGAGAATTATTCTGTTTTTAATGCACCATAAACTATAGGAAAGTATAATGTATGGTTTAATTTCAGAATTTAATTATTTACTAAAATTGGTTAAATATATGTACTTACAGGGTAATACTAAACATAATTTTCCAAGTTTCTTAAAAATGTATTTAAAAATATTAGTAATATTCATCTATTTTTTTAATTCATATTTAATCACATTTCAAATATTTTTTAAATATTATTAATGGAATGTTTTTTATTTTTTCAAACATTATACTTCATGAATTATTTGATGGAAATAACGCATCTTTGAACATATGCGGTGTGAGAGAATTTTTCTGCCATCATGTCACCTTGAATAATTGATGCTTCTATTGTATGATTATAAGGTTATGTTCAAATAGATATTTTATTTTATATTTTATTTTCATTTAAATGAGTTCAAAGAAAAAAATATTCATTAGTCACAATAAATTTTTAATGATTTTATTAGATTATTTTAATTTATGTCAACATCCATTGTAAGATTCAATTCATATCCAAGGATGACTTATTATGATAAAATCGGCAATATTATATTGAATGTTTTATGATATATTTGACTATGGATGTGATATTTTTACACAATTAATGGTTTATTGTTAATGTATTAAAATTTCGTATACTAGTTCTAATACAAATTTTTATTTTCTTTATTTGTACTCATATCATATGACCAATCCATTGGACCTAGTAAGTGACATGAGGGGCCATACTAGCTCTTCAATGCATCAGTAGGACTCATGAGACAAAAAATTTATGGAATTAGATGAGGCCTTGCCCATTTATTTTCAGATATTGTTTTTCCAGAGGCCATAACCATTTATTATTAGATGTATTGGCATCATCCTCGATGGTATGTTTTAAAGGGTAGAAATTATTAATTCCATCATTATGATATTAGTTATTGAGAATGAATTACTAGTATAATATCAATGATAATTTATTTATTTCATTTTTTTAATTATTTCTATATTATCCTCAATATTATGTTTAAAAGGGTTATATCTTAGTTATACCCCATTCAATAACAGTTCAAGATTGTTTATGATAGTTTCCTCTATATTTTTACCCTTACTATGAATCTAGGATCACCCATTTCATATTTTTTATATTCCTTAAGATTCCATGAAGTTTTATTTTTAGGGTTTTACTATTATAATAATGGTGTTCCCAAAGGATTCTCTATTTTGTATTTTATTGTTGAATTTTTATATAAGGTTCATGAATGTAATCTATTTTATTAGACTCTTAAAATAATCATTCCTTTATGATTTTAATCCTTATAACAATGACTATGTATTAAAATAAATCACTGGTATTAAGCTTCTTTGGCCAGGGCATTATTGATGGTATCAAAGTAATTTTAGTAGAAACCTCGAAAATTAGATTTAGAAACATATATTAGGTAACATATACCTATGATAGACATTGTGGATAAAAGTATAAGAATGTAATATAAATTTAGTAAGGTACACATTATGTGATTATTCTTATAAATACATCCATGTCAAGATACTACATGTCGATGTGGCTCGAGAACAAATGTACTTAAGAGTAACACCTCTGAGATTCTGTGTTTGACCTAACTCAGTGTAACTTTGTACGTGACCTCGGGCCTTAATGTGCACCTATTTTGACACTAATGAGGGATATTCTGAGGAAAATTATATTTTATACATACCATTATGATGGTTATGAATGTAACAATTTCCCTTAGGAAACTAGAGTTTATGATTCAATAATTTTGGATGCATATAATTATATTTTTTTGATATACTATATATGGAATTATAAATTATGATTTTATGAGATAATCAAGTATATTCCATTGTAAATAAGTGGACCCTAATATAAGGAATGGGAAGATCACTGATACATATGATTCAAAAATTAAGAATTATCACATATTTCACAGCATTAAGTTAATATTTCGAAGGGAAATAGTCTCTTGATTATTCTCATAATTTGATGTCATGGTGTCATGTGATAACATGAAAGATAAAGAGTTCCCTATATATTATGGATTCAGAGGAAATCATGGGCATACAAAAATAGATAGGACAAATATAGATAAAGGTAATAAGGGAATGTTGTAACATCCCATCCAATCCCATTGTGTTGAGGGAGCAGGGGAATGCTGCATGGATGTAAACGACGTTCCGAAGGTGCCAAATGCTGGTAATAAATGTTGAGGAGTTTGAGACAGAAATGGGGAATGATTATACTGTGAGACTAAAAAAAATAAAAAAACGATTTTCTATCAACAAACTACTTGATTCATGTCAAAAAAATAACCAACTCATACATTACCAAAAAGGAACCACACTATTCAACAATACGACCCACAATCCAATACAACCACATCAATATCAGAGTACAATGCGGAAGACTAAACAAGAGAACCAAAATATGTCAAGACACACACCACAACTCCACACCAAGATCCATTCTTCAAGCACCACCACATCTCCCAAGCATCACCACGAACCACTAGCAATGAGATGTTTTACCATTACCTGTGTCTCAGAATGTGAAATCTACAAAAGAACCACAGTGAAAAATTAGGGAGTGAGTACTAATACTCAGTAGGATTCACCCAAATGACTTCCCTACACATGACAATAAGATAAAACTGTTTGCACATTTATATGAATCATTTGATATAAAATAATAACAAGTGAATCCAGTACCATGAGACAAACATACTCTTACCGAGCCACCTCACCTAAACTGAGCATCCAAGGGAAATCCAAACAATCATTCCATAAGCCATCTCACCATTCAACATTAGCACAAAAATTTCTATCTTGAAATGCATTGCACAACAAGACCAACCAAAATGTGGGACATCCACCCATCCCGTTCACCGCATTCTCAACTAGTAGTACTTCCTTACCACTACCCATAATGGTGGTTCTTCCAATCACAATCTGTCAACTATTATAATGAGACATCATGCCCACTTCCACACAACCAACACAAGCAATAGCACTCAGCCATCCAATAATCCCAAAACTCCAAGGTCATACATTAAGCACACAACCATTTCCCTCACATTCCAATTCAATTCCATAAATCACCCATTTTTTTAAAACACCCTTTAATCGTTTTCTTTTACAAACAAAATTTCAATTAAAAAACATTATTGAGAACAATTTTTCCTCAACCATTTTTTATTGTCATCAACTAATGATTTTAAAATCATCATTTTAAAATCACATAATAAAGCCCCATTATCAACAATAACCCATTTTCCACAAATTCCCCAAAATCATCACCAAATGGAGTTCCAACAGGATTTTCAAATTATTATCAAAATTATTTTCTATAAAAAAATTAATTGTAACAAAAAACCACTCATTCTAACCAAGTAGAGTCGAGAAAGAATCCACCTACCTCTAGGGTTCTGGTGAAATCGACCCATTAGAAACCACACCCCAATTCGAGCAAACACTACACAAAAATAGCTCTAGATCTCCTTCCCTATCATGTAAAATCATTAAAATCAACATCCAAGGCAACCACAACACTCGATCTACATGAAATGAATGTAAATCTAGAAAAATGAGAGAGATAGAGAGATGTAGATGAAGATCTAGAGGAAACCACAAGGAAACCAATATGAGAGACTTACCCAACAGAAACCTCCTTCAAAACACCAAGAAATCCCTTTGTATTTCTTCCAAAATGAGTGGGAGAACACCTTCAACCACTAAGAACCAAAAAACTATGTGAGGCTCGAGTGTGAGATGATTTTGAGTGAAATATGTCAAGCCCAAAGGATACTATATTTAAAAACACTTTCTTTAAGTGTTTGGATGGTTAGTCTATATGGTTTGACAAATCATGTGCTAACCTTGTGCATGCCACTTTCTCAAGGGGAGGGTTCGACATTTTTGACACACACGATTTGGAAACTTTTACATAGGCCGTGCAAAGACCACTGCCTCCCCTTGCATGGTTTCCTGGAGAACCCGCACGGTTTCCACTAACCGTGCTCAAACTGTTCTCCCTTTGAAAAGCCTCCTAACATATTAAAAACAGTTCCAAAATCTCACAACCTCTTCTCAAATAATCCCATGCACTTTATAAATATAGAAAAAGAATAACTAAAGGCTACATACCATAATCCAAGTGTTCTACATTATTCCCATGATTGTAGTTTCTGTCCATGGAATGTAAGAAACCATCACTTTGCCAAAAGAGATCGGTCCATTTCTCGACCATCTATTTCATTTGATCCCAAGTATCATTATGAACTTGACCATGTGGCCACAAAAGACGAACTAAACAATGCATTTACCATCCAACACTTTCTTCTGCATATCCACAATTCGCACTGGCAAGTGCACCAAGGAAGCATCTGGTTCTAACTCAACATGATCCCAAAGAATCACGTGGTCATGATCCAAAAGATTATTTTTATACTACAACACATGAAACAAATTGTGCACTGCTCTAAACCATGGTGAAAAAGACAAATGACAAAAAACCTATCCAATCCTCTCATGTATATGAAAATGCCCAATATACCTCGAAGATAACAAACTGTGTATCCCAAACCGACGATGTCCCAACCTAGTAGAGATTCTCAAAAACTCATGATCACCCACCTCGAATGACAACGGTCTTCAACGATGGCCCACATATGATTTTTGATGAATTTGAGCTGTCTTCATCCTATTACTGAGGAAATCTATTTTCTCCATAGTCTCTTGGATAGGGCTCAGTCTGATCATCAAAGTCTCACCTGTTTTCTCTAAACGTAGGTGAGAACAACACAGACGTCCATATAAATCATCAAATGGAGCCTTATGTGTGGAATCCTTATAACTATTATTATAGGAAAACAAAACCAATGGTATGTGCTCCTCTCATGAACCAAAAAAGTCTTTCATTAAATTCCTTAACAATTCCTCCAAATATTATATTATCCTCTCCGATTTTCCATTCTTTTCAGGATGATATGTTGTGCTCAAAGTTAAATATGTTCCAAGGGCTTATTGTAAGGATTTCATGAAATGAGATGTGAACCATGGATCAATATCTGACACGATCGAAACTGGATCACCAAGAATCATTACCACCTCTTGGATATAGATTTTGTAAATATCCACCACCGTATTAGATTCATGAATCGAGATGAAATGTTACAAAATTGTGATCTGATCCACAATCACCCATATGAAATCTTGTTTTCGGACCATTCATAGGAGACCCGTCACAAAATACATTACTATTTTATCCCACTTCCACACTAGGAATGGTAATGAATGCAACATGGTTGTTGGCTGAAAATTCTCTACATTTACTGTTTGATAAAGAATCATGAAACAAACTCGACCACATCTATTTTCATACCAGCCCACCCAAACTGTGTCATCAACGCCTTATACGTTCTCTAAATACCTCGATAGACATCCCACTGTGAATGATGATAATCCCTGAGATGTTCCTCCCAACAAGCCACTGGAACCACTATCCTATTTCAAAAAGTCAAGGTGAAACTCTCATTTAGTTATGAATTCTCAATGGTCTCCCCACCATTGAGTTTAGACCTCATCTCCATACACTCGAAATCAGATCTCTGTGCCTCTTTAAGCAAATAATCCATGTTAGGGACTGAAGAAATTGTATAGAAGACCACTATGTCACCATAATCATCACATTCAAACCGCACATCGGCTATGACAGATATCAACTACCACTGATCTAATATGTTCTTCACCAATGGAGCATATGATTTTCTACATAATGCATCTGCCACCAAATTTCCCTTACAATGTGTGTACATTAAGTTAAAATAAAAAATCAGATATATTACATCCATCTAATTTACCATTTGTTCAAATCACTTTGTGATAATATTTGTATTCAGCTCATGTGATTGGTAAACACTGGAAATTTTCACCGAAGAGATAATGATGCCACCTTTTTATGGAATAATCCACTGCCACCAACTCCAAATATTGTGTTGGGTAGTTATTGACATGCACCCACAACTGTTATGATCCATATGCAATCACATAATCCCATTCCATGAGAGCACACCCCATCCCTGATCATGATGTGTCACAATACACCATGTACCCTTTCCCTGGTTCTAGAAAATCCATGATTGGTGTTGATGTAAAGAGACCCTTTATCTCATTAATACATTTCGGACATGGCACATCCCATTGAAATGGTACATTCTTCATCGTCAACGCTTTCATCGGCGAAGCCAATCCTGAAAAATCTGGAACAAAATGTCGATAATATCTGGCTAGACCAAGGTAGCTCTGTATCTCAAAAATGATTTTTGGAAGTCACAAGGAGTTAACCGCCTATACAATTTCCAGATCAAAAGAAACACCCTTCTCAAAAATAACTTTTCCAAGGAAATGAATCTCCTATATCCAAAAGTCACACTTTGACAAGTTGACATACCAGTGATGATCCGTCAAGATAACCAACATGGTCTCCATGTGTTGATCATGTTCTAACCTTGTTCTTGAATACACCTATATATCATCAAAAAATACCACAACAAAAGAGTCTAGATATCATTGAAATGTCATTTACATCGTTGCTATGAACACCGCTGGTGCATTAGTTAGGACAAAGGGAATAACCACATACTCATAATGGTCATATCTAATTCTAAAGACTGTTTTTGGAATATCCTCTTTCCGCACCCGAAGCTGATGATACTGTGATTACATGTCAATCTTGGAGAACCACTTCACTCCCCTCAAATAGCTAAACAAATCATTAATTCATGGTAGTGGATATCAGTTCTTTATCATAAATTTGTTTATTGTACGATAATCGATGCATAACTGCAACGTTCCATCCATGTTCATAAAAAACAACGTCGGTGATGCCCCTAGAGACGTACTAGGCTAGATGAACCCTTTGTTCTATAACCCTTCCAACCACAGTTTTAGTTCCTGCAATTCATCTAGTGCCATATGATAAGATGGAAGTCGGATAAGACTGTTCCTCGGAAATTGATCAATGATAAACTCCACTTCCCTCATGGGTGTTATCCCTGAGAATTATTTGGGAAGAACATCCATAAACGGATCCATGTCTTTTGGAAGAACACTCTGCTCAATACCTTGCACTGCTGCCAATGAAAAACCTACTAACTGGTATGATATTGTGCCAACCAATGGTGGCAACAATCCTGTTGCACCCCGCTGCCAATTCATCTCCCCTATAAAGAGACGTCTAACACCATCCTTCATCACAAAACTAAAAATCCGTTCATAATAGTCAATGTGGGCCTTAAACATTTTTATCCAATCCATTCCAAGACTTATATCGTACACATCCATATCAAGCCCTGATAAGTTCCAAATCTACTCAACCTCATCCAGTAGTACAATACATGCTCTACAAAGGAAGGCTTGACACACTTTTTCACCTAGAGGAGCTTGATGTCTGATAACCATAGGCTTCATTTCTACCATTATACCAAAAAAATCAACAATTTGAGAAGCAAGAAAATAAATGCGAAGCACCCATATCAAAAAAAACATTCATCAATGTGTAATTAATAAATACCTTACCTCGCTCCGTGTATGGTCCTAACTGATCATCCATCATCGTCTGCTCAGCACCAATCAACTGCTTACTTCCCACACTCTGCTCTTTATTATCTTGTTGAGACATCGGGGTATTCCGAGAATCACCATGAACAACTTTACTCTACTACCATGGGGTATGTTGTTTCCCTCGTCCCATCGAGGTATAAGATCCCTACTACCCCTGAAGAGTGTCACGACCTCCCAACCCTGTAGAATTTAAAAAAAACGTTATAGATGAACAATATTCTTACAATTATTACATTCTTGTGTTTGTGTCGTACAATCCCTTTATATGTGGCTCATAGAACCACACAAAACACATTCTGTCTTACTCTATGGCTTCAGAGGAATACTCATTGATCCTATAGTTGGATTATGAGTCATACTCCCACCCAGAAAATATGTGTCCCTATTCTGCATGATCCCAGAATTTGATTTCCCACTATTACCCTTGGGTACTAATATGCTACCTCCACCCACCATCTCTAAGAGATCCCTTTTGGACACTGAGACTCTATTCACCATCTTCTTATAATCATCTATACATAGCACTTCTCTATTGGACCAAAGGTCCTGTCTCAAACTAGATTTGAAGATATGAGCTTTTAACAATGTACTACCCTCCACTATGGATGAAAACCTCACTTAGTTCATAATCATAGTTGAATACTCCATTACTGAATGGTTCTCCAGTTTCAAACGGATGAAATCTCTTGTTTGCAGAATTCTAAATGTATGAGGTTAGAATTGTTTGTTAAAAAATTCGACAAATATGTCCCATGTCATACCTTTATCTGTTCCATATTGGATCTCCAACTCCCACCATTAATGGGAAATCTTTTCCAACATATATGTGTCCAAATTCACTCTCAACTATATTAGTGTTACCAACAATTTGATGATCTTTTTCATTTTATTCAACAATGATTCTTCCTTTTCCGGCTCTGAATCACCCCTAAAGATGGGTGGATTATGCTTTTCAAACTAAACCGCATGATCCACATGCATTGGTTCATCCACTTTATTCACACATCCTACTTCCTGGAAATCTTTGACAATAATCTGCACTGGCTATTGGTTCACCTGGGGCTCAGATGCAAGCACATTTTTAGCATACTTCTCCAGTTGGTCTCTACAACGCCTACCCGGTGCCATTTCTATCAATACAAAACCATCCATAAGACCTTCTATTTTAGAAACACATGATTAAGAAATTCTATTTCATTTTCACTAAAACTTTCACAACCATGCTTTCCACAAGTACACATTTCCCACATTTCACTATTTTAAATAATCCACCTTGTTTTGAAAATCAACCCATTTTCAAAATACCACTAGTTTGCTTGTTTCAATTCCTTCCATTTTGAAATCCAATATAGATTTTTAAAATCAACACATATACACCACACCATAGATCATTGTACCACAATGAAATATGAATCCTAGTGAGAAGTCATTTCTACCATGCATGCCATTCTCATCTTATTGGCTACACCAATGAAAATGAGATGTCCAAAGCCTATAAGTGTCTTCATCCACTTATGTATCCAACTCCATGGTAACATAAAGGTCAATATAAAAGGGTTTTCTACATCATTTTATTCTATACAATCATTGTTCTGAAAATCTTATGCCTTGCTTCCATCCCGACTCATGTAAAAGGCCAAGAATGAATTTCAACACCAAGACCAATGATCAACAGCAAGGATCTTACAACTTCACACTCTTGAAATCCATGGACCGAACAAACTGATACCACGTGTAACATATAACCCCATCCCATTGGCTTAATAAAGTAGGGGAATGTTACATGGCCTTAATCTATGTTCCCAAGGCGCCAAAGGCTGGCAATAAATGGCGAGGGGTTCGAGAAACAATTGGGGAATGATTTTTCCTTGAAATAAAACCAACCAACCAAACGATCCACTATCAACAAACTATATGATGCATGTCAACAAAACAACAAACTGATACATTACCAAAAAGGAACCACACTATTCCACAATACAACCCATAAACCAATAAAATCGACAAAATATCAAAGTACTATGTGGAAGACTAATCACGAGACCCAAATTAAGTCAAGACAAACTCCACGACTCAACAACGAGCTCCATGATCCAAGCACCACCACATATCCATGTATCACCATGAACCACTATCAATGAGATGTTTTACCTTTCCCTTTATAAAGTAATACCTCATCTGCAAAAGCACGAATGTGCCAAAGTAGGGGTGAGTACTAATACTCAGTAGTTTTTTCCCAAATGACTTTACTATACACGCCACCAGGATAAAACTGTTAGTACATTTATATAAACCTCTTTATATAAAATAATCACAAGTGAAAATAGTACTATAAGCCAAAAATAATCATACCAAGACACCTCACACTAACCAAGCACCCAATGGAAAGAAAAAAAATTATTCCCTAAGCCATCTCACAGTTTAACATTATCACAACAATTTTCTATCTTGAAAATAAATTCCCAACAAGAAAACGAAAATGGTGGGACTTCTGCCCATCCCGTTCACCCCATTCTCAACTAGCAGTACTTCCCACCCACTGCCAATAATGGTTGTTCTTACCAACACTATCTATAACCTTTTATTATGAAACATCACACCCACATACACACAAAAAACACAATCCATAACACCCAACCAACAAATAATCACAAAACACCAAGGTCGTACAATTAGCACACAACCATTTCCAACACATGCCAGTTCACATCCATAAATCACCCATTTATTGAATACATCCATTAATAGTTTTCCACGAAAAAAAAATTAAATTAATCATCATTATTGAAAACCATTTTTCATCTACCATTTTTTTATATTCATCCACTAAATATTTTAAAGTCAACATTTTAAAATCGCTAAATAATTCCCCATTAGCAATAAAAACCCATTTTCTCCAAAACCCCCAAATCATCACCAAATGGATTTTCAAAAAAAAATCACATCATTATGATAAATAATTTCACGAAATAAAATTAATTTTATCCAAAAACCACTCATTGTAACCATGTGGAGTCAAGAGATAAGTCACCTACCTTTATGGTTCAGTGAAATTGACCCACAAGCAACCACACCCCAATCCAGTTAAACACTTCACGAAAACCGATCTATATATCTTTCCTTATCGTCCACAAGCCTAAAAATAAACACCCAGAGAACACCCAAAACACTATCTATATGAAACAGATGTTGATCTAGAAAATCGAGAGAGAGAGAGAGAGAGAGAGAGGAAAATGAAGATCTAGAGGAAACTATAAAGAAACCAAGAGGAGAGACTTACCTAGGAGAAAAAACATTCAAAACACCATGAAACCCCTTAAAATCACTTCTAAAATGAGTGGGAGAGAACCTCTGACCTCCATGAACCCAAAATCCTGATCAAGGCCCAAGTGGGATAAAAATAGGAGTGAAATAGGTGAATCCTAAATTAGCCTGAATTTAAAAACCCTTCCTTTAAGTAGTTGCACGGTTAGTCTACACAGTTTTAAAAACAATGCACTAACGGTGTGCACACCACTATCTCGAGAGGAGGGGTATGTATTGTTTCCTCGCACAGTTTGGAAAGGCTTTTAAAGACTACTACCTCCCCCTGCACGGTTTCCTAGATAACATGAAAATTTTCCCTTAACCGTGCTCAAACTGTGCTCCCTAAGAAAAGCCTGCAAACATATTCAAAAACATTCAAAACTATCCCAACCTATTCTAAATCCATCCCATGAACATTAAACACATAAAAATGAATAAAAATGTTACATAACTCAAGTCGTGGGTTCTAAAAAATTTGTATTTCCCCACATGTAACAATTGTGTAAATAATCACCCTGGCACTTGGTTAAAAGGAATGGGAGTTTAATACAAGTGTGGAGATAAAATATATCATTCATGGAATTGAAAGGACATGAAAAATAATTCTAATATACAATGCTTTAACTTCAATGAGATGGGACACTATGTAAAATTATGTCTAATGCATCAAGTGAAAGTATCTTAGAAAATAAAAAGGGTTTGAGGTAATGCTAATATTGTTACTAAAATCAAAGTGGAATAATTAATGTTTTTGTGTTTTTATATTCATGAATTATGTTATGATATTCTAGTTATATGATTCATAACATACATAAGGATTGTAATATAGTACTATTTCATTATGTAATTGAGATTGTATGTTGAATGGCATCAGTGACGGAGAAGTGTGATTTAGTGGAAACTTAATCATTATCAAATACATATGGTTAAGGAAAATATAACACAAAATTTATTCCCGATACAGAGATAGGAATTTTTTAATACATAGATGATTATTTTAGATAATTTAAATTTTCTTAGGATGGATTACCATGGAACAGATTAATCGTTTGTTGAAAAAGTGGGTTATGACATCATAGATGTAGTTTACAACATTTTTGGATTTTTGGATTATATACTATATTATATTTTCTATGGGTAAATAAGAAAGAACATTTTTAATATAGTATTATTTCAAAACAGTACAAAATGAATGTATTCAAAATGTTTATAATGTGAATGGTATAAGTTTATTCATCTTGCAAAAAGATTAATCATAATTTCATTTTTAAAAACATCACCATTTATAAAATGGTTTCAACAGATCATTGTAAATGGTTTTATAGGATAATGTATTACATCAGCCTATGATACAAACTATTTTATGAAATTATGTAGAAATAGTTAAAGACACAACGAAATGATAAGATTGTGTTTATAAAATAATATCAAGAAATTATATTTACGTACATTATTATAGAGTGAATGAATTCATCAACTCTAGGAAAATGATATAAGGAAAAAAGAAATTTTTTTTAAATTATTTTCTTTCAAATCAACAAAAACTAATGGCTTTGACATCTTCAATTTTCCATATATTGGTCACTTGATTGTGATTTTTGAACTCAATCACTCCTTAAAAATAGTTTATTTCTCCTCCATGTTTGTGTCTGTACTTTCCACTAATGTTCCCCTATTAAAATTCTATTTTTGTGTTGTAATTTATGTATCAGTTTCCAACATATAAATAATATGTGATATTGATCCTATTTAATATGTGGGTTCTTTAACAATAGTATTTTAAAATAACATACTCTTGATTACTAATACCATGTTCAAATTATTATGATAAAATTAAATTATAGTGGGGAGAATGTATCACCCTCTTAATTTAATTTTTTTTTATTTTTTTAAAAAAAATATATTATATCTTGTAATGGATGAAACATTAATATAGATTAGGTTACATGAAAGTGCGTCTTTCTTCGATAGTATGCGTTATACGCAAGATCAATTTTTACTAAACAAGAGTATACTATTAAAATATAATTTTTTTATATAATATAAGCTATAAATTAAAAAAAGATAATGAATATTAATTTATATATATTCCATATAATTTAAAAAATTCATCTTATTTTTTTATTAGACAATTATATAGGAACAAATCTGATTTTTATGGATAAAAATTATTTTTTATAAATGGAATTTTACCACCTTTTAGTTGACCACCTATTTTAATAGTATGTTTGATAAAAAAATAAAAATATATTTCATTTATGAAATCATAATATTAAAATAATCATAGGGGGAATTTTTTTAACATTTCTAAGAGGATTCATTTTTTGATGAATAGTAAAAACCAGTGGATTATAGTTAAAATCACTCTTTTTGTTTACAATTATTTCAATTAGCATTTGAAATTCAAAATAGATATAATATGTATATATAAATCCTATTTAGTACATAAGAATAATTTTTTTATTAATATTAGATATTAAAACCTATTAAAATTTTTTAACGTTTCTTTTACCCGCATTTTCGCCACATTTGCAGAAATTATGTTAAACTAAATTTATTTATTTCTATGAATTTTATTTCATAAAATCTACCTATATGGTTTTAATAAGTATGAAATTTTTGGTTGAATAGGATCAAATAATGTTTTGGTGAATAGTAAATATATTATTATATTTACCACAATTAAGGGTAAATCAGGTAATTAATGACAAAAATAATCTTTTAATTTAATAAAATTTCCTGTTTGTTTGTTCTAATTTCATTGGATAAGGGATTTTAGACCAAAATATACCCTTTAATAAATTATTATTCTTTTCTATCAACCTGTGATAGATTATGACATTAATTGTATTTTATTTAAAGAAGAGTTAAAGATTTCATGCTCAGATTTTAATAACTATATAATTTTTAATGTAAGGTTATAAATATGAACAATAATATAATAAATAGTAATTATAATGCTAAAAAATTTATATTCCTCAAAATAATTTGTTTTATATTTTTATAGAAAATGTTATTAATTAAAGGCTTTAATAAGAATGATGCAGTTATTGTTTGATTAACAAAAATATCAAATAAATGATACTAAAAATATTAATATAAATATAATTAGATATAATTAATGACATAAATGAATTTTAGGATATATTACACATGTCAGAGATATAATATAAGTGATTATATTAATTTATCATATTTTTATGATTTTTGATAGAAGACAAATAATGAATACTAAAAAAAGGCATAAATGATTATTTAAAATAAATAATATTTCACTAAATGATATAAAATCCATAAACTATAAATTTTTATAAAATAACTATAATGAAATTATATATGTCATAAATTATCCATATGGGTTCCTTTTTCATATATAGAAACTATATTAACCCTAAAATGTTGAAATCCAAGTTGACGTGCTAAGAGTTTAAGGGTTTAACTTGGGGTTAATGCCAAAATATATTGTCATAATTATGACACAAACTCATCTAAAATTTATTTTTTGATGGTATTTAGATTCATACTCAACTTATATTCATAATAATTAAATTTGGAGAGATTTTAAATCGAAAATAAATTCATATAAATTTAAAATTTTATGGGATTCAAAGTGTGCTCCTCCACTCTATTATAAAAAGAAACCTCGCCCCTCACATCCTCACACCGGATTGAGACTTATTTCGAAAAAAAATCCTGACCATTATCCTTTTAAACATTCATATACACATCATATATGTTCTGATCTTTTCCAATGACAAACCCTATATTCCTTAAGAGTATATCCAATTGATTTCCACAAATGAAGATGTAATGGTTTTAAGAATTCATCCAAGTTCTTTTAATCTTCTACTTGAAATTACTATGATTCATTCATAATAATGAAATACCTCTAGTATTTTATAGAATATGATATTTTATTGGGATTATTTTACAACCATATTCCTCCTTTTATGCATCTTTTGAAGAACAATATCACCATGTGTGTGTACGTACGACTTACCGTCTCCAAGCCATGATGTAAACATTTTCACCACTAATGTATTTGGATGGGTATAATTATGGATATAATGGATATTATTAATAAATATTAAATTATATTAATTCTATATTATTAATATACCATCCAATTCATTACAACTTGACCATTACGAAAATGATATTGTCGCTTGTGTATATGTACTGCCTATCATATCTACGATGCTGTGAGATTAATTATCTATGTAAACCACAAATGGATGATTATAAAAATGTATATGATGAGTGAATATAATATTAATAAAGTTAATTAATATATTAATGTGATGAAAATATATCTTATTCATAAGAAGTATTACATACATGGAAAAACAAACATATGAAAATGAATAATTGAACACCCGAAACAATGATAATAAATAAATATTATTAGAATAATATAATCGGATCATATAGGATATAATAAATTTGAATATATTTTGGGAATAATTTAATAATATTATTTAACCATTATGCAAGATGTTAACAAAACCTAAACTAAATTAAATTACAAGGTAAGTGTTATATTCCAAATCTAATTATTATTACGTGTTGATTATACGTAATTATTTACTTGAAAATAATTATCACTATTTTCCATGTTTATAAAAAATATATTTCAAATGTATTATTAATGTTATTATAAAATTGTTTAATGTCATTTTTACCCACATTTGTCTTTTAATAAATCATTTTGAATGAATCGTTAGTCGTTTTACAAAAGTTGTACTTTATGTATATTGTGATGGAAAGAACGCTTTTCTTAAAACTAAACTGCATGAGCGTCTTTTTCCACCATCATGATGTCTTAATGTTTTGATTCTTAAATTAAAATAATATGATGTTATTTTCAAGGGAAATAATTTTTTTACAATTGTATTTCTTATAAATGATTTCAATGTAGAAAGTGGAATTCTCTCAATAAATTTTTAATGATTTTATTAGATTATTTTCATCAATGTCAACATATTTTTTAGTATTTTATTATAATTTTATGTAGATTTATTATGATACCATAAACCATATTGTATTGAATGGTTTATGGTATTATTGTCTTTCAATATTCTATTTTGATATGATTCATTTTTTGTGGTTAATGTATTGACATTTTTTATGCATGTAATAATAATTTTTTTTGTTGTTTATGTTTAAACACATTTATATGATGAATGAATTGGACATAGAGTGTGATAGTTGGTGCCCAATATAGGCCCTCAATACATCTATAGGTCTCAATAGACAAAATTGATATGGTTTTTTTCAAGGTACTGACCATTTATTTTCAGATGTCTTGGTTGTCCCATCGATGGTATGTTTCAGATGTCTGGCATTATGCATTACCACATTGTGAGATTATTTATTGATAATACATGTGATTATTTGAGTAGTAGAGTATCCCAAAGAATATTTATATGGAAAACATTTATTTATTCTTTCCATATTGTGCTCAAGATTATGTTTGAGAGGCTTATTTTTAGTAATAGACATTTTCATAAATGTTTATAGATACTTATGTTTGTTTCTATTTTATTATTACCCTTATTGAGTATCTAAGATAACCCACTTTTAATGATTTATTTTCCTCAAGATTCCAATAATTTTTATATGCATGGTTAAACCACAAGAATAATGGAACTATCGAAGGTTTCTCTATGTTTTATATTATTATTGAATTGTACTGTAAGGTTCGTGTATATAATTTTTTCCATGACTGTTAACGTAAGATCCTGAATTATAGAAAGGTATTTTGTCATTTATGTTTTGAATTTAATCTCATGTTTTTTTGTTTATGTTCTAACCCATGTCCTTAAGGAGGCTCAAAGCTGTTTCGAGGGTTTAGGACACGAAAAATGTTGAAAAAGGTATTTCGATGGGTAGGACACACGTTCTACATGTGGTTAGTTATAACCATGAAAACATCAATGAAATAGTATAACAGGTGGTTTTTTGGATAGTGGCTTCCACATAGTTTTCACACCATTTGGAAAATCATGCTGGTAAAACGTGTAGCCTGAAAACACTAAAAAAAAATCACTCCATTATTTGTAACCCCAAGTTAGTGTTTCCTCCTCATTCGCCCCTCTTCATCGTAGGGATGAACCAAATATCCCAATAGCTACAAGAGATCAATCTCCGTCATTTATAAGGGATTTTGGGTGCCTTTTTTGTATATGAAAGCATTGGGTGAGGCCAATCCCACCCTTGGTTCCCATTCACGTTTAGGGTTTGTATCTTCTTCTCCTCTCTTTCTGATGCTCTAAAACCCTAATCCTGGGGTGATAGTAAGGTTTAAGCTTCATGGGTTGGTTTAAGTGTAATATGAGGTCTTTATTAAGAGTGAGTTAATCATTAGAATGGAGTTAGGTGGTCTACAATTTCTATCCCATGGCTTATTTGTGGTTTTTTGCATTTGTGGTTTTTTTGTGGGTGTCTCACAATATGTTTTGACCATATTTGGAATTTTTATGTAAAATGGTTAATGAAAAGTTAAATGGAAACCATATAGATCCCCATGGGATGCGTTGAGGGTGATTAGACTAATCTAGGTTCACCCATTGGATGTTCCTACTTTCTGGGACCTAAGGCTTCATGAAGAACAAGTGAGATTGTTTTGTAATTATGTAGAGTACTCGATAGACATGTTGATGTGATTAATCACGTTTGAATAGAAACATGGCGAATCACCTAGTCTTGAGAATAACCTATGTGATATTGGTATAATATGTGAAAATGATTAAATACTATAATGGAATGGATTGTTAGCATGGTAATGAAGCCTAGTGAGTTAGGCATAATAAAAAAGCCTAGTGAGATAGGTTTAATGAATGTGTTCGTAATGACAAAAGAGTGATATATGGGAATTATGCTAAATGGATAAATGATTTGAAATGTGGTAAATGTGTTAATGGTTTATGAAATTGTATTTAATCTCATGTTATTGTTATGGTTTTGTTTTTCTTTGGTAAATGGTTGTGATGTTGTGTTAATGGTTAATGGTTACATATATGTATAGCATGTGCACATTGAATTGTAGTGCATATAGTTGATAGAGGTTCTATGCCCATGGTTTTAGTTGTATTGAGGCCATAATCTCCACCCAAAAATGCGCAGGTTAGGGAAGAGGTTTGATGCTTTGTTTCCCTATCGGTTTCATCCACCCGGACATAGGTTTTGAGGTGAGGATATGGTTTACATGAGGAAGATGGTATTAGTGATATAGGACTACTGTGATTTTTCCTCATGTATGGTATTGTATAATTTAAACCTATGATACTTGTTTAGTTTGATGAACCCATGATAATTGTGTTGGAATTGGTAAGTAATGGTGATTGGCATGAAATGATAAGATTTGTAAATGTTAATAAATGTTGAAAAATGACCTAAACTGGATGAGGGAACATAATCATTTCCTTGTCAAATATTATTCATTTCTATTTTTGAAAGAACAATTGTTTATATCAAATATTTTGTAGACACCATTGGTGGTGGCCTACTTAGTTGTACTCACACCCTGCTCCGTCCGATATTGGGTAACTGAGTTGGATTCATTCTTGCAAGTCAGGACCAAGGAACTGGCTCTTTATAGGGAGTTGGTTATGCATGGTAATGCGTGGATGAGGACCAAGACTTGGTTTCATGAACATTTTAAGGATTTTGAAGATAATATTCATTTTGGGTTCCCTTCACATTTTCTCTTGTTGTATGGAATGGCATATTTACTGTTGCACTTGGTTGTACCCTGTTTTTGGGAATGGTTGTTTATGAATAATTTTAGAGTACTGGTTATTATTCCGCTATTTTTTTATATTCTAATTTGACTTACTCTGCAAAAATGGGGTATAATCTCATAAATTGACTATTGGACCCCACTTCTAGTTGATAACCATTTGTCATGCAGGGTGGAGTTCTTAAGGACATGTAAACACCTAGCTTGGTGCACTGTATATGTGGCTTTTGGGTTGGGTACGTTACATAGTGCTATTAGGAGATATATTTCTTATCCTTGTCTAGAATCTTGTACTTTGGGATGGTAGTTGGGAGTTATGATGTGTAGGTCATTGGTAATGAGGACGTTCTTGGGAGTAGCTGACCCATGTACAAGGGAAACCCCAAGTCACACAAGGTGGGAATTGTTTTTCTTGATTTTATGATGTTACAGTTGATGATATTTCACCATTGGGTGATGCATGTGTTGTGTGATGTGATGGTTTTATGATAATTCGCATGTGGATTTAATTGAACGAGGTTGTGTATTCATGCATCATTATAATAACATAGAGAGATAGGTGGCATGAATCATGGTAGGCACACACATGTTGGTTGTGTGAGGTAGAAGGATAGAATTCACATTGCATCTTGATAATTGATAAGGGAAAATGTTTTGAGTGAAACAATGTAAATGGTTTATGATAAATGAATGACAAGTTATGATTAATTAAAAATTTGTAATTAAGGGTTTGTAAGGAATTAAAAATGTTGTTTGTATCATGTTGTGTGAGACTTGGGGTGGTGTATTGTATTTTACCCTTGTAGGCAATAACCTGTGTTAGGGATGGTCAGGGTGTTGTTTTCAAAATGTTATGGTTTGTTGGGATGGTTCATGTATAGTGGGTTGTTGTGGAAGGTGAAGATCCTTCTTATTATGAAGTTGTGAATGTTTCGTGGTATGTGTTCTAATAATCATGTTTGGAAATGTAGAGAAATTTCACCATCATGTCAAGCACTGGTTGGGAAACATGGTGATGTTTTCTGAGAACACTCCTCTAGTAGAGGATCAAGAGAATGTCGTGATCCAGGAATGTGGGGTAGATCTATTCTTAGAGAACATGGATTGTTTTATGTAGATAATGTATCAGGACCTGAGGCGGTCACACTGAGTATGTTTGATATCACTAGAGAGTATTAGTTGTTGCACCCTCTAACCTTCAACAGAGAGGGTGGGCCAATGGAAGGAGATTTCTGGATAGAGTCTTCCAAGATAATACATTATCATCTGGATACACCTGTTGTGAAGTGAGTCATGTTTTCTGTTTATGTGTTTCATGTCTATGAAATATTTTGGTGGTACGTCCTGGATCAGACTGAGTAGGAGAAAGGATGTTGTGGAAAGATTTTATGGAAATGTTTCAGGAGCATTTTTACCCAGCGTTAAAGAGGCAAAAGAGGGTGGCAGGGTTCAAGAGCCTTACTCTGGGAACGATGTAGCTGATGGAATTTTCAGACTGCTTCACTGACATACGATGCTTTGTTCCAGCGTTGGCGGGGAATGAGGCAAAAATTATGAGGCGTCTCTAGCAATGGGATGAGACATAAGATAAGGTCTCATGTTAATATATTTCTCTTGAAGAGGATTATATAGGTAGTGAATCATGTGTAGATCTTGTAGGGGAACCTGAAAGGATCTTTAGGCAGTTGGATCGTTGTTCCTGCTGCGCAGACATGTGGGGAAGCTTTAGAGGGGCAGAAGAGTCATTTTGGACATTTCCTGGAGGGCATAAGTGTGCAAGGTGTCCATAAATGAGGGTCATCCTCTCTGGATGATGATTACGTATTCTTATATCAGTGTGGATGGTCAGGGCACATGTGCAGCCTGTGTCATCGACTTACAATTGATTGTCAGTCATATGGCAGATTGGGACACGTGTAGAGGTTCTGCAGGAACCGTCGACAGGAGGGTATGAATGTTGGTTACGGTAAGATGCCATGCAGAGGTAATGGATAAGTTGCTCCGTATCAGGTATGAATTTGGAGTTCATCAAGACGTACTAGTAGGGGAGGAGGATGTGGATCTCCGAGGCAGGATCACCCACGTCATCAGGGCAGTGTAGCGTAGGGAATGGAGGTTGGGGCCCAGGGATGAGGGGCATGTCAGCTTCATGCAGTTATGTATACACCTAGTGATGGCGATGCTGGGCCATCTACTATTAGTGTTATGATCCTTGTAGCTTCTAATATTTCTAGTGCATTTTTTGACATGGGTTCCATACACTCTTTTATTTCTTATCATCTTGTGGTAGCATTGGGTTTGATCGTGGAGGGTGTGTGTGGGGTTATGTCAGTTGACACTATATTAGGGTGAGAAATGATTATATTATGCAGTGTAAGGGATGTGATTTGGAATTCTATGGGTATCATTTCATATGGGATGTTTTCATTCTAGAGATTATGGGATTTGACCAGAACATGTGTATGGACTGGATACTATTGTATCGGGTGCACATAGACTGATACCATCACAAGGTATCGTTTAGGTCACTTTACGGTGACTCTTATATCCATTGGGTAGAGTGCGAGGTTCAAGCAGGTCATGTGAGGCTATTTTGTTAGCAGTTAGTTAGGCTCATGGCTCAAGTAGCTTGTCTTGTTCTAAATGTTGAAAGAGGGGATTATTCTGTCTTCCCTACTATATTGGATCAGTTTCAGGATTTGTTTCCCAAGGATCAATTAGGGTTTCCAC
This sequence comes from Viscum album, assembly GCA_963277665.1. Taxonomy (NCBI): domain Eukaryota; kingdom Viridiplantae; phylum Streptophyta; class Magnoliopsida; order Santalales; family Viscaceae; genus Viscum; species Viscum album. Next base: position 1,797,725,422 of record OY728140.1, read on the forward strand.
CCAAGAGGGATGTTGAGTTAATGATCGAATTTCATTCGGGAGGGGATCCAGTTTCAATATCGCCATATCGAATAGCATAGTAAGAACACCATGAATTAATGGTTCATCTTGAGGATTTAGAGTGTAAGGGGTACATACATTCTAGTATGTATCATTAGAAAGCTCATGTGATTTTTGAAAATAATGTTGATGATTCTTTAATGATGTGTGTATATTCTCAGAAGTCAAAATAGATGATGGTGAAATATCAGTACCATCTTCCTATAATTGATGACATGTTTGATCTGCTGAGGGGTGTATCAGTGTATTATATGAATGATCTGATTTCAGGTTTTCACAAGTTTAGGGTAAGGCCTTTGGACATACCACTAACATCTTTCAATAGTCGTTACAGTTTTTTTGAGTTTATGGTGAGTCATTTTTTCTTGAAAAATGCACCAGAAGTTTTCATGGATTTGATGAACTGACTCTTTCATCCATACCTATATCAGTTTGTGGTTTTCATTGTTGACGACATCATGGTGTACTCAAAAACTCATAATGATCATGCCCAACATCTTAACATCGTCTTGAGTACCCAAAGGAGCATCATCTTTATGCCAAGCTATCATTGTTCCAATTTTGGATTAGAGAAGTGAATTTTATGGTTCACATCATCTCTGAGGTTGGTGTGTTAGGTAATCCAATGAATGTGCAAGTTATTGTGTCTTAGGAGAATCCCAATAGTGTTTCAGATGTTCAGATATTTTTGGGTTTGGCCGAGAATTAATGGAGGCTCATCTAGGATTTCCCTCATTTGGCAGCACCAATATCAGGATTGAAAAATATGAAATTCATGTATGAATGGTCTAGGGATTTTTAGAATGACAATAATGAGTTGAAAAACCAATTGACGGCAGCACCAATATTGATTTTACTTGATCCAGGTGAAATGTATGACCTATTTTCTGATGTGTCTAGTATCGGTGTTGGGGATGTGTTGATGCAGGATGAGTAGGTTGTGGCTTATGGTTGAGGTAGTTAATACGCATGAGTGGAATCTTCGCAATCATGATCTTGAGTTGGCTACATTAGTATATGACTTAACGTGATTGAGGCACAACATGTTGGGAGAATGGTTCACAATGTATACTAATCACAAGATACTAATGTATATATTTTTATAGTGGGATTTTAATCTTCAGCAATGGAGATGGGTCTAGTATCTCCAGTATTTTAACTTTGAGATGGTATATGTGTCTGGAAAGGGGAAAAGTGTTGTGATGCTTTGAGCAGGAAGGCTCAAAACCTGGTGGTTCAGGAGTCCAGCACCAAGTGTAAGGTGTTGGATTTTTTTGTAGATATGCACCTAGAGGTGCAGGAGGAAAAAAGACATGTGACTTCTGCATTCACGACAGTCGAGCCGTCACATTTGAGTAGAGATAGGGAATGTCATCTCGATGAAATAGAATTTTTTTCATGAAAGAAATACTTAATTATGGGGAGCCACCATACGGTTTGTCCATCTGTATGGATAGTGTTGTTTCTGTTCATGGTCATGTTGTTTTGTTGGTATGCATGCGGGAAGAGTTTTTATAGGATTCCATGCATTAAAATGGTAAATGCTTCTGGGATTGAATAAGATGTACAATGATCTTCTTATGCAGTTTCGGTGGCCAGGAATGAAAAGGGAAGTTGAGGGATTTGTGGCCAAGTGCCTTACATGTCAATAGGTGAAGGACGAGCATCGTCACCCAGGTGGTTTGGTACATCCATTTCCAATTTTGGAATGGATCTGGGATGATATGACCATGGATTTTGTGGTGGGTAATCCAAGTACACCCTAAAAGAATAATGCCATCTGGGTGGTTGTGGATCAGCTAAAAAAAGTGTCTCATTTTATTCCGATTCATGAGACATACATAGTTGACCAGTTGAGTGAGTTGTGTGTTCATGAAATAGAACAGTTTCATGGTGTACTAAGGAATATAGTTTTAGATTGTAATCCTCTTTTCACATCATGCTTCTAGAATGGACTAAAGAAGTTTCTTGGTACACTTTTACATTTGAGTACAACTTTCCACCCACAGACGAATGGGCAGTCAAAGCATACCATCCATGTGATGGAATACATGTCGAGGTCTTGTGTCTTGGATTTTTCTAGTTCATGAGAGAAGTACATGATTCTTTTTTAATTTTCCTACAATAATAGTTTACATGATATAGTTTATATGGAACTGTTTGAGGTTCTCTATGGGAGGCTGTGTAGACCACCGCTGTGTTGTTTAGAGGCTGGTGAATCTGAGCTAAATGAACCAAGCCTCGTATAGGAGATATTGGAGAAAGTTAAGATAATTTGAAAATGGATGGCAATGGCCTAGTGTAGGCAGAAGTCGTATGAGGATCAGAGACATAGAGCCTTGGAGTTCGAGGGGGTGATATTGTGTTCCTTCGCTTGTCTCCAGGGATGTGTCACTGACGGATTCAGAAGCCAATTAAGTTAGCGCCCATGTATATGGAACCTTTTGAGGCTGTAGAGAGGATCATGTTGGTGGCATGCCGATAGGATATTACAAAATTTTATAGTGGGATGTGTTATGTCTTTCATGTGTCGTAGATTAAGTGTTATCACCCTAACACAACTCACATGGTGGATGTAGAGGATGTTGAGCTTGAGGCTGATGCGTCATTTTATGAGCTTCCGGTTCGTGTCATGGATCATAGTGAGAATGTATTGTGGGGATTGGTTGTTCCATTAGTTATAGTATTATGGTAGCATGGGAATGTTTATGATGAAACATGGGGGAGGGAATTAGTTATGCTGGCTCAGTGGACCGATCTCTTTTCCTTGGAACTACATTGAATCATTGGAGAATGACTCGAGGATGAGCTGTTATATGGTGGGGAGGTTTTAAGATCCCGGATCATGGAAAAGTATGTTCATGTTTATGTTTTGGTTTGAATATGTAGTTTTGGTTGTTTATATGCTTACTCAAGTCTTTAAAAATGATCAGGGGGTGTTCCAAGGTGTTATGACACGAAATTTGAAGAAAAATTGGTTTTCCTGGGTAGGTCACACTGTCTGCACACAGTTAGAGCTAACTATGTGGACATCCCAAGAAACCATTTAGGATGTGGGTTTCTGGATAGTTTCCTCTACATGGATTTTTCATGATTCAAAAAACCATGCGCATAAACCGTGCAACCCAAAAACTATTAAATAAATACAATTTTTCCCCTCTGGGATATTTAACACCAACATAGGGATTCCTCCTCATTCAGACTTCTTAACCCTAGGGATGAACCAAATCTCTCAAGAGCTCCAATAAATCAATCTCCATCATATCTAAGGAATTTTTTGTGTTGTTTGTTGCAGATTGATTCTTTGGATAAGGCTAATATCATCCGTGATTTTCATTTGAGTTTAGAGTTTGTATCTTCTTCTCCTATCTTTATGAAGGTCTAAAACCCTACTCCATGGTTGAGATCTAGGTTGACTCTTCTAGGTTTGGTTGAAGGGAATCTAAGGGATTGATTAAGAGTGTGTTCATCCACGTAATCGATGTATGTGGTCTACGAGTTATATCCCATGGTTTATTTGTGGATTTGAGCATATGAGGTATTGTTCTTGGTTGCCTCTTGATATGTTTTGATCACCCTAGGCTTGTTAAGGTACAATGGTTAATGAAAATGAAAATGGAACCCCAATCGATCCCCATGGGATGGGTCGAGGGTGATGAGACTAATCTAGGGCCACCCATGGGGTGGGCCAACATTCCTAGACCTAGGTATTTGTGAAGAAAAAAATGATATTGTTATGTAATTATGTAGATTTTTTGATAGACATGTTGATGTGATTAATCGTTTTTGGATAGAAACTATGTGATACAATGTGGATTAATAATAAACTTAGGGATATTGGGATAATATATGGAAATGATTATGGACCATAATGGAATATATTGTGTTAATTGTAATGAATCCTAGTGAGTTAGGCATAATGAACAAATCCTAGTGAGATGTGCACAACAAATAATTGTTCAATGGGATAACAGTAAAAAAGGGGGTTAGGCTTAATGGATAAATGATGTGAAATGTGGTAAATTTATTAATGGGTTAAGGAATGGTATTAACTCTCATGTTATTTTTATGGTTTTTTTCCAGGGGTAATGGTTGTGATTATTTGTGGATGGTTAATTGATTCAAATATGTATAGATAGTGCACATAGCTTGGTTGTGTGGGTTATTGACTGAGGTTCTATGAACATGGGTCAAGTTTTACATAGTCTCTAAATACCACCCCCAATGAATGGTTAAGGGAAGAGGACTGATGCTTTGTTTCCCTATCGATTTCATCAACCTGGACTAAGTCTTTGAGGTGAGGATATAGTTTAAATGAGGAAGGTGGTCTGAGTGAGAATGGGAAATTGTGTGTTTTTTTCTTCATGTATGTGATTGTGTACTTTAAGCCCATGAAACATTTTGTGTTAGATGAACCCTTGATAATTGTGTTGTAAATGTTACATAATGGGGATTTAGATGAAATGGTAATATATGGAAATTGTAATAAATTATGGTAATGGACCTAAACTGGCTGAGGGCAATTAATATTTTCATAGTAACTTATTACCAATTTCCCTTTTTTCATGCAGAATCGTTTATACCAGATATTTTGTATACACTATTGGTGGTGTCCCATTGAGTCATACTCACACCCTGCTCAGGCCGTCGTAGGGTACCTAAGAAGACTTCATGCATGATAGACAGGACAAGGGAAAGGACACTCCCTAGGGAGTTGGATTTCCATGGGTATGCATGGAGGAGGACCCAAACATGATGTTAGGACTATTTTGGGTATTTTTCAAATTTAATTCAATTTGGGAATTGATCACTTTTTCACATGTAGTATGGCATGAAATATTTACTGTCGGATTTTTTTGTACACCATTTTGGGGAATGGTTGTTTATGCATACTCTTAGATTATTGGTTATTATTGTACTATTTTTTTATCTTGTATTTTGGATTATTCTTATAATACAGGGTGTAGTCAACCCAATTGGCTATTGGGTCACACTGCTAGTCGGAATCCTTTTGCATATGGGGTGTCACACTCAAATTTTCATTTCATAGTTTTGATCTGGTTCATTGGAATCCAGATCCCTTTTCTTGGGTATTTCACTACTACAATATGGGCAAGGGAAGCGATACACCTTTATCAGTGCTTCTTTTAGTAGCCTTGATAAAAGGGTTCATTATCCGCATTGACAAATTTTATATTTCAAAAACAATTAATGAAAAATAAATTATTGTTATATAATTAAATCTATTGGTATATAAATATAATATATATTTTTTAAATATGGATTAAATTCGTATAAATAGACTATTACAATTAATATATAATAAATTTAGGGCAAATGGATTTAAAATATTTTAAACAAATATTACTAATTAATAATTTATAATTTTTATCGATTAAAAATAATTTAATAAAACATTGAAGACACAATAAATCCAAATAATTATTAAAAGATTTTAAATAAGTTGAAAATGTTATTCAAACTTCAAAAGGCCATAAATTTTGATCTCGGTGTCTGTTTGAGCTATACATGATATCTAATCGAAGCTTGTGATAGGCTATACGCGCTGGTGACTGACGCAAATCTCTTATCACATTTATGAGGTAAAAAAGTCTAAGAAGGCCTACAAAACTGAGTTTATAGCCGAGATACCCTGATTTGTTAGTATTAAAACTATTATAACTTCTGACCCGAATGTTCGTTGAGCCTGTACCACATAAAATGTCCAATAATGTTTCATTTTCCCCACTTTGACTAGTTGTGGAGTTGAAACGAGCTTCATGATTATAAGTTATGGTCGTTTTAACATTCTATGGATTTTCAAATTCACATATATATGTATTTATTCTTAAATATATATGTGTTTGTGTGTGTGTGTGTCTATGTGTGTGTCTGTGTTATATATATATATATGAATTTATTTATTTATTTATTTATAAACACACATAAAAAACACATTTTCTTATAAATTTATTTAAATATAATTATGTAAGTATATATTAATATACAAATAAATATACAAATAATAAATTATAACTGGAAATATATATATATAAATTTAAATATATATTAATATAGGAATGAATATATATATACTAATATATGAATAAATATATTAATATTATTATGAATCTATATGAATATATGAAATAATATAACTATATATATCATTAAATAGAGAAAAAAATGAGATGGCTTAGTTGTAAAGGTACATCGACCAAAGGTGGGAGGTTGTGGGTTCGAGTTCTGGTGGAAACAACGAGGTGGACGCATGTGAGGATGTGCGGGAAGGGCAGCAAGTCGATATTCTCTAATAGGGCGGGGTCAAGTGATGTTAAAAGTCCCCCCCCCCCCACATTTATATATTTATTTGTTATTTTCTGATTTTTTCGACTTTTATCAACACTGTTTAAAAGAACTGATAAAAGGGACCCCCTATATTAGCACTGAGCTTTACAATGTTTTTTAGGACTATTAATACCCATTTTTAGAGCTGATACATTCAGTTTTTATAGTACTATTGGTTGAGATTAATGTTCAGTTTTGATGTTTTATCTATATCTAATACCCCTACTTTTAGTTCCACATTTCTTTTTTAATGTTTTTGGAGAAAGGGGGGTTATTTCATGATTTGGGCCAACTGTGATCCCATTTCCAGATTTAAAAACCAAATATGATACGTTTATAACATCTTCATTTTTCAATATTTTTCATTAATTACACATCCCTATTGGCTTCCACTGACATATTAAAACTACCATATAAATTTTGACCATCTTAGATATATATAAGCATGGTGAATTTGGGCTACATATTTAGGTATTGTTCCAGCCCGTGGGAAATTTTCTAGTTTTAAAAAAATAATTTTTTTCATTTATATCATTTCATTTTTTAATATTTCTCTATTCATAGAGAGATCCTTCTTTCACATCACAGTTTTATTAGAATATTCAGATGTCTCTATAATTTTAGGTTCTTTTGAGCACACCATATATCCATAATCTGATGGTCAATTTTAGAAGACTATTCAGGTCCTAACTGATATTTTATGATCGTGTGTTTTTTATTTTGGTGGTTAATTATAGAATCATAGTGTAGTCATAGAGTTTTCATATAATAATAGTTTATATGAATCTATCTAGAAAGTAACATTTTTAGAATTTTTTCTTTAATTCATGTCAGTCATACCTTTATTGGTTGGAGGTAGGTGAGTTTGCCCATGTTATGACAAGTCTCATGAAAGAGGCATCTAATCTACTTCAGTTGATCAAGATGCAATTTTTGACCGCATAGAGCATGAGGAAATTGTATGTTGACAATCAGATATGACCACTGGCATTTGAGGTTTGACATTGTTTTTTCCTTAGGGTGTCACATAGGTTGAGGAATATACACAACCGAAAATAGGGAAATCTATCACCTACTTTTTTGAGCCTTGTTTAAATAGTATATAGCATATATCCTGTTGCATACCAATTATCCCATTCATATATCAATTGTTCCATGCATGACATGTTCCAATTTTTTTATCCTCAAAGATATTTTCCAGACCCTTATAATGTAATAGATGATGATGATATCTAGATATGTGTTGATTTTTATTTTTACGAGAATCTAATATACACTGAGGACTGTAGTGAGAAGTATCTACAAGGTAGGACTATTCCTCTGGTTCAAGTTCAATTAAAGAACTGGTATGTTCAAGAGGTGACCTGGGAGAGGGATTCAGATATGCTAGCACATTGTCTATTCTTGTTCGTCAAGATCCCACAGTGATGCTTGGAGTAGCTCAGGTATGATCTATTATATGGTGATGAGGTTATAAGATGATTCTTTTTAAGATATATCCCACTTTGTATTTTTTAAATATCATTAGTTTGGTTTTAATTTATCTTTATGACATAGTGTCTGAGTCATGTTTGGAGATAGATCATTTTTTGAGGAAAATGAACAGTTTTTTAAGAATATATTATTATGTAAATTAATAGATTTCAGGTATATACATGTTACATGGTTTTTGAGATGTGTCCATGGTATGTAAATTTTTAGAGGATTTTGGATCTCTTATGTATAAAAAGTTTGAGAACATCAATTTTGATTACATGTTGTGAACATATTAAATGATATGTGAAGGAAAAGGATGATATCATGAACCAGTATATATAGTGAAACATTTACACATCATCTAAACCATTCACATCATATAAATGTCAACAGTGGTTGAATATTAAACCAATTCAGTGTATTTTCCATTTTATCTCATTAATTGAGAAATACATTATGTTAAAGATTACATGATGTGTTATTTATGGGACCAAGCAGTTTTAATCATTCCATTGAATCCATTCCCTATTTGTATCATGTACAGTTATTCATCCTTTGAGACATAATGTTCTCTATATGATTTTGTGTCCCTTCCCTCTATTCAAGACATTTTGTTTTGGCATTCGATCTTTGTAACGACCCAAAGTATTTCAATAGAAAATTCCCTTCTTATATTTATGTCATAAAAACACAAAATAATGAACTACTAAGTGATAAGTGACCTTTAAACATAATTTCATCACCCAAATGTTTGGAATTTTAAAAACCCGACGTACACAGTTGTGTTAAAGATAGTTTTTGGAGTCTAATGAAACAAAAATTATTTTTGGTGAACAGTAACCTACCCTTATGAATAGTAACAAACCCTTATGAATAGTAATATGACCCTTATAAATATTAAATAAGAGTAACATTACATATGAATAATAAAATAAAATATTGATATCTTAGAAAGTGACAATTTGACCTTAGTAAGCGTTTTTTGTATTTTATAAGTCATAAATACTTAATTAATTATAAAGAAAATTTATTCCCGTGAAATGTATTCATAAATTATTGAGTCAATGTATAATATTTTTTAGATAATTTTATAAGACCCTACGTAATTTTTGAAAGAACTATAAATTAGGTTTTAATCTTAAAAATTGTTTTTTAAAGTAAATTATGATTTAAATTAAATATTAAATTAATAAAATTTAGAAAATTATTTTTGAAAAATGGACTTCATTTTGGGATTCAACATTTCGAAAAATGTTTGGGGTAAATTTTTGGGATTTTTCTGAGAAACATGGATTTTTGGTGAATAGTAGAATACATTAATTTATCATATAAATACATTTTACTTAAAACCCACTATTCTTGACATCACAAGTTATGTAAGCACCCAAATCCCGAACTCACATGCCTTATTTACTATTATTAGTCATCCAAGACTCACTATTCCTTGTCTTTGGTGAAATTAATAATCCTATCAATTTTATATTAAGGAAACCCCTCTCCCCTCCACTATAAAATCCACCCTTCACTCCCTCTTTTCCTCACACCTATCAAGCTCCAAGACTTCTCTAAACTATACCCAAACACCTTCCCTAGCTCATCCCCCACGTCCAAAAGCTGCTGGTCTCCTCAGAAGACCAAACCTAGCTTCCTTAAAGAGGATCTCAAGAGGAAGGTTCTAGAGGTCATTTCTCTCCCTCTTCTCCTTTAATTTCCTTTCAGGTTCAAGTTCCTTTCTTGATCTCTCCCAACCTATCCTCATCCAAATTGTTTTGTAACTCTATTATTATACATATAATTTAATATTATGATTCTAATGGTATATTATATCACCCCACACCCTTTTCCTCTTCCAATTATTTTATTTAAGAGAACGTAGTTCATGAGGTGTTAGATTTATCACCTTCCAAAACAACATGCTCTCTTCTTCCATTTATTCCTTCATATCTGGCCATGAAACTATTATTATGGTTGAACCAAAATATTTTATATGTATTATTTTCTACTTTATGTTCTGGAAATAACTTATGGCCATATTGCTAGGTGAAAAGTTAAAACAAGTTCATTGTTATCCAAAAACCGCCCAAATAACCATAATTAAAATCTTACCTAATGATTCGTCCACATGGATATAATATAACACATTATAAAATCATTCAAGCTTCTGTAATATCATAAATAACATGTAATAACAGTTCTGTATGTTTACCCATGATCTACCCAAACATCAATTTAAGAATACAAGTGGACCGCTCAAGAAATCCATAAAAACGAACATCCCCAAACAATGTTTTTTAAACTCTATAAGTCATCCAAAGGCACATAATATGACATAATAAAACCATAATGAACACCATTAATGTGTAAAAGGTTCTGAAATTTCTAATTAATGATTATAATGTCATTATACCGGACATTAAAGAGAAGGTGGCATTCGGGTACAAGTTAAAGGGAAATCTCGAACCCAATTTTCTTCCTTCGGGTTCTCCCTCATTCACTCCATTTTTGATATAGTTACTCCTCAAAGATCATTTTATCTTCATTTACTTTACTTTTCTGGGATATACATGTTTGTCTCTGGTTTTTATGTCCATCAAAATGTTTTCTAAAACAACTATTCTTTCAAGATCTCACCTTTTTCCTCTCATTCAAGGTTGATGGTTCTTGTATCAAGTAGGTTGTTCCCTCTTTCTTTTGGGATCCCAAAGCATATGAATGTGTTATTATGAGAGGAAACACATTCCTTTAAATGGGTTATATATTTACATGTTTGATATGTTTTCTATGTGGCAATCATGATAATGATAATGTTATGATGTGACGGGTGCGCCCAGAATTATATAGTGCTCCAATGCATTGGATAAAGTGATGAATCTCATGAGTAAATGTGAAATGATGTGTGAACATGATGCTAGATTTTTTTACAAGTATGTGTGGTAGTTAAACACTATGACATGATGTTTCATTTTTATGCATTTCCACATTTCATGTTTATTATTTATGCTCCTCTCATGTTCATGATATTTTTCCTATGTCACGATTATGCTCACCCGATGATATATTGTTCTTATCTATCCTCTTAATGGGATTTTAGATCACCCCTTTTGATGTATATCCTCAGGTGGCTACATGTACTAAGTAGAGTACATGTGCTACTAAGAAGCTATAGATGAAGAAATTAAATGAATGTGAATGCTTGATGTTGTACTTGTTATTTGTAGTCCTAGTTTTCCCAAGACCCTAAACCTATGGATCCTCCATGTGTAATTCTATTATGTTGTTTATCATTTAAATGATGTAATAGTAATTTATGAAAAGGCTGGGTCACGGTAGTTGGTATCAGATGAATGGTTTAGTTAATTTAGGAATTAGGATTAGTAAACCCTAGAGAAAACCTCTAGCATTAGAATGAGTACAAATATGTACACATGAATATTTACCTAGGGATCTCATATGTTATGTTGTTGGTATAATTGTTTAAATGAATAAGTTATTCATAACTTGTTTACTTATGTTTTGTTCTAACATTTTCTATTTTATAAAATGGTGGGAACAAAGAGAAATCAAGCGAACAACTCATGTGAGGCCCAATGCAACGATTGCCCGAACGACATCCCCAATGATTTTGGTGGTGGAGTTCAAAACTTCATGGAGAAGCTTACCCATTTATCTCGGGTTATGAATAATAACCATAATAATGGGGAAATTCCTCCTTCACTAAAGAGGGAGCAACTAGCTATCGAATGTTTTATGTGGCAATGACCACCGACGTTTTTTGGATCTTTTGATCCACTAGTTACAGAATAGTGGGTCAACTCCATGGAGAAGATCTTTTCTGTTCTTCACTATTCCGAGATGGAGAAGGTGACTCTAGAAGATTATCGTCAAGATGGAGAAGCTGATCAATGGTGGTCTTTGATTAAGAACACCAGGCCAAGGGAGGAAATTGAATAGATGGAATGGGAAGACTTTAAGATAATGTTTCTTAATAAGTACTTCCCAAAAAATCTTCGCACGAAGATGGAGAGATAATTCATAGAGATCAAGCAAAAAGAAGGAGAATCTGTCACAACCTATGAAGAAAATTTCACAAGGCTCGCAAGGTATTCTTCAGGTTTTGTTATCAACAATTATAGAAAAATCGATATATTCTTTAGTGGATTAAAACCAAATATTCCAAAGGCTCTTGCAATTCGAGACTTTGGGAGTTATGAAGAAGTTGTTCAGTGTGATCTCAAAGTGGAGATGGAGTTTGGATAATTGTCCCATGGCTATGGTGATAAGAAAAGAAAGATGGAGTTTCAAGTTGGTGGATCTAGTGAAGATGGTGGGAAGAAAAATCAACGACCCACATGCCAAAAATGTGGGAAGTTGCACCAGGGAAACTACCTCAAAGGTACGGGGATGTGCATTAAGTGTGGGAAAGAAGGACACCAAGCTCATGAGTGCGAAAAGACATGAAAAGGAAGGATAATGTAGCCGATGAAAGGAGAGAACCACTCGTGGTTCAATGCTACAATTGTAGGGAGCTAGGGCACTATTCAAATCAGTGCACTAAACCTCGAGCTCTCGAGGGTAATCAGCGCCAACAACCACCAATGCCAAAGGAACAAGGGAAGGCTTATTCCATTACTACTGCAGAGGTGTAACATGATAATGAAGTCGTACAAGGTACACTTCCTATTAACTCAAGAATGGAAAAAGACTTATTTGGTTCTAGTTCTACGCATTCCTCTATATTTTTCATGTTTGCTAGAACTATTGAATCGAAGCCCTGAAACCTTGAAGTAGATATATCTGTAAAAACACCATGTGGTGCAATCATTGCATCCCAAGTGTTTGACTCTTCTCCTGTTGACGTATGTGGGAAGATTCTTCTGGAAAATCTTGTAATACATCCTTTGGTGGAATTCAACTCTATAATGGGAATGGATTATCTCTCGTTATATAGAGCACATATCAACTGTCGGGAAAAGGAAATATATTTTCATATTCTGAACCATCCCATGCTCCTCTATAAATGCAAGGAAGATCATGAATCCCTTTTGATAAATCCTTCAATGGTGTGGGTGTTGATTCCCTATGAAGAATCATACCTCGCTCAAATGTTGAGTCGAAGAAAAGTTCCAACCTTGAGGAAATGCCCATCGTGAGGAAATACAGTGATGTATTTCCCGAAGAGTTACCCGGAATCCCCCCGGATCGTGAGGTAGAGTTATCAATTGAACTAATGCCCGGAGCTACTCCTATCTCGAAGTTCCCGTATAGGATGGCTCTTATCGAAGTGGAGGAGTTAAAGAAGCAGGTGCAGGAGAATTTGGACAATGGGTTCATACGCCCTAGTGCATCACCTTGGGGTGCACCAGTGCTCTTTGTGAAGAAGAAGGATGGAACCATGCAGCTGTGTATCGATTATCGGGAACTCAACAAGAACACCATAAAGAACAAGTATCCTCTCCCAAGGATTGATGAGTTGTTCGACCAGTTAAGAGGAGCTCAATACTTCTCAATGGTGGATCTTCATTCTGGATATCATCAAGTAAAGATGAAGAAGGAAGATATTCAGAAGATTGCCTTCAGATCTAGGTATGGGCACTATGAGTTTTTGGTGATGCACTTCGGACTTACTAATGCCCCTACAATCTTCATGATTTGATGAATAAAGCCTTTAGACATTACCTCTACAAATTTGTGGTAGTGTTTATTGATGATATTATCTTCTACTCCAAGAGAAAGAAGGAACACGAAGAACATATATGACTTGTGTTGGCGATATTGATAAAGGAGAAGTTGTACACCAAGTTCAGCAAGTGTGACTTTTGGATGAATCAAGTCATGTTCTTGGGACATGTGATCACAAGCGAGGGAATTTCTATGGACCCTTAAAAGACAAAGGCGATTGAGGAATGGCTCAGGCCCTCTAGTGTCACAGAAATCCGTAGTTTTCTTGGATTAGCTGGGTACTATCGACATTTTGTGAGAAACTTCTCACGATTGTGAAGCCCGTTAACTAAGTTAACAAGGAAAGGGGTAATGTATGTATGGACCGAAGAATGTGAGGGAAGCTTCAAGGAGCTAAAGAGAAGGCTGATTACTGCACCTATACTCACACTACCAAAAAGTGGAGAACATTTTGTGATATAAAGTGATGCTTCAATGAACAGCTTGGGTTGTGTACTCATGAAAAATGATAATGTGATAGCCTACACCTCACGACAGTTGAAGATCCATGAGCAGAACTACCCAACACATGATCTAGAGCTGGAAGCTGTGATTTTTGCATTGAAAATCTGGCGGCACTACCTTTATGGTGAGAAGTGTGACATATACACCGACCACAATATCCTAAAGTATATATTCACACAAATGGAGCTCAACATGTGTCAAAGGAAATGGTTAGAGCTAATCAAGGATTACAGTTGCTCTATTCACTATCATCCTGGAAGGCGAACAAGGTAGCTGATGCTTTAATTAGAAAAGAACCTGCTACTCTATCCACGTTGAGGATTCAGAAAGACCCCATCTTCTTGGATATGAAAAGAATGGATTTGTAATTATAAGGGCAGAGGATACATCCTACCTTGCCCAAATGATTGCACAACCATCCATCCAAGAGAAGATTAAGGAAGAACAAAGGGATGATGTGGAGATACAAAAGAGGGTGAATTCAGTAAAGGAAGGTGAGCTGCAAGAGTTCCATATTGATGATGATGATGTGATTCGATTTGGAAAGTGACTTTGTGTGCCTTCATCTCCCGGGATAAAGAAGGAGCTATTGGATAATGCACATAGCTCAACTTTCTCTATCCATCCTGGAAGTACCATGATGTATCGTGATCTCCGAGAACACTTACGGTGGGATAACATGATGAAAGAGATTCCGAAATATATATCAAGGTTCCTGGTATGTTATAAAATAAAATCTGAGCTGAAAAAGTCCAAAGGTGTGATGCATCCATTGCCTATACCCATGTGGAAATGGGAATGTTTTTCTATGGGCTTTGTCACGGATCTCCCGAAGACGTCAAGAGGAAATAATGTGATATGGGTTGTGGTTGATCAATTCACCAAGACTGCCCATTTTATCTCTATTCATGAAGAACTCTCTCTTGAAAAACTTGCAAGGATATATGTGATGGAATTAGTGAGATTTCATGGTGTTCCACTCTCGATTGTCTCTGACCGTGATCCAAGGATCACATCTAAATTCTGGAGGGGCCTTCAACATGCTTTGAGTACTGAATTAAATTTCAGCACAACCTATCACCCCCAAACTGATGGCCAGTCTGAAAAGTCTATTCAGACGCTTGAAGATATGCTAAGAGCCTTCTCTCTTGAATTCAAAGGTGGTTGGGATCAGCATCTCCCATTGGATGAGTTCTCATACAACAATAGCTTCCACTCGAGTATTCATATGGATCCGTATGAAGCTCTTTATGGGAAGCGATGTAGAACTCCAACATGTTGGGATGAAGTTGGAGAACGAAAGCTACTTGGTCCCGATCTTCTTCAAGTGATGACAGAGAAGGTTCACGTCATCCAAAAACACATCAAAGCTGCTCAAAGTCGGCAAAAGATCTATGTTGAATACCGTCGAAGGGACTTGGAGTTCGATTTTGGAGATAAAGTCTTCTTTCGAATATCTCCATGGAAGAGAGTCATGATATTCGGGAAGAAATGGAAGATAATCCCAAGGTACATTGGCCCCTTTGAGATCCTTGATCGTATATGAGTCGTGGCCTATCGTCTGGCACTTCCATGGAATATGGATCAAGTTCATGATGTGTTTCATGTATCACTACTGAGGTTGTACATACTAGACCCCTCACATGTACTAAACTTAGAGGTGGTATAGATGGAAGATGATCTCTCCTATGAGGAGCAGCCGGTAAAATTTTTGGATCGAAGTGATAAGGTTATACGCAACAAGACAACCCGCCTTGTGAAGGTGTTGTGGAGGAACCACAATTTTGAGGAAGCAACTTGGGAACCAGAAGAGGCAATGAAGGAGAAGTACCCTCACCTGTTTGTGTAAAGTGAAATTTCGGGGGCGAAATTTCTTAAGAGGGTAAGAATGTAACGACCCAAAGTATTTCAATAGAAAATTCCCTTCTTATATTTATGTCATAAAAACACAAAATAATGAACTAATAAGTGATAAGTGACCTTTAAACATAATTTTGTCACCCTATGTTTGGAATTTTAAAAATCCGACATACAAGGTTTTGTTCAATATAGTTTTTGGAGTCTAATGAAACAAAAATAATTTTTGTTGAATAGTAACCTACCCTTATGAACAGTAACCTAAACTTATGAATAGTAATATGACCCTTATGGATAATAATTAATAGTAACATTACCTATGAATAATAAAATTAAAATTAGACATCATAGAAAGTGAAAATTTGACCTTAGTAAACGTTTTTAGTATTTTATAAGTCATAAATAAATAATTATAATTAATTAATTAATTTAAAAGAATATTTATTCCCATGAAATGTATTCGTAAAATATTGAATCAATTTCTAATAGTTTTTAGATAATTTTATAAGAGCTTACATAATTTTTGAAAGAACTATAAAATCAGTTTTAATCTAAAAAAATGTTTTTTAAGTAAATTTTGATTTTAATTAAATATTAGATTAATAATATTTTGAAAATTATTTCTGAAAAATGTAGTTCATTTTTGGATTCTACACGTCAAAAAAGTTTTGGGGCAAATTTTTGAGATTTTTCTGAGAAACTTGGATTTTTGGTGAATAGTAGAATACAATAATTTACCATATAAATACATTTTAATTAAAACCCACTATTCCTGACATCACAAGTGATGTAAGCACCCAAATACCGAACTCACATGCCTTATTTACTATTTTTAGTCATCCAAGACTCACTATTCCTTGTCTTAGGTGAAATTAATAAACTAATCAATTTTATATTAAGGAAACCCCTCTCCCCTCCACTATAAATGTAACCCTTCACTCCCTCTTTTCCTCACACCTCTCAAGCTCCATGACATCTCTAAACTCTGTACAAACACCTTCCCTAGCTCATCCCCCACGTCCAAAAGCTGCTGGTCTCTTAAAAATACCAAGCCTAGCTTCATTAAAGTGGATCTCAAGAGGAAGATTCTAGAGGTAATTTCTCTCCCTCTTCTCCTTTAATTTCCTTTCAAGTTCAAGTTCCTTTCATGATCTCTCCACAACTATCTTCATCCAAATTGTTCTTTAACTTCAGTATTATACATATACTATAATATTATGATTCTGATGGTATATTATATCACCCCACACCCTTTCCCTCTTCCTTTTATTTTATTAAAGTGAATGTAGTTCATGAGGTGTTAAATTTATCACCTTGAAAAACAACATGCTCTCTTCTTCCATTTCTACATTCAGATCTGGTCATGAAACTATTTTTATGGTTGAACCAGAATATTTTATATGTATTATGTTCTATTTTAAGTTCGGGAAATAAACTATGTCTATATTACTAGGTGAAAAGTTAAAACAAGTTCATTGTGATCCAAAAACCGCCCAAATAACCATCATTAAAATCTTATCTAATGATTTGTCCACATGTATCTTATATAACTCATTATAAAATAATTTAAGATTCAGTAATATCATAAATAACATGTAATATTAGTTCTGGAAGTTTACCCATGATCTACCTATACATCAATTTAAGAATACAAGTGGACCGCTCAAGAAAGACATAAAAATGAACATCCCCGAACAACATTTTTTAAACTCTATAAGTCCTCCAATGGTACATAATATGACATAATAAAACCAAAATGAACCCTATTAATTTATAAAAGGTCCTGTAATTTCTAATTAATGAATATAATGTCGTTATATAGGACATTAATGAGAAAGAGGCATTCAGGTACAAGGTAAGGGGAAATGTCGAACCCAATTTTCGTCCTTCGGGTTCTCCCTCTTTCACTCCATTTTTGATATGGTTACTCCTCAAAGATCATTTTTTCTTCATTTCCTTTACTTTTATTGGATATAAATGTTAGTCACTGGTTTTTATGTCCATCAAAATGTTTTCTAAAATAAATCTTCTTTCAAGATCTCACCTTTTACCTCTCATTCAAGGTTGATGGTTATTGTATCGAGTATGGTGTTCCCTCTTTCTTTTGGGAACCCAAAGCTTATGAATGTGTTATTATGAGATGAAACTCATTCCTTTACATGAGTTATTTATGTACATGTTTGATCTGTTTTCTATGTGGAAATCATGAGAATGATAATGTTATGATGTGACGGGTGCACCCGGAATTATATAGCGCTCCAATGCATTGGGTAATGTGATGAATCTCATGAGTAAATGTGAAATGATTTGTGAACAAGATGATAGCTTTGTTCACAAGTACGCGTGGTAGTTAACCACTTAGACATGATGTTTCATTTTTATGAATTTCCACATTTCAAGTTTATTATTAATGCTCCTCTCATGTTCATAATTTTTTTTCAATGTCATGATTATGCTCACCCCATGATATATTGTTCTTATCTATCCTCTTAATGGGATTTTAGCTCACCCCTTTTGACGTATATCCTCAGGTGGCTACATGTACTAAGGAGAGGACAAGTTCTACTAAGAATCTATTGAAGAAGAAATTAAATGAATGTTTATGCTAGATGTTGTACTTGTTATGTGTGGTCCTATTTTGCCCAAGACACTAAACCTCTGGATCCTCCATGTGTAATTCTATTATGTTGTTTATCTTGGAAATGATGTAATAGTAATGTAAGAAAGGCCGGGTCACTATAATCTTGATATAGTTGTTCTACTTATTTTTCCTATATTTTTCATTTGTATTCTTCTTTGTAGTGGATATATTTAGACTGTTGTTGGATCGAGATTATCCTATATTTTTTTAAATCTATAATTCCATCACATATCTTCATCAACTTGGTTTCCATTGAAGTTGCCCATAGTTAGTGTGGCTAAATCACAAGTTTATGTTATGGGGTCTAAATCCAAAACCAATAGTCTGCTTAATTTTCAATAATGTGAAGTATTTTTATAGTACCCATGATAAACCGACCCAAATACCCTCTCAAAACAAGAAACCAAACCAATGTTCCACATACTCGAAAAGCATTCCCCATCCCCATGGGATGGTGACTAGCACCAGATCATTAAACAATAACAAGAGTGAATGATTTCACACAACCTGAAGCAACAAAATGTAATATATACACATAATACTGATAAATAGTGGAATATATCTAGAATATATTTCATAAAATATGAGGAACAATGTAATTGATACAACTGAAGAGGTAGAAAAACAATCCCCAAGACACCAGACCATCTAAAAAGGATGAAAAAACAGAAAAAATACACTAATAGCACTATGTGATAGCATGGGAAATAACCCACCGTCTCCCTATATAACTACCCAAATCCCACTGACAGAAAACCTCATTTCCTTATGGTGGTTAATTTCTTTTCCCTGGATCTAAATACATGAAGATGTCAATGAAACATCAAAAGGGTGCATAGGGTGTGACCTAAAATGATCAGTAGGGTCTCACACGAGTGTTCGGCATAAATTTTTTGAATAATATTATAAGAATGATCAAATTTAAAGAAAAAATTCATGATATATGATTTACATTTGTTACATCAAATCATATCAAAACATTTAATTTCCCATTTTTTCACATTTCCAAATAAATAAGATAAATTAGTTTTAATGATTTTCATATGCAAATTTAAAAATAGATATATCAATTCAAACCAAATCCTGAATCAAATACAATATCAAAACCATTATAGTAATTGATAAAATGGTACAAGCCAAAGTAGGACAAATCGGCCAAAATAACATATAACACCGTGATAAGTATTTCACTAGGTCAGGATAGCTATGGAAATCATACCTGACATTGAAAATCATGAATTCACTATGCCATTAGACATATTAATTGAGTCCAAATAGAAGCGTAACACCCCCAAAAAGTGAACCCCCCCCAATTGGCCTAACAAGTCGCTACAACAACATACCTAGGGAGAATTGGAAAGCCCCATTATCAAACCCCCTTTTTGTAGACAAGTCCTAATACTATACGTTTAACAAAGTACACATAGTTTCACATTTCAATTATTTTCCAAATCATTTCATCAACCCATTTCATTATATCCTTATTTGAAAACAATATCACCATTCATTGAAAAAAAACTCATTTGATAAAACTAGTTGAAAGCTATATTTTATCAAAAACCAATATCCAAACACACAAATAAAACCATTTAGTCATGCCATATCATTTATAATATAATTTATAATATAACGTGAGTAATGTAGTTCACAAACATAGGAAAAAAATAGAACCAAAAACAACAAAACATGGGTTGTGCATGTCCGTAATGGATCCACCAATAGGAAGAACACACAATGATAATGGATTCCCATGAATAAATCTACACATATCATAATTGATTAGATTTAAAAAATGTTTCATAGGATAATAGGAAATAACACATACCATAACAATACACACACACTATATCACAACCAATATGGATACAGCCACCGGAACGAGGTGACACAACATATCCAGAGGGAATCAAGAATAATCATAAAAAGAAATTAATGGATCCCATAATTCAAATAAAAATTATATCACTATCAATGAAAATAATGATGAAAAATTAATACTCACCTAGAGAGAATTAAACCAACTGCAACGGTTATCAATTCCTAAAAAGTGTGATTTGGATAGAGGGGAGTTCCCCAAAATCTCATGGGAGAGCTCTTAGGTCAATAGAAAAAGTGTTTTTGGATAAATGAATGGAGAATAATCTTGGAATTACCTAAAAATCCCTATCCATAACAATTAAATTTCATGTAACCCATTTATAGATTGTGTAATCCATGATGTCCTATTATACTAGAAAACCCCTTCCCATTTTATTAAAAACCAAAATTTTAACATTAATGGGGATGTACTCCATTCATGTTATGTACTCATATCATGAAATTAGGTTATAAAATATTACACTTCATGTATTCAAATTACTCTATGTATATATTTTCATAAGATAGTGAAAACAGTATAAACATGTAGGAAAACCCAAACCACCTCAGGCACTCTTTGATCTCAGGGAAAACCCCACAAGTACATTACATGTTTATACTTAGACATTCTTAATTAAAAAAAGAAGACATCTCTGAGATTTAGATAAATTTTTCCCAACAGTTTTATCTAGTCTCAGGAGTCCTAGTAAGCACCCACTTCAAGAGGAAAACAATAAAAGATAAAGAATGTGGGTATCATGATGTTACAAAATATCCACCATAATAAATTCCACCCTAGGGAAGTCATGTGAAATAATTTTTCCTGGTAAAGAAGTGAGGCCACTACTACCTTATCAACAACTAGCTCTCCCATGTAATATGATAATATGATCAGTGCCTCCATAAAACTCTAATAATTTGAATTTACTTCTCATGAAATACATTCACTTCAGGGTCAAAGATCTCAACTAGTTGCTCAATAGTAGAAACATATATCTCTAAATCAATTGTTTCCCATTGTAGTTCTTGGGAAGGATCAAGATGTTATTTCCAATACTATAGTATGTGGAAAACATAATGAATTTCCATAAATTGAAAATTTAATTCTAATTGATATGAAACCTACCTAAACCTTACAGTGACCTCAAATGATCTAACATATCTTGAAGACAACATTCCCTATTTTCTAAGACAACAGTTACCCAACGAAGGAGAAACATTAAAGATAAAATAATAACCATAGAAGGACTAAAAATTTCATGTTCATTGATACATATAATATATCTATTGACAATAATTTTTAAACAGATTTGATCATGCTTCCAAGATCCTCACAGACAACTCCTGGACAAAAATAGGTCCCACCAAAGAAGAATCACCCCCTCTACCCAAAAAAGTGGTGATCAACATATGAGAGAATAAAAATCCTTAAAAGGATAAATTAAGAAAAATTACTAATAAATATATTTATTATCATAGTTAACCATTCCTAGATGGTGATCTCATGATCCACAAAAATCCAACACATGTGTAGGAAGCATATCCTCTGATATCAGAATAAAACAATCTATTTGGATGTATGTTTGATGAAGGTAAGTTGTAATAAATATAAAACGATTCAATAAATCCTCTAGGATATATATATATATAACCTCCATGTCTTCCTAGGAGCCCTATTTAATATAATATCATAATGAAGCCCATTTAACCTCACAATCTCTTGCACATACAACATACATAGATCCTCAGCTTTTCTGGTGTTCTTAATTGAAATATAATGATCTAAAATTTTAAACTAATCAAATAAAATCCAGATATAATTCATCCCTCAAGGATTCCATCATAATCAAACAACAAAATCCATCGATACTATGTCTTATTTAAAAAACATCACTAGAAAATGCTAGAGAAAACCAGAATCTTTTAAATTCTATAGCTTTAGCTGTTTACAGGTGTAATCGTGGGAAACATTATCAGCAATTTCATGGTTGATACCTAGACACAATAATTACCATCACATGTCATAAAATAAAATTATCGTAATTGAATGAATATCCCACACAGAACCTTGGAAATAAAAAAATTGAGATCCTCACTAGTACTAAGATGACAAAATAGTCCCCAAAACTGATAGTACCATCTAAACAGAGAGGCCAACCAAAAATGTTCTCCACACCATATATGGATTCTTGAATTCCTTTAAAATCCTAATACTACTGAAAACTCTATAAAATAGACTCATGAAGATATATAGATAATTGAACATTGGTCAGAACCATTCCTAAAATGTTCTCTTTATTATCTAGATGTAACAAAAATAAAAATCACCATAATCATCCACACTTCCTTCACTTCCATAAAAAAATTTCATGGAACATTCCAAAAATGAGTGACTATAATGACATTACCCTACTCCAGTGTGTAGGAAATATCGAATTAATACATTGAAATGTCTTCCACCCACCACCCCCATCTTAGATTCATGTCTTCCAAAAAAAAGATATTTATCATAATCATATGGATTGAAAATATTTTTAACCTTTACCCCAAAAAATAGTTCCTCGAACACTTGAGCCCATTTATTAGTAGGGAAATCCATAAATCATGATATGGGTAAACATTCTCATGAATTCTAGGCCAACGTGATCCATAATCTTCCACATAATCATCCTACTTGATCAAAAAACCCAAACATGTTCTAGAAGGAATAGAACCACATAGACATTACCAAGACCAGAGAAGATCATAAAAAGTGAAAATTTCAGAATCCATTTCAACCCATTGAAATAATACATATACTTTTTATCCCATATAAGTTTCACCCATTTCTAGAAAAGAGGAGTCAATTATGACACCATGTTTGAGAAATCCTTAGCAATTCATCGGTAGTATCCATCTATACCAAGGAAGCTCTGAATATTAAAGACATTATATAGTTCCTCAAATGAAAAAAATCCTTCACCTACTTTGGATCAACTGATAATCCTTGATCAAAAATCATGAGCCATAATAATTTCCCTTATTGATTCCAAATGTTTCATTTGAAATATTTTCATTCACATAGTCACTCTTTAGGATTTCCAAAAATACATTATAATGGTTCTCATTCTCATTCTCATATATTGAATATAATAAATTATCAACCATAAATTATACCGAATATGTTTCGAGATACTGATGGAATATATGGTTCATCAAATCCATAAATAACAATAATATAATTAGTTAGACCAAAAAAATTCGCCTACAAACCATTATTTTTTTGATTTTAATAAAAGCCACCATAGGTTGGTGGGAACCAAGGTCTCAAACATCACACATTTAAAAAAAATTAGACAATCCAAAAACAAAAATCCAAAATTCAAATCCACCGACAACCACCTCAAGCCATGAACCATCCACCATGTGTCACCATCATGCTTCCTCGTAAAGCTGGTTACTACAATGCCTCGACCACGACAAGCGTGCCATCCAACCAACCACATCGAATCAGATCACCGACGATCACCATAGGCGATCATCGTCGCCATCACCAACCTGCATCCAACCATAACGCTGGCGAGCAACAACGGCGTCAACACATAGAGCACCACTACCTGCAAACCGCAGCTCCTATAACAAGGGTTTTTCCGGAAAACCCTCTCGTCGTCATTCTCATCTGCTCAAAACAAAACAAGATCCTGTTGCTGCCATCTGAAAAGACCACAGATGCAACGATCAGTCTCCAAACACCCATATCTATGGCCAAATTGATGATATCTCACTGCTGGGCTAGGGACATAGGCGCAGAATCAACACAGAGTCACGAAGACCCCAGTGGCCGCAAGATGATCCGACACAAGGCCGTGAAAGTATAGAGAACATCACCTCAAACCTCGTAACCAGGGAGGAAGGAGTGAAGATCCGGGCTAAAGGAGGCGGCGTGAGAGGAACCCTAGCAGAGTGCAGTGCCCCTTATGGGCTCATCAGGGTTACAAGATATTATTAATGGATATGACTTCCCTTGAAATGTATCATTAATATATAAAACTACATAACACTGATTTGATGATGGAATACAATATGATCAATCCTATAAAACAACATTTACCCCATTTACAAATAAAAAACATCATCCACATGAGGAAAATGATACATGTTATTTGTTCTTACTTGGATCAACTTCTCATAGTCCACATACATTTGGAGGGTACCATATGCCTACTGGGAAAAGTGCATTGGGGATGACCAAGATAAAACACAGAGGATAACTACAATTTTATATATTAATCATCTAACTGGATATTCAACTCTATTAGTTTTTTTGGTTTCATAAAATAAGAAGGTATCAAAATCTACTATTTACCGAGAACCATGTCAATAATAAACTGTACCTCCCACTCTACAAGAATATCAAGGAAATAATCGTTGAAGACATTAGGAAAATCCTGACCAACAGTGAGAAGATAAAAAATAGAACAAATTTCATCAGGAACAATTGCTATAGAAGATAAGAATCTCTTAAGACCTTGGTAGGAATGCACTGCAAGATCAGACCTCTGATCCCACCCTACCTGTATCACACATGACCTCCCATTGACCGTAATAAATGACTAAACCCATGATAACAATAAAACTCACTATGTTGAGAAACTGGACAATCCTTATCAATGATAACATAATACAAATCCATATCATGAATAAGGAAATTATAGACTTACTCTACATAATCAATCTATAATGAAAAAGAACCTCTCACAATCGTTGGACCTGTACATACCTCCACTGAAAACTCATCAACTTCATGAAGGTGGTGCACTCATGAGGCAAGCCGATAAAGACCATTAGTCATTGAATCATCTGAATACACCATAGTTTCATTTTTGAGACTAAAATCCCTAGGAATATCTTGGATAATATATAGTCTGATAAAAAGACAATAGATGATAATAATGTTCACAACTATAGAACATCTTTATAGGTTAATTATAAGAACATAATGTGTGTCTGCGCATTCCAATCATATAACATGTCAAAGGCACATCGCTGACTAAAACTAGAGATACCAAAGTAGAATATTTTTTAGAACAACCTACACCACCCATGTGATGACAATTCCAATTCTTCATTTTTACTATTACGCCACTGAATATTCCATTAGGTGAATGAAAAGAGGCTGAATAGCTAACCCTTACTACCAATTTCTTTTCATACATCATTGTAAAATCTACTTTATATGTATCAATTGAAAGAGTCAACATAAATAACATAAATGTAATGGCTGGTCCCAAACCCTAAAAATACATCTAATCTCTCATCTGTTCATTCATTAAAATCCCTTATACAAAACAAACATTCTTAGTAAACATATTATTGTATGACATCAACCATGACTCTACAAATCAGAGAGAAACTATAGTTACTTCTCCATCATCAATGACTGTAGAACAAATTATAGTAAGAATAGATACATGAAAAAATTCTATTCAAATCCACAATTCATATCATTATATACCTTGTAATCCCAATAATTATTAATGGCACCCTCAATTTTGAACATTTTTCACTTCACCATGATACTCCCAAATGTATTAAGAATGTCGAAAATCTGATCAATCATGTCAATATAGTACTCCACATATTGAGGGTCATCTAAATCATTAATGTATAGTGGCTTCTCATGTAATAATTCATCTGATAAATATCGTTATTCTAATGTTTTTGGATATTCATTAACAACTATGTTCTAAAATGATGACACATTCTAGTTAATAATTAGAACTCACCCCATGATAGCCTTGATAATGTTTTGATTGTTTAGAGGATTACCTTTTGAAGCATCAGCTACACCATTTTTAGGAACTCATTATACACATCTCATAAGAATACTCATTCACACCAAAAAAACCATAATAAAATCGAAAAATCTCAATTCTGTACTCATGGTAACTTGAGTCTCTCCACATAAAGATATGTATAAGAACTCACCGTAATCCACCTATAATGTCAATAAAATCCTATATTTTTTCTAAAAAATGTCACAAGACAATAAATTTTATTTATAAACCACAAACATGGGGCTTTGATACATCTTTTTAAATTATCAACCAGGATACCCTATCAAAATCGGCACCCGACCTTACCCATCACATAGCAGAAGGATGTTTTCGATCCCCACGGGCTGACGATTTTCACCCTGGCATAAAATAACACCCTGGGTGAATGATTTCACCCAACCTGAAGCAACAACATGGAATATATACACATTACAAATGGAAAAAATATAAGATATATAAAATATATTCCATAAAGTAAAAGATAAATTGGAAATGATACAATGAAAAATCTTGAAAAAAATTATCAAAGAGAGCAGTACAACATTAAAGGATGACCAAACAAAAAAAAATACTCCAGTAGCTCCTAGGGATAGCAGGGGGAAAATACCATCATCTCAACATCCTGCTATACATAACCAACCCACATAAGATTTTACTTCCTTATTACAGTTCCTTTTAATTCCCTACGACGAAACACATAACCATGTCTACAAACCACTAAAGGGGTATACATGGTGTGAGATGCTAGGCCCAGTAGGGTCTTACCCAAGTGTTTCATATCATCTGTCTACAAAATAATCTGACAATTCTCAACATTAAATAAAATAAGTCCTGATATATAATTTTAATTTTTCAATATCAAATCATGGAAAAATGTTAAATTTTTATTTTCAAAAATTTCTAAAAAAATTATGTAAATAAGTTTTAAATAATTTCATATTCATATATCAAAATTTATATATAATATCAAAACAATAATGCATCACATGTCATATAAAATCCATGGTAGATAAGTCTAAAATTGTACAATACAAAATAGCCAAAATTGACCAAAAATAACAGGTAACATCACAACAAGGACTACACGAACTCCGGATTACTAGGACACTCAATCAAAAAATAGACAACCCCATGTTAATAAATACTCTACACATACGTATAAAGTCCATAGAATAAAGGAACACCCCAAAAACTGAACCCCCAATTGGTCTAACATTTAACTAGAACAATATGCCTATTAATAAAGTAAATCCCCCCTGTGAAAACCTCTTGATAGCAGACAAGGCCTTTTATAATACATCTCAAAAAAGTACCCAAGGCATCTTATGTTCTATATTTTATAAATCATTTCATGATTTTATTTTGTAATATAATTCTTTGAAAACCATTTAATAATACATTTCATAATGCTTTGAAAACCTTTTTTCTTTTTCCAAAATAATGAGAAAACCATATTTTATCAAAAACTCATCTTCTCACACACACAAAAAATCAACCAACCATTCTATTTCTATTATAAAATAGTTTATAAAATAACCAAAGAAATACAGTCACCAACAGTGGCTATAGAAATAACCACCTAACTCAAAACTCATGTCACACACACCCGCAATGGTATCCCCCAACACGAATAAAAAACATTGAAAATAGAGTCCCTAGAATCAAACTGAGTATCCCATATCGACTAAATTTACAAAAAATGGTTGGTGGGGAAGAGTAAAAAACACATACCTCATGAATGCACACTTACATCACCACAAAAATCAAGGATATGACACCCAGAAAGATATTGGACAATGGATCTTGAGAAAATTGAGAATATTCATCAAAAAAAATCCACGAATATTATAATGTAATGAAATTATACTATCTAAATGAAAGGAAACAAAGAATCTGAAAGAATAAATCACCCTGAGAGATGTAACCCATCCTCAACATTGATCAATAATTGAATGAAAAGACTTGTATTGAGTGGAGGTCCCCAATATTTCATTGGAAATACCCTAAGATGGGAGAAAAAATTCATGTATATGAATGAATAGATGATCAGCAATACAATTCCCTATAATCCATATTCGCAAAATTTACATGGTGTGTAACCCAGTTAAACATCTTATAATCTGTGGTGTCTGAGTACAATGAAACCTCTATCTCCATTTTATTAAAAAATTCCAATTTTTAACATTACATAACATGTAATCATTTCATCGTGTGTAATAACATTGCGATCTATACTCAGACCATGACATGATCATAGAAAAAATTTCATGTCATGTATACTAATTACATAGTGCGTAAATTTTTCAAAGACAGAAATAAATGTCTTTTATTCTAATTATGTGCATGTATATCTACAAAAAGCTATAAATTATAGGTGGATTAATTAATCTCATGATGATTTTGATGACCTGAGCTATAATTTGCCACATGATCATCCTGTATGATAAAAAAACTCAAACCTGTGCAAGAAGCTTCATAAAAAACTCAATATCCCTTGTCAGACTCAGGTAAGATTTGAATAAGTTATGATTTCAGAATTAATTTAATATTTTCAAAAGAATACTGATAGTTTTCAGCCCATATGAATTTAACTCCATTCCTTATAACATTAGTAAATGGTGATAAAAAAATTTAGAAATACATGATGAACCATTGATTGTATCTAAAAAGACCAAGGAAGAACTAAATCCTAAAGTCATTCCATCATTCTTTCATGGAAAAAAGAGCATTCACTTTTTTAGGATTAACTTATAATTCATGATTAGAAATCATGTGCCCTAATAATTTCACTTATGTAATTCATAATTTTTATTTTTAAATCTTTTTATACAAATGAAAACTTCTTAGTATTTCCTAAACTAAATTCAAATAGTTCTTGTACTCATGCTCGTATCTTTAATAAAAAAATATCCTTCATGATCATTAACACAAATGTTTCAAGATACAGACAAAATATCCAACTCATCAAATCCATAAACATGTGGGATTTTTAGTTATAACAAAAAAATATATATCCCTAATAGTCATACCTACAACTAAAGGTTGTCTTTTATATATCTCACTCATAAAATCTGAGGTGATGATAAACTGACCGAAGATCAATTATAGAAAACTTCTTTGAAATTTTTAACTGATCAAATCAATCATACAAATGAGTCAGTAGATACTTATTATTAACTATTACTAATTAATGTTTCAACCATCGTGAGGCATGTGGTTATAGTCTTATAGTCCTTAAAGCATCTCATTTTTTCCACAACACTTTTTAGAGATGAAAATCCCTAACCATTTCGAAGATAAGACGTAGCCTAATAGAAACACTACAGATGAATATAACATCCAAAACTATTGAACATAATTGCGGGTGAAGGAATGTAATATCATTTGTTTCCATTCTTTCTAATCAGATAGTAAGTGATAGGCTCACAACTAACTACAACTAGATGTTCCAAAGAGGTCTGGTGCCGAAAACTACCTCCACCACTCTTGTAATTATCTTACCACTTTCCATTTTTCCATGTCATTCCACTGAATCTGGGACATGGATAAAGAGAACAGGTATAATATAAAACATTTACCACCACATTTATTTCTTCCATAATATCCTTATCCCATATTTCCTCATAGGTTAAAATATTTAGCATAAATTTTTGAAATCTTTATTACTATCACAAACCCTACAGGTAAATCTGAGAATTCAATTGGTCAATATATAAAACCTATGTGAAAAATAAACCAGCTCGGATAACCAATTAGTGTACACCGACACCTAATGATCCCCATACTAAAAGAAGAGGAACACCTAAGACTTCACCATCATTAAGGACTCTATAAAAAACTGGAATAATAGAGTTGGAAGCCCTTCTAATATAATCCCACATTCCAATATTAATGAACCATAGAATCTCACAAATTCTAGCTAGGACCCTCATGTTTTATTTACACAAACATCCACATGATACTCTCTGGTCCATCAAGAAGTTTAAAATCATATCAATCTTGTCAATTCAGTCCTCCACCTCTTGAGTTTCATCCATACCATTAATGGATAGTGGATTCTGAAGAAATAATTCATGTGATAAATATATTTCTCCTGTAATTAATGGTTTTACCTCAAAAATGATGTTTGATAATTGTGGAACATTTTGGTGAACAATAAAAAATACTCAAAATATCCGTAATAATGTTCTAATTGAGGGGAGGATCCCTGTAATAATCATCGCCCCCCCATTATGGAAATAATGGATCATGTCATAAAAGCATGTTTCTGCACACAGAAACATATGAAATGATCATATAATTGGCTTATATCAGTTCAAACTAGAAAACCCAAATGTAAAAACTATGATTAACATCTAAACTCAAACAGGAGACACAATTCCGAACATCCTGTGGAAACATGAGTCACTTCACAACAAGATATTGAAAGGTACTCCCCAAAATCCACCTCTCATGTCCCAATAATCCTATATCTAGTATACCATGGGTACCATGATAAGTATTCTTAAGGAAAAACCCCAAAACATAGGGCTCTATTTCCACTATATAAAAAACTGAACTCGATACCCTCTCATAAATCGATCCCGACCCTATCCCAAATATACCTGAAGGGCATTCCTGGGTCCCACATGCTGGAAACTAGCATCGAATCATCACACACAATTTAGAAGGAATGATATCACCCAACCGGAAGAATCAATTTTGAATATATGTGCATAAAATAGGTAAATTGTGGGAGATATATAAAATATAATCTATAAAAAATAAGGAACAATGGAAGTGATTCAACTAAAAAGGGAAAAAATAATATCATAGAGACATGTACAACTATAATGGGAACCAAAACAAAAACAGATACTCATATAGCTCCCTATTATAACATAGGAAAACTACCATTATCTCACCATCCAACTACCCAAACCTAACTGACAGAAAACCTCACCACCAAATTGGGACACCTTAACTTTACCTTTATAAAAATATATAACTAGGTCTATGCACCATCGAAGGGGTATATGGGGTTTGATCTAACAAGATTAGTAGGGTCTCGTCAAGGTTTTCTGTACAATGTCTCTGAACAATAATCCATGCATTATAAGCTGTAAAAAATTGATACATTGCATAAAATTTACAGTGTTTATATCAAATCATGGAAAAAAATTAATTTATCCTTTTCCCCCATTTCCAAATAAAATAGGTAAATAAATTTCATATAATTTAATATAAATATATCAATCTAGACATATTACATCAAAAAATAATGAATCACATATCTTATCAAAACCATTAATTACAAGATAAAACACTACAAGAAAAATTAGATCAAATCACCCAATAGAATAAGAAACATCCTGTCACGGAACACATTAAATCAAGAAATTTGGGACACTTGTACCAAACATATAAAATAATGTGCAAAAAAATACACATTAAATAAGAATCAAGTATAGAGATCATACGAACTCCCCAGAAAGTGTACCCTTAATAGGTCTAACATGCCCCTGTAAAAACATGGTTAGAGAGTAGAGGAAATCCCCATGATAAACCCCACAAAAATGGATGA
Source organism: Viscum album (assembly GCA_963277665.1). NCBI lineage: Eukaryota > Viridiplantae > Streptophyta > Magnoliopsida > Santalales > Viscaceae > Viscum > Viscum album. The sequence goes on from OY728140.1 coordinate 1,797,757,223, forward strand.
CACCTTTTACTATACCTTCCAAATAAGAACTCAAGGGTTTCCAAGTTCACTTTTATCCGAATAAATTCTTCAACCCATTTAATCATATAATTCTCTAAAAACATTTCCATAAACCATTTCAGGATTCTTCAAAAAACCCTTTTCATATACCAAAACTTGGGGAAGCCATATTTAATAAAAAAACCCATTTGAACACACATAAATAAATTTAGTCAATAATGTAATATAATTTAGAAAATATTAATAAAATAACAAGATCAATGATGTTCACCAACATAGTCTAGAGAAGGACCCACCTACCACAAAACATGGGTCATATCCACCAGCAATTGGATCCACCAATTGAAGAACACATAATGAAAATGAAAGCCCTAGATTCAATATAACATCTTATAATTTATTTAATTTTAACAAATAGTTCTCATAGAGGTGGAAAAAATAACTCATTAACACACACACACCTCACTACAACAAAAAAGGATACGACCACTTCATTGAGTTCACAAAACATATCTAGATTGAATCAAAAATAATCATCACCATAGATCAACAAATCTGATAATGAAATACAACGATGCTACCATGGTCAAAGGAAATAAAGAAGACAAAAAATTATTACTCAGCTGGATAGATTCAACCCAACTACAACTTTTATTAGTAGTTGAAAAAAGTGATTAGGGAAGATAAAATTTCCGCAAAATTGAAAGGGAGAGAACCTTGGTTGAGAGGAAAAGATATAATAGATGAATGAATGTAGAAACAACCATGTATCTCCATGAAGTACCTATCCATTTCATTTATATGGTATTTAATCCATTTACACATTTTTTAATTCATGGTGTTTGAAAACGATGAAAACCCCAACATCTATTTTTAATACATGATTTGTAGCATTACAGAACATGTAATTCTATCACTCTATGTTCCAAAATCATGAAATGATCCTGGAAAACATTAAATTTCTTCCATTACAATTGCATAATGTATAAATTTATACTAGATAGCGAAAAAGAAAAAAACATTCAAAAAAACCCAAACTACTTGTGTTATTCTCTGATCTTGGGGAGAAGCCCAAAAATCCATAAAAATATTACACTTAGACTCCATCAGTTTAAACAAAAATACATCCCTAAAATTTTATTAATTTTACATAGATAATTCACTCAATCATTGGGAGTCCCAAGACACATCTAGTTAACCAAAATAATTATCAATGAGATGGAAAGTACCTAAATGTGGGTAACGTGATGTTACACCACCAACGTCACGTGCACATTAATTAATTAAATGATGAATTAGATATATATTAGATTATTTTTGAACTAGAGTAGAATTTTTTCCCAACGAATTGTCAATATGAGTTTTTTAAGTTGATGATATTGTATCTAATCCTATAGAATAGTTATGGATTAATGCAATGTCATTGTACTTCACACATGGAAAATTCAACTTGTTAAATCTAACGATAAATGAAGTGATCTTAAATGTGAATACATAATGTGTAAAGGAGTGTGAACAGTATGTAACACATGTGTTGACCATTCAATATGTAACTGCATGAAGAAGAATTACCATGTTTTGTTTTTTAATGCAAAAGGATGTGATGACACTTCCATATAAAAATATTAATATTTATCCCTTGATGAATGAGAGAAGAAGACTGATGAGAAGGATCCATGAAAAATGATATATTAATGCATAAGGATTAAGAGTTAATGTTTTAGATGGATGTGATTATGGGATTGAGTATTTATTCTATGAATTTTTTTATGGTGGCCCTTATTAAACAAATGAGTCCAAAACCCTAGAACCAAATTCACCCTCAAATGAGGGAAATTGCAGGACCCATGGGGTTAATCGTACCCAATAGAGAGCACCCTATCCACCCTATGGGTGGAACGGGTGAGCACTAGAGAGAACCCATTGAGAGGTGGCACCACCATGCATTGCACAATGATGATAGGTGATATCCATTATGGGGAATTAATGGGAGGGGGAGAAGATATTTATGATCCACTCCCCTTTAGTGCTTGAATGATATAGAATGCCCTAAATGTGGAATTTTCTATTTGGGGTTCTGAAATGAGCTTCTTATTGTTCCACTATATTAAATGTGCATATAATGATAGTATTTTGATCCGTTGATCTAGGTCATCCGATCAGGTGTGGATTTTCCCTCTTTCAGTTGGCATCATCACTGATCACAAATAGGTCGGAGGCAAAAACAAACAACCATGATTTTGAAATTTTTTATCCTGTAAGGTTATGCTATAGGATTAAACCTTATAAGATCATCTTAATAGAATGCCTGAAATTTCATATTTCATGAAAGTGAAAATTGACGAACATGACCTTTGTCTAAGACTTTACATGATGTTGTACGCCATTCAAATAACAGTTCAGTTCTGTAATGACCTAATCATTTATCAATGAAATTTCTCATTTATTTTAGTAATTTCATATCGTATAATAAAAAAAATCACATTAGGAAACTAAATAAAACATCATTCATAAATGAACTCCTAAATTCTATTCTACCTTTAAACATAATTTTTCCACTTCTGGGATTTGAAATTTTAAAATCTGAAACATATAGTTACAGTTAGCAAAATGATTGGAGTCTAATAGGAAAAAAAATATTTTTAGTGAATATTAACATACCCTTATGAATAGTGACTTTTTTCTTATGAATATTAATATGACACTTATTAATATTAAATCAGACATTCGAATAGGAACATTTCCAATGATGGTATAAAAAAAATGTCCATCTTATACGTGACAATATGAAATAATTATTTTATAGTCCTGTAATTTTTGTAAGTCATGAATATTTTATGATTAATTTATGAAATTAGAATAATATATATATTATTAAAATTTATTAATAAAATTATTAATTTTATTTATTATGATAAAATGACAATTATATGAGACCTTAATTAGTTTTTAAAATTGTTAGAAATGAAGATTTAATTTTAAAATTTCTATTTTTCATGTAAATTATGATTTTACTTAAAAAATGAAATTACTCATATATGGAAAATATTTTCATAATATGGTGTTAATTCGTTGATTCTACACATCAAAAATGGTTTGGGTGAATTTTTTATATTTTTTTGAAACACATTAAAATTTTGTGAGTAGTGAAATTTGATAATTTACAAAATATGCTAAATAAATAAATTTTGGCCTCATGGTTGAGTCATGGATGATGTAAATGGACATTGGTTCAATCTAACATGACCCATATAATGAATTTAGTCAAGGAATCATCACTATTTCTTGTATTTATGCAAATTAATAAATTAATGAATTAAATATTGAGAAAACACTCCTCCACTCAACAATAAATACCACCCCTCACAACCCCATTTCTTCACACCCCTCAAGCTTCAATCCTTGTCCAAATTCTACGTAAATATCTTCCTTATCACCTCCCCCACGTCTAGGAGATCTTGTTCTCATCCTAATACCAATCATATGTTTCTTGATGAGTATCTCAAGATGAAAATTCAAGAGGTAATTTCTATGTCTTTTTCTTTCAAATTCAATTAAAATTTCTTTTATTTTCTCCTCTTAACCTCAGCATCTATTATAAAATTGTCATTATTACTGTAGAATGATTTATATATTGGTATTATTTAATTTTAATGTAATATTATTAATTTTACTCCTTCCTCACTCTCTCTTTATAAAAATTAAATATTTGCATGTGATGTGTTAATTTACCTACATCATGGGTGATGCACCTCCATTTTCCATCGATGCCTTCAATTCAATAAATAAAACCATTAAAAGGTTGAGAAATTTTTAATATAATTTTTTAAACCCCATTAATGTTTTTGAAAAAACTTTTTTAAATAATATTAAATGGAAAGACAAAACATGCTTGTTGTGATCCAAATACCGCCCATATGAACCCAAAATAATCATCATTAAATTTTAACTAATGATTCATCCTCATGGAATATAACAAAATTTGTTATAAGATCAATTAAACACATGTACGATCATTAATATAATTTGATATAATTTTTTTATGTTTATTCATGTCCACCATGAACTACCCTTCGTCTGTACAAGTATGCTGTTCATGGAAAATAAGAAAAAGAACACCCTTGAACAATAAATTTAAACACTCTAACTCCACCAAAGGACTATAAAAGAAATTAACAAAAACATAATGAATAAATTCCATGTATAAATGTTTCTATATGTGTTAATTTTTTAATATAATGTTATTCTATAGGGAATTAAACTGAAGAAAGAATTAAGATACATGGTATGGTGAATTCTAGAACCCAACATTCATTCTTCAGGGTTTCCTATTTCACTCCATTTCTAATATAGTTATCCCTTAAATATATTTTATTCATAATTATCTTAATTTTTTTGGATATATATGTTTTCCACTATAGTTTATGTCAAACACAATGTTTTCTGAAAGAACTCTTCTTAAAAAAAACATCTTTTACATCCCAGTCAAGGTTGATGGAGTTTGTATCATGTATGTTATTACATAATTCATTTGAGAACCCATGTTTTATGAATGTTTTCTTAATGAAGTGAAACACATTCCTTTACATTGGATTTTTTATCTTCAATATTGATATATGTACCTTCTAGATTTCATGATAATGTTAATGTTATTATGTGATGGGTATGCCCAGAATTATATAATGCAATGAAAATGATATGATGTGATGGGTGAGTGTGGAATTATATAGTACTCAAATGCATTGGGTAATTTGAATAACCTCATGAGTAGTGAAATATATATGAACATTATACTATCTTTTTTCCCAACTATTTGTGGTAGTTGACCATTAAGCCATGATATTTCATTTTTATACATTTCTACATTCCATGTCTTCTCTTAATTCTTCCTCTAATTATTATGATCATATACCTATGTTATATTTATAATTATTTTTATTAAATCATGTTATACTATCTCATGTTATTATCTATCCTCTTAATGATGTTCTTTCTCGCCCTTTTTCGATTTATATCCTCTGGTGACTACTTGTATTAAGGATAATTCAAGGGAAAATTAAATTCTATAGAGGAAGGAATTAAATAAATTTTTTTGGTTTATGTTGTCAAAGTTATGTATGGTCCCAGTTTTCAAAAGACACGAAACTATTGGATCATAGTGGTGTAATGATTTTATGATTCTATAATTAAAATGATGTAAAAGTAATATAAGAAAAACAGGTTCTATATAGTTAGTATCAGAGGCCCAATTTAGTTAATTTGAAAATTCAAATTAGAGAAACTCAGTTGAAACCCCACATACGGGAGAATGTATATATATGGACCCAATAATATTTTCAAAACATTGGAATCCCATATGATATTATTTTAGTGTTAATTTCGAAAATAAATAAATTATTCATGACTTATTGACTTATGTTTACCTCTAATCTATTCTATTTTATAAAATAGTGGGAATTAGGATAAACTAGGCCAAAAACCTATGTGATGGTCAATGAAGTGATTGCACGAATGACAACCCCAATTCTCTGGGAGATAGAGTTCAAATATTCATTGTAATTCTTACCCAGTTTTCTCATGTTACGAATTATAACATGAATAATATGGATTTTCCACTTTCACCTAAGAGGGAAAAACTAGTTGTCAAGTGTTTTATGTGGAAATGACCACCTATTTTTAGTGGATCTTCTTATCCACATTTATGTGGAATCGTGGGTCAACTAAATATAGGAAATATTTTCTATGCATCATTGTTCTATGATGGAGAAGCAGACTCTATCCATTTATTTCCTTGATGGAGAGGTCGACCAATTGTGGGATTTGATTAAGAACACCAATCTGAGCGAATAAATTTAAATGATTTAGTGGGAAGACATTAAGATAATGTTTATTGATATATAATTCCCAAAAATTATTCATACGAAGACAGATAGATAATTCATAGAGCTAATAAAAAACGATGGAGAATATGTCACTGCCTATTAAGAAAATTTCCCTTGGCATGCAAGGTACACATTGGGTTTTGTTATCCAATATGATACTAAAAATGATATATTCTTTAGAGGATTAAAACCAAACATTCAAAAGTATCATGAAATTCAAAGATATGAAGAATTTTTTCGATGATCTCACAATATTGGGATGAAATTTAGAGAATGGTCCCATGAATATTGTGATAATAACTGACAGACGTAGTTTAATTCCAAAGGATCTAATTTTAAATGTGTATAGAAAACTCAACCACTCATATATAAAAAATGTGGGAAGAAGCATCCTTCGAATTTCCTCAAAGGGAAGGGGAAAAGCATCATGTGTGGGAGAGAAGACCACCAATATCAAAAGTGTCAAAAATACATGAGAATGCTGGAGAATGTGGAAGAGGAATGGAGAGCACCACCCATGGTCCATAGGGAAATTCTTCTTTTATATATCATGAGTTTTTTCAAACTATTGAATAAAAGCCCTAAAACCTTTAAGTGGAGATATCTGTAAAAACCCCAAGTGGTACAATCATTACAACCCTATAGTTGGACTCTTCGCTTATTAGCATATGAGAGATGATTATTCTAGTGAATATTTTGATACATCCCTTTGTGGAATTCGATGCTATAATGGTAATGTATATCCTCTCATTATATAGATCACATATCAACTATTCAGAAAGGAAAATATCTTTTCATATTCTGAACCATCCCATGATCCTTTAAAAATTCAAGGAAGATCATGGATCACCTTTGAAATATTATTCAATGGTGTGCGAGTTTATTCATAGTAAAGACGCATACCTCACTCAAATGGTTGATTAAAATGAAGATATCCAACTAGGGGAAATTCACATAATGATGTAATACAATGATTTATTCTGTGAAGAGTTTCCCACACTTCCCCTAGATCATTAGGTAGGGTTCTTAGTTTAACTCATACTCAAATCTATTCTTATCAAATCATTTCCCTATAGGATATATCCTATCGAACTGGAAGAGTTAAATACAATGTTGTTAGAGAATTTGTACAATGGGTTCATACACCCTAGTACATTACCTTGGGGTGTTCCCATGATCATTGTGAAGAAGAAAGATGGATCAATGCAGTTGTTTATCGATTATCGAGAACACATAAAGATCAACATAACGGACAAGTATCATCTCCAAAGGATTTATGACTTGTTCAAACAACAATGAGGAGATCATTACTTCTGAAAGGTAGATATTTGTTTTGGATATAATCAACTAAAGGTGAATAAGGAATATAATCAGAATACTTCCTTCCGTATAATATATAGTCACTATGGATTTCTAGGTATGCCATTCGGACTTACTTTTTCTATTGTAATATTATTGGATTTGATGAAAAAAGTATTTATAAATTACCTTGTTAAATTTCAGGTAGTGTTTATTAATGAAATTTTCATTTACTATAAGAGAAAGAAAGAACATAAAGAACCTCTAAGGCATGTGATGGAAATACTGAGAAAAACGAATTTCTTTTCCATGTTTTGAAAGTGTGACTCTTGGTTGATGCAAGTAACATTCTTGGGAAATTTGATCCCATGTGTGGGAATTTATGTGTACCCTTCAAAATAAAATGTAATTAAGGAATGGACCAAACCCTTAAATGTCATAGAAATCCATAGTTTTCATGGATTATATGGGTATTGCCAAAGTTTTAGTGAAATATTTACCATGATTGTCAAGCCTACTAACATCATTGACAAGGAAAGGGGTATAGTATGTATGGATGGAAGAATGTGAGGAAATATTAAAGTAACTAAAGAGAAGGTTGATCACATCACCTATACTGAAATTACCAGAAAAGAGAGAATTGTTTCAGATATACAATGATTCTTTAAAGAAAATATGGTGTTGTGTACTCATCAAAAATGATAATGTGATAGCCTATGCCTCATAGAAGATGAAGATCCACGAATAGAACAACCTGAAGCATCATATAGATATAGAAACTGTGATTTATGTTTTGAAAATCCAGCATCACTAGATCTATGGTGATCAGTGAGAAATATATACCAATCCCAAGAGCCTGAAGTATATATTCACACAAAAGGAGCTCAACATGCATCAATGTAGTTGGTTATAGCCAATAAATTCCTTTTATTTCTCTATTAACTATCATCCTAGAAAGGTTAATAGGGTATCTGACTGTCTTATTTGAAATGTACTTAATAATCTATCCAGGCTTTGGATTGATAAAGACACTATCTTTATAGATAGGAAAATGTTATATTTGGAAATCATAATGTTAGGGATCACATCTTTCCTTTCCAAAATTATTTCCTAACCATCTATCCAAAATAAGAATAAGGAGGTACAATGGTATGACATGAAGTTACTAAATAATGTGAATGCAATAAAGGAATGGAATCTTCCAGATTTCTATATCGACAATGATGGTTTGATTTGGTTTTTAATTCTAATTTGTTCTCTTTAATCTCTAGGGAAAAATAAGGATCTAATTTATAATGCTCATCACTCACCTTTATATATCCATCCCGGTAGTACAAGATGTAATGTGATCTCCGATAACAGTTTCGGTGGGATAACATGAAGATGGAGATTGAATAATATATCTCAAGGTGATTGATTTGTCAGCAAGTAAAAGTTGAGCAATAGATGTCCAAATTTATGATGTAAACATTTCCTATACCATATGGAAATGGGATAATGTCACTATAGACTTTATCACGAGTCATTCAAAGACATTCAAAGGAAATAATGGGATATGGTCTGTAGTGGACTGACTCAACTAGACTTCCCACTTTATCTCTATTCAGTATGTTCTCTCACTTGAATAACATGAAAAGATATATTTAAAGGTAGATGTGGGACTCTATGGGGTTCCACTATCAATTATTTCTAAATCCTGATCCAAGGTTCACATATATGTTATGGAGGAGTCCTCATCATGAATTGAGACTGAATTGATAATCAAAACCGCATACCACCCATAAATTGATGGCCATTTTGAAAGGACTATTCAAATTATCGAGGATATGTAAATAGAATGTTATTTAGAATTCAATGCTGGATAAGATAAACATATCCAATTGGCCAAGTTCTCATATGACAATAGCTTCCACTCGATTATTTAGATGTCTCTATATGATGCTCTGTATGGATATCAATGTAGATCTCTAACCTATTGAATTTAAGATGGAGAAACAAAGCTACATGATATGATCTTATACTGGAGATAACCGATAATGTTCAATCCATCCAAAAACATACGAAAGCTACATAGAGTCATAGAAAGATCTATCATGACAATCATAAATGGGACATGGAGTTTGAGTTGGAGATAAATTATTCATTTGAAAATCACTTTTTAAGGGAGTCATGCAGTTTGGAACGAAAGAGATGCTTAGCCCGAGGTATAGTAGACCCTTCGAGATCCGTGACAGGATAAGAGTCATGGCCTATTGAATATCTCTTCCACTGAATATGGCACATGTTCATGATGTCTATAACATATCACTTCTAGGAAAGTACAAACCATATCCCTCACATGTTTTGAGCTCAGTGGTGGTACAACTAGAAGATGATCTATCTTATGAGGAGAATCTATTTAGAATTATAGACCTAAGAGATAACATTCTACGCAAAAAGAAAACCCACCATTTCAATGTTTTGTGGAGTAACTATAAGTATGAAGAAGAATCTTGGGAACCATAGGATGCAATTAAAGATATTTAACCTCACTTGTTATGTAAAACGAACTTTTTAGTGTGATATTTCAAAGGTGGGGAAGAATTTAATGACCCAATACTTTTTCAATGAAATATCTCCAATTTTATAGTAGTTTTATATTGTATAATCACATAAAATAACATTAGGTAACACAATTCCTCATCTTGCTTAAATGAACTACATCATTATTTGAGACCTTTAATCATAATTTTTCCACTTATTGGATTTGAATTTTTTAAATCTAACATACACAATTGCGATTAGTAAGATGTTTGGAATCTGATAGAACAAACATATTTTTTAGTGAATTGTAACATACCCTTATGAATAGTAATGTTACCCTTATGTATAGTAATATTACTGTTAGGAATATTAAATAGGAAATGTGAATAGGAACCTTTCCAATGATTTTATAAGTAAAAATTATCCATCCTATAAGTGACAATATGAAATAATTATATTATAGTGTTTTTGATTTTGTATGTCATATATATTTAATGATTAATTTAATAAAATGAAATAAATTTTATTTTCCCCAAATTTATTCATAAAAAAATTATTTTGATGTCTTATGATTATATGATAATTTTATTACACATTAATTAATATTTCAAATTCTTAGAAAAGTAGTTTTAATTTTAAATTATGTATTTTCCATGAATTTTTTTTATTTTGAAAATAAATTACGCATATTTAGGAAAAACATTACATGAAGCTAAGTTAATTTTTTAATTTTACAAATAATAAAATTTTATGGGTGAATTATTTAGATTATTCTGAAATACATTAATTATTTGTGAATAGTAAAATTTGATAATTTACAAAATATGCTAAATAAATGAATTTTTTCATAATGATTGAGTCATAGCTGATGTAAATAGAAATTTGTTTGAAATAACATGCCTTATTTAATTTATTAAGCCATAGAAGAATCAATATTTCTATTCAAAAGCGAAATTATTAAACTAATGTATTAAATATTCATAAAACACTCCTCCCCTCCACTATAAATACCACCCCTCACAACCTCATTTACTCATATCAATGAAGATTAAAAAAAATTCCTTATTATTCCAAAATATATTCCTTATCCCCTCCCCCACATATAGGAGATATTTTTATCATCCCAAGACCTATCATAGGTTCCTTGAGGAGGATATCAAGAGGATAATTCAAGAGGTAATTTCTATCTCTTTTGTATCAAATTCCCTTCAAATTCCATTTATTTTCTTCTCTTATCCTAAAATTCTATTGTATAAATGTCATGATAACTCTATTATGATTGATATTATTGTATTTTTTCATGTCAATGGATAATTATTCATTATACTCCTCCCTCAATATCTTTGTTTATAAAAATGAAATTGTCGCCCCTGATGAGTTAATATACCTAAATTGTGGGAAATGCACCTACATTTTCCATCACCTCCTTATAGAATGATAATAAAATAATTAAATGTTTAGAAATAGATTTTAATATTTATTTTTTAACCCAATTAAATTTATGTAAACAAAACTTATAAAAAATTCTAAATGATATAAAAAGTGTGTTCCCTGTGATCACAAAACCACCCAAATTAACATAAAATGATCATCATTAAATTTGAAATAATGATTCATCCACATGGTATATAACCAAATAAATTATAATAGAATTTGAACTCCAGTAATATCATTAATATAATGAAATTTAAATTCATGATTTTTATGCATGTTCTACATGAAATTTAATCCATGTGTACAAGTGAATAGTTCATGAAAAATATGAAAAAGAACACTCCCGAACAATGTATTTAAAATATATAACTAATTAAAAGTCCCATAAAATATCTTAATAAAACAATAATGAATAAATTACATCTATTAATTGTTCATATGTTTTAATTTAGGAATCTAATGTGATTATATAGGACATTAAAGTGAAGGAATCATTCGGATACAAGGTAAGTGGAATTCTCAAACCCCTTTTTTTCGTCGGGTTTTCCCTATATCACTCCATTTTCAGAATGGTTATTCCTTAAAAATAATTTTTCATCATTATATTTTATTTTATGGATCTAAATTGTTTCCACTATAGTTTATGTCAAATACTATTTTTTTGAAGGGAACTCTTCTCTACAAAACACACATATTACTTCACACTCAAGGTTGATAGTGTTTGTTTCAAGTATGGTATTCCATAATTAATTTGAGAACCCAATGTTTATTAATTTATGAGTTAGGATTTTAAACCCATTCCTTTACATGGGTTGTTTTATATTCAATATTGATATATTTTCTATGTGGCATGCGTGATAATGTAATTTAATGATGTGTCGGGTTCTCCCAGAATTATATAACGCAATGAAAATGTTATAATGTGATGGGTACAGTCATTATTATATATCTCTCCAATGATTTTTGTAATGTGATGAGCCAACTAAGTAATGTTAAAGATGCATGAACATAATGCTATCATTTTTCAAAACTATATGTGTTAGTTGACCACTAAGACATGATGTTTTATTTATAAGCATTGCCACATTCCAAGTATTATTTTAATTCATCCACCCATAATTTTGATCATATCAATATATTATATTGATAAATATTATAATCACCCCTTGTTATATTGTCTCATGTTATTATCTATCATTATATTAGGATTTTAGCTCACCCCTTTTTAATGTATATCCTCCATAGACTACTTGTACTAAGGAAAATTCAAGGTCCAATAAGAAGCTAGTGAAGAACGAATTAAATAAATGTCAATGTTTTATGTTATAAAAGTTATTTATGGTCTTATTTTTCCGAAGAAAATAAAACATTGTATACTCATGTTGTAATTGTTTTATGTTTTTTATCTTTAAAATGTTGTAAAATTAATTTTAGAAAATCAATGTTGTTATAGGCTTGATCGATACAAATGAGACACATGAAATTATATAATGCAGATGATGATGAAACACCAAAAGAAAATGATATATTGAAAACGAAAATTCCATTTATATTAATGTATGTTTGAGATAATCCCAAACAAATTTAGAATTTGAGACACATCACAAAACTTGAAACATTAAAGGATTATTAATTGTAGGTTGATATGTGGATCTGAGGAGAAGAATTTTTTCCTAAAAATAATGAATACACTCGACCCAAAAGGTTGTTATTGATTATTATTTTGGAGATAGATATAAAAAAAAGAGCATTTGAGAACATTTGGATCACAAAGGAAATAAACCCTCCTCATGATAATATTTTAAAAAGGAGAAGTAGGATTCCATAAGTGTTCAATTTTTTCATAGCACTATTGATATGATGCACAATGATTATAGATCCCTAAGACACTCAGGATAATACTTTAATATGTCTCATAGAATCATGTAAAGCACCCAAATCCATGGATCCTTCCTAGTTCTTGTGGCTTATTTGAGACCGTGAGATAGTTTAAACATATATTGTGCTTTACGAAGAAAGAGGAAAGAATATGCCTATCTTTTGTGAACCAAGATTGAACAATCATATAGTTTCTATTAGTGTTGGGTTTTGAAAATATCTACACATAGGTAATGAAGAAATTTCACAAAGGTTTGTTTTAAGTTTAAAATAAGTATGATGATAAAAGTATGAGGAAGGGTTTATATGCACATACATTCATGAAGGACATGAATGGGTACATTCATGAAACTAATGCATTGATCATAAAGTAATTATCTAGTAGAAATTGTTTGTGTGAAAGATCTTGATAAGAGTATTACATTAACACCTATTTTAATTTTGCAATGAAGACAATGTTTCATATGGAAACACTTACATGCATTCATGCATAATCCATGAACACATGTATTAACATGACATACCAAAAACAAGATATTAAGATTCTATACAATCCATGCCTAATTTATATTTTAATTGAGTTGATAATTCCATAATAAGAATTGAATATTGTATAAGTGTTTAACATGCATAAAATAGTAAATATTTTTTTTTCAAATTTCACACATATAAAAATGAGTTTGGGACTTTATTAGTATAATAACTAATTAATGCCCGAGCATTATTTCACTAAGGTAGTAGTTCGATCATAGGTGATTCAAATCATTGATCATGGCCAAAAATACATAATAATTTCTATTAAAGATAGTTGAATAGGTACAAAATAAAATTGGATCCTGAAATCTCATATAGGTAGGATATAAAATCATACTACTATTGATCAAAACTTTTATTATAGGTGAATCTATTTAGTTGATATCTCGATTAGTTGATGTTTTTTGGTTGGATCCTAGAAAAATAGTCTCTCTGTTAGAACCAGAGTACAAATTGTTTTGGTTGTATGGAAATTAAAATGGAGTCTCTTAGTTGGAGTCAGATCCATTGTAATTACTAGTAGAGATAGTGAAATATATTTCAAAATCAATTTGGGGGACAGAAAGGGAAATGAGTTTGTCTTTATACAGAAAATTGTAAATATTGGGTGACTCACTTTAAATTATTACTACTATACATTATGTAAGTTTTAGATAAAATATGTATTGGATTTAGAACCTTATCAAGTTTGAGAGGTTGAATTTTATAGAAAATGGATTTGTAAAATAAACCCACTAATACACATCTCCTCACTTAGTGGTCAATCCATCTTGGGGATCATCAAGTTATATCAGATGATTATGCTACCTCTAAAGATCCAATTAAAATTTTGAGATATGAATAATAATAAATTGGTAATAATATGAGTTGTTACAACATTTATTTAGGAATATTTCTTGGATTTGGATTAATATGATGCTACCCTATCTCCAATCCATTTTCCTAAATGTGAAAGATGAGGTAATAGTGGGTTTTTTACCCATTGATAATAATTTTTCCATGACATAAGATGACAAACGAAATTAAAATTTATATGGAATGGATCAAAATTCCATCATGATATATTTAATGAAATAGTTCTACACAAATTTTATGGGTCTCCAAGCTGCTAAGGAGATTTAGGATAAACTAAGATGTTTCTATGAGGGGAACATTAATGTCATGTAATAAAACTAGAAGAATAAATAATTTATTTGTTAGATAATTAAATGATTGATGAATAAATTAATAATGACTATTTTACCATATTAAATCAGATAGTCATCAACATTCAAGGATTTGGTGAGAAGTTGGATGACTCAATTATTTTCAAAAATTGGAAGAGGAATTTACAAGACCATTGTGATTCATATGTTTCATCCCATGAAGAAAGAGATTTCATATCTATTAAGAAACTACACAACATTATTATATCTTTTGAGATGAGTAAAATTCAAAATTTCAGGAAGAAAGATAAAATTTGAATTGCCTTTGAATCCCTGATAAAGGTAAAGGTCCAAGAAAAAGAGGTTAACAAATCTATGGATTCGAAAAATGATGAGGATGATGATGAATACAATCGAATCATATCCCTTATTTCAAAATGGTCTAGGAAGGTAAAATGTTAGCAAAAGAGTAAGCAACCACCTAAATTATTCAATTATTATAGCATTGGAAATTTCCCAAAAAGTATCTAAATAATAAATCCAATGACTATTTTAATAAATGTATTGAGATCAATGGAGAATCTTCTCAAGATGTATACGAGAAATATAAAGTTTAGAATGTGATGGCCAAGGAGATAAAAAATCAAAATCCTAAATTTGGGTAAGAGAAAAATTACCAATAACGTTAAAACCCCTAAATAAAATAAAACAACAACACACATTATGATTCATTTGGAACCAATAATGGAAGATATAGTTCCAAGGAATTTTTGGATTTTGGTATGCATGGTCAAAATGTCTACTCTTAATGGTTCATAATTTATTTACTTGAAATATGGAAATAATCAAGGGGAGTTTCAATGAGCATCAAAGTAAAAAATTTAAATGATGATAACATGTGAATATATCTTCACAAAAATTATCTGCAAAAAAATAATTTGGAAGAATTTTTTGGAAGATGAAATTTAGACAGTCACAAGGCTGATGGGTTCATTAAATTACTATAAAGGTAAGTTCTAAATGATGTAAAAGGGATGTGGTTTTAAAAGAAATAAATTCTCAATTCATTGAAATACTTTTAAATGATTAAAAATTTCAGGAAATAATTTCTAATTGTTTGGACACATCAATTGAAACTAGATAAACCATTAGAAGATGATAATAAAATTTCATAATCAAAAGGGATGAAAGTTTTCACATGAAATAAAATACAATTTTTTGAGAAGTTATCCATAGGTGGAATCTTGATGATTTAGATGATTGAGGATGAAAAATTTATCAAATACAAATAATAATGGAAGAAAGAATATACACAAATGATTTAGTTCGAAACTAAAATTGATGAGTTCAAAGGAATCTTTAAAAATTAATATTAGTAGAAAATATTGGCCCAGATTTAATGGAATATCTTGGTTTGAATTTTAATTTTATGAAACCATGATTTCCCAATCAATTCCAAACAATTTTATGTTCCTTAAACTAATAATGTAGGAAATTGAAGGAGATGTTTAAGGGTTTCACATCTAGAGAGTATTTTGATATTTTACTTCATGGAGTCTACCTGATTCCTTAAATTTGAATAAAACAATTCATCCCTTATGTGGGAGAAACCTTTGAAATTAAATGAAAACTTTGGATGAAATTCAACATTAAAGGATAAGGTATATCAGTCAGACTTTCATATCTTTTTATTAATTTTATTATCTTATCAATTAAGGGGGAGATCTTGGTTGATGAAAAAAACGAGAAAAATGGGAATATTTAATTTTTCACTAGAAATTTTTGATGTATTTTTTAACGATTACTCAACATTAATTATTTCAATAATAATTATGATTAATTCTATCCCATTAAATATGAATTTAGATATTCCTAGAAGGATTTATCATACATGGCTATTTATTGATAAAATGGAAAAGCAAGGTCATATCTCTCTTGTTTTCTGTATTTTGATGGACCTTGTAGACATAGAGTTCATTTACTAATGGATATATGCTAAGAAAAACCATGTGATAACATCCCTCTCTCTCATAGGTATTCGAGAAATAATTCTCAAAGAGAAGAGAACAAGTTTTAATATTAATAACCACTTTTTCTTTTCCTTTGATTTAAAATAAAGTGGAGAAATATTTTAGCATTCATATTGACTCCTAAAGTGTGTGATAAAGATGTGTTGAAAATAAAATAAATAGGCGGAGATTTTTGGGTCTACTGTTTCATTTTTTTCAATAAAATGTCAATTTATGTTTATTAAGTTGATGATGAGGAAGTGGTGATTCCTAGAGAATTGTTATAGAATCATAAAATATTATTGGATGTCATTATTAGAAAATTATACTAATTTAATTTGATTATTTTTGAGTTGATCTAAAAATATAAGAAAACATGTGTAATGGAGTATTCCAATTTATTACCACAAGCACAGACCATGCAATAAGTAATTGAATAAATATTAATTCCAATGAATTTTGTTTTTATTACCAGAGGGTGTGAAGACATGACCATGAAAAATTAGGAATATCTATTTCATGAGGAATGAGATATGATGTTTGATGTGAAGGTTCAATGAAAAATGAAATATTAAAGCATGATGATTAAGGGGAAATGGTTGATGTGGTTTTTTGATTTTTGGCCTGAGAATTTATTCTAATTTTTTTGTTGGTCCTTATTAAAAAATGGGATTAACCCACCAGCATCCAAGGATCCCTCAACTGGCGGCATATATGGACCCATGGGGTCATCCACTCCCAAGAGAATGTGCTATTGCTAGCCTGAAATTGGAATGGGTGAATGTAAGAGTGCACCCACAGAGAGGCGGAACAATAGTACAGGTTGGCACAATAGAAGGAGATCACAATTATGAGGCAGTACTTGGAGGTAAAGAGAAGATTTCTAGTCCAAAACATGTTTGTTATATTAGTGATTTAATGATATATCATTCCCCCAAAATATGGTAGTTTTGATGTGGGATATTAAGATGAGCGGTGTATTGTTCCTCCATATAAAAGACAGATAGACCATTGGTCGGTCGGTCCTCCAATCTGAACTGCCTGATTAGGTGGGGACATTTCCTTATACCTTCATCCTCCTTGATGATCACCAATATAATGGATATGCATCCAAACTATCATGAATGAGGAACTAGACATACTCTACAGTGATTCCAAAAGACTATGGGTCGTATAATTGACTCAATATCATTCATGCAATTTCATCTTTCATGCATGCAATAAATCAAAGAATATGAGCATTGGCTGAGGATACAAAATAGTAATTGGATATTCAAATAATGAGAAGGGTTGATTTTTAGAAATCTTATACATGAAATTATGGAATTCATATGAGGATGAAACATCAAGGGATAAATGATAACATATGAAGGAAATTTCTATGTTTCCCATTGTATGATTAAGATAATTCTAAATCACTCGAGTACTCGAGACATGTATTAAAACTAAAATCATTGAAAGAATCTTCAATGAATCTTGAAATGAGTACCTAAGAAAACTAATCTTTTCCAATTAGTATTGAAGGCACTAATCAAAATGGATTTTTACCAAACCTCATTTGTTATAGAAATCTAAAAATATATAGAAACCATGACCTTCTAGATTTTGAAGGAAGGAATACCTCCATGATATAATAATTTTCATGGAAGAATGAGGAATCCATGAGTGTTACATTTGTCCATAGCCCTATTGATAAACATTGATAAGAACATAGTTCCGTACACCACTCAGGACTTTTAAAGTGTCTCCTAAGCTCATGTGAAGCACCAAAATCTATGAATCTTTCTTCAATTGTGTGTCTTGGTAACAAATGTGAGATATTATAAACATATATTTTTCTTCATAAACAAATAATAGAACTTATTCATGACTTTTGAGAACAATGATTGAAACATTATATAGTATTCATGTACGTATGGTTGTGGAAATCAATGCACACTTGCAGTGAGAAACATTCGCATAGTTTTGTTTTAGGTGGAAAATGTTTACTCTAAGAAATTTAGGTTATAGATTCTCTGCACTAATCCTTCCATTAAGTACGTTCATGAACACATGAATCATTATTAAACTAATGAACTAGTGGATAGGTCAGTGTGAAATAGCATGAGAAGAAGATATCATTAACTCTTATTCATCTTGAGAAAAGAATAAAAACTTTTCATGTGGGAACACTTACATTAATTTATTCATAATCTAAGAACATGTTAAAATACTTGGGATAACTAAAATATGATGTTCGGATGCCTTGAAATCCATGCATCAACTATATATGAATTTTATTGATAAATCCAAAAGATTCATTTAATATTGTTCAAGTATTTACCTTGAATAAAACATTAAAATAAGTTTTTTGTGAGTCTTATAAAATATCTAATTAATATTGGGTCATCATCCATATAAGAAAGAAATATAGACCAATAATTTTCTTCACTCAGGAACCTGGTCAATCATAGGTGATCAGAATCATTGAGATAGGGAAATAGATCTTCCCAAAGGCTTTTGAAGATATTTGAACTAGTATAGGAGCAAGTAAAATCATGCACGCCCAACGAAGAATATCATAGAATTATCCTACAGTGGAGAAAGCCTTTGAATAGAGGTGAAGCCTTTTAGTTGGTGTGGAGAGTAGTTGAAGTATTCTAGTGAGATCCAGGAGAAGAAGAAGTATCATGGTTGGGGAAAGATCAAGATGAATTTTGGTTGGATCCAAAAGAAAATGTAGTCTCTCAGTTGGAGCTGAATCCATTGTAATCACTTGTAGAGATAGTAAAATTAAAATGCATAGTCTGTGTTTCTAGGCAAACCAATAGAGAAAATATTAGATATTTATGACGAACATTATAAATATTTTGATATACTCTTTATATTTTTACTAAATCACGTGGGGTAATTTTAGGAGATAATATTGGGTGGATCAAGAACATTATCAAGATAAAGAGGATTAATTTTAATGAAATCTAATTTATAAAATGAAACTGTGGATTCTCCAATCCCCTCTTAGTGGCCAATCTGGTGTGGGGCTCAATAATTGGTACTAGGGGATTAGGTTCCCTCTAAATATCATTGAATAAATTCGATATATGTGGATTGATAATTATGTCAATAACAGACTTGCTCCAACATTTTATTGGAAGAATCATCATAGTTGTAAGAATAGGATGCTTCCAAATCTCATATCACTTGGACTTTGAAGTGAATGATGTTGCCACATTGGGTTTTCTACACATTGATGATAAGAAAAAAAATAAGTATATAGAAAGTGTCAAAATTCCATATTTATGTCTCTAACAAAAAATTTCCCCACAATGGTCATGGTTTTTTAGTACACAATGGTTATTTGAGTTAATCTCAAAAGTAACTATGAAGGGAATGTCAAATTCAAGGAATACAAACTACATGTTTGGAATAGTAAATTTCAGGTCATTGAAATGAATGATTAAGAATGTATTGATTATTGTTTCACAAGATAAAATGAATAAATCTGAAAAATTCAAGGATTTCATGAGATGCTGGATGACTTAATCATTTTCAAACAATTGATGATGAATTATCAAGATAAGTTTGATTCAAAAGTTTCTACCCAATAAGAAAGATATGAATTATGTATTAGGGAACTACCCAACATTATCAAAGCTAATGATATTAGGAAAATTTAAACATTCAAGAATAAATAAAAAAATTAAATTCCCTTTGAATCCATGATAATGAGAAAGGCCTAAAATAAGTGGTTCAAGAATATGAATATTCAGACAATGTCGAGGATGATAATGAATTCAATGGCATCATTAGACTTATGTAAAATGGGTTCAATAAGGGAAATTAGAGGGGAATAATAATCAATCACCTAAATGTTTCAACTATGGTATCACTGTTAATTTTTCCAAAAAGTGTCCAAAAGATAAATCTACAGAAGATTAAAAGTAATATATTGGTATCAAAGGATAAACATCCCATATTGTAGATAATAAAAGGTAATTTTTCATGTAGGAAAGAGAAAAATAATAATATTAGGTCCAAATAGAATAAAATGAAATCTCGTATATCTAGAGAAAATAAAATATTTCCAATAAGGTTAAACCAAATCTAGAACTGACAAAAAACAAGGATCTTTATTCACATGGGACCAATCTAGGATGTTAATTAATCAAGTATTTTATTGTTTTTTTGTTAGTAATGGTAAAAAATCCTACTCTTTGTAGTTAAACATGTATTTATCATAAATGAGTCAATAATCCAGTGGGTATAATGATAATTAGAGGAAAAATATCAATCAAAAATATCGTGTCAATATATTTTAACCAAAACTCTATACACACAAAATCATATTTTGGAAAAAATTTGTGGAAAATGTAGTTTGTAAATTTAAAAGGTTGAATAGTGTATGAAAAGTCTTTATAGAGATGTTCCATATTCAATTAAAGGGATGTTGTTTGAAAAGAAATAAAAATTCAATTCAAGTGAAGACTCAATGAAGTTTGAAAATTCTAAGAAATATTGTCCAAATGTTTTTCCACGTAAATTAAAATATGATAAATAGTTTGAGTAAGCTGAAAAACATTATAAATCAAAAGTGAATAATGTAGTCAATGAAAATTTCATTGAATTGGATGAGGATTTATCCACAGGTTTAAACAAGATGATTCAAAAGACTAGGGTCAAAAACATTATTCAACAAAAAAATAAGAAGGGATGAAAGATGATACTCAAATTATTGAGTCTATAAATAATAAAATGAGTTCAATGGAATACTCTAATGTTATTATTGGTAAAAATGGGTGAGAAGGATTAAGAGGATGCTCTTTGTCTAAATGTTACTTTTGAATAACCAATAGTTACCTCTTTATTCTAAATTATTTTATGTGTCTTGAACTAAAAATATAAGAAATTGAAGGAGACGTTTGATACTATCACTTCTGGATAACTTGACGAGATTTTACGTCATGGATTCTACTAGCTTCCATGTATTGGAAAAAACTGTGCATCCATTAAGGGTGATAAACCATGGAAATGAAATTAAATCATTGGTAGAAACTCAACATTAAATTGTAAGGTATTCCCATTAAGATTTCATATTTTGTTCTTAAATGTATTATCTTATCAAATAGGGGGAGTGATTAGTTGATGAAAAAATTAGAAAAATGTGGGATTTGTCATTCCATTGTAACTTTTTAATCTATTTATTAACAAATTTCAAGGATTATGTTTGTCATTTAATAATATTATTAATCAAATCCCCTTGAATGAGATTTGATATATTCTATGAACGATATAACATGAATTATTTTTTATGGAAAACATTGAAGACCTTGGTCATATATACCATTTTTATACACCAATTTAGCCCAAGTATACTTAAATTTGATTCATTAAAGGATCTATTCTATGAAAAATCATGTGATATTATCCCTATCTCTCTCTGAGAGGTATTCAAGAAATAATAATAAAATAAAAGATAATATATTCTTCTGTTAATCCCATGTTTTAATTTTCATTTTAATTACAATATGTGGGAGAAATGTTTGAGCACATATATTGAATTCAAAAAAGTTTTCTAAAAAGGTATTGAGAAAAATAAAAAGGAGGATATTTTTAGGCCCAATGTTAAAAAATTTTCAATGAAATGTCAATATGTGTTTATTAAGTTCATGATGAGGTATTGGTGACGATTTGAAAAAATTTATAGATCCACAAAATGCTATCGGATTTCATGATTTTAAAATTATCTTGGTAATATAAGAAGATTGTTTATGTGGTCGTAAAAGTGAAGACAAATTGCGAAAATGAGTGTGTACATTTTTTACGACAATTTCTGACCATGAAATAAGTAATTTTTTTAATAATAATTCACATTCATTATGTTTTCAATTCATGAGGTGGTGATGATGTGTCCATGAATAAATATGAGTATTTATTGCATGTTGTATGAGATATTATGATATATGGCAAGCTTCCATGAAAAATTAAATATTAAAACATGAGAGTGAAGGGGTAGTGGTAGGGGTGGATTAGAATTTTTTATTTATCATTTCTACCATTTTTATAGTGTCCATTATTAAAAAAAATTGCGGAAACCCCCTAGCGGCAAAGGCACCCTCAACCAATGGCCTAGGTGGGACCCATGGGGTCAACCACACCATTGGGGGAGCACCTTAGCTAGATTGAGGGTGGAATGGGTGTAGGATGACATGGAGGTAAGATATAACCAGTACAAGGAAGTACTAGAAGTGGGAGAGTAGATTTCTAAGATACTACCTTTTGTGCTTGAATGATGTAGCATTCCTTGAAATTGGGAAGTTTTGATATGCGATGATGAGAATAGTGAAGTAATGTTCCTCTGCATAAATGATGGATATACCATTTGAATTTGATTCTTATCCGTCAATTGTCCAGTAATGTAGGAAGGTTTCCTCCTACCATTTTCTTCTATGATGATCACTATTACACCATAGATGCATCTTGTCATGACCCGTCCTCAGGGCCCGTGTCGTGACTATCCCAAGCCCGCCATCCATTGGCCAGGGGCTGCCGACTAGCATCAAAGGCGTAAATCTTGTTAAAAGGGAAGTCATTGCATTTATATAAGAAAACAAACACCACAGAGTACGCAAGCTGAAGTAAACACCAATTAAACTGAGTACAAAAGTAAGTGCTGAAAAGTAATGGTCCAGAATACAAATCCAACTGAAACTATAGTACAAATGAAAATAAAGTACAACAGTAGTAATGTAAATCAGAAACCACCGAGTCATCCTCCTGCTATCCCACCTGAAGGGTGGGTACATATGGTCTCCTCAGCTCCTCGGGTTCAGCCGTCCGCACCGTTCACGTCCCTCCTGATAGTTCACCTCCGGGTACCGTCCCGCTCCACAAGCCTCAACAACAATCAGCACTATTTGTCGTCTAAAACCAACACAATGTAGTGTGGGCATAGCCCGGGCAGGCGTTAGTATACGATACTCAGTAGGGACCCCAAGATCCTTGAATGTCTCCCAAAATCCACAAAGGATAAACCACAATAGAAGGGTACAAACACAAAGTGTCAACCAACTCTACTTATGTATATGACCATACATATACCTAAGTAATCATTTCCAATTCAGATGCAACTCACGAGCCCAAGTACAACCCAGTCCACATCGGAAAACACAACCCAATCCACATAGAAAATTAAGTCAATCATATCGATGATAAAGATTGAATGTTAAGACTTATCTCACACCGGCATACTACTCATGATGAGGGGTGGAGATGATAGAAGTAGCTTCTGAATCTTCTCCCCTACTGAACCCACGTAGGATCCAAGTACAGAAGTCATCGCTACCGAACCCACGTAGGATCCTAGTACAATAACCATCATTGTCGAACCCACGTAGGATCCATGTACAGTCGTCATCATTGCCGAACCCATGTAGTATCCAAGTACAATCATCCTCGCTGCCAAACCCACATTGGGTCCAACTATAGTCATTGTCGTCATCGATCCAACGGAGGATCCCAGCATGGTAGTCGTTGCAGTCGCAGCCAGCTCTACGGTTTCCGCACACAATATACTCGATTCTAGGAGTGCCCGCTCCTCGATTAAAGGGGGTGGATACATCAACCATCACGAAAAAAAGAGTTAATGTATCCCGTAGTTTCATCCCACATCATAGGGGAAAACCAAGCAAAACGTGCCCAAGTCACGGAGAACAGGATAACCAAGCCATTGTGCAAAATTACAAGGCATGTAGGTAAGAGATACACGTCCTGTCATTAGAAACCGAGTAATGCCCATGTGAAACGGCCCATGTCGTAGGGATGTTCATGTAAATAAGTAAGTACATGACGTGTGGAATGGTGACACACCGTGTCTTCAGTCCATGGGTACTGTCTGTTTACCACAGTCTGTGTCAAAGAGATGTTTGTGTAAAAATTAAATACATGTCATGTGGTATGGTTACACGTCATGTCCAAACATCTAGGTTAATCACCATGTACAATGTCTATGACTGGCCGTGTGGTGGAGTACATGCTCGTGTACTCCACCCCATGTCTGTGTATTCCCAGAATACACGCCGAGTCATCACGAAGCCGCCTCTTCCATGGTGAAGGTAGTACACGCCATGCCTCTTGGTCGTGTGGTTTTTCTCGTGTCTGTGTATCTCCCAGATTACACACCGAGCCTCGTGAAGGTGCTTCAACCTTTCTATGAAGAGAATACATGTGATGTTACTTGGATGTGTATAGCTATCTGTGTCTATGTATTTTCCCCAAATACACACCATGTCCATCGATTTTTCTTTTGACAAACAATGTGAAGAGTACCCGACGTGTGTCTAGAGTCACACGCCATGTGTTACATTTCTGTTGTCTGAAAAGGAAGCCGCAGTACGCTTGTACTACAGGTCTTGGGATCCTGGAGTACACACCATGTATTTTGGAATTTTAAAGAAAACAGTGCCTCTGGCTAGAACGCCTCCCGAGGTGTCTGTTCGTCATTCCGATGATCCGATTTCTATGAGACTTCTGCTTCCATGTCGCCCCAAAGCCCTGAGGCCGTTTACGATGTTTTTGGGTCTCCAATTGTCTCCGAAAACATATCTTGATTCCCCACACAATAACAGCTGAAGGACTACACATATATTCACAAGAACTGAGAAGGAATCAGACCGTATTTGTTTGGTCTGGTCCCTTCCGCATTAGTCCGATAACAAGCGGTTTAGGAAGAACAACAACATGGAAGGAAATCCAATCATTTTTCATTCAAAACACACCCCTACCTTGAAGGAAGTTCGCGGGTGTCAAGCGTCGCGAATGATGGAATTGATTCCGTCATCGTCGGTGTCTCCTTCCTTGTCGTAGAGGAAGAAGAGGATTGAGAAACCAAGCCACCAAGTTGACATTCTTCATTGATGGGTGTCGTTATTCAAGGGAGGATGATGTTCTTCCAAAAAGGATTTAGAGCTCTCTCCCGAAATCCTCTCACAACAAGCCTACTACCAAAAATTAATTAAGTCTCATCTTATTTTATTATTTCATGCCAAGCATTTAAATTTCAAAATTAAAACACATAACTCAATTAATTGAAGAAGATAAATTAATTAAATTAATGTGTGTTGGCATTATTAAAGTGGAAGAGGAGAAGTCCCTTAATTTAAGAAGGAGAGAGGAGATTTACTCAAATAAAGGTGGAGTTAGGGAATGTGATGATTTGGGGCTCGTGTGGGCCCCACCTCACATTTATCCTCTCAAGGGTAGTTAGTAACTAGTGGGTTCCACCCCAACTCACACACCTAGGATATAACCACATATAATAAAGAAAAAAAAGTGTTCTACAATTTTTATTTAATTATTATTTAAACCACAAAATTAATATCCTTCTCCCCTGCAAACGCATCTATGGTAAAAGTCCTCTTAATAAATTATCGGCGATGCGGTTCCATTTGTTCCCTCGGTTTTCAATTCCGAGCCCCGGTTTAAAAGACAAAAAAACCAGCTCGTTCATTCACTTAACGTACCTGATCTAAACTTTGGAAAATGATTCCGGCCGCACCGGTCCTCAGAATCAGGTGCCGTCAAAAACTACGTAATCATAAAATCCCATTGAATTTAATAAAAAAATTTCTTTGAAATTGACGGGTCTTTACATTACTCCCACCTCAGGGATTTACTTCCCCATAAAGCTATATAAAAAATTAGGGAAATATATGAGGGTACTATGCACGCATCTGAGCATCCCGCTCCCATGTGCTCTCTTGGAGGTTCCCATGATGCCACCTAATGTGCACTAGATGAATCAATCGTCCACGTAGGACTCGCTCATGTTGATCCTCAATCTCCACCAGGACCTCCACAAAAGTCACCCCGTCAACGATATCCAACTACCCGTGATCAAGGATATGTGTCAGGTCATTCACGTATCTCCTCAAATAAGATATCTGGAAGACATCATGCGCCAGTGTAACTGATGTGGAAGATCCAGGAGATAAGCCACCTCGCCTATCCTGTTGAGAACCTGGAATGGTCTGATGAAGCACAGAGATAACTTTCCACCCTGGTCAAATCTTCGTAATCCATGTCGAGGTGAGACCTGAAATAAAACGTGGTCTCCATACTCGAACTCCAGTGGTCTCTGCCTCCTGTCATCAAAGGACATCTGTTGGATCTAAGTAGTCATCATCCATTCATGGATGATTTGAACCTTCTTCGTCATGTCCTGGACCATCTGTGGTCCGACAAGTGATGACTCCCCAGGGTCTGTTCAGCACAGAGGTGATCAGTAAGGTCGGTTGTACAATGCCTCATATGGTGCCATCCCGATGGTGGAGTGGTAGCTGTTGTTGTACGAAAACTCCACCAAGGGTAGTTGATCCTCCCAGCTACTACCAAATTCGAGGACACATGCATGGAACATGTCCTCGAGAGTCTGAATAGTCCTCTCCGTCTGACCATCTTTCTGAGGATGAAAGGCGGTGCTTAGGCGTAGCTGCATCCCAAATGCCTCATGCAACCCTTTCCTATGTCAGGAAGTAATGCGAGCGTCTCGATTGGAGATGATAGATGATTGTACAACATTAAGTCGTATGATCTCCTAAACGTAGAGGCATCCAAACCTCTCCACTGGGCCCTTCTATCTGATAGGTAGGAAGTGGGACGACATGGTGAGTTGGTCTATGATCACCCAGATGGAGTCGTGTCCTCTGTAAGTGCGTGGAATTATCATCACAAAATCCATGGATATCCCATCCCACATCCACTCCGGGACCTCTAAGGGTTGTAGAAAGCTTGCTGGTACCTGGTGCTCCACCTTCACCTGCTGGCAGGTGAGGCATCGTGAAACTAACTCTACCACAACCTTCTTCATACCCGGCCACCTGTGCTGTCATCTGAGATCCTAGTACATCTTCGCTAATCCTAAATATACCGCCTAAGAGGAAGTGTGGAACTCTCTAATCACCTCCTCCTTTAATGAAACTGGTTCCAGGGTTCGTCCCCTGAAAAGAATGATGTGCTCTCCTCCTAAAAAAAATCTATCAGCTCCATGTCCTGTGGATATCTGTGCATGTCGCATCCCATAGTCAACATACCCACGTTGTGCCTCCCTGAATCACTGAAGCTGTGGAGGAGTGACTGTGAGAAACTGTAGAAAGGCTGCTCCATATCTATCCATGAAGGATATCTGCAACGCGGCTAGTTGCTCTATTGCCTCTCCAAGTAGCTGAATTTTTGATCTCCTGCTGAGTGCATCACCTACTATGTTCCCATTCCCATGAGTATAGACTATCTGAAATTCATAGTACTAGAGGAACTCGAGCCATCGCCACTGTCTCAGGATCAGGTCCTTTTGCGAGAAGATGTACCTGAGAATCTGTTGGTCAGAGTAGACTGTATAGCGCTCACCCATAAGATAGTGCTTCCACATCTTCAAGGTGAAGACTAATGCTGCTAACTCCAGGTCATGGGTAGCATAGTTATGCTCATTCTCTCATAAATATCATGAACCATATGCGATTAATGCCCACTCCTACATCAGGATACACTCGAGTCCAGTCCTTGATGCATCTCAGTAAAGTACGTACCCTATGCCCTCCTCCGGTAGCCTCAAGATGGGTCCATCGGTCAATCTCTATCTCAGCTCTTGGAAGCTCTGCGGATATCAATCTGACACAAATGAAGGGTTTCAAATTCTTTGTCAATTCTGAAAGTGGTGCTGCAACTCTGGAGAAGTCTGGCACAAATCTCTGATAGTATCCAGGAAGACTTAGGAAACTCTGCACCTCAGTCACGCTCTTAGGTGGATCCCAAGCTAGTACAACCTCGATCATTGCAGGATCCACTACAACTCCCGCCTTAGAGATGGCGTGCCCCAAGAAGTCTCCCTCTTGAATCCAGAACTATAACTTTGAGAGCTAACCATAAAGCTGGTGCTCTCGGAGTGTATCTAGTACAACCCACAAGTGGTAGGCATTCTCCTCCTTAGTGGTCGAGGAAATTAATATGTCGTCGATGAAGACTATGACAAATTGATCGAGGTAAGGTAGGAATATACTGTTCATGAGACTCATGAACACTACTGGAGCATTGTGTATGCCGAAAGTCATAACCAAGAACTCATAGTGCCCATACCGACACCTGAAGGCCGTCTTCTGCACATCCTTGTCTCAAACTCTGTGATGATGATAGCCTGACCTGAGGTCTATCTTCGAGAACCAGCATGATCCCTTGAGCTGATCAAAGAGGTCGTAAATCCTCAGAAGTGGATACTTGTTCTTAACAGTCACCCGGTTCAAGTGACGGTAGTCGACACAAAATTTCTAGTTCAATTCCACCTTCTTAGCGAACAAAATCGGGAAATCCCAAGGTGAAACACTAGGTAGAATGAATCCCTTGACCTGTAAGTCCTCCAGCTGTACCCATATCTCAAGAAGCTCAGCGGGAGCTATCCGATATGCTGGAGTAGATATAGGGGTTGTTCTGAGGTACATGTCATTATATAAGTCTACCTCTCTGCAAAGAGGTAGTCCTGGAACGTAGTCAGGAAAAACGTCTGCATATTGATCCACCACAACAGGGAAACTCGGACTCCGTTCATCAACTACTCTGAGGATTAGACTAGCCAAATGATGTGTGATCGGCCGCCATCTCCTCTACGTGAGTCTGTCCTGGGCTTCAAAGGCTTCCTTCTCACAGGTGAAGGTGAACCATCTCTCATCGGTGTAAACACACCACACCTTACGCCTAATAAAATTGACCTGATCATGGAACCTAGATAAACAATACATACCCAAGATGAAGTAACAAGGCCTCAACGATGCTAAAAAAATCTCTCAGCCAAAGCTCTATCCTCCTAGAGTAAGCTCACACTGCCGGCATCAGTGCGTAATCATCGAGTTTGCTCCCGTAGGAGTCTCTATCCGTAAGGATCGAGCCAACGTCTCTATCAGAATCTACGAGTTCCAAAAAAGGGAAGCAGTAATAAAATAATGACCCACACTTGTGTCTATAATAACTACAGAATGGGTGGAATAGACACAAATAGTACCTCAAATCATCTCAGGTGCGCCATGGTCATATGTCTCCGCTGCCTGAATCGGAGCCTACCTATGTCCGCTAGTTCCAGGTGGTCGGGGTGGACATCCTGGTGGTGGTGGTGGTAGAACCTCGAAGAGTCATCCACCACCTGCTGCTCTGCCAACTCCTCAACCTCGTCTGCCTGCTCCCTGCGGAACGCCAAGGTCGAACCTCTGCCTATGCATGGGTGGTCACTCAAGCATCTTTTGCTCCTCTGCATGGCGGGTCGGGCAGTCAAGAGCCATGTGGCCCTCCTGCCACTTGCATATCACTGTCAGCCTCTCATATTACTGGATCTACTGCGTGTACCCCACACATTCGAACCAGTATCCTGAGGTCTCCCTCTTGATGGACTGGCCCGCTTGGACATCTATGAAACCTATCTACTACCGGCTACAGGAGACTCTGTTACGTGTTACACTGCAGTAGGCCTCGCTGCTGGTGTAGGCTCATCAAGAAATATCTTCATAATAAGGGCTCACTCCTGTACTCCTTCTTGCGTCGGAATGCTAAGGAAGATCATCAGAGCCTTGATCTCATGCCTCAGTCCCTGCTCGAAGGTCCGGGCCCAGAAGAATGGGTCTCCTACCCTATCCGTGGAGTAGCGCGAGAGGTCAGTAAATCTCGCTGAGTAATGGGCTACTGTCATGCTGCCATGCCGCAGCTGTAGTAACTCTTTAATGCACACTACACGGAGGATTTCTAGAAAAAACTCTGAGCGGAAAAGGCTCTCAATGACCGTCCAATATAGTGATGTCTAGTCGTGCACCTGGAGCATCAGGATCCACCATCTACCTACTACTATGTGTAGGAGACTCACCAGAAGGATCACCATGAGGTCAGCTGGTTTACCTACTAATCTAAAGACTCAAACAATAGCCTCCAGCCATTCCTCGAAAGCCTGAGGGTCCGTCTCTCAGCAGAACATGGGCGACCTCTAAGGCTAAAACTCGTGCAGTGCACTCAGGTGACGTGCACTCTCAGCTACTGGGGCTGGTGGCATCAGTGGCTCGGCGGGTAGATGTACCGCCGATGCCTCCACTATAATGGGGCCCTGCACCGAGGCCTCGTCGCTCTGTGGGCAGCCATCTCTCACAAAGCTCGGAACCCTTGATGGCTGCCGTCGTGGGGCCATCTTGAAAGAAACAGGTGTTCCATGGTTAATACAGTATACCTGGTGGGATAACACAAAGTAATCACAATGAAAACATTTAAAACACACATCCAATCAATGTTTTCATGCACTGAGTCGGAAATTAAAAGTCATGGTCCTGGTGTATGGATACGTCGGCCACTGCACCCACACTGGACTCCCTAGACTGATAACCACAATCAATTCCCTAAACACTATTGCTTTTCACAAATGAAATTATCAGAGTCCAAAGTTTTGTGGTATAACCGACTCCTTTGATACCAATTTTTCATGACCCATCCTCGGGGCTCGTGTCGTGACAACCCCAAGCATGCCTTCCATAGGCCAGGGGCTGGCGACTAGCACCAAAGGCGTAAATCTTGATAAGAGGGAAGGAATTTATTTGATATATGAAAAGAAACACCACAGAGTATGTAAGCTGATGTAAACACTAAGTAAACTGAGTACAAAAGTAAGTGATGAAATGTAAATGGGCCAAAATACAAACACTACTTAAAGTACATTACAACTGAAATTACAGTACAACAACAGTAAAGTAAATCAGTAACCAATGAGTCATCCTCCAGCTATCCCACTTGAAGGGTGGGTACATATGGTCTCTTCAGCTCCTTGGTTCCGGTCGTCCGTACTGTGTTTGTCCCGCCTGATAGTCCACCTCCGGGTACCGTCCCGCTCCACAAGCCTCAACCACGATCAGCGTTGTCCATCGTCTGCAACCAACAAAAAATAGTGCGGGCATATCCTGTGCAGGGGTGAGTATACAATACTCAGTATGGACCCCAAGACCCCTAAATTATCCCAGAATCCACAATGGATAATCCACAAAGGATGTGTACAAACACGAAGTATCATCCAACTCTACATAGATATATTCCCATACTTATACCCAAGTCATCATTTTTAGTTCGGCTCCAACTCACGAGCCCAAGTACAACCCTGTCCACACAAGAAAACACAACCCAATCCACACAGGAAAGCAAGTAAATCATATCGATGATAATAATTGAATGTTGAGACTCAGATCACACAAGTATACTACTCATGAAGAGGGGTGGCGATGATAGATGTAGCTTCTGAATCATCTCCCCTGCCGAACCGACGTAGGATCCATGTACAAAAGTCATCTCTGAAGAACCCACGTAGGATCCTAGTACAATAACCATCACTATCAAACCCACGTAGGATCCATGTATAGTCTTCCTCGCTGCCGAACCCATGTAGTATCTAAGTATTGGCGTCCTCACTGCTGAAACCATATAGGATCCAAGTACATTCATCATCATCGTCGAACCCACGGAGTATCCCACAACAATAGTCGTTGCAGTCACAGCCAGCTCTAGGGTTTCTACACACATCATACTCAATTCATAGAGGGTAATTTCATTGAGTAAAAGGGGTGGATATATAAACTGTCATGAAGAGTAGAGTTAATGTATCATGTAGTTCCATCCCATTTCATAGTGGAAAATCAAGAAAAAAGTTCCCACGTCACTTAGAAAAAGACAACCAAGCCATTTTCCTAATGTACATGGCGTGTAGGTAAGCGAAACACACCATGTCATCAGACACTGGGTACTGCCCATGTGAAACTGCTCATGTCGTAGGGTTGTTCATGTAAATAAGTAAGTAAACTGTGTGTGGTATGGTTACATGCCGTGTCATCAGTCCACATGTATTTTCTCTGTACCACAGCCCGTGTCGAAGGGCTCTTCGTGTAAAAAGTAAATACATGGTGTGTGGTATGGTATCACGCCGTGTACAAACTTCTGGGGTTGGCTCCGTGTACACAGGCTATGTCTGGCCGTGTGGTGGAGTACAAGCTCGTGTACTCCACCATGTGTCCGTGTATTCCCAGAATACACACTGAGTCATCACAAAGCCGCTTCTGTCATGGTGAAGGTAGTACATGTCGTGCCTATTGGACGTGTTGTTCAGCCCGTGTCCATGTATCACCCAGATTACATGCCGAGCCTTGCGAATCCGCTTCTTCCTTTCTATGATAAGAATACACGCCATGTTAATTGGCCTCGTATAGTTGTCTATGTCCGTGTATTTTCCCCAAATACACACCATGTCCATCGAAGTCGCATTTTTCAAACAATGTGAAGAGTACACAGCGTGTGTCTAGAGTAACACGCCATGTGTTACTTTTCTAATGTCTGAAGCGGAAGCTATCGTACACATGTACTACACAGCGTGTGCTCATAATGGACACACCATGTATTCTGGAAATTTCCAGAATATGACACCTCTGGCCAGTATGCCTCTCGAGGTGTCCATTCGTCATTCCAATTATCAAATTTCAACTAGACATCCGCTTCATGGTCACCCCGATTCCCTAAGTCCATTTACAATGTTTTCAATCCTTTGATTGGCTCCGAATACATTTCTAGATTCATGGAACAAGAATGGCCGAAGAACTCCACATATATTCACAAGAACGACGGAGGAATCAGACCGTGTTTGTTTGGTCCGGTACCTTAAAAATTAGTCCTATAACAAGCTTTTTATGAGGAACAACAACATGGAAGGAAAAACAATCATTTCTTAATCCAAACACACCCCTACTTAGAATTATGTTCTCGGGTGTCAAGCGCTACGAATGATGGAATCGTTTTTGTCGTTGTCGGTGTCTCCTTCCTTGTCGCGGAGGAAGAAGAGGATGGAAAAACCAATCTGCCGAGTCGACGTTCTTCATTGAAGGGTGTTGTTCATCGTGGGGGGATGATGTTCTTTCAAAAAGGATTTATAGCCCTCTCCCAAAATCATCTCACAACAATCCAACTCCCCAAAATAAAATAAGTCTCATCTTATTTTATTAATTCATTCCAAGCATTTAAATTTCAAAATTCAATCACATAACTCAATTAATTGAAGAGGTTCAATTAATTAAATTAATGTATGTTGTAATTATTAAAGTGGAAGAGGAGAATTCACTTAATTAAGAAGGAGAGAAAAGAGTTACTCAAATAAAGGTGGAGTTAGGGAATGTGAAGAGTTGGGGCTCATGTGGGCCCAACCTCACCTTTATCATCTCAAGGGTAGATAGTAACTAGTGTCTTCCACCCCAACTCCCAAACCTAGGATATAACCACCTAGAATAAAGAATAAAAAATTTTCTACAATTTTTATTCAATTCTTATTTAAACCACAAAATTAAACTCCTTCTCCCATGCACATGCATCTATAGTAAAAGTCCACATAAGAAATTACCAGCGATTCAGTTCCATTTGTGCCCTCAGTTTTTAATTCCGATCTCAGATTTAAAATATTGAAAAACTTACTCTTTTGTTCACTGAACGTACCTGAGATAAACTTCATAAATTGATTTCGGGCACACTGGGCCTGAGAATCAGGTGCCGTCAAAAATTGTGTACTTGTAATATCCCATAGAATTTAAGAAAAAAATTCCTTGAAATTTATGGGTCTTTACATTTGAACCACAATTAATGAGAAACCATTCATTCTCTACAGTGATATATAAGGATTAAGGGTTGTATGATGGCACTAATATCATATGTGCAATTTCATCTTTCATGCATGTGATAAATAGAAGAACATGACCTTTGGTCAAGACTGTAAATGATGTTTTAGGCCGTTCAAATAATAATGGTGTCGAGAATTAAAAATTATATGCATACAATTATAGAATATAGATAAGAATGTCCCCCCCAAATGAAAAATGAGAAATCACGAAGTAGAATTCCATTCTTCATGATGTATGTTTGAGATAATCCAAAATGACATGTGTAGTTGATACATGGCTTAATACTCTTTGAATTGAATGCTTATTCAACACAACATGAAATTCAGATCCAAGGAAAAGAATCTTTTCCTATAAATACTTGAGACCCTAACCAAAGTGTTTACTTTTGATGATAATTTTTGAGATAGATCTCAAAAAATAGAGCATCTTAAACATTACTGTTCACTATGGAACAAATCTCTCTTTGAGATAATCATTCATGAAGGAGAAAAATGATTCTATGAGTGATAAATTTGTGCATTAACTCTTGATTTGATTCTTGAAGAATGTAGTTCCATGATTTACATAGAGAAGCACATTAATTTTTCAATTTGGATCATGCTAAGAACCAAATCCCATGAAGCCTTTTGGGTTCACATGACTTGGTTGAGACCACGAGATATTGAAAAAAAATATTGTGCTTGATTAGGAAATAAGATTGCTTTTGAATGTCTTGTACGAATAATGATTTAAACCTCATATATTTTTCTTATGCATAGGGTGGTGAAAATCTATTCACATAGGTAGTGATAAATGTTAATGATTGTGTGTTTCAAGTGGACAATGATTGTGCTAATAAAAGAATGTGGTGGTGTATTTACACCAATCCATTTGGGATGGAAATTCCTAAACACATGCATGAAACACATGAATTGATACTAAACTTAGGAACCAGTGGACAATGTGTGCATGAATTATCTTGAGATTTAGATTTCATTAAACCATATTTGGGTTCTGGAAAAAATATATATGTTTCATGTGGAAACACATACATGCATTCATGAATATTCCATCCACATGTGAAACAACATCATATAACCAAAACAGGAATATCATATGCCATGAAATCCATGGATGAAGTATATTAGAATTGAGATGATTATTTAAGAAGAAACATTTGAGAGTGTATAAGTGTTTACCTTTCATTACAAATATAGGAATTTATTTTATTATTTTAACATATATAATTTAATTTATATCTTAATTTTTTCAATATATAATTATATCATGATAATTTTTTCAATCAGGAAACTAGTCAATCATATGTGATATGAATAATTCATCAAGGCCAACAAACCCTACCAAAGGTAGTTGAAGATACTTGAAAAAGTTCATGCATAATTTAGATACTTTGAGATCATGGAGGAATACATAAGAGTCAACTTATAGTATATTAATATGTTGAATTAAATTGTAGAATTATAGTTGCTGTTAGATGTAGTTGAAGTCATCCAATTGGATCTAGGAGATGAAGGGTTCTCTCAATTCGAACTAGAGTAAGAATTATTTGTATTAGAGCCTAAAGAAAATAGAGTATCTCTATTGAATCTTGATCTATTGTAATCACGTGAGAATATAGTTAAATTATAATATGGAAACCATGTTGGGGGAAACCGATATATAATGTTGTGGGTATTTATGTTGAACCTTGTAATAATTGTGTTCTTCTATTTCTATTATTACTACCTCAAAGGATGTATTTTTTAGAGATAATATAAAGTTGATCGAGAACCTAAAAAATTTCTAGATGATGACATTTATATACAAAGGATTTGTAAAAAGACACCAATGATTAACCCCTACCCTCTCAATGGTCAATCTCTCCAGGGATTCTATATATTCTTTTGTATCCAATTGAAAGTGACTTTGATTATTTCTATCCTTTGGGTGATTGAACCCTTCAATATATAGATGAATCGGATAATTGCATGAAGTGTGTTTAGGATTACATGACACCATTAGTGATTTCTTGATATAAAATCCATCAGTCATTGATTATTGCATATTGATATGACTATTGATCATATGAGATACAAATGAATTTGTAATAGAAAGAGAAATATTAATTTTAATAAATAAGAATTGAGCTTTATGATGTGATATTGTGAAATTATGACTGGTTGTATAGAAATTTTGAAATTATTATATTGAGTTGTCTCTTCTAAGTCCCATGTTGTAAAACTTATTTTGATTAGTTTTTGAATAGTCCAATGTTGTAATCAATATTTAAAGCAGGCTTAGCCCTATATCATGTTGTAATACATATATTGAGAAATATATTCCCAGTTATTGCATATATGATTTTTTTTATGTGTTCTCTTGTATATTTGTTATGTAGAATTTATTACATGGGTTACCCTTCAGTTTAATGGGGAAAATGGATATTTTTTTCTTGATATAAGGTGGTTTACAGTTAGGGGGAACTACGCACCCTTTCCCATGAAACCACACCAAATATGTTCATTTGGGATAGTGGTGACCACATGGGTATCACAAGATATGTAAAACCATGAAGGATAAATTTTCATCAGGATTCCATTCGATAGTAAGGGGCCCACAATTTTTGAACAATTTAGAAAACGAAGTGGGAAAACCATGAGACCTATAGAGGTAATTAAAAAGTGGAAAATTACTCTTCTACCCTATTTTGTTTTACCCTAAATAACCTACAGTACACCCAGTATTGTATTTTCATCTCTGGGACCTTCCTTGAAGGCCTTTTGAATCCATTAAGCATCACTCGTAGGGTTTTTTGGTGTGGGAACATCAAGAAATCATCATTTAAGTCATTTTAGCCTTGATTTTTCTTCTTTTTCTAGTGTTGTTCTTTCCTCACTCTTGAATTCTTCTTTTGTAGAGGGTTATTTGATCTAATTATTGTATGATCTTGAGTTATGTATTGAAATACTGATGATTTTTGTTTGATCAT
Organism: Viscum album; assembly: GCA_963277665.1. NCBI lineage: Eukaryota > Viridiplantae > Streptophyta > Magnoliopsida > Santalales > Viscaceae > Viscum > Viscum album. The sequence goes on from OY728140.1 coordinate 1,797,794,585, forward strand.
GCCTTTATAGGGTCTTATAGTGATGTGGTTGGAGTTTTACACTAGTTTTCATATGTTTCAATGTTCGATGTAGGTGGTTCTATGCTTTTACATTAGTATATTAGTGTGGATTGATTTATTAATTCATTAAATGTGTTCTATGGATTAAAATGTGTTTAGAAAAATATTTTTTGGAAAGGTTTTGAGATGAAAATGTGGTGAAAATGAGTTTTCTAAAGGAAATTGGATATGTTTCATCTGAGATTTGTTGTGGTGTATCTTTAATATGTGATATGACTTCTGTGAAAGGTGTGAAATGAGTTTTCAAATAGATTTAAAATTCTGGATATGTTTAATGTGAATTTTTACAAGATAAATGGGAATTTTTTCATGTTATCTTCTTCATTATGCACCTTAAATGTGTCTTTGAATTGTGGAATCTAAGTTAAGCATGCTATAATATGGATATGATGTGACTGTGAATTTAAAAGAGGATTTTCCAATAGATATATTTTGATTCAATTTGTTTTCATCTAGTTGTGTTCCCAAATTGGTTTCCTTAATTGTGATAGTAGTGAAAAATTGTATTTCCAAATGGTTTTGGTGTTCTTGTGAAATAAAATGATGTTTTGATTATAGGAAATGGTTTTTTCATGTAGATTTTGATTACTATATCAAATTGAAAATTTGAAAGTGGAGATTCCTTTCAATATTCATGATATTTTTCATGTTTACATGAATGTTATGATTTATGAGGTATGTAAAATAGAATTTGAGCACAATGGGAATCCTAAAAATCAAGGTTTGAGGACTATAACATGTATTCTAGTTGATTTGAATGAAAATGGGGCCCTTATTGTTCTATTAGGATTGATGGTACAACACTGACTAAGCATGTGATATAATCAGAGATGACAAGAACTTTGGATTGACTCCAGTCTAGTGGATGATGCATGAAAATTCAGTTGAATTTTTTTGTGATATAGAGACCTATAGAACATTGAATTTACTATTTTCTATTGACCCATGTGTTGGAATGATTTTAGTAATTTAGATTGAGGATTTTGATCAGAGATGTACGAGCGTCATGGGATCTCACTTGTGCTAGTAACTAATAGAGTTGTCTCAGGGTTCTATCTTATGGCATAATGCTTATTGGATGTGGTGCCAATTGTTGGTATATGGTAGACCTTGTGTAGTTTTAAGTTTAAATTAGTGTTATTTATTAAATATTTTTCTTAAATTATTTCCCTGTAGAATGTTTTCTTTAAAAACGTTTTCATAAAAATGTTTTAAATGATCTTATAATAATTTGATGTTGATTTGTATTCTAATGCTATATCAGGGAATATTTCTTCTGAGTGGCATCATAATAGGCTTTCAATCACATAGTATATACATATTTGGGTTTATGTATACTTTGTTAGGTATGACCCATGTAATGGAATGATATAACGTCGTGGCGGTGGATCTAGTTTCTAGTGTTAAACTTGTACATGTGTTGGTGGTGGTGGCTTGGGGGATTTCTCTCTATTTTTAGGAATATTTCTAGAATAGTTTTGTTATTCTAATTCAATTTTAGCACTTTTGGTTTTGGTTAAAATTGTACAGCATTGAATCTTAAAAAAAAAATTTCTTGTTTTGTTCTTATTATATGTTATGTGATGTTTAATATTTTTGATTTATTATGGTTATATAAATTATTGAAATCATTGTCAATGTTTATTACTGATACCCAGGTAGTAATGTACAACATTTGGTAATTGGGAATTTCCTTCAGGCTATTCCATGGGGTGGGTTGGGTGTTGGGTTCGATGGAACCCCAGTTTAGTATGTTACAATATGGTATCAGAGCAATTCACAATCTTTTTTGGGTAATGTTATCTAGGAGAAGTCTAGATATACTAGATATAAAACTATATAGGAATGAGGTTTTGTTTATGAGGGTGGAACCAACCCAAGACACCTCATGAAAGGACATTAGTCTTCATGTGATGATTAGAAATTTGGGTTGGATTATCATCTAGTTGAGACATATGGTTTGAAAATTTAATATTTATACTTGGTGGGGTTGGAGTGCTTTGGTTGACTTGTTATTGTGTTGGATTTTCTTATGTCTTGATTTATGTAAGGGTTTTTATTTTTCATTGATGTAAATTATCATAATGGTGTTATTGATAGGTTCTTTGTGGTTATTTCTTGTGTATTATGATTCTACATTGATGAATTTCTGTGAAACTGCAGAAAGGGGACAAAGAGAGACCCCCCTCCACAATTCATCATAGGTCAGTGGAAGCAGTGGTTTAGGTTGTCCATTCTTTGGATCATGGAGTGGAATCTGGTCCTATTTTGTTTAGAGAAGCCGATCCTAGCTATGGAAACTATAAATCATAGGATTTTATCATGAACAAGACTCCTTTATTTTGAGGTAGCAGGAAGCCACATGAATTATATGAGTGTATTTGGAATATAGATATCATGTTTTATTTTATGGATACTCCTAATGTAGTTAGAGTAAAATGTTCCACATTCTTGTTGGATGTTCCCAGTAGAATGTTGTGGGACTCAATGGTACTAGTTGGAATGAATATTTTAATGAGTTGAAAGGATTTTATGGTTGTCTTAAATGCTTAGTATTTCCCAGATATATTGAATTTAATGGGTCCTATGAGTTTTTAGAGATTATATAAGGAGACTATACCACGATGGAGCATGAAAAAAACTTTGAAAAGTTAGTTCAGTACGCTTACTAGATCATTTTTATGGAGATGTTGAAGGCCCAAAAGTTTAATATTGGTTTGCATCCAGAAATCTATTCATAGGTATTCTTGACCTAGCATAAGACTTATTCTATAGTTCTTGATCATTCTATGATGTTCTAAATTTATCATAGAGGAAATTTTGGTGACTCTAGATTAGTTTCATCAGTGGTATGAGGTATTTATTCTAATTAGAAGAGGAAGTGATATGATTCAATGATGAAGGGAGGTGGTAGTTCAATCCATCCTTTTATATGTCATCTTATGTGGATTCTTATGTTGGTTTAGTTGTGTGACATCATTGTGGGGAGAAAGATCAAATATGATATACATGTTCATATATGTCTAGACCTTGTCACTGGTATGGAGATATGCGAAATGTTTAGTGATTTTTAAGGATGGTGCACCCATATCAATGTAATACATGATCTGTAGCTTTTAAGGGGATGTCAGTCTGATCAGAACCGTCGAAGAAAGTGGGCTCTTGGTTTAGATTTCAAGGAGGTAGGGATGGATCTTCATCTGGGTAGAGTCTCTTTATGACAGATCCATAGTCTAGTGGTTGTTCTTAGTATTAGGCTGAGATGAAGTATCTTTATTTGGTGGATCAAGCAATAGTGGAATCAAATGAATGACTCGAAACAATTCGAGGTACCATTATTATAGCATCATCTTTTGTAGTTTTACAATTTTATTTCCTCTATTTTTTTAATTTTTTCATGAATTGTGGATGTGTAAAATTTTCCAACTATGTTTATGTTTTATGCTGTGGAGTTAGTAACACCACTTAGTAAGATGTGAGAGCATGGTTTCAAGTGTCTATCTAGCACACTCACCATGTCAGGGGTCATGTTTGAATGGTATTGTTTTATTTTGGAGATGGACCACTCTAACATGATTCTTGGAATGGATTGGAAGGAACATTCTCAGACACACATTGTTTTTTTATCAGATGAGTGAGTTTTATGGCACCTGATGGAAGTACTGAGGTTTTTCAGAGTGAATTGGATCCTAGGTCGAGATGTGTGGGACCTCCACATTCAAAATTGGGAAACCTTGTTTATTTTATCTCATCACTCATGTTAGAGTATGATGATAGTCCTCTTAAGGTTAGATTACCTCATGTGATGGATGAGTTCACAAAGGTTTTCAAGACTATTTCTCTTGGTTTCTTACATAGTGGGACGTGGAGTTCTCTATTGATTTCATAATGGGATCATATCCGAAATCTCTTACCTCATACCATATGGCCCCCACTGATTTGATGGAATTAAATGAACAATTGGATTATTTTAAATCCAATGGGTTTATTCACCCATGCATCTCACCATGGACTACCCAAAGTTCTATTTTTGAAAAATGTTGTTAGATCTCTCTTGTTTTGCATTATTATCAGAAGTTAAATATGGAGATGATCAAGAAAATGTAACTTTTACCCTGTATTGATGACCTATTCTATCAAGTATAGAGGAAAAGGTGGTTTTCCAATATTGACTTCTATCATGGGTATCACCATGTTAGATTAATAGAGGTGTATGTTATGAAAACATTCTCATATAGTAGATACAACCATATTTGAGTAATTAGTCATGCCTTTCAAATGAAAAAATGCTCCAATAGTCATTATGAAGCTCATGAACTGGGTGTTCCACTAGTATCATAATTCCATCTTTATGGTTTTTTTGGATGAAATATTAGGCAATTTGGGACTGAGGAGAAGAATGAGTGTCATTTGATAATTCTATTGGGAACCATTTTGGATCATTGTCTATAGGGGAAGTTTTCTAAGTGCATCTTATGGGTCATGGAGGTGAAGTATCTCATCCATGTGATCTCAGGATAAGGGGTTTCATTGGACCCAATGAAAATTACTATAGATATTTCATGGGATCATCTGAATAATTTTTTTTAGATCAATAGACTTTTTTTGGCCTGAAAGAGTATTACGGGAGGTTTTTTCGAGATATCTCTCATTTTCTTCATCCATGATGGTGCTCACCTAGGGAGGGGTGAAATTTTAATGGATCTCATAGTGTGAAGAATACTTTTATGATATTTAGTGGTGATTGAACACAACTCTCATTTTGATCTTTTGGGAGTCCTTAATGGGTTATGAGGACTATTTTGATTCATCTGGTATGTGTCTTCAGTGTGTGCTGATGTAGGATGACCATTTGATGGCTTATGGTTCACGCAAAATCTGACCACATTAGAAGAATTACCCTAACCATTTATTGGAGTTAGCATCAATAACACATGCCTTGAAGACATGGCACCATTATCTTTTTGGTGAGAATTTTGTGGTTTATTCTTATAATAAGACCATAGACTATAATTTCTCCCAAACTGATTCTAAATTTGAGGCAATGTGGTTGGGTTGAGTACCTTAAGGGTTTCAATTATGATAACATCTATACCCCATGAAAGGGAAATGTTGTTGTGAATTTCATGAGAAGGAAAGTGATTGTGAAAGCTTTTAGTGTCCAGTGATGAGTATATGTTTATGGATTCTTAAACTAAAATTCATCTCAAGACCAAGAAACATCGTGGTGGCATGTTCGTAGCCAGTGTCTAGTAGACACCTTCCTTATAAAACTGATTTAGTCCCTTATAAAACTGATTTAGCAAGAAAATCCTGGAGATTATTTGTACCATGATATTATTTAGTTCTTAAATGGTGGGGATGTTCATTGTGAATAATTGTTGTCTCCTAAGGGAGTTATGTTCTTCAAGGTTTCCTTTGTAGTTACATTGTGTTTGTGTAAGGTGGTGATGGAGGATAACCACCAATCTTAGTGAGTCATTAATCATCATTCAGAAAAGATGCAATGTGATGTGCATCCATATTTTTGGTGGTGAGGCATGAGGCCATGACATAGTGGACTTTGTGTTGCGGTTCTATACATGTCAATGGGTTAATGTAAAGCACCAAAGTCCATGTGGTTTGTTTTATCCCCTACCCATTCCTACCTATATGAGGGATAAGATCACCCATGATTTTATTATTATCTTACCTCATACACCCTAATGGAGGATTTCCATTTGTGTAGTGATTGTCTATTGGACTCAATCATCCCATTTCATTCCAATTAGGGATTCAGCCATGGTGTATGATTCGAGTCAGTTGTATGTTCATGTGGATTTTAGGCTTCATGGTGTTCTATCAATAATTGTTTGAGATAGGGACCCCTATTTTACCTCACTGTTTTGGGAAGACCTCCATAGGGATATGGGGTCTTAGATCAAGATGATAATAGAATAACATCCTCAAATTGATGTTCAGATGGAGCGGGTGAATCAGATTTTGGAAGTCATGATACATTCATGTGTGTTGGATTTTTAAGGTTTGTCAAGTAGCCATTGGATATTGGTTGAGTTTTCATATAACAATAGTGAACAATCCTTGATTTGAATACATCCCATTGAGGTGCTTTATGGTCGGTTGTGTCGAAAAACAATGGGTTAGGCTAAGGAGAGTAAGACCATGTTGTTGGGACCGATCCATATTCAAGAGATTTTGGATAAAGTTAAGTTGATCATACAATTATTTTTTATGGTACAGAGTCTCTACATGTCTTATGCTAATTAGAGTCACCCATTATTATAGTTCTCTTTGTCAATTGGTTATTTTTCATAGAAGGTGGTGTACAGTTAGGGGGAACCATGCACCTATGCCTAGGAAACCACACAAAAAATATTTATTTGGGATAGTAGAGGTCACATGGTTCTCACAAGACATGTAAAACTATGAATGATAAATTTTTGTCATGTTTCCATTGGATAGTATGGGACCCACAATTTCTGAACTATTTAGAAAACCAAGTGGGAAAACCATTAGGCCTATATTGGTAATTAAAAAGATTAAAATTACTCTTCTACCCTCTTTTGTTTTACCCTAAATAATTTATATTATACCCTATATGGTATTTTCATCTATGGTACCATCTTTCAAGCCTTTTTATAGCCTTTAAGCATCATCTGTTGGGTTTTTTGGAGTGGTAACTTCAAGGAAACATCATTTATGTCATTTTAGCCTTGAATTTTCTTCTTTTTCTAGTGTTGTTCTATCCTCACTCTTGAGTTCTTATTTTCTAGACGGTTATTTTACCTAATTATTGTCTGATCTTGAGTTCTGGTGTGAAATCATGATGAGTTTAGTTAGATCATGCCTTTATAGGGTCTTATGGTGATGTGGATGGGGGGTTCCACCAGTTTTCATATGTTTCCAATAGTGATGTAGGTGGTTCCCTGATATTACATTATTATATGTATTTTGATTTCATTATTAATTTTTTAAATTTGTTCTATGGATTAAAATGTGTTGAAAAATATTTTTTGGAATGGTTTTGACATGAAGATGTGGTGAAAATGAGTTTTCTAAAGGAAATTGGTCATGTTTCATCTCATTTTTTGTGGTGTTTCTTAAATATGAGATATGCCTTCTATGAAAGATGTGAAATTAGTTTTCAAATAGATTTTATGTTCAGGATGTTTTGAATTTAGATTTTTACAAGTGAAATGGGTTTTTGTTGCCTGATATCTTCTTTATAACGCACATTAAATGTTTCTTTTAATTGTGAACATTGTGTTAAGCATGTTATAACAGGGATTTGATGTGAATGTGAATTTAAAAAAAGAATTTCCCATAGAAATATTTAGATTCAATTTTATTTCTTATTGTTGTGTTCTCATGGAATATCACATATTTTTGAAACACCACAATAAATCTCAGATGAAACATAACCAATTTCCTTTATAAAACTCATTTTCACCACATTTTCATCTCAAAACCTTTATGAAAAATATTTTCTCAACACATATTAATTCATCGAACACATTTAAACAATTAATAATGCAATCCAAACTCGGAGTATAATGTAAATGCGTGGAACCACCTACATCACACTTGGAATCATATGAAAACTGGTGGAAAACCCCAAACCACATCACCATAAGAGCCTATAAAGGAATGATCGAACATAAGTCATAAATATTTCACCCCAAAACTCAAGATCGGGAAATTATTAGGTCATAAACCCCTTTAGAAAAGAAGAAATCAAGATTGACGAAAGAAAAACACTAGAAAAAGAAGAATAATCAAGGATAAATGACCTAAATAATGTTTTCTTGAAGTTCCCACACCAAAAAACCCAACAAGTGATGATTAAAGGCTCAATGAATACATGAAGGAAGGCCCCATAGCTGAAAATACAATAAATGGTGTACTTTAGGTTATTTATTGTTAAAAGGTAAGAGGGTAGAAGAGTAATTTTCCACTTTTAAATTACCTATATAGGTTTCATAGTTTTCCACATTGATTTCTAAAAAGTTCAGAAACTATGGGTCCCTCAATATCCAATGGAAACATGACGAACGTTTAACCTTCGTGGTTTTCTAAATCTTTTGATAACCATGGGGTCACCACTATACCAATTGAACATTTTTGGTGTGGTTTCCTGGTCAAGGGTGCATGGTTCCCCACAATTAGGAGACCCCACAATCGTTGAATTGATTATTTAACCATGAAGGATAACCACATGGCATGTTCTTCTTGGACAATGAGGGGATCATAGTTACTGAAATGTGTGGAAAACTATTTAGGCAAACCATGTGACCTATCAAGGTCATTAAAATTTTTAACATTTTACTTTTACGCCATTTTAATTTTACTTTAAATAACCTCATATCTTCCCCAAATAGGATTTTTATCTATGGTGGCTTCCTCAAATGATTCTTGGATCCCATTATCATCACTCTCTAGGTATTTTTTGTTTGGTAACATCAAGTAGACATCATGTAAGTCATTTATCATTTTATTTCTCACTTTTTATAAGGTTCTTATTCCCTCCCTCTTTTGTTCCTCTTTTAAAGTGGGTTATTTGATGTAAGGATGGTCTGATATTGATATTTATAGTGAAATCATGTGGATTTTTGTATGATCATGTCTTTATAGGGTCTTTTTGTGGTGAAATTGTTGTTTTCTACTAATTTTCAGATGTTTCCAAGTGTGGGGTTGGTGGTTCCATGAATTTACATTTTTAAATGATTTTTTGATTCTGTATTGACTGTTAAAATGTGTTCTATAGATTATTTTTGTTGTTTGGAATGTGGTTTGTAAAGTTTTTGTGTTTTCAAATGTGGTGAAATTTATTTTTTCCAATAAAATTGGCAATGTTTCATGCGTAATTTGTTGTGGTGTTTCTTAAATATGATTTATGCCTTCTGTGAATGGTTTTAAATTTATTATCAAAGGGATTTAAAGGTTTGGATGTGTTGAAAGTTTATTTTCCATGAGAAAGGGGTGATTATTTCATGTTAACTACTTATTTTTTCAACTTAAATGTAACTACAAATTGTGAATGTGCTGTGAATTCAAATATAAAATGGATTTTATGTTACTGTATATTTAAAATTGTATTTTTTCATAGAAATGGTTGAATCTCATATGTGTTATTATTGTTATGTTTTTCAAAGGGTTTCATAAATCTTGAAAATGGGTCAAAAATGTATTGCCAACTGGTTTTGGTGTTCATGTGAAATGGAAATTTGTTTTCATTATGAGAAATTGTGTCTTAAATGTGGATTTTTATCATTGGATCAATGTGAAAATGTTAAAGTTGTGATTTTATTGTGTGTTCATGATTCTTGGAATGTTTATGTGAAATTGATTATTTATGTGGTATGTGAAATGTAATTTGTGAATAATTGGAATCCCAGGTATATAGGTGGGCGTACTAGAACTTGTATGCTAGTTGCTTCATAAGGGGATAAGGCCACGATTTGTCTCGAACTATTGAAACTAAAACACTAAAAAACATGTTATATGATTGGATACCACTTGAAATTTAAATTGACATTTCATTAGTGGATTGTGCATGGGATCACTGTTTTTTTGGGTTATGATACAGAGGGTACTATAACATTGTATTGACTCCTCTCTATTTATAAAGACCTGAGCCCAAGCTACCATATTCTACCATTATAAATTTTGTACACTTTTAAATATAAAAGAACATAAATTAATTCATAATATTTATTAAAATAGATGACCTTTTACCTATTTAGTTTTTGGAAAATCATATAAATGAATTACATTTTAACAACCTGGAATGATTGAAAATTATAAAAATAATGATTCTTTAGTGAACTACAACTATAGCAGAAATTCATTATGGTGTGTTTTCTAAACTAGTAAATGTTATTATAGTACATAAGGTGAGCATAAAATGCCGATCAAGGGGTTTTAAAATAACTAATAAATTACATAAATACTATCTAGAAATAAAATTACATTATTAAAATACTTTTATACGAATACCTGAATATATATATATATAAATTGTATTTCAAAAAATAATTATGCCTGAAAAGATGTTAGGAATTCTCCTTTGAAAATATTAATTTTCCATCGGTCGTTAATAATACATTGAAGACCATTTTGAAAACCATTAATACAGCCACTCGTCATCACGAAGACTTTTGGGTTCACACTTTATAAGGTCACATATTTCACTAGTGATAATTTTTTTAAAACCTTTTCCCATTGAAATTGTATCCTTATTTATTACCCAAAATCATTTCAAAAAAACTTACATAATATTATTTCCATTTAAAGAAAACAATCCTCCTCATGTCAACACTATTTCTATAAAAGGATTCCAAATCATTTTAGGGTGAATCCCATATGTTGAAAAAACCCACTATTATTTAAAGATCTAAATTTCATGAAACATTGATTTAAGTGCATGCAAGATCACATAATGCTTGGGATGTCACATATGAGATATATCATGGCCATACCTATTCATGCATGACATTCTATGAGATACAGATGCAATTTATCACATAAAATAATAGCTTGACTCATAATTTTTCCAAAAATGATAATAATTATCCCATATAGTTATGTAACGATGTTGAATATAGTAATTTAATCATTCATAAATCTTTAATCACTAGTTTGGGGTTGATAAATACCATTTATAACTTCTATTTGAATGAAAAAGAATAATTGTACATAAGGTGTTCATATTTATATGTGTATATATGTATATATATATATACACACATATAATATTATTTGTATGCGATTTGAAAACACTTGAAACCCTTGCAACTGTAGGTTTTATATATTAATCTTGGAAAATAAAAACCCACTAATATATTCTTATAACGAAATGTGTTGATATATATATATATATATATGAATATTCTCATGTATATATTAACATATATATAAACATATATAAATATATATATCACCCATGTGTCTTCAATTTTAAGACTAAGACTTTCCCATATTTAGATGAAATTTATAAATAATGTTTAAGACAAAAGAAACCCATAACATCTATATATATATATACATAAAATACTATGCTCTATATGTGTATATACGCATGTATATACACATATATATGAAAATGTTGGTAAAAAGATAATAAAATTAAACCCTAACAATGATATGATTCTAGAAAACGTGTCATTTAAATCAAGAAAAGCTATCATGTATGTGATTTTAGTTAGAGAGATATAAACATAAATATATATATATATATATTTGAACCTGTATTTCATTTCAATTTATATAATAAAAATAAATAAATAAAACCCTTATGAAATCAATTGAAAAAATTAAAATCCTTTACTAGTTATAGGAAACTGAAGTGTGGAGGAAATCTTATGCCTTCTTAGGAACCAAAACCGAAGAGTGTTTTTGGTTTGGGTCATCTATCCATGGAGGAGGGTTCTCCCTTAATCTCATATTCTTATGAAAATTCAGGAGTCTTAAGCTTCTCAAAAAAGATAGGTTCTTTTAATTAATAATAATTTTTTATTATTTTTAAACAAAACTAAATAAACACCTTCTATCACAGGTCTAAAATTGTTTTCCTCTTCTTTTCATGTGTCATTCCACTCACATTAGTTAATATATTATTATAATTTTTTTAATATCTTACCTAATTGATTTTTCTTTGAGCTTCACATTTTAGACTAATGGATACTTTACAGTTTTCATATTTTGACTTTTGTTCCAACATTTCATGCCTCACTCTTCCTAATGAATTCATCATTTCACCATTTTCATTTTTTATACACATTATCACACAATCTTTTCATTTTATTTTTTCATCATTCTTTTGAAAAAATTCACATATCAAATTCTTTAGAAAATATTTTATCATATATATATATATATCTGTGTGTGTGTTTTTATTTTATATACGAGACTATATATATATATATAATAAAAGTATAAAAATTATATATATATATGTGTGTGTGTGTGTGTGTGTGTGTGTATGTATATAAATTTATTTTTTAACTCATATATAAAAGTGTATTTTATGGTAATAAAATAATAATATATTTATAATTTATAAATATTATAAAATTAAAACACAATATATTTTCATATATTTATAAAATATGTTATCTAAATAATAATAATAACAATAACAATAGTTTTCATATAAAAGTATTTTAACATTATTTAATAAAAAATTATTAAAAAAAATTATAATTGTCGTGCTTTATTTATTTCAAAGTAATGGTAAAATATTAATAAATACTCAGTTAAAATTAATTTCTATTTTAATTTTTGAGGTGTTACATTCTTCCCCCATTACTAAATTTTATCCCCGAAATTTGTTCGTACACATAGGGAACAGATTGTTTGACTTGAGACAAAATGTTTTTTCAATTTATTCGAATTTTATGAAATTAATTAGATCTTTTCCTCTGATACCAATTATAAATACCAGAGACTGAGCTAATGGATTGAATCCATATAAATTTTGTGAGATTTTTTAATATAAGATAACATAAATGAATGCACAATATTTATTACAATAAATGACATTTTACCTATATAGGTTCTAGAAAATTGGATACCTGACTTACATTTCAATATACTAAAAAGATTTCAAATGATATAAATAATGATTCATTAGTGCATTGCAACTGTAATATAAATTTATCACGGTGATTTTTTTGAACCAATATTTTTTTTATGATATACAGAGTGAGCGTAAATTTATAAGGGGTTATAAAAAAATAATAAATTCATTAAAACATTTCGTGAAAGAAAAATACATTTTTAAAATAGATTCTCACAAATACATTAATATATATAGAGTAACGATATTTCATCAACTTATTATGCTTGAAAAGTTCTTTGAAATTCTCCAATGAAAATATTAATTTTATGTGGTTCTTCAATAATACTTGGCACACCATATTAAAAATCATAAATACGGCCACTCGTCATCACTAAGACTTATGGGTTCACTCCCAATAAGGTCACATATTTCACCAGTCACAATTTTTAAAAAACATTTCTCATGGACCTACATTTAGTATTTCTTAGCCAAAATAATTTCCAAAACACTTACATAATATTATCTTCTTTGGATGAAAAAAATCATTCTCATTTCAACACCATTTGCTCAAATGTTTTTAAAAAGAAATCATGGAGATTTCGTTTCTTGAATAACCGACTATTATTTGAAAACTAAAATAGCATAAAACATGGATTTATGAGTGTGAAAGATCACAAAATGCTTGGGATGTAACATATGAGCTAGATGATGGCCATACCAATTCATGAAAGACATGCTAGCATATGAAGATGGGAGTTATCACATTAAATAATAACATGAATCATAATTATACCAAAAATGATAAGAATTATCACTTGGAATTATCTATCCATGGTGAATATAGTAATTTAATCATTCATAAATCATTACACACTAGTTTGTGGTTGATAATTACCATTTATAACTTCTATGTTTATGAAAAAGATTTATTATAAAGAAGGTGTTCATATTTACATGCATATGTGTGTGTGTGTGTCTATAAATATATGTATATATTAATATATATTAACATATATGATTATTTGTAAGTGATTTGAAATCATGAAACACTTGCCTCTGTTGGGTATAGAAACTAATCCTTAAAAAACCTCTTATATGTACTTATACCAAAATGTGTTAATATATATGTGTATATTCTCATGTATATAAACACATATATTTTAACATATATAAATATATACATCAGCCGTGTATCATCAATTTGAAAAATAAAACATTCCCATATTCACATATGTTTTATAATAAAGGATTAAAACAAAAAAAACCCGTAACATATATATATATATTGAAAATACTAAACTATATATGTGTATATACACATGTATGTAATCATATATTTGAAAATAATTGTAAGATAATAATAAAATTACAACCATACAATCACAATATTTTAGAAAACATATCCATTAAACCAATAAAATCTATCATATATTTGATATTAATTAGAGAGATATGAAATTACATAATTATATTTGTGTCTTTGTGTGTGTGTTTGTATATTTATTTCATTGCAAAGTATATAATAAAAATAAATAAATATAACTGTTAAAAAATCAATTGAAAATAATAATATCCCTTACTAGTGAGAGGAAATCAATGCATGGAGGAAAACATTTACTTTGTTATGAACATGAACCAAAGAGATTTTTTGGTTCAGGTCATCTATCCATGATGGAGGGTTATCCATTAATCTCGTATTCTTATAAATAAATAGGTGTCGTAATCTTCTCAAAGAAGATGGATTTTATTAATTAATAAAAATTTTGTATTTTTAAACAAAACTAAATAGACATCCTCAATCATAGGTCAACAATTGATTCATCCTCTTTTCATGTATCATGCCACTAACATTAGCTTATATATTATGATCATTTTATTAAATATCTTACTTAATTTATTTTTCATTGAGATTAATATTTTCCTCCAAAGGCCAAATTACACATTTTTTCTTTTGACTTTTGTTCCAACATGTCATGCCTCACTCTTTAAATTATATTCATTATTTCAATATTTTCATTTATATACACATTGTCGCAAATTTTTTTCATTTTCTTTTGACATCATTTTTGTTTTGAACATTTTCACATCACCAAAATTTTAGAAAATCATGTATCTTATATATATAAATATTATATTAAATATATATATAATCAAAACATATTGATTATATATATATATATATATATTTGTTTTCTAACACATTTATAAAATTTTCTTTCCATGGTTATAAAATAATAATACATATTTATAATTTTGAAATTTTTTAAAATGAAAACCTAATATATATTCATATATTTATATTAAATATTTTCAAAATAATAATAATAATAATAATAATAGTTATCATATAAAAATATTTTACCCTTAATTGTTATAAAATTATTAAAACCTTTTTTAATTTTTGTGTTTTATTTATTTCAAACATGTTGTAAAATTTTAATAAATATAAACTTAAAATAAATTTTTATTTTAATTTCATGGGCCGTTACACTAATGGCTCATATAGGGGGACATTGTTGGATGTTTTTTGGGGGATTTTTATCACTACAGTATGAGGTTCATGGGGTCCCACTTGTTATTGTTACCTATAGGTATTTCCAATGGTTGTCTCTTGTGACATGATGCTTTTGTGATGTGGGTCTATCCATCGGTATATGGGGGGCCTTGTGTATGTTTAAATTTAATATCAAGCTTATTTGACAAATTGTTTTCCTTAAAAGTATTCCATCAAGAGTGGTTTCCTTTAAAAAAATCTTGAATTTGTTTCAAATGATCCTATGGAAATGATCATGTTGACTTTTTCTTCTAATGCTATAACATTGAATATTTCATTTGGGTGAAATCCTAGTTGTATTTGGATTACACCCTACATACACATGTTAGTGTACACATACTTTGTTATGTATGACCCATGTAAAGGAAGGATGTATCTGTTTGGTGATTGTGTATCTAGATGATAGTTTTCAACTTCTTATAGGTATTGTTGGTGGTTGATTGAGAGAGATGTCCATCTTGTTGGATGGAGGATTTGGGGATCGTTTTATTAATCTCATTCTATTGTAGCACTTTTGGATTTGGTTAATGTGGTAAAATATTTAATCATAAATTTTTTGTACCATGTTTGGTAGAGATTATCGGTTATTTGATTTTTATTTGTGTTAGGTTTTTACTGTTATATAATTGAAAAACGTGTCCCAATTTGTATTGTCAATACCCATTCACTAGTTATCATCCTTTCATGATCAGGAATTCCCTCTGGTCCATGCCATACATTAGGTTGGGTGTCAGTTTAGATAAAACCCCATATTATTCCATGATTGGAGTCCCATGTTGTTATTATTATATTGATATGGATCATACAAATCACATTGAGAAGTTATTATGTAGCATTATTTTCCTAAATTTATGGGATTTTTTCATTGATATATAGATATGGTTTGTTCTGTTGTGTTACATGATTAGAGACATTTTGGTATGGTTCCAATGTAGGTTGATTGATGTATTATATTAATTGATTAATTAAATTGCATATTTATATCTTTATTGCATACACATATTATTTGAATGGTTTTTGAGACATAATGTTGTTGAACTAATGAGTTTTACTCAAACCCTATTCAATCCATTTTATGGTACCTAAGAAAATTAAATGGATACAGGTTTGGATTAGTTAAATAGATATTGTTTCTGATATGTTGCTTGCTAGATGTGTTGGAGTTTAGAGATGGTTCTTATATGGGTTCAATATCAGGGGCTTTTGGTATTATATTCTATCAGTTGATTCTTTTATTTCTATTATAGTCAGTTTGATAATTAGATACATATCATATTTACATCACATGATTTATGATTATTTTATTGGTTTATACATTTATTTTTTTCTATTTGTATAATATATTGATTCTATTGTTTTTCATTACTATGATATTTATTAGTTTGGATTATTATTCTATATTATATTTTTACAAGGTAGTATAGTCTCAACAATATACATATCACAAAAACATTTCCAGTCAGTAGCCTCTAATATACATGGAGGCATGTTTGAGGTCTCATAACTGCCATGTTTCTTCCTTTTGAGAGATTGTCGGATTGGGAACATTACAAAAGTAATGATCATCCATAGTTTTTAAATTACCTATGTTGATATGGTTTAAATTCCATATATCATATACCATTTTTAAATAATGTAATACAATCGATTAAATAATAAAATTAAGTATCAAAATGTATAATCCCAAAACTTGTGAAATACATTAAACTAATTGTATCAATTATCCATAGCTAATCACAAACTCATAATCATGGTTTCCTTTGTAATGTTTCCAAATGATAAAATATTTTCAAATACTAAATAATCATTTTTAATGTAAATATGAATTAAATGATGAATTTATTTTGGGAGAGTTCAACTAGGTGCATAGTGAGGATCATTTTTGTGTACTAGTTAACAATCGATTCCAGCCTAATATGACTTTTTCAAAGTTATAACCCTTATATACAACCATTCTAACACATTGTATATTTTTAGTATCTATAAAGTGATGCTTTTCTATGAAAACCACATAATCTATACCTTATCATATCCTTATTAATTTATCATATACTTATATTATCCTTAAAATGATTCATATGGTTATATTCCTTAATCTGTTTCTTCCAAAATCTAGTTCTCTAGGATTCTACTAAAATTTTTCTAATACCAACTATGAAGACATTGTCACTAGTATTCTAGTGTCGATGGTTTCTTTATTACATTAGATTAATATAGAAGGAATTTCATCCTAAAGGACGATATAGTTTAGTAGCATTGGTAAACTAGATACATACTTCAAATTCACATTACAATTCAAAATATTAAACAAAAAAAATATTTTCATTAAGAACACTATATTTCCCCTTTGTGTATACCTTCATATTAGTCTTATAACACTTCATAGTATAATAGTGAATATAAAATACAATAAAAGTGTTAGAACAGATGCTCAAGAAGCGTACACATACTCTAGAAGCTATCAAGAATATATAATAATAATCATTATGGAAAGGTAAATAACAAAATAATATTCCATTCAACAAAATACATTGAGCATATTATGGAAGGAATAAATGATTATAAAATAAATCCATATAAATAATCACATAAGATAGAAATTTACCATTGATATTATAACTAATTGAATAATCACATTAAATTAAATTAAATGTGTCATAACGAGGGAATATGTAATTATTGAAATCTGAATCATACTTTCTAGACCTTTCACATGATATTTTAAATCTATTTTTAGAAAACAATCTAATTTGGCCAACATATATATCTAATGAAACATGTCAATCCATTGAGGGAAAATAAATAACTACGCCCCACCCATCACATACTATATCCATTGAATTTATTATATGTAAGGGGTGAAACCCAATCAACATAATAATTAATATTTAAAAACTAACATATTAAATGATAATTATTTCCACCAAAAAATAAACCAAATCATAAACCATTCATTGTAATATATTGAATCTTAATAATATTTTATGTCCTCAGTAAAACTAATCCTAAAAAATACAAAATAATAATAATGATGATATCACTACAAAAATCCCCTGTTGTAAAATAAGTATAATAAATGGTTTATGTTGTTGATGGAACCATATGAGGCTCTTTATGGGAAGTAGTTACAGACATCAACATGCTAGGGTGATGTTAGATAGAGGAAGATAATGGGACGTGATCCTTCCGATGAGATGATAGAGAAGGTATAAACCATTTATCATCAATTGAAATCCATGTGAATTCTACAGAATATCTAAAAAAAATCCTCATTGAGACATTGTGTTTGAGGAAGGAGATAATGTGTTTCTCCTGATATTACATTGAAAGATAATTACGATGTTTGAAAATAAGGTAAATATTAGTCCATGATACATTATCCCATTTGATATCTATAATCTCATTAGAGAGGAGACCCACCGACTACAATTCCCACCAAACCTAAATAATGTACATAATGTGTTCCATGTATCCATCTCGAGGAAGTACATAACATACCAATCACAAATTCTGAATCCAGATATGGTACTATTTTTGAATGATATTTCATATGAGGAGCATCTAGTTAATATCATTGATCATGGAGACAGAGTTCTATGAAATTAAAAACATTAATGTTTAAAGTGTTGTGACGAAACAAAAAGTTTGAGGAAGAATCATGGGATCCAAAATCGACAATAAATTAGAAGTAAAACCACATGTTTTCAAATTAGTATCTAATATAATATATTTAGGGTTAAATTATATAAGGGGGGAAGAATATAACATCATGAGTTTTTTAAATGGAAAATTATGTTCATTAGTGTATACGACATGAAATAATGAGATTAAACAACCCATGATAATTTATGATCGTATAACATATCCATTAAATAATAATATATCAATAGTATTTAATAATTTAATGAATATTTATAAAGTAACTAATAAATAAAAATTTATTAATAAATTCTAAGCAAGTAATTTTTCAATATTTAATAATGACATTTATTCCTAAAAAAATATGTTATTTTTTTGAAAAATGATTAATATTGATTTTTATGAAGAAAATATTATAAATATATTTTTATAATTATATAAATTTTATCATAGGAAGGTAAAATAAAAATTTATATCAAAATAACTATATTAACATTGGGTTAAATATTTGAATTTGTTTGAAAAAAATTAAATTTTTAGTGAATAGTCAAAATACTAATTTTTATTAAATTATTATTTATTTTTAATAAATTAATTATTTAAGAATCCCAATTATTATATTAATTTGATATAAAATTTATATAATTATTATTTAGTTATATCAAATCCTATTAATTACATTTAAATTATCTTAATACTTGATTTGATTAAAAGTTTTTTCTTAGGATTATAAACACAATATTTTCTAAAAAATGAATGAAAGTAAATAAATATTTGTCCATTTTAATTAATTAAAATAATACCTAAAAATGAATAATTTAAATTGAATTTACATATTATATATCTATAAATATGAATTTAAATTCATTATATTATGATTACATGTAATACATATTTTATAATATAATATAATGCTTGAAAAATGCATTCCTAGAAAACTTGTTTTATTAAAGGCATAAGGTTTTAATTATAAATTAAATTATACCAATTAAGTAAGATTATTTTTGAAAAATAAATTCAATATTTTTAATGGAATTAATATTTTTTATTCAATAAGATAAAAATATATTTTTATCATAATGAATAATGAAAATAGTAAAAATAAATTACCACGGTTAAAATAAAAACATGTTTATTGGATTGTTAGACTTAAAATATAATTGTTAAAAATTTCCCAAAACATTTCTAATTAATATTTTCTTGTAAAATATAAATTTCATATCATCTAATGTTTTATAATTGGGAATTTTATATCCTTGTTTCATTTGAAAAATGTGGGTTTGATTATTTTATTTCCAAACATCATAATGTTTCATCTCCCCAACCTCTAAAAGTCCACCCCCTCTACTCTTTGTTCTATACATAAAAGAATAATTGGTTCATATAATTTCTAACCAAACCCTCCATTAATTATATATCAACTTCCACGAGTTAATCCAAATAAGGAAGGATTTTGGTGAAAACCTAAAGAATATTTCCAGAGAAGATCTATCATTCTTAACTGAGCATTTTCTTTACATTAAAATTTCACCAACTTCAAATACTATTAAATCATGAAAATATAAAAATACATGGTATTTTTAATATAAATATATTTTTCTATGTTTATTTTATGACCTAAATCCATATCTTTTTCCCTCAAATGTGTAATTAAATCATTGATCATGTATAGAGGACAAATTCATTATGTATAGATGTAATTTATTTCTATCACAAAATCTCACATATGGATATAATGATGTATTTCATGTTTATATATGATATTTTTGATATTATTATACTTTTTAAAATTTTATATCACATATACCTTCTTCTTTTTTCTTTTTGTAGGGAACACAATAACATCACTCGTGTGTACGATGGAATACCTCTTTATGAAGCGATATGAATCGTATTTCACTCACGCTTTACATGGAAGGTAATAAGGAATAAATTTATGTTGATATATTATATTCAGTAAATATTATTAATTATATAAAATAAATATGTTATATAATTTCTAACCTTATCATCTATTGAATAAATGATATTATTGTTTGTGTGTACGGTGGATTATCGCCTCGCGAAACAATGTGATTCATTTTTATTATCACAACACATAGATGTTATGGGTATGGATAATCAAAGAAATAATATTATATTTATGATATAGTTATCAATATGTAAATAAAAACAAACGCTTACCTTCTTTCTATTATTGTTATCAAAAAATTGAAATGTTACTCATTCCTATGTAAGTCCTACCTTCTCTATAATTGTAATGTATTTCATTTTTTGTAACAATATTTCATGAATGGGTTTGAAATTGTAATTTTTTTTATAAAAATTATAATTATTTCATTATTAATATTCTATATATTACTAAATAATAATCTATTTTACCTTATTCAACATACAAAATTAATTTTGGACATATGAGTAATTTTTCACGAAAACGTTCGACATGAAATTAACCAGATATGTAATTGAATGTGACACGGTAAAAAATAAAATAAAATGAATAATAAACAAGAATGAGGTTATTAGTAATATAAATAATTTATAAAATTTTATTATTCAGTATGATCAATAACACACATGAAAAATCATGCTCAAGGTAAGGGATCTTTCAAACCCACCTTTTTCATCGTGTTATAACCATTCTCTCTCTACCTAACTTTCACTCTATTTAATGTAATGGAATGCTTATAAATTTTATATATGTTTCAACAAAATTTATACCTAGATGTCACAACCCGTCCTCGGGGCCCGTGCCGTGACTACCCCAAGCCCGCCGTCCATAGGCCAGGGGCTGGCGACTAGCACCAAGGCGTAAATCCCGGTAAAAAGGGAAGGCAATGACTTTGTAAAGTAAACAAGAACCACAGAGTAAGCAAGCGGAAAGTAAACACTAAGTAAAAATAGAGTACAACTGAAAGTGCGGAAAAGTAAATGGGCCAGTATACAAACCCAAACTGAAAGTAAAGTACAACTCGAAAGGGAAAACAACAACTGTAAAGTAAAAGCCGCAACACCAAGCTGTCCACTAGAAATCCCACCTTAAGGGTGGGTATAGATAGCTCCACTGCTCCACGGGTCCCACTGTCCGCTCCGAGTACGTCCCGCCCAGTGGTCCTCCTCCAGGTACCGTCCTTCTCTGCAAGCCTCAACCACAATCAACGCTGTCTGTAATCTACAACCAATACAACGTAGTGCGGGCATAGCCCGTTCAAGGGTGAGTATAAGCTACTCAGTAGGGACCCCGAGACCCCTGAAGGTCTCCCAAAATCCACAAAGGATAAACCACAAAAGAGAGATAAAAACACGAAGTAACAACCGACACTGCTTAGGTATATGCCCATACATATACCTAATTCATCAATTCCGATATGCTCCAACCTCCGAGCCCAAGTACAACTCAGTCCACACAGGAAAGTATACGTATTCCACACAGGAAAGCAAAATGAAATCCACACAGGATATCACAACACAATCCACACAGGAATGCAACATGATTCAACTCACATAGGTATACTTCTTCGAAGGACGATAAAGATGATCTCCGATCCATCTAAGTCGTCGGACCCACGAAGGATCGATATGTAACTAACCCCCGCAAGTACCCACACAGGATCGGGCCCACATAGGAACTGTAGGCACTGGTTCACACAGGACCGCTGAGCGCAAAGACCCACATAGGATCGGACCCACACAGGATCGGGCCCACACAGGACCTGTAGCACTAATCCACGTAGGATCGATGAGTGATGTAGTCGTCGTCGAATCCACACAGGATCTATGTACTGTCGTCATCGCAGTCACAGTAGCAGTAGCAGTAGCAGTAGCAGTCACAGTCGCAGCCATCACTAGGGTTCCCGCACACAGCAAGCTCATTCGGGAGGGTCCGCTCCACGAGCCGAGAGGCTGATACATCAACTGTCACTAAGTCCAAAGTTGATGTATCCAAAAGTTCCGTATCGCCACAGGAACTCAGCGCAACAGACGGTGCGTCGATCGGACGCCCGGTCTGAGAGTTATTGGCTTTTCCGTCCCAGGGGCCCGGTTGGTTTTTAAGTAAAAACCAACCCGACCGTACTCCACCTGTGTCCAAACCTCGGGCGGAGTATGCCAAACAATCCTTCTCACTAAGAGGAACACAACAAAGCTGATGGCACGTCAATCAGACGTCCGTAGCTCAAGATATGTGTGTTTCCGCTCCGAGGGCCCGGTTGGTTTCGTATACGAACCAACCTGGCCGAACTCAATGTATTCCGAAACTTTGAGTGCGATATACCGAATCGCCCGTCTCGATCCAAGGATCGCATCGCCGCTGACAGTTCGTCAATAGGAGGTCAGTAGCTCATGTTATGGGCAAAAGACCGAAGTCGATTCGAAAATGGGGGGTCCGGGTCCGGGCCGACCCAGCCCGACCCCCCCCCCCCCCCCCGGGTCGAACCGACCCGGGTCCGACCCGGGCCGGCCGGCGGCGCGGCGGTGCAGCGGCGCGGCCCGGCGCGGTGGTGCGTTCCGACAGGGCGGTGCGGCCCGGCCGGCGGCGACACGGCCTGGGCGCCGCTCGGGTGCCACGCGCGGGGGGCAGAGCCCCCGCCTCTTCCCTTTGGCGGCACGACTTGAAGCCTCGCCTTGATTCCACGGCCCCCCCTCGTGGGGGCCCGCCTTTGAGAAAACGGGGGGGGGGGTGCTGCCCCCCCCCCCTTGGTGTAACCGCGGCCCCCCCTTCATGGGGGGCCAGTTTTGGCCAGCCGGGCGAATTAATTCCCCCGGTTTGTCTCCCTTCTGGCAGGCCCGACATGGCCGGCTGGTCCTTCCTCAACGGGAACGGCAAGGCCGGTCCCTTTTCTGGCTTCCGACACCGGCGGCCCGGCTGGCCTCCGGTCTTCCCGTTTCCGCCGCGGCCCGGAACCGGCCGCGGTCTTCGTCGTCCTGCGCGGTGCGACGACATCACGCCCCTCCGCCGCAGCCCCGCTCCGGCCGCGGTGCCTTTAGTTTCCTTCGACACGGTGCGACGGCGTCACTTTCAAGATAATATTTCCATGACGCGGCGCGAAGGATCCGCACAATAATCGCTGAATGATTCCCGCGTGGTGCGACGACACCACTCCATCTCGTTCATCACAAGAAAATATTAATAAAGGAGAACAAAGGAGGGGGGAATTCGGCCGTGTTTGTGTGGTCCGACCCCCCTCTCATTAGATGATAACCCTTAAATATTTATCCACAAGATTTTCATACTAGAACCAAGAACGAGAGTAAATAAATATTCAACAACAAACCCCTACCTCGTTTTCAAGATCAATGATCATCAACGACCCGCGGAAGACGCGTCGTGGTAGTCGGCGTCACGGAAGAAGGACGTTGATGTCGTGAGCAAGGATTCGAAGTTCTTTGATGATGATTTCGTCGTTGGAAATCGTCACGGAAGAGTTGATGCGGAAGAAGATGTCTCCAGTGTCACAGGTATGGCGTCGCGGAAGACGGTTCCCGAGAACGTGGCGTTCTTCGTCGAAGCTCGAAGGTTCTTCACGTTCTTCGTCAAAGCTTGAAGAAGAAGAAGAAGAAGAAGGCTTCAAAAACTCACAAGGAGGCTAGAGAATTCTACCCAAAAAAAATAAGCTAAGGGCTTATTTTATATACTCAACCAAACCATTTGAAATTCAAACGTTTGAATTAAGACAACTCAACCCATTTAATAACCCAACTTGTCAAGTTAATTAAAGGAGAAGGTTAAGGGAGTTTTAAAAGTGAAGAAGAAGAGTTATGCTTCGGGTGGGCCCCACCACACTTAATCCTCCCAAGGGAGGTTAAGTGGATGTGGGTCCCACCACTAACTCCCTTTGGGAGAAGTTAATCAATAAGTTAAAATAAAAATTTGTATTCCACAATTTTTATTTAACTTAATCTAAACTCCCAAAAACTAACTCTCAACCTGAAATAAACGCAACCTCAGAAAAGGTCTCCTTAAGCGAATATCGGCGCTGTGAGTTCATCGGTGTCCTTATATTTCAATTCCGAGCACCGGATCAAAAGTTAGAAATTCATGCTCGTTCGCTCACTGAATGTACCCAAGACAATCTTCGGAAATTAATTCCGGGCACTCCGGGCCTCGTAATCAGGTGCCGTCAGAAACCGCGTTCTTGTAAAATTACAAAGAAAATTATGAAAAAAATTCCCCTTCAATTTTATGGGTCTTTACATTACTCCAACCTCAGGGCTTTACGTCCCATTAAAGATACATAAAAAATTAGCGAAACAAATGAGGGTATTGAGCACGCATCTGAGCCTCCCGCTCCCATGTGCTCTCCTGGAGGTTCCCGTGCTGCCATCTGATGCGCACAAGAGGAATTGATCTCCCACGTAGGACCCTCTCCTATCGATCCTCTATCTCCACCGGGACCTCCGTAAAAGTCGCCCCATCGTCAACGTCAAACTACCCATGGCCAATGATGTGCGTCGGGTCATGCACGTATCTCCTCAGCTGAGATACGTGGAAGACATCGTGCACCCAGTGCAATAGAGGTGGTAGAGCCAGGTGATAAGCCACCTCGCCAATCCGGCTGAGGACCTGGAAGGGTCCGAAGAAGCGCGGAGATAACTTGCCACCTCGACCAAATCTCCATATACCACGTCGAGGTGAGACCCACAAGAAGACGTGGTCGCCATCCTCGAACTCAAGTGGCCTCCGCCTCCTGTTAGCGTATGACTTCTGCCGGCTCTGAGCTGTCCTCATCCGCTCCTGGATGACCTGGACCTTCTCTGTCGTGGCCTGGACCATCTCCGGTCCCACAAGTGCTGACTCCCCAGGGTCTGTCCAGCACAAAGGAGATCTACAATGTCGGCCGTACAACGCCTCGTACGGTGCCATCCCGATGGTGGAGTGGTAGATGTTGTTGTACGCAAACTCCACCAAGGGTAGGTGGTCCTCCCAGCTATGACCAAAGTCGAGGACACATGCGCGGAGCATGTCCTCGAGAGTCTGAATGGTCCTCTCCGTCTGACCATCCTTCTGAGGGTGAAAAGCTGTGCTCAGACGTAGCTGCGTCCCGAACGCCTCCTGTAACCCCTTCCAAAGCCGGGAAGTAAAGCGAGCATCTTGATCCGAGACGATAGATGATGGAACATCGTGGAGCCGCACAATCTCCTGAACGTAGAGACTTCCCAAGCTCTCCACGGATCCCTGCTCTCTGATGGGTAAGAAGTGTTCCGACTTGGTGATTCGGTCAACAATCACCCAAATGGAGTCGTGACCTTTGGAAGTGCATGGAAGTCTAGTCACGAAGTCCCTAGATATGTCGTCCCACTTCCACTCCGGGACCTCCAAGGGCTGTACCAAGCCTGCTGGTACCGGATGCTCTGGCTTCACCTGCTGGCAGGTGAGGCATCGAGAAACAAACTCTACTACATCCTTCTTCATGCCCGGCCACCAGTGCTATCGTCTGAGATCATGGTATATCTTCGCTACTCCAGGATGTACCGCCAAAGGGGAAGTGTGAAACAATCTCAGCACCTCCTCTCGCAAAGCGAATGGTACCATGGTACGTCCTTTAAAAAGGATGTCGTACTCTGCTCCAAGGGAGAAACCATCAGGTGAATGTCCCGAGGATATCTGTGCACGACGTGTCTCACAGTCAGTGTCCTCACGCCGTGCCTCTCTGACCCGCTGCAGTAGTGGAGGGGTGACTGTGAGAGACTGAAGGAAGGCTGCTCCATCTCTATCCACGAAGGATATCTGCAAAGAGGCTAGCTGCTATGTCGCCTCCTCAGGTAGCTGAATGCCCGTCCTCCTGCTGAGGGTATCGTCTACTACGTTCCCCTTCCCAGGAGTATAGACTATCTCAAAGTCATAGTCTTGGAGGAACTCGAGCCATCGCCCCTGTCTCTGGTTCAGGTCCTTCTGCGAGAAGATATACCTGAGACTCTGATGATCAGAAAAGACTGTAAAGCGCTCGACCATCAAATAGTGTCGCCATGTCTTCAGAGCGAAGACCACTGCTGCCAACTCCAGGTCATGGGTAGCGTAGTTCTGCTCATGTGACCTCAACTGTCGTGATCCATAAGCGATCACTGCCCACACCTGCATCAGGACGCAACCGAGTCCGGTCCCTGATGCATTGCAGTAAACTACGTACCCTACTCCCTCCTCAGGCAACCTCAAGATAGGTGCGCTAGTCAATCTCTGTCTCAGCTCCTGGAAGCTCTGCTGACATCTGTCTGACCAAACGAAGGGTTTCCCCTTCTTTTTCAATGTTGTGAGTGGTGCCGCAACTCTAGATAAGTCTGGAACGAATCTCCGATAGTATCTAGCTAGTCCCAAGAAACACCGATCCTCAGTCATGCTCCTGGGTGGCTCCCATGCTAACACAGCCTCGATCTTCACATGATCCACTGCAACTCCCGCCTCAGAGATAATGTATCCCAAGAAGTGGACCTCACGTATCCAGAACTGGCACTTCGAGAGCTTACCATAAAGCTGGTGCTATCGAAGTGTGTCTAGTACAACACGCAAGTGATAGGCGTACTCCTCCTCATTCGTAGAGTAAATCAGTATGTCATCAATGAAGACCACGACAAACCGATCATGGTATGGCTGAAAGTTCCTGTTCATGAGGGCCATGAACACTGCTGGAGCATTGGTTACACCGAAAGGCATAACCAAGAACTCATAGTGGTCATACCGACATCTGAAGGCCGTCTTCTGCACGTCCTCATCTCTGACTCTGAGATGATGATAGCCTGACCTGAGGTCTATCTTCGAGAACCACCGTGCTCCCTTGAGCTGATCAAAGAGGTCATTAATCCTCGGTAGCGGATACTTTTTCCTCACTATCACCTAGTTTAGGCGACGATAGTCAACACAAAGTCGCAAGCTCCCGTCCGTCTTCTTGGAGAACAATATCGGGGAAGCCCAGGGTGAAACACTGGGTCGGATGAACCCCTTGCCCTGCAAGTCCTCCAACTGTACCCGTAGCTCTCGAAGCTCGGCGGGGGCCATCCGATATGCTGGAGTGGATATCGGGGCTTTCCCGGGGTGCAATTCAATATAAAAGTCTACCTCTCTGTGAGGAGGTAGCCCTAAAACGTCGTCGGGAAAAACGTCCGCAAACTGATCCACCGCTACAGGAAAACCAAGACTTCGCACGTCAACTGCTCCAAGGATGAGGCTAGCCAACTGATGAGTAATGGGCTGTCCTCTCCTCCACGGAAGTCCATACTGTGCTACAAAGGCTCCCTTCTCGCCGGTGAAGGTGAACCTGCTCCCGTCGGTGGACACACATCGCACCTTGCGTCTAAAACAGTCAATATGCGCATGGACCTTAGATAACCAATCCATGCCCATGATGACGTCATAAGGCCTCGACGCTGCTACAAGAAGATCCCAGCCGAAGCTCTCGCCTCCAAGAGTAAGCTCACACTGCCGGCACCAGTGCGTAATTGTTGAGTCTGCTCCCGTAGGAGTCTCTAGCCGTAAGGATCGAGCCAACAGCTCTGTCGGAATCTCCGAGCTCTGAAAAAGGGAAGCGGCTATGAAATAGTGACTCGCTCCTGTGTCTATAAGTACTACAGCAAGGGTGGAATAGACACAAATAGTACCTCGAATCATCTCGGGTGCACCGTGGTCGTAGGCCTCTGCTACCTGGAGATGTGCCTGTCTCTGACCGCCAGCTCCCTGTGGTTGGGGTGGACCTCCTGGTGGTGGTGGTGGCAGAGCCTCAAAGCGTCGCCAACCACCTGCTGCTCGGCCAGCTCCTCTGCCTCGTCCGCCTCTTCCCTTCGGTCCGCCACGGTCGACCCTCTGCCTTTGCCTCGGTGGTCCCTCAAACGTCTGCTGCTCCTCTGCACAGCGGGTCGGGCAGTCACGAGCCATGTGGCCCTGCCCACTACACGAGTAGCACTGCCTGCCTCTCGAAAGACTGGCTCCTCGCTGTGTTCGTCGCACTGCTGAGCCAGTGTCCTGAGGTCGTTTGCCTGAAGGTCTGGTCTGTCTAAACCCATGAGTCATCCGTCGACTGCCAGCTGCAGAAGACTCTGCCACGTGCCACCCTGCGGTGGGTCTCGGCGCTGGTGTAGACTCTGCAAGGAAGCTCTCGATCAAAAGAGCCCGCTCCAGTACTCCTGCCTGGGTCGGTATGCTGAGAGAGATCAGTGATGCCCTGATCTCGTGTCCCAAACCCTACTCGAAGGACCGGGCCCGGAATAATGGGTCCCGTACCATGTCAGTCGAGTAGCGCGAGAGATCAATAAATCTCGCCGAGTACTGAGCGACCGTCATGCTGCCCTGCCGTAGCTGAAGAAGGTCCTGGATACGCACCGCACGAAGGGTGGTTGGGATGAACTCCGAGCGGAAGAGGCTCTCAAAGTCCGTCCACAGAAGAGATGCCTCATCGTGCACCTGGAGCATCAAGCTCCACCATCGGCCCGCTGCTGCGTGCAGTAGGATCGCATCGATGATCACCATGAGGTCTGCAGGTGTCCTCACTAGCCTAAAAACTCGTACCACTGCCTCCAGCCAGTCCTCTGCTGCCTGGGGGTCCGTCTCCCCACGGAACCTAGGCGGTCGCTGGCGCTGGAACTCGTGCAGAGCTCCAAGGCGACGTGTGTCGTCAGCGGCTGGTGCTGGAAGCATCGGTGGCTCGGTGGGTAGAGCTACCACCGTTTCCACTACTGACAAAGGGCCCTGCACCAAGGTATCGTCGCTCGGTGGGCTGTCGTCACACTCGACTCTCGGAAGCCTAGCTGGCTGCCGTCGTGGGGCCATCCTGAAAAGGAAACAGGTGCGCCACGGTCAGAAAAATATACTTTGTGAGCTGATATAAAGTAATCACAAATAAAATATTGAAACACACAAGCAATCAATGTTTTCGTGCATTAAGTCGGAAATCATAAGTCAGAGTCCTGGTGTACGGATACGTCGGCCGCCGCACCAACACCGGACTCCCTGGACTGATAACCACACTCAATACGCTAAACATTATTGCTTCACATAGAAAAGATCAGAGTTCATGGCAGAACCGAACTCCTCTGATACCTATTTGTCACGACCGGTCCTCGGGGCCCGTGTCGTGACTACCCCAACCCCGCCTTCCATAGGCCAGGGGCTGGCGACTAGCACCAAGGCGTAAATCTCGGTAAAAAGGGAAGGCAATGCCTTTGTAAAGTAAATAAGAACCATAGAGTAAGTAAGCAGAAAGTAAACACTAAGTAAAAACAGAGTACAACTAAAAGTGAGGAAAAGTAAATAGGCCAGTATACAAACCCAAACTGAAGGTAAAGTACAACTCGAAAGGGAAAACAAGAACTATAAAGTAAAAGCCGCAACACCGATTTGTCCACTGGAAATCCCACCTTAAGGGTGGGTAAAGATAGCTCCACTGCTCCACGGGTCCCACCGTCTGCTCCGAGTACGTCCCGCCCAGTGGTCCTCCTCTAGGTACCGTCCTGCTCTGTAAGCCTCAACCACAATCAACGATGTCTGTCGTCTGCAACCAACACAACTTAGTGCGGGCATAGTCCGTGCAGGGGTGAGTATAAGCTACTCAGTAGGGTCCACGAGACCCCAGAAGGTCTCCCAATATCCACAAACGATAAACCACAAAGGTGAGATAAAAACACGAAGTAACAACCGACATTGCTTAGGTATATGCCCATACATATACCTAAGTCATCGATTCCAATACGCTCCATCCTCCGAGCCCAAGTACAACTCAGTCCACACAGGAAAGTATACGTATTCCACACAGGAAAGCAAAATGAAATCCACACAGTATAGCACAACAAAATCCATACAGGAAGGCAACAGGATTCAGCTCACACAGGTATACTTCTTCGAATGACGATAAAGATGATCTCTGATCCATCTAAGTCGTCGGACCCACGAAGTATCGATAGGTAACTAACCCCCGCAAAGACCCACACAGGATCAGGCCCACATAGGACCTTTAGGCGCTGGTTCACACAGGACCGCTGAGCGTAAAGACCCACACAGGATCGGACCCACACAGGATCGGGCCCACACAGGACCTGTAGCACTGATCCATGTAGGATCGCTGAGTGATGTAGTCATCGTCGAATCCACACATGATCTCTGTACTGTCGTCGTCGCAGTCACAGTAGCAGTAGCAGTCACCGTCGCAGGCAGCACTAGGGTTCCCGCACACAACAAGCTCGTTCGGGAGGGTCCGCTCCATGAGCCGAGAGGCTGATACATCAACTGTCACTAAGTCCATAGTTGATGTATCCAAAAGTTCCGTATCGCCAACAGGAACTCAACGCAATAGACGACGCGTCGATCGGACGCCCGGTCTGAGAGTTATTGGCTTTTCCGTCCCAGGGGCCCGGATGGTTTTTAAGGAAAAACCAACCCGACCGTACTCCAACTGCGTCCAAACCTCGGGCGGGGTATTCCCAAAGATCCGTCTCACTAATAGGAACACAACAAAGCTGACGGCACGTCAATCGGACGTCCGTAGCTCAAGATATGAGCGTTTCCACTCCGAGGGCCCGGTTGGTTTCGTGTACGAACCAACCCGGCCGAACTCAAAGTTTTCCGAAACTTTGAGTGCGATATACCGAATCATCCGTCTCGATCCAAGGATCGTATCACCGCTGACGGTTCGTAAATAGGAGGTCCATAGATCATGTTATGGGAAAAAGACCCA
The DNA here is from genome assembly GCA_963277665.1 of Viscum album. Classification (NCBI taxonomy): domain Eukaryota; kingdom Viridiplantae; phylum Streptophyta; class Magnoliopsida; order Santalales; family Viscaceae; genus Viscum; species Viscum album. The sequence goes on from OY728140.1 coordinate 1,797,826,050, forward strand.
AGTCGATTTGAAAAAGGGGGGTCCGGGTCCGGGCCGACCCGGCCCGACCCCCCCTGGGTCGGTCCGAACCGGGTCAACACGACCCGGGTCCGACCCGGCCCGGCCGGCGGCGGCGCGGCCTGGGCGCCGCTCGGGTGCCACGTGCGGGGGTCAGATCCCCCACCTCTTCCCTTTTCCAGCGCGGCTTGAAGCCGCGCCTTGATTCCACGCCCCCCCCCCCCCCCTTCATGGGGGGCCGGTTTTGGCCAGCCGGGGGAATTAATTCCCCCGGTTTGTCTCCCTTCCAGCCGGCCCGACATGGCTGGCCGGTCCTTCCTCAATGGGACCGGCAAGGCCGGTCCCTTTTCCGGCTTCCGACACCGGCGGCCCGGCTGGCCGCTGGTCTTCCCGTTTCCGCCGCGGCCTGGAACCGGCCGCGATCTTCGTCGTCCGGTGCGGTGCGACGGCATCGCGCCCCTCCGCCGCGGCCCCGCTCCGGCCGTCGCACCTTTGGTTTCCTTCGACGCGGCGCGATGGCATCACGTTCAAGATAGTCTTTCCACGGCGTGGCGTGACGGCGCCGCGCAATAATCGTCGAATGATTTCCGCGTGGTGCGACGGCACCACGCCATCTCATTCATCAGAAGAAAATATTAATAAATGAGAAAAAAGGAGGGGGGAATTCGGCCATGTTTGTGTGGTCTGACCCCTCTCTCGTTAGATGATAACCCTTAAATATTTATCCAAAAGATTATCATAGTAGAACCAAGAACGAGAGTAAATCAATATTCAACAACAAACCCCTACCTCGGTTTCAAGATCGATGATCGTCAACGACCCGCGGAAGACGCGTCATGGTGGTCGGCGTCACGGAAGAAGGACGTCGATGTCTTGAGTGAGGATTCGAAGTTCTTTGACGATGATTTCGTCGCGGGAAATCGTCGGGGAAGAGTTGACGCGGAAGAAGACGTCGCCGGTGTCGCGGGTATTGCGTCGCGGAAGATGGTTCCCGAGAACGTGGCGTTCTTCGTCGAAGCTCGAAGGTTCTTTGCATTCTTCGTCAAAGCTTGAAGAAGAAGAAGAAGAAGAAGGCTTTAAAAACTCACAAGGAGGCTAGAGAATTATAACAAAATAAAATAAGCTAAGGGCTTATTTTATTTACTCAACCAAACCATTTGAAATTCAAAGGTTTGAATTAAGACAACTCAACCCATTTAATAACCCAACTTGTCATGTTAATTAAAAGAGAAGGATAAGGGAGTTTTAATAGTGAAGAAGAAGAGTTATGCTTCAGGTGGGCCCCACCACACTTAATCCTCCCAAGGGAGGTGAAGTGTATGTGGGTCCCACCACTAACTCCCTTTGGGAGAAGTTAATCAATAAGTTAAAATAAAAATGTGTATTCCACAATTTTTATTTAACTTATTCTAAACTCCAAAAAACTAACTCTCAACCCGAAATAAACGCAACCTCGGAAAAGGTCTCCTTATGCGAATATTGGCGCTGCGAGTTTATCGGTGTCCTCAGATTTCAATTCCGAGCACCAGATAAAAAGTTAGAAATTCCCGCTCGTTCGTTCACGGAACGTACCCGAGCCGAACTTCGAAAATTAATTCCGGGCACTCCGGGCCTCGGAATCAGGTGCCGTCAGAAACCGCGTTCTTGTAAAATTCCAAATAAAATTACGAAAAAAATTTCCCTTGATTTTACGGGTCTTTACACTAGAGAATAATCACTTATTTTAGGGTTTGATACATTATTTTCATGTCCATAATCCCATCATTATAAAATTTACATTCTTATGATTATATCAAGAAATATTATAAAACACATTTTTTCCATGATATATTATTAAATTAGGACTTATTGTTAAATCCCATTATATAGAACACATATATCATTAACGTGTAATGATGGGTTCACCCAGAATTGTTCTTTAATGAATTGGGTAATTTTATTGTCTCAAGACATGTCAATTATTGGTATTAAAGAGTAATCCTAATACATTTTGGGACATCGTTCACCATGTGATATTATCTAAGCTGGTATCCTTGTATAATGTTTGTGTCATGTTATATGATTGTACCACATTTATTATAATTATATGATCTTATGATACCATATCGTTTATGTTATGATTCCATGAGATTATTCATGAGACTACTCGTTTACGATATCATGTTATATTTTCACTCACATGTTATGTTTCCTTGAAATGTTTATTCCCATACAATGCCTTTTTGATCACCCCCTTATTTATTTAATCCCCATGTTATCAAAAAGAGTTTTAGGACCTCAAATAGAATTAGGATATCATTATATAGAATAAATTGAGGATGTCATGTATAAGATTCATATGATGTAATATGAACCATGTATTTGAAATACACCAGGCGTCACAATCATTGGGATTATAATTGTTTGATATTTATTTTTTTTAAATAATGTAATAATATGTTTTAGATGCATTGGTAACTATACTGTTATATTCATAGGCATGTAAAATGTATAGTTCTTTTGGTATTTTCATTCATGTAATTTTACTTGTATTTTCTCTCATTCATGTATTATGTACCATTTAGATTTTCATATATATTCTATTGGAATGATTAGTTGTTATCATGCATTAGATATATGTGTCTATTTTATGTTGATATAGGCTAACTAATACCATATTGTGTGACTTACCTAATTGATATTAAGGGTTTTATGTACAATGGAAGCATCTGATGGGGCATGCCCAACATGGAATTTTTCATAAAAAATAATTAATCCAAGATTCCCAGGATAATAAATTTAATGATTAAAATAAATGAATAAATGAATAATTAATGATTTAATTATAGGACAAAGACACGAGATCATCACATATTATTTATAATTATTTTGAATAATTAAATAATTAATTTGTGATTAATTATTTCTTCATTGATGGATATGAAAATATCTAACATCTTAAAACCATTTTTGATATAAATAAAGTGTAGATTCCCCCAGTGGTGACCCACACACGTTCCAAGAACCTATAAAAGTAGTCATAAGAATCTCTATATGCTACTGCGGTAGGTATTGATGCATGTGCTGTCTATCTTTGATCACCCTGATAATCTACTGATGAATGATTCTTTTTTATCTCTCTAGACTCGAGGGTGCTATTGGAGTGTGGTCTTTCCCTGTTCATTAGCGTTTTCTTACAGCGGGAGCACATATGGCTTTGAGAGAAGTCCATTTCGATGTCGTTGTGCACAGGAATATAAAATTGGAATCTCATAAAGAAAATAATATAATTATGTTTATATACTTCTAGGGTTATAAAATAATAATTATTCATTTGACATTATTATTTTTAATTTATAAAGTACTCCATATCAATAATAATATTATTATTAATTTTTCATTACATGATAAAAACTTGCTAATTAAATTAAATATTATTTATTCATTTAATTCTTAATATATGTTATTTCTCATTGAAAAATAAATTTTTTTCTTCCATTACTCTTCAATAATTATAAGGACTGGAATAATGAGTATATATAAAAAAAATATCAACCCATTATTTTCAAATAAATAAATCAATATTATATTGAGTAAATTGAAAATAACTATTTGATATATACTCTGCACACACAAAATTATATCAAATAAATGATGAAAGAAAATATACGATCAAGAAAACATGAATATTTATTAAACCACTTGTGGGAATAATATTTATTTAACATGTTAAATAAATATATTTTTATTATTTAACTGAGGATTTGGATATAACTTTTGTGCGACCCTCTAGACCTCTTTCTTAGTGTCATAAGGTAAAACATCCCAATTTCCAATGTTAACATCAATAAACATGCCATGGTATCAAAAAAAAAATGAATTCAATGTCAAAATAACAAAAAATTACATAAGACTGCTTATTGTATAATATAATCAAATTATCTCAATATTTGTAATTATGTTGGTTTCAGGATGGTTCCATCAACCTATGTTCTCCATGTTACTTTTTTTTTGAAATTGAATATCACTTTAGAACACAATTTCCATGAATTAATGTAGGTTATATCATTTTTTTCAATGACCATATGATATAAAATTATATTAAAGGACATTACATATAAATTATTTCATACATTATTCATTAATGAAATATTACTCGACACATGCCCAATATGTCCACATTCCCACAAAAATATTTCATCTCGGTTTTAATCATCACATAAATTTACATGACATGTATCATCAATTATTAATAATATTTAAGTATAGTAACCAATACACATGTCCACAAATAGGAATATCTGATGACACATATAAATGTGGATTTCATATAGGTCGGTCCCATTCTCATTATTTCCTACACTAGAAATTACCAAGGGAGTACACCATGAGAAGGTTTCTCAAGATCATATTCACCTCCACCCCTGATAGAAAATATCATTTGTTATACACCAACGATTTCATCTGGATATAAAGCATATATTTATGAAAAATTATCATGTTTTATTCAGGTTCTAAATATAGTGGGGAACTACTATGACCTTTCCATGCAACACATACTCTTAGTAAATTATCAAATAGTATGTTATGAAAAAGTACAATCATGATGTGATAATAAGTTTATAAATATTTTAAACAATGAATAAATGTTATCACATAGTAAATATAAGTTGTTTCATTGATACCAACATAAATATAATTAAGATTTCACTAGAGGTAACTATTTACAACCTTTAATCTAGTATCACTTACATGATACTCATTCATCTACTGAGATATGAATTTTGTTAATAGATACTCCACATTTTATTTCATTGAAACCATTCACTCTAAAACATCACCCCTATAAGAAAAATACCTCATTTGGTGATACATTTCTTGTACATTTTATGTTTTTTGGAACTAACTTTTATCTTTTACAGTATCCATCACAAAAATATTATCATAATACAATGTGATAGTTAATTTAATTATCGGTAAAACATAAATACCATAGTAAATGTTTCATTTCCAAATAGAATATTTAGATGCATAAAAAGCTACTATATATTATTAATCTATTATACCATCAGTTGGTACTAGATTATTTTAACTCTTCTAGATCACAACACCTCCAATAAGATTGTAAACACATACTGGATTTGGCTTTAGATCATTCAAATCCATTTGAAAACCAGAATCAGTATAACCCATAATTTCTAGCTCCTGGTACCCTCCATACACCATAAATATATCCTATGTTCTTATAATATACATGAGGATAGTAATAATATAATAAAAATTCTATTCTCATGGATTATCAGGATATCCTCATATTATTACCAATCTGTAGGAAACAAAATGTCTATTACAAACATGAGATTCATGATTTATCCTACCACTAAATCATATGGGATCTTACACATTATTTCTTTCTAGTATTTTTTATAAGGATTCATTTTCTTATAATGATGTATACCATGTGACACTGAAACCAATCCATTCATGGATTGTTCAATACTAAATCTATTTAGTATCTGATCAATGATTATACCATGAATTTGTCTAAGAATCCTATCCAGTTTCTCTAGAATTATCATCATACCCAGAATGTGAGATACTTCACCTAAGTCCTTAATTGATACCATCCATTTAAACCTTCTTTTAAAAGACTATAAAATTGGCTTGTCACTCGCTCAAAAAGTAGTTTTTTTTTTCATAAATTGAGGGGGTCTAAATTAATGGAGCACTTGGGAATAACCAATGAAATTGAAATAAAAATCATTTGGAATAGATCCTTTATAAAAATAATAATGAGACTATCACCATAATATACATTACTTTATTGATTTTTCATAGTAAAGTCCTAATCCCTACATATTTGAGAAATCTCCATGACCATTCTTTGAAGGGACTTGAATTTATGAATGTCATACACCACAGACCATCAGAAATTATCATTTCATTTGTAAATTAACAAGATTTTTGGTGTCCAAATAAAATAAGGTAAGTTAAATATTGTACAACCTCAAAATAGAGAGGCCACTAAGAATTAATTTAATATCCACATCTAAATAATTACTTAAACCGATGAAAGTTGTGAAGATGAGAAACATTGAACCCCTTTAATCTTGAAACAAGACTCCTAATCACATGAAACCATGGTTTCATGATCTATACACATTTAGTTTTAAACCAATCCATGGTTCCCTTCACCTGTCACAACTATCTTTTTGTGCAGGTTCCCTACCTTCTGAAAATAGCACTAACCTACAAACCCACCCACTACTGGTAACAAATTATTCTCCATAAGGTTGTAGGTCACCAAATTCTCCGATCAATGATATGATATGATGTTTCATGAATATAAAATAGAATTACATGCACTATCTTCACTTGTTATGAGCCTTTCATAGTACCCAACAAGCCGAATTAAAGGCCATGACCTAGGCCCAAATAGAATGTAATTGATGATTGAACCCATGAAACTATGAGGGAAATAACATATTCATATCATCACCCTATATAGAAAACCCCATCATCAACCTAAAATGGTTCCCTAAAAAATAAAATCATTCACCTTAAAAAAATGTTTTCTTGTAGATTCAATGATGGGGCTCTCACAGACCATGCAATGGGAATCTAGCTACACTCCTTTCCAATAAGTACTATTCCACAAACAAATACTAATTAGACAATAACAACATTCCCACTAAAATCTTGTAAACATATTATCACATTTATTCTTAATGAAACAATAATATTTTATAGCTTTATTGTATCAATTGTTCCATGACCTTAATTCTTTATTCAATCTGAAAATTCTTTTTTTCCCAACTTTCTTATCTTTTTAGAATTGCTGGAGTTACAAACCCTTCTGTTCGTATCATTTATACATCAATTAGAAGGTTCTCATTAAGGACTATTTTTATTGAAATCCATCTTTTGAATTTCATATCCTTGGTAAGATTATACAGTTAGTGAAATTTTAAAAGGGCTCAATATTATACTTCATCAAGTATCCATATCCATATCTACTCATGTAATCATTAAAATTTTTGAAGTAAGAAAACCCACCTCAACCTTCTTTAGGAAATGGTTCACACACATCAGTGTATTTCAGTCCTATATGTTCTCTGGCCCTTTCACCATATCAAATAAATGTTGTTTTTGCCATTATACATTATATACAAGAATAACATATTTCAAGTGTTTTAATATCTAAGTATTCTAAATAACCATATTGGTAGATATTTTTCAAACAAATTTCATTTACATAACCTAGAAGGGGATTACATATATGGTTGTTGTATCATCCTTGCAATCATGATTCTTTATCAATTGATAATATTTTATTTTATGACTTTACTAAAAAATACCTTTATTTAAATTTTGGAAACCATAACATATCTCATCTTTATGAAATAAAAAAAATTATTCCCAAATTTAAAAAATATCTATCTAGGAAGTCTACAAAAATTATGTTCTTGGTAATAGTTGTTATATAATTAATATCTATTAAAACCAATATTATTCATATTGAAAATGAAATGTGGTAATATCAAATGGATATTTAAGTCATCCTCGAACCATTGGTAGCATGAGAATACACTCATAATCTATAAATCATTCAAAATAAACTTGGTTTCATAAATTAGATTCAATTTTGGGCACAACAAGTTATATCTAATACCCAATTCATATATATTGAAATATTACAATAAATAAGTAATGAACCATTATCTTCCATTTTCTTCTAGGTGTAGTTCATCTTCCAGTTTTGTGAATTTTGACATAGAAAACATATTTCTTCAATTTCCATTCATTTCATCTCAATCTTCCACTTCAAGGAATGATGGTGCTCAAAATATTTAGACTTCTTATGAGTTTTAAGATGCTTTTTATAGTTCATCCTTTACATATTAACTATAATGACTATAGGGTTATCACTGCCCATGACTATTCAACTTGGAAATTCAGATTCAGTAGTCCTGAATGACTCCTCTCATTATTTCACATATTAAATTTGATTATAAAACAAGTAAGGACATTGGGTAGTGAGAAAATTATTATATTTTTCTAAAAATTATCTGGTCAAGGGTGCATGGTTCCCCATAACTAGGCGACCCCAAAGTTGCTGAATGGATTATATAACCATGAAGGATAACCGCATGGCATGTTCCTCTTGGACAATGAGGGGTTCATAGTTACTGATCAGTGTAGAAAACAATGTTGGCAAACCATGTGACCTATCAAGGTCATTAAAAAGTGGAACATTGTTCTTTTATGCCCTTTTAATTTTACTTTAAATAACCTCATATATTCCCCATGTAGGATTTTAATCTATGGTAGCTTCCTCCATGGATTATTGGATCCTATTATCATCACTCTCCAGGTAGTTTTGGTTTGGTAACATCAACTAAACATCATGTAAGTCTTTTATACTTTGATTTCTCACTTTTTATAATGTTTTTATTCACTACCTCTTTGGTACTTATTTTAAAGTGGGTTATTTGAACTAAGGATGGTCTGATATTGATATTTACAGTGAAATCATGATGATTTTTGTATGATCATGTCTTTATAGGGTCTTTTTGTGGTGAAATTATTATTTTATACAAATTTATAAATGTTTCCAAGTGTGGGGTAGGTGGTTCCATGATTTTACATTGTTAGATGATTTTGTGATTCTGTATTGATTGTTTAAATGTGTTCTATAGATTATTTTTGTTGTTTGAAATGTGTTTTGTAATGTTTTTGTGTTTTCAAATGTAGTGAAATTTATTTTTCCAATGAAAATTGGAAATGTTTCATGCGTAATTTGTTGTGGTTCTTCTTAAATATGATTTATTCCATGTGTGAGTGGTTATAAATTCATTATCAAAGGGATTTAATGGTTATGATGTGTTGAAAGTTTATTTTCCATGAGAAAGGGATGATTATTTCTTGTTAGCTTCTTATTTGTGTAACTTAAATGTAACTACAAATTGTGAATGTGCTGTGAATTTGGATATAAAATGGATTTTATGTGACTGTAAATTTAAAATGGGATTTTTTCATATAAATGGTTGAATCTCATATGTGTTATTATTGTTTTGTTTCCAAATGGGTATCATAAATCTCGAAAATGAGGCAAAAATGTATTTCCAATTGGTGTTGGTGTGTGTGTGAAATGGAAATTTGTTTTCGTTATATGAAATTGTGACTCTATGTGGATTTTGATCATTGGATCAATATGAAAATGTTAAAGTTGTGATTTCATTGTGTGTTCATGATTCATGGAATGTGTTTGTGAAAGTGATTATTTATGTGGTATGTGAAATGTAAATTTAGAACAATTGGAATACCTCGTATGTAGGTGGGCGTACTAGAACTAGTATTCTATTTGATTCAGAAGGGGATAAGGCCACGATTTATATATAACGATTGATGCTAAAACACTAACAAAACATGTTATATGATTGGAGACCACTTGGAATTTTAGTTGACATTTCATTAGTGGATTGTGCATGGGATCACTATTTTTTGGATTATGATGTGGATGGTACTATAACATTGTATTGACTCATCTCTATTTATAAATACATGATCCCAAGCTACCAGATTCTACCCTTATAAAATTTTTCCACTTTTAAATATAAAAGAACATAAATGATTTCATAATATTTATTAAAATAGAGGACCTTTTACCTATTTATTTTTTTGAAAATTATATAAATGAATTACATTTTAACAAACTGCAATGATTGAAAATTAAATAAATAATGATTCTTCAGTGCACTACAACTATTGGAGAAATTCATCATGGTGTGTTTTCAAAACCAGTAAATGTTATTATATTACATAAGGTGAGCATAAAATTCCCAGTAAGGAGTTTCAAATAACCAATAAATTCCATAAATACTCTATTGAAATAAAAATATATTATTAAAATACTTTTATACGAATACATGAATATATATATATATATAGAAGTAGTATTTCACAAAATAATTATGCTTGAAAAGATGTTAGGAATTCTCTTTTGAAAATATTAATTTTCTATGGGTCATTAACAATACTTTCAAGACCATTTTGAAAACGATTAATACAACCACTCGTCATCACTAATACTTTTGGGTTCACACTTTATAAGCTCACATATTTCACTACTACTAATTTTTTAAAACCATTTCCCATTAAAATATTATCCTTATTTATTACCCAAAATAATTTCAAGAAAACATACATAATATTATTTCCTTTGAAAGAAAACAATCCTCTTCATGTCAACACTATTTCTATAACAGGATTCCAAATCATTTTAGGGTGAATCACATTCATGGAAAAACCCCAGTATTATTTAAAGATCTATATTTCATGAAACATTGATTTAAGTGCGTGCAAGATCACATAATGCTTGGGATGTAAAATATGAGATATATTATGGCCATACCTATTCATGCATGGAATTCAATGAGACAAAAATGCGACTTATCCCATAAAATAATAGCTTGACTCATCATTTTTCCAAAATTGATAATAATTATCTCATATAGTTATGTAACCATGGTGAATATAGTAATTTAATCATTCATAAATCTTTAATCAGTAGTTTGGGGTTGATAAATACCATTTATAACTTCTATTTGAATGAAAAATAATAATTTTACATAATGTGTTCATATTTTTATGTGTATATATGTATATATATATATAAATATATATACACATATAATTTTATTTGTATGTGATTTGAAAACATGAAACCCTTAGGTTTTATATATTACTCTTGGAAAATAAAAACCCACTTATATATTCTTATACAGAAATGTGTTGATATATATATATATGAATATTCGCTTGTATATATTAACATATATATAAATATATATAAATATATATATCACCCATGATTCATCAATTTCAAGACTAAGACATTCCCATATTTAAAAAAAATATAAATAATTTTTAAGACAAAATAAACCCATAACATCTATATATATTTTTATATATATGTAAAATACTAAGCTATGTATGTGTATATATGCATGTATATACACATATATATGGAAATCTTGGTAAGAGGATAATAAAATTATACCCTTAAAATTATATGATTCTAGAAAAAATTTCATTTAAATCAAGAAAAGCTATCATGTATGTGATTTTAATTAGAGAGATATAATCTTAAAAAAATCAATATATATATATTTGAACCTTTTTTTCATTTCAATGTATATAATAAAAAAAAATACTTACAAAATCAATTGAAAAAATTAAAATCCTCAACTAGTTAGAGGAAACTGAAGTGTAGAGGAAATCTAATGCCTTCTTATGAACCCAAACCAAAGAGTGTTATTGGCATGGGACATCTATCCATGGAGGAGGGTTGTCCCGTAATCTCATATTCTTATGAAAATTCTGGAGTCATAAGATTCTCAAAAAAGATAGGTTTTTTAATTAATAATAATTTTTTCTTATTTTTAAACAAAACTAAATAAACACCCTCAACCACAGGTCGAAAATTTTTTTGCTCTTCTTTTCATGTATAATGCCACTCAGATTAGTTTATATATTATTATCATTTTTTTAATATCTTATCTAATTAATTTTTCTTTGAGCTTCACATTTTAAACCAATTGATACATTAAAGTTTTCATATTTTGACTTTTGTTCCAACATTTTATTCCTCACTCTTCCCAATGAATTCATCATTTCAGCCTTTTCATTTCTTATACACGTTATCACACAATTTTTTTATTTTCTTTTTTCATCATACTTTTTAAAATATTCACATAACAAATTCATTAGAAAATCTTTTATAATATATATATATATATCTATGTGTGTGTGTATTTATTTTATATATGAGACTATATATATATAATAAATGTATAAAAATTATATATATATATATATATGTGTGTGTGTGTGTATGTATACAAATTTGTTTTTTAACTCGTATATAAAAGCGTATTTTATGGTAATAAAATAATTATATATTTACAATTTATAAATTTTATAAAATTAAAACATAATATATTTTCATATATATATAAAATATATTATCTAAATAATAATAATAATAATAATAATAACAATAGTTTTCATATAAAAATATTTTAACAATATTTAATAAAAAATTATTAAAACAACTTGTAATTGTCGGGTTTTATTTATTTCAAACTAATGGTAAAATATTAATAAATCCTTAGTTAAAATTAATTTCTATTTTAATTTTTTAGGTGTTACATTATTCCCCGATTACTGAATGTTATCCCCGCAAATTGTTCGTACACATAGGGAAGAGATTGTTAGACATGAGACAAATTTTTTTTTCAATTTTATTGAATTTTTTTAAATTAATTAGATCGTTTCCTCTGATACCAATTATAAATACCATAGGCCGAGCTAATGGAATCAATCCATATTAATGTTGTGAGATTTTTTAATATAAGATAACATAAATGAATACAAAATATTTATTACAATACATGACATTTTACCTATATAGGTTCTAGAAAATTGGATACCTGACTTACATTTCAATATACTAAAAAGATTTCAAATTATATAAATAACGATTCTTTAGTGCATTGCAACCGTAATATAAATATATCACGGTGAGTTTGTTGAAACTATAATTTTTTTTTTGATATAAAGATTGAGCATAAAATGCCAAGGGGTTTCAAAGAAACTAATAAATTCATTAAAACATTTGGTGAAATAAAAATACATTTCTAAAATAGATTCTCACAAATACATTAATATATATAGATAAATAATATTTCATCAACTTATTATGCTTGAAATGTTCTTTGAAACTTTCCAATGAAAATATTAATTTTATGTGGTTCTTCAATAATACATGGAACACCCTATTAAAAATCTTAAATACGGAAACACGTCATCACTATGACTTATGGGTTCACTCCCTATAAGGTCACATATTTCACCAGTGACAATTTTTTAAAAACATTTCTCATAGACATACCTTGCTTATTTCTTAGCCAAAATAATTTCCACAATACTTACATAATATTATCTCCTTTGTAAGAAAAAATATTTCTCATGTCAACACCATTTCCTCAAATGTTTTTAAAATCAATTCTTAGAGATTCCGTTTCATGAAAACCCCACTATTATTTGAAAGCTGAAATAGCATAAAACATGGATTTAAGAGTGTGCAAGATCACATAATGCTTGGGATGTAACATATGAGCTAGATAATGGCCATACCAATTCATGCAAGACAAGGTAAGATATAAAGATGCGATTTCTCACATTAAATAATAACTTGAATCATAATTATACAAAAAATGATAAGAATTATCACTTGTAATTATCTATCCAAGGTGAATATAGTAATTTAATCATTCATAAATCATTACACACTAGTTTTTGGTTGATAATTACCATTTATAACATTTATGTAAATGAAAAAGATTTATTATACATAAGGTGTTCATATTTACATGCATATGTGTGTGTGTGTGTGTACACATATATGAATATATAAATATATATTAACATATATGTTTATTTGTAAGTGATTTGAAACCATGAAAGACTTGCATCTGTAGGGTATATAAACTAATCCATAAAAACCTCTTATATGTACTTATAGCAAAATGTTTTAACATATATGTGTATATTCTCATGTATATCTACACATATTTTTTAACATATATAAATATATACATCATCCATGTATCATCAATTTTAAAAATAAAACGTTCAAATATTCACATATGTTTTATAAATGAGGATTAAAAAAACCCGCAATATATATATATATATATTGAAAATACTAAACTATATATTTGTATATAAGCATGTATGTAAACATATATTTGAAAATAATTGTAAGATAATAATAAAATTACAACCTTACAATAACAATATTTTAGAAAACATATCCTTTAAACCAATGAAATCTATCATATATTTGATTTGAATTTGAAAGATATGAACTTACATAATTATATGTGTGCGTTTGTGTGTGTGTGTATATTTATTTCATTTCAAAGTATATAATAAAAATAAATAAATATAAACCTTAAAAAATAAATTGAAAATAATAATATCCCTTACTAGTGAGAGGAAATCAAATCATGGAGGAAATCATTGACCTTGTTATGAACACGAACCAAAGAGATTTTTTGGTTCAGATCATCTATCCATGATGGAGGGTTATCCATTAATCTCGTATTCTTATAAATACATAGGTGTCGTTATAAGGCCCTGACCTTAAACCTTACTTAATATTGAATTAAATGAATAATTCCCATTAAGGATCTTTTCAGGTTTAGAGTTTTAGAGAATTAGATCATAACTATTACATCTCAAAAGAATACAATGTATACACTTATACTAAGTTTCCATAAAATAAAAACTCATAAAAAGAAACATGTCTAGTTCCATGTTTTTGATAGCATGACTTTCCCTTGATCCCATCCTTGACCCTATTCCACATTAATTACTTTGAAAAACATTTCAAAAAAACTAGGTGTGAGCATAAAAAGGACAGTAAGGGATACACAATGAATGAAAACTGTTAGTTTTTCAAAACAACAAGTAAACCATGTATACTTTATCAAATTATTGATTTTAACCATTGTTAAGTAGTAAAAACTCTTCACTGAATAAAAGATCATTACTTACCATTTTGTAACCAAAATATTACCATAAAACCCATATAAAGATCACATAACATATAAATGTAGCTTGGGACATAAACATACTTAAAAGGAATAACCATACGGTCGACATCCATCTATATCACTTAATGGAATAGCCATACGGCTGAATTCCATACCCAATGCATTGGAGGTTATAAAGTAACCACCGATCCTGGTTTTCATGAAAGCACCTATCATATGGTTTATCACGTAACCACCCGTCAAATGTCCAAGTACCATTATAAAATCATAAGACAAAAAACAAATATAATGGAAAGAAAACATTTCCACACTTTGATCACAATATATCACATAAATATATTGACATAAATAATCCATTAGAACCACCATTTTCAATACCAAAATACCTTAAAGATTATATGGTATTTATTTCATTTTAAAATCATTACGGATTGTTGAGGATGCCAAAGACCAAATAATACTCACTGCGGCGGAAAATGTCGTTGTCACCGCGTACGTTAAAAGAAACATTCCTTTTTGTCATTTTATAAAAAGCTTCATAGAAAAAGATTGATTTTGTATAAAATTAAAAGCCAAAAAGAGTTTATTCACCTTATAAAAGAATGTTGTGTATAAAACGAAATATTCCTCAATGAAAAAAGATTGTGACGAAGCCCCTTACCTCGAGTCCGACTTGACTCGATCATTATTTAACATCCAGAATAATAAACATGATTTAATTTCTACATGATTAAGAACCTTTTTAAAGTTCATTATTCTTTTTATATCACTTATTTCTATGTTGTAAACATTATGTAATCATTTATGTTAATACTGTTTGTTTTGTCGATATTTGGTCCTTAAGTCGAAAGTGGACTTCTTACAATTACATGTTGTTCATGTGGTCAAAGGTTCATTATATCTAGAATTATTTTCACGATTTAGAAATCATATATATCATATATATCCATCATATACATGTAATTATAATATTACATAATCATTTAGAGGTAATAAATGAAATGCACCGTTCATGGAGACGGTAAGCCGTACGTATGCATGAATGCTACTTTCATTTCTATGTCATATTAATGGAATTAAAACTAAATGAGAGATATGTATATTTTAATTCCATAATTATATTATTCATTTAGTTGTAACACAAATCATATATATCCATTATATATATGTACTTATTATTGTACATTACATTTGGGGATAAGAAATGAAATGCACCGTTCATGGAGAGGGTAAGTCGTACGTACACATGAATGCTACATTTATTTCTATCTCATACTTTAATGGAATGAAATAACAATGATATAAAGTTATATTATAATTCCAATATATCATCATATATAATAAATTTAAATCCATCCTTTATACGTCCCACATATGGCATCAACGAATCAAATCACTTTGATGGGGCGGTAGTACACACTTCCTAAAATGAAAATATCACATTTACCCATAATGGAAACCATAAAGGTATGATATAAATGAAAAATAAAAAAGCTAAAGGAAAACATAAAAATACTATATATCATATATAAATATAGTGAAATCTTAATGGCCACCTTTGAAGGAAGGTGTTATATGAGTGTTGAACAATCATCGTTTCGTGAGACAGAAATTCACCATCCACGGAAATAGTATGTTCTTTAACCATTAGATGTTGGTGTGTGTATGTGTAGCTCAAATAATTTTTATAACAACATACTAGTATATTTAGGATACTAGTGTTTTTAAAAAAGAAATGAATAAAAAGAGTTTAGAGGGTTGGAGAAGCAAAATAACACATAAGAACACAAGAGAAAACACTACCTTTAAAACGGGTAACTCTTTTTGATTTGAACTCAAAGGCTTACTTGGGAAGACTTCTGCCCAAAGTGAGGATTCATGGAGTAAGTGAGGATTTTTGAGAGACAAAATGGACAGGGTTTGGCTGATCCATTGGCTTTGGAAGTGTGGGTAAGGTGGTAGAGGTGGAGGCCTTTTATAAGAGGATAGGAGGGGCACTCTTGGAATGTTATAAAAGGTTACTTTATTATAAAATAATTTTATAATAAAAAGGGTCCCAAAATTATATATTTAGAGGCTAAGGTGATAAGAGTTCAAAATCCACCCATAAAATAGGTTTTTGACATGTGTATGTCTTAGATTTTACATTATATTTTCATTTTATTTAAATCATTAAATAATGAGGTAATCATTGCATCATCATTGTGTCATAAATAATATAATTTATATAATGCATAAAAATTATAAAAAAAATATCATGATGTAGGTAATATTTTTATCTTTCTAATGAATATTTATAGTCATAACTCTGACTTGTATAACCCCATTTAAAAATTGTTTTAGTAAAACAACTCATGTTTGTGACATTTTTATTTTAACATTAAATAAAAAGATATTAATGTCATTATCCTACCAAAGTGGCTCCATGGGGTCCCAATGTTGACCCATGGATTGTCTTGGTCGTCCATTACACATCCAATAAAGGTAGGACATGTGTATAGGTCATTTCATATTATTAAAACATTATTTGTACCTTAAACTACACTAATTACCTCTAATCACGATTAATAAACATAAAAGTTACTATTCACCAAAAAACTATTTTAATCCCATTGAACCACATATTAATTATTAATGACAACAATGTATGTAGGATTTGGGAAATTGAAAACACAGAAGTGGTAATGTTTCATTTATACAAAAAATCAGTTTTTTAAGTACCACTTAGTGGTTTTACTATTCATCAAAAATTGATGTTTTCAGAAAAATACCAAAACTGCCCCCTAAGCTATATTTGATATTCAGAATTCAAAAATGATGTCTATATTAAAAAATTAAAAAAAATAACTTGAAATAATTAATTTAATAATTAATTCCCGCTTTCAAAACAAATATCGTGTTTTTATGAAACAAAAAGTATCAAAAGATTGACACTAGTTTATATCCGATTTAAAAGTGAAATTAATTCCAATGACCACA
Source organism: Viscum album (assembly GCA_963277665.1). Taxonomy (NCBI): domain Eukaryota; kingdom Viridiplantae; phylum Streptophyta; class Magnoliopsida; order Santalales; family Viscaceae; genus Viscum; species Viscum album. The sequence continues at coordinate 1,797,843,629 of OY728140.1, forward strand.
ATTGGATTAAATGATAAAAATATATTCTAATTTCAATTTAATACCAATTAAAATGATAATATAATCATATAAATAATTTATATTAAAAAGAGGTTTTTTATTAAAATAAAACATTTTTCACTATTAATTAAAAAATGAACTTTATCGGAAAAATACCAAAAATTTACACAAAGTAAATTTTTATATTCCAATTCTAAAGAAGAATTTTATTTGATCCAATAGAATGTATAAGAGTGACCAAAACTATATTTAATTAAGGTTCACCATCAAAAGGCGATAAGTGGACCTTTAGTGAAGATTAGAGTATATATGCCTAAAATTGAATTCTTTTTGTATTTTAAGCCTTTATCCTTTATTGGATAAATGTAAAAACATTTAAAAAACATATATAAACATATTTTAGTTATTTATATTCATTCCCACCAATACAACAGCTACGTGTTAACTACCATTTAAAAAAATATTATTTTATTACTAGTGTGCAATGTAAGATTTCAAAGAAACTCTTTGCTGCGTATTGGTTACGCTATCGAACATAGAACCCACTTTATATTAAAATTAATATTTAATTTGTAAATATTAATAAATATGAGAATGTATTATTCTTTATTTACCTGGGATGTTACATCCTTCCCCCCTTTTGGAAATTGCGTCCTCGCAATTTTATTGACTTATCAAAATAAGTGGGGATATTTATCCCTCATAGCATTTTCAGATTCCCATGTTACCTCTTCAACCATATGGTTTGTCCAAAAAACCTTTTCCTGGTGAATTAACTTATTTTGAAACACTTACTCTCTTCAGTCATGATTCTAGACTAGTTGTTCTTCATAAGAGAGATTCTCTTCCAACAGAACTTCCTCTGGGCTCAAAACATGAGATGTATCTGGAATATACTTTCTCAACATCAAATAATGAAAAATATTCTATACCAGAGATAAAATCGGAGGTAAAGACTCTCGGTAAGCAACAGATCACACTCTCTCCAGAATTTCATATGGTCCAATGAACCTTGGACTCAGCTTTCCTTTCTTACCAAATCGCACCACACTTTTCCTTGGTGAAACTTTGAGAAAAACTTGATCACCTACCTTGAAAGATAGATCCTTCCTCGAGTTATCTGCATAACTTTTTTGTCTGCTCTGAGCTGTTCTCATGTGTTTCTGATTCAACTGAACTTTTGCTGCCATATCTTCTACTAATTCTGGTCCCATTAGCTTCCTTTCACTCACTTCATCCCAAAAAGCTGGAGTTCAACACCGTTTTCCATATAATGCTTCAAACGGAGCCATCTTTATACTGGAATGAAAACTGTTATTATATGAAAACTCAACCAATGAAAGGTGTTTGTCCCAACTTCCCTGATAATCTATCGAACAAGCACAGAGCATATCTTCCAAAGTCTGAATTGTTCGTTCTGACTGCCCATCTGATTGAGGATGAAAAGTTGTACTAAAAATCAATTCAGTACCCAAAGACTTCTAAAGGCCTTTCCAAAAGTTAGAAGTGAGCCTGGGATCACGGTCAGATACAATGGAGAGAGGAACTCCATGTAACCTAACTATATCTTTAAGATAAAAACGGGAAAGTTGATCTCGGGAAAAAGTATCTCGTATAGCAAGGAAATGAGGAGATTTAGTGAAGGGATCAATAATAAAACAGATTGCATTATTACCTTGAGGTGTCTTTGGAAATCCCACAACAAAGTCCATGTATATATTCTCCCATTTCCACTCTGGTACTGTTAAAGGGTAAAGCATCCCTTTCGGTAACTTATACTCTGCTTTAACCTGTTGACTAGTAAATCACTTCACAGTAATGTCAACAATATCCCTTTTCATTCCGCCCCACCAATAATACTCTAGAAGATCCCTATACATCATAGTACTTCTTGGATGAACTGAAAATGGAGAACTATGAGCTTCATAGAACAACTCTCTCTTCAACTGGTAATCACAAGGCAAAAATAATCACTTCCCAAATCTCAAAACACAATCATTATCAATGTTGAATTGAGGAAACTTACCCTTCTGAACCAACTCTACCTTTTTCTGCAACACGTTGTCTTGCTTCTGTGCTTGCTTAATTCTGTCTGATAGAGAAGATTTCACTGATACATGAAACAAAACAGAAGATCATCCTACACCAACAACTTCTATTCCAAATTTCATCAAATCAAAAACAAAAGGATCTTGTTCCAAACATAGAATGGTTAATGAATCATAACTTTTTCGAATCAAAGCATCAGCCACTTTATTTTCTTTTCCCGGATGGTAATGAATTGTACAATCATAATCCTTGATTAATTCCATCCATCTCCTTTGTCTCATGTTCAATTATTTCTGAGTGAATATATACTTTAAACATCTGTGATCAGTATATATTTCACACATTACTCCATACAAATGATGCCTCCAAATTTTTAGATCAAAAACAGCAGCAGATAATTCCAAATCATGTGTAGGGTAATTTACATCATGAGTTATCAATTGATATGAAGCATATGCAATTACCTGATCATTATACATAAGGACACAGCCAAGTCCCTTCAACGAAGAATCACCATATATAAAAAACTCCCCATTCCTGGAAGGAAGTTCCAAAACTGGAGCATTCACCAATCTTATTTTCAACTCTTGAAAACAATCATCACATTCTTTTGTCCAGATAAACTGAACACCCTTCTGAGTTAGTTTAGTCATTGGACTATATAACCATGAAACTTTTTCAACAAACCTTTAGTAGTAACCTGCAAAACCAATAAAACTAAGGATCTCGGTTACATTTGTTGGTCTTGCCCATTCTTCAACAACTTTTGTTTTAGTAGGATCAATAGTTATGCCATTTTTTGAAACAACGTGACCAAGGAAAGAAATTTGTTGTAACCAAAACTCACACATGCTGAATTTTCCATAAAGTTTCTTTTATTTTATGTTTTACAAGATAACACATAAATTACTTTTATTCTCCTCTTTACTTTTAGAAAACACCAAAATATCATCAATAAACACAACAACCATTTATCACCATTTATTTTATGGAATCTTAGTAGAAGTGTATACATCATATATATCCAGCATATACATGTATTTATAATATTACATAATCATTTAGTGTTAAGAAATTAAATGCAATGTTCATGGAGATGGTAAGTCGTACGTACGCATGAACGCTACTTTCATTTCTATGTCATATTAATGGAATTAAAACTAAATGACAGATATGTATATTTTAATTCCAGAATTATATTAATCATTTATATGTAACATACATCATATATATCCATTATATATATGTACTTATAAAATTACATTACATTTGGGGATAAGAAATGATTTGCACCGTTCATGGAGACGGTAAGCCGTACGTACGCATGAACACTACATTCATTTCTGTCTCATACATTAATGGAATGAAATAATAATTATATAATGGTATATTATAATTCCAGTATAACATTATATATAATAACTTTATATCCATCCTTTATACGTCCCACATATGGCATTAACGAATCAAATCACTTTGAGAGGGTGGTAGTCCGCACTTCCTAAAATGGAGATATCATGTTTACCCATAATGGAAACCATAATGATATGAAATAAATGAAAAATAAATAAGCTTAAGGAAAAAATAAAAATATTATATATCATATATAAATATAGTGACATATTAATGGCCACCTTTGAAGGTGTTATATGATTGTTGAACAATCATCATTTCGTGGGCCAGAAATTCACTATCCACAGAAATAGTATTTTCTTTTACCATTTGATGTAGGTGTGTGTAAGTGTAGCTCGACTACTTCTTATAAAAACATCCTAGTATATTGAGGATACTGGTGTTGTTACAAAATAAATTAATAAAAATAGTTTAGAGGGTTGGAGAAGCAAAATAAAACATAAGAACACAAGAGAAAACACTACCTTTAAAACGGGTAACTCTTTTTGATTTGAGCTAAAAGACTTCCTTGGGAAGACTTCTGTCCCAAGTGAGGCTTCAAAGAGTAAGATATGTATGTGGAGGGACAAAATGGATAGGGTTTGGATGAGCCAAAGGCTTTGGAAGTTTGGGTAAGGTGGTAGAGGTGGGGGCCATTTATAAGAGGAGAGGAGGGGCACTCTTGGAATGTTATAAAAGGTTACATTATTATAAAATTATTTTCAGATAAAAAGGGTCAAAAATTATATATTTATAGTATAAGGTGATAAGAGTTCTAAAACCACCCATCCAATAGGTTTTTGACATGTGTTGGTCTTAGATTTTACATTATCTTTTCATTTTGTTTAAATCGTTAAATAATGTTGTTATCACTGCATCATCATGGTGTCATAAATAATTTAATTTATTTAATGTCCAAAAATTTTTAAAAAAATATAATGATGTAGGAAATATTTTTAACATTCTAATTCATATTTATAGTAAAAAATCTGACTTGTATAACCCCATTTAAAAATTGGATTAGTAAAACAACTCATGTTTGTGACATTTTTATTTTAACTTTAAATAAAAAGATATTAATGTCATTTTCCAACCAAAGTGGCTCCATGGGGTCCCCAAGTTGACCCATGGATTTTCTTGGTCTGAAATGACACATCCAATAAGGGTAGGACATGTGTTTAGGTCATTTCATATTATTAAAACATTATTTTTACCTTAAACTACACAAATTACCTCTAATCGCGATTAATAATCATAAATGTTACTATTCACAAAAAAATTATTTTAAACCCATTGAACCACATTTTATTTCTTAATGAAAACCATGTATGTCAGATTTTTGAAATTCAAAACACAGAAGTGGTAAGGTTTCATTTAAACGAAAAATCAGTATTTTAAGTACCACTTAGTGGTTTCACTATTAATCAAAAATTGATGTTTTTCAGAAAAATACCAAAACATCACCCTAAGCTATATTTGATATAAAGAATTAAAAAATGATGTATATTTTACAAAATTAAAAACATATAAGTTGCATTAATTAATTTAATAATTAATTCCCGCTGTCAAAACAAATAGCGTGTTTTTATGAAAGAAAAAGTATCAAAAGATTGACACTAGTTTAAGTCTGATTTCAAAGTGAAATTAATTACAATGACCACAATTGGATTAAATGGTAAAAATATATTCTAATTTAACTTTAAAACCAATTAAAAATATAAGCTAATCATATAAATAAATTAGATTAAAAGGATGTTTTGATTTAAAATACAACATTTCTCACTATTCTTTAAAAAATGAACTTTATTGGGAAAATACCAAAAATTTACAAAAAGTAAATTTTGATGTCCCGATTCTAAAGAAGAATTATATTTGGTATAATATAATTTATAAGAGTGACCAAAACAATATTTGAAGAAGGTTCACCATCAATAGGTGATAAGTGGACCTTTAGTGAAGATTAGAGTATATATGCCTAAAATTGAATTCATTTCATATTTTAAGCCTTTATCCTTTATTGGATAAATGTAAAAACATTTAACAAACATATATAATCATATTTTAGTTATTTATATTCATTACATCAAATACAACAGCTACGTGTTAACTACCATTTAAAAAAATATTATTTTATTACTAGTGTGCAACGTAAGATTTCAAAGAAACTCCTCGTTGTGTATCAGGTACGCTATCGAACATAGCACCCCCTTTAAAGTAAAATTAATATTTAATTCATAAATATTAATAAATATGAGAATTTATTATTCATTATTTACCAGGGATGTTACAGTCGTAATCTTCTCAAAGAAGATGGATTTTATTAATTAATAATATATTTTTTAAACAAAACTAAATAGACATCCTAAATCATATGTCAAACATTGATTCATCATCTTTTCATGTATCACGCCACTAAAATTAGTTTATATATTATTATCATTTGATTAAATATCTTATTTAATTTATTTTTCTTTGAGTTTTATATTTTCCATCAAAGGAATCTTTACACTTTTCTTCTTTTGTCTTTTGTTCCAACATGTCATGCCTCAATCTTCCAATTATATTCAAAATTTCAATATTTTCATTTGTATACACATTTTCACAATTTTTTTTCATTTTCATTTAGCATCAATTTTTTAACATATTCAAATTGCCAAAATTTTAGCAAATCATGTATATTATATATATATATATATATATATATTATATTATATATATATATAATCAAAACATATTGATTATATATATATATTTGTTTTCTACCACATTTATAAATTTTTTTTTCATGGTTATAAAATAACAATATATATTTATAATTTAGAAATTTTATAAATTGAAAACATAATATATATTCATATATTTATATAAAATATATTCTAAATAATAATAATAATAATAATAATTATCATATAAAATTATTTTACCCTTAATTGTTATAAAATTATTAAAACATTTTTTAATTGTTGTGTATTATTTATTTCAAACATGTTGTAAGATTTTAATAAATCCAAACATAAAATAAAATTTTATTTTAATTTCATGAGTCGTTACACTAAATGGCTCATACCGGGGGACAATGTTGGTTGTTTTCTTTGGGGATTTTTATCACTACAGTATGAGGTTCTTGGGGTCCCACTTGTTATAGTTACCTATAGGTATTTCCAATGTTTGTCTCTTGTGACATGATTCTTTTGTGAAGTGGTTCAAGCCATCGGTATATGGGGGACCTTGTGTATGTTTAAATTTAATATCAATATTATTTAACAAATGGGTTTCCTTTAATGTATTCAATCAAGAGTGGTTTCCATTAAACAAAATCTTGAATATGTTTCAAATGTTCCTATGGAAATGTTCATGTTGACTTTTCTTATAATGCTATAGCATTGAATATTTCTTTTGGGTGAAATCCTACTTGTATTTGGATCACACCCAACATACACATGTTGGTGTACTCATGCTTTGTTATGTATGACCAATGTAAAGATAGGATGTATCTTTTTGGTTATTGTGTATCTAGATGATAGTTTTCAACTACTTATAGGTATTGTTGGTGGTTGATTGAGAGATATTCCCATCTTGTTGCATGGAGGATTTTGGGATTGTTTCATTAATATCATTCTGTTGTATCACTTTTGGATTTGGTTAATGTTGTAATTCATTTAATCAGAAAATTTTTGTACCTAGTTTGGTAGTGATTATCGGTTATTGGATTTTTATTCGTGTTGGGTTTTTATTGTTATATAATGGGAAAAAGTGTCCCAAATTGTATTGTTGATAACCAGGCAGTAGTTATCATCCTTTCATGATTGGGAATTCCCTTTGGTCCATGCCATACATTAGGTTGGGTGTCAGGTTAGATAAAACCCCATCTTAGTTCATGATTGGAGCCCAATGGTGTTTTTATTATATTGAGATGGATCATACGAATCACATTGAGATGTTATTATGTAGCATTATTTCCCTTGATTTATGGGATATTTTCATTGATATATAGATATGGTTGGTACTGTTGTGTTACATGATTAGAGACATTTTGGTATGCTTCTAATGTAGGTTGATTGATGTATTATATTAATTAATTAATTAATATTCCTATTTATAACTTTATTGCATACATATATTATTTGAATGGTTTTTGAGACATAATGGTGTTGAACTAATGAGTTTTTATACACCCTATTCAATCCATTCTATGGTACCCGAGAAAATTAAATGGATATTTGTTTGGATTAGTGAAATAGATTTTGTTTCTGATATGTTTCTTGATAGATGTGCTAGAATTTAGAGATGGTTCTGATATGGGGTTCAATATCAGGGTATTTTTGTATTATATTCTATCAGTTTATTCATTTAGTTCTATTATATTCAGTTTGATAATTAGATACATATCATATTTACATAACATGATTTATGATTTTTTATTGGTTTATACATTTATTTTTTTCAATTTGTATAATATATTGATTCTGTTGTTTCATTGCTATGATATTTATTATTATGTATTATTCTTCTATATTATACTTTGTACAAGGTAGTATAGTCTCACCAATATAAAAATCACACAAATATTTCTAGTCAGTAGCCTCTAATTTACATGGAGGCATGTTTTACGTCTCATAACTACCATGTTTCATCCATTTGAGAGATTGTTGGATTGGGAACATTACAAAATTAATGATCATCCATAGTTTTAAATTACCTACGTTGATATGGTTTATATTCCTTATATCAGATACCATTTTTAAATAATGTAATACAATAGATTAGATAATAAAATTAAGTATCAAAATGAATAATCTCAAAACTTTTGAAATACATTACACTAATTGAATCCATTTTCCATAGCTAATCACAAAATCATAATCATGGTTTCCGTTTTAATGTTTCCAAATGATAAAATATTTTCAAATACTCAATAATAATTTTTAATGTAAATATGAATTAACTGAAGCATATATTTTGGGAGAGTTAAACCGGGTGCATTGTGAGGATCATTTTTGTGTACTAGTTAACACTCAATTCAAGGCTAATGTGCCTTTATCAAGTTATAACCCTTATATACACCCATTATATAACATTTTATATTTTTAGTATCTACAATGTGATGCATTTCCATGAAAATCACATAATATATACCTTATCAAATCATTATTAATTTATCATATACTTATATTATCCTTAAAATGATTCATAGGGTTATATTCATTAATCTCTGTCTTCCAAAATCTAGTTCTCAAGGATTCTACTAACACTTTTCTAATACCAACTATAAAGACATTGTCACTAGTATTCTAGTGTCGATGGTTTATTTATTACATTAGAATAATATAGTAGTAATTTCATCCTAAAGGACCATATAGTTTAGTAGCAATGGTAAACTAGATACATACTTCAAAATCACATTACAATTCAAAATATAAAACAAACAAAAAATATTTTCATTAAGATAACCATATTTCCCATTTTTGTATACCTTAATATTAGTCTTATAACACATCATAGTATAATAGTGAAAATAAAATACAATAAAAGTGTTAGAAAAGATGCTCAGAAAGCGTACGCATACTGTAGAAGCTATCTGGAATATATAATAATAATCATTATGGATAAGTAAATAACTAAATAATATTCCATTCAAAAAAAATACATTGATCATATTATGGAAGGAATAAATGATGATCAAATAAATCTATATAAATAATCACATAACACTGAAATTTACCATTGATATTATTACTAATTGAATAATCACATTAAAATAAATTAAAGGTGTCATAATGAGGGAATATATAATTATTGAAATCTGAAACATACTTTCAAAACCTTTCACAATATATTTTAAATCTATTTGTAGAAAACAATCTAACTTGGCCAACATATTTATCTCATTAAACATGTCAATCCATTGAGTGGAAATAAATAACTAGGCCCCACCCATCACATACTATATCCATTGAATTTGTTTATATAAGGGGTGAAACCCAATCCACATATAAATTAATATTTAAAAACTAACATATTAAATGTTAATAATTTCCCCCAAAAAATAAACCAAATCATAAACCATTCATTTTAATATAGTGAATCTTAATAATATTTTATGTCCTCAGTAAAACTGATCATAAACAGTCCAAAATAATAATAATGATGATATCACTACAAAAAACCCCTAGTGTATAATAAGTATAATAAATGGTTTATGTTTTTAATGAATTGAAGCACCATAAGAATGTCATTAGTTTTTTTTAGAAAATAAACTTTTCACATTAAAAATATCATTTTAAAAAAATAGAACATATAATATTTTGAATATAATTTTCTCTAAAGAAAACATTGAAATATATATTTTATAACATAAAACATTGACTACTCATGATGGCAGGGAATGTTTTTTATGTTATACATGTTAATACATATATTCCTTTCACATCAACAATAAAATCCAAATGGGCCTTATTTTATAAATGATAGAAAGATACATTATAATGAATTTTTAAAAAATAAAACATGGGTAATAATTTGATTAATAAATTATTTATATAATGTTAAAAACAAGTTTGAAATTTATTTAAATAACATAGAATTTTATGAAAATGGTTTTTCGATTGAAGATATAAATAAAGTCGATTTAAAAAAATTCCTCCATCATTTTAATTACCAATGATTACGGAAAATGATATAATACATGAAAAGTTTGTAAATTAATATATGATAATGAAATAAATTGTTATTATGATATAATTACAAAAATGTTTCCCCCAAGGAGAGAATTAAATAAAAACAATTTTGAATAGTGATGAGATTGTGAAATAAACCCTTTCCACGTTGGTAACATTTGAATCATTTATACTATGACAGAAATAAAATCAAAAAAGTTAAATACGTTTTAGATAAATATATCGATGATATATCATATTAAAATGGTCTTTATATACACCACATAAAGGTATACGGGGGAAAATGGTATATGTCTCGCAGAAGTAAAATTGAGATGAGAAACCTTTACCTCAGGTTTGAATTCCAACATATGTATATGAACCAAATATAAAATAAATATTGAATTATTATGAATATATTAAATAATTAAACTCATATTTTTCATACCATATATGATTTTCTACTACACTTTTAATACCCTTTTATTAACAATTCTTTGTTGAAATCATTTTTTCGGGTGATAATTATTTCAATTTTATTGTATGTTTTGGTTCAGTAAATTTAATCGATTTATATTTATTGTGGATAAATAACAACTAAAATTTAAACCATGATATAAATTCCATATATATTAATTATATATGTATTTATATTAATCAATAATATTTAGGGATAGAAAATAGATTTCAACGTTCAGGGAGACGGTAGGTTATACGTACACATGAATGGTTTTTCAATTTTTCTCAATGAATTGAATAAAATAAAAATAAATATTTATTCACCATTATATAATCCTTATTTTTTCATATATATAATTTATAATAATAAAATAAAAAATTATTATCATCCATGTATGAAAATGGAAAACATTTCACATCGCTTTGTAGAGGCAGTAATCAAAACATACACTGGAGTAACAAAATGATTTTAGAAAGAATGGTATGAAAGAATGTTATATATGAAATTATATTTAAATAAGTATTTTTATTTCATAAATATATCATATAATCAGTATAATTATCCATACTACCTTTCTTGTAAATAATATGCAAAAAATAAATCATGTAGCTCCAATGGGTGGTAGTCTGTTGTACACATGAGCGACATTATCATATACCTAGTAGAATGAAATTTAAGAAGGTATGTGTGATATCATAATATAAAAATTATAACAATTTCATAAATATAATATACATAAATTAAATCCATAATTATATTCATATTTAAATGTGGTTATGGAAAATGAATTACGCCGGCTCGCAAGGCAGTATTCCGTCGTACACACGATCGAATGTTTCATTTCACATTTGATGGAAGAGAAGGTGGATATGGGTTATGAAATAAAACTAATTAAATATCATTTTATTCAGTATATATTTGTTATTATATTATCATTTTGAAAATTATATGAGTGAGGTGGAAGAGAAAATAAAACAAATACACATGTTTAAGAATTCAACCTTTTCTTCAGAGGGCTTCTTTTTATTTATACATAAAACATTATTATGAGGGTTCAAAACTAAAAATAAGCTATCTTGTATGTTTTTAGGGTATTAATAAAGGTATTTTGGGAGTTTCTTCGCAAAAAATAGGTTTTTATGTGTGAATAACGGATAATATGGGGTGACCTTTTATAAGTGGGGGAGAGGAGACACAATGAATTTTCAAAAAGATAATGTGATACCCACATGTTTCTCATACCACAAGCCTCGAAAATGGTTCATTATCATCCATTATAAATTTTAATGTCTAACTATGTACATAAATTCTTTTTATAAGTGTTTACTAAAATTTAACTATTTTCTACTTAGTTTATCCCCCCCCTCCCCAACACATTTTTACATTAAATGCTGTAATTAATTTTTACTGTTTTAACAATTAATTATTGTAAAATAATATGTTTACCATATTAGATAATATAAATTATTTTTTTAAGAATATAGAATACATTTTTCTAAATTAAATTAATTTAATTAGTAGATTTTAATTTAAGAATAAACTCATAGGTGCCTCCAAAAATCAATATTTTTGAAGAAAGACATTCAAAACATTAAAATGTTTTAATATCAAAATTCAAAATAAAATTGATTAAAATGACCTAAATTAGTTAAATTTTAATATAAGCGATATAATTTCACTTTAAAACCAATTTAATATATTATTTAACATTCTAAATAATTTAATGAATATGGAATTTTTCATTAAAAATCTCTATTCTTAATTATTCCTCTTAAAAGTTAATCTTTTCATAAAATTACAAAAAATTGCCACAGAGATAATTTAGATATATATATTTCAAAAATTAATCTTATTATTTAAAATTTATTTTCTAAAAGTGTTAATATTATTTTTAAATTATGTGGGAAAACATCTTTTTTATATAATATAGATTTTCAGAAATAAATTCTTCTTTTTTAAAATGATTCTTTTTTCTTCCAATTCAATAGATATCAATTGAATTTATTTTATATAAGTGTAAAAATATAGTTATTGAAATATATTTTTTACTATTTATACATAAAACATAAAGAAATGTTTATATTTGTCATAGCTAAATAATAATACTTTAACTGAGTATCATGTTTCGTTCAAACCTGATGTTTCATGCATTGCAAGTTATCTAAGAGATTGAATTCATTTAAAATTAAATATACCAAAAAGTATAATGGAGTTATATTCAATTAAAATATTTTTTCTTTGTCATAAATTTAATTTAATATGATGTTCCACTTTTAAAATATAAGGATGTTACATGATCACCAAAAGAAGTTGCACATTTAATTGTGTTTAGGGATGATTAATATCTTCTACAATAAAGAAAGATACACATATGGGAAATATTATGATTTCATAGTGTCATTCTCTATTGTATCTGATTGATATCTAATGTTTACTTCAAGGTTCAGGAGAATCCTTCCGCATTTTTTTGATACATAACTCATTTTCAATACTACTTATCACCCTATAATGGATAGACAATAAAAAAACGTGAAATCTAGAAGATTTGTTGAGGTATTTTTCAATGGACTTTGAAGAATTTTGGGATCAAAATCATCCCTTAGTAGAGTTCTCATATAACAAAAACATTCATTTTATCATTAAAATGGCACCATATGAGGCTCATTATGGGAAGTAGTGATGGACTTCGATATGCTAGGGTGATGTTAGAGAGAGGAAGATAATGGGACGTGATCCTTCCGATGAGACGATAGAGAAGGTCCAAACCATTTAGCATCAATTGAAATCCATGTGAATTCTACAGAATATCTAAAAAAATCATCATTGAGACCTTGTGTTTGCGGAAAGAGATATGATGTTTATTCTAATATTACATTGAATGTTAATTATGATGTTTGGAAATAAGGTAAATATTAGTCCTAGATACATTATCCCAGTTGATATCTCTGATCTCATTAGAGCGGAGACCCACCGACTAGAATTCCTACCAAAACTAAATAATGTACATAATGTGTTCCATGTATCCATCTTGAGGAAGTACATACCATTCCACTCACATATTCTGAATCCAGATGTGGTACCATTTAACCATAAATATATTATATTATATTATAATATGATAAAATTATATTTTTATCATAATGAATAATGAAAATAGTAAAAATGAATTACCATGGTTAAAATAAAAAAAGGTTTATTGGATTTTTAGACTTAAAATATAATGGTTAAAAATGTCCCAAAAAATTTCTAATTAATATTTTCTAGTAAAATATAAATTTCATATCATCTAATGTTTCAAAATGGGGAATTTTATATCCTTGTTTCATTGAAAAATGGGGGTTTTATTCTTTTATTTCCAAAAAAAATAATGTGTCCTCTCCCCCATCTCTAAAAGTCCACCCCACTACTCTTTATTATATACATAAAATAAAAAATGTTTCAAATAATTTCAAACCAAACCCACCATTAATTATATATAAGCTTCCCCGAGTTTATGCAAACTAGGAAGGATTTTGGTGAAAACCAAAAGAAGCTTTCTAGAGAAGATATATCATTCTTAACTGAGCATTTTCTTTACTTTCAAATTTCACCAACATAAAATACTATTAAATCATGAAAATATTAAAATAAATGGTATTTTTAATATAAATATATTTTTATATTTTTATTTTATGACCTAAATCAATATCTTTTTCCCTCAAATGGGTAATTAAATCATTGATCATATATAGAGGACAAATTCTTCATGAATAGATGTAATTTATATCTATCACTGATTCTCACATACGGATATAATGATGTATTTGATCTCTATATATGATATTTTTGATATTATTATACTTTTTAAAATTTTATATCACATATACCTTCTTTATTTTTCTTTTTGTAGGGATCACGATAACATCACTCGTGTGTACGATGGCATACCACTTTGTGAAGCGATATGAATCATATTTCACTTACGCTTTACATGGAAGGTAATAAGGATTAAATTTATGTTGATATATTATATTCAATAAATATTATTAATTATTTAAAATAAATATGTTATATAATTTCTAACCTTATCATCGATTGAATAAATTATATAATTGTGCGTGTGTATGGTAGATTATCGCCTCGCAAAACAATGTGGTTCATTTTATTTATCACAAAACATAGATGGTATGGGTAAGGATATTAAAAGAAATAATATTATATAAATGATATATTTATTAACATCTAAATAAAAACTAACACTTACCTTCTTTCTATCATGGTTATCAAAAAATTGAAATGCAACTCATGCCTACGTAAGACCTACCTTCTCTAAAATTGTAATGTATTTCATTTTTTGTGACAATATTTCATGAATGGGATTAAAATTGTAATTTTTTTATAAAAATGATAATTATTTCATTATTAATATTCTATATATTACTAAATAATAATCTATTTTACCTTATTCAACATACAAAATTAATTTTGGACATATGAGTCATTTTTCATTAAGACATTCGATGTGAAATTAACTAGTTATGTAATTGAATGTGACATGGTAAAAACTGAAATAAAATGAATAATAATCAAGAATGTGGTTATTAGTAATATAAATAATTCATAAGTGTTTAATATTCATTATGATAAATAACACACATGAAAAATCATGCTCATAGTAAGGGATCTTTCTATCCCACCCTTTTCATCGTGTTTTGACCATAATCTCTCTACCTGACTTTCTCTCTATTTAATGTAATGGAATGCTTATAAATTTTATATATGTTTCAAAAAAATTTATAGCCAGATTATTATCCCTTTTTTATGGTTTAATACATTACTTTCATTTCCAAAATTCCATCATTATAAAATTTATCATTCTTATGATTATATCAGGAATGATTATAAAACACATTGTTTACATGATATATTATTAAATTAAGACTTATTGTTAAATCCCATTATATAGAACACATATATAATTAACATGTAATGATGGGTTCACCCAGATTTTTCTTTAATGAATTGGGTAATTTTATTGTCTCAAGACATGTCAAGTTTTGGTATTAAAGAGTAATCCTAATACATTTTGGGACATCGTTCGCCATGTGATATTATCTAAGCTGGCTGCCTTGCAACATGTTTTTGTCATGTTATATGTTTCTACCATATTTATTGTACTTATATGATATTATGATACCATATAGTTTATGTTGTGATTCCATGGGATTACTAATGAGACTACTTGTTTTTTATATCATGTTATATTTTGACTCACATGTTATGTTTCCTTACCATGTTTATTCCTATACAATGTCTTTTTGATCATGCCTTTATTTATGTAATCCCCATGTTATCAAAAAGATTTTTAGGACCCCAAATATAATTTGGATCTCATTATATAGAATAAATTGAGGATGCCATGTATTAGATTCATATGATGTAATCTGAACCATGTATTTGAAATAAACCAGGTGTCACAATCATTGGGATTATACTCGTTTGATATTTAATTTTTGTTAAAATAATGAAATAATATATTGAGGATGCTTTGGTAACTATACTGTTAGATTCATAGGCATGTTAAATGTATAGTTCTTTTGGTATTTTCATTCATGGAATTTTACTCGTATTTTTTCTCATTCATGAATTATGTACCATTTAGATATTCATATATATTCTATTGGAATGATTAGTTGTTATCATGCATTAGATATATGTGTTTATTTTATGTTGATATAGGCTAACTAATACCATATTGTGTGATTTCACTAATTGATATTAAGGGTTTTATGTACAAAGGAAGCATCTGATGGGGCATGCCCAACATGGAATTTTTCATAAAAAAATGATTAATCCAAGATTCCTAGGATAATAAATTTAATGATAAAAATAAATGAATAAATGATTAATTAATGATTTAATTCTAGGAAAATGACACGAGATCATCACATATTATTTATAAATAATTTAAATAATTAAATAATTAATTTGGGAATAATTATTTCTTTATTTATGGATATGAAAATATCTAGCATCTTAACACCATTTTTGATAGAAATAAAGTGTAGATTCCCCCAGCGGTGACCCACAAACGTTCTAAAAACCTCTAAACGTAGTCATAAGAATCACTATGTGCTACTGCGGTAGATATTGATGCTTGTGTTGTTCATCTTTGATCACCCTGATAATCTACTGAGGAATGATTCTTCCTGATCTCTCCAGACTCGAGGGTTCTATAGGAGGGTGGTCTCTCCCTGTTCTTTAGCATTTTCTTACAGAGGAAGTACTTAGGTCTTTGAGAGAAGTCCATTTGGATGTCGTTGTGCACAGAGAAATAATATTGGAATCTCATAAAGAAAATAATATAATTATGTTTATATACTTCTAGGGTTATAAAATAATTATTATTCATTTGACCTTATTATTTTCAATTTATAAAGAACTCCATACCAATAATATTTTTATTATTATTTTTTCATGACATGATAAAAACTCGCTAATTAAATTAAATATTATTTATTCATTTAATTTTTAATATATGGTATTTCTCATTGGAAAATTAATTTTTGTCTTCCATTACTCTTCAATATTTATAAGGACCAAAATAATGAGTATTTATTAAAAAAATAAATATCAACACCTTATTTTCAAATAAATAAATAAATATTATATTGATTAAATTGAAAATAAAAATTTGATATATACTCTGCACACACAAAATTATATCAAAAAAATGCTGAAAGAATATATACGATCAAGATAACATGAATATTTATTAAACCACATGTGGGAATAATATTTATTTAACATGTTAAATAAAAATATTTTTATTATTTAACTGAGGATTTGGATATAACTCTTGTGTGACCCTCTAGGCCTCTTTCATAGTGTCATAAGGTAAAACATCCAAATTTCCAATGTTAACAGCTATAAACATGCCATGGTATCAATAACAAATGAATTCAATGTCGAAATAACATAAAATTACATAAGACTGCTTAGTGTATAATATAATCGAATTATCTCAAAATTGGTAATTATGTTGGTTTCAGGATGGTTCCATCAACCTATGTTCTTCATGTCACTTTTTTTAATTATTTTTTTTGAAATTGAATATAAATTTAGAACACAATGTCCATGAATTAATGTAGGTTATATCATTTTTTTCAATGACATTATGATATAAAATTATATCAAATAACATTACAGATAAATTATTTCATACATTATTTATTAATGAAATATTACTTGACACATGCCCAACATTTCCACATTCCCACGAAAATATTTTTTCACGTTTTTAATCATCACATAAATTTACATGACATGTAACATCAATTATTAATAATATTTATGTATAAGAACCAATACACATGTCCACAAATAGGAATATCTGAAGACACATATAAATGTGGATTTCATATAGGTCGGTCCTATTCTCATTATTTCCTACACTAGAAATTACCAAGGGCGTACACCATGAGAAGGTTCCTCAAGGTCATATTCGCCTCCACCCCTGATAGACAATATCATTTTTTACCCTAATGATTTCATCTGGATATAAAGAATATATTTATGAAAAATTATCATGTTTTATTTGGGTTCTCATTATAATAGGGAACTATTATGACCTTTCCATGAAACACATACTCTTAGTAAATTATCACATAGTATGTTATGAAAAAGATCAATCATGATGTGATAATAAGTTTATAAATATTTCAAACAATGAATACATGTTATAATAGTGTAAATATAAGTTGATTCATTGATACCAACATCAATATACTTCAAATTTCACTAGAGATAACTATTTACAACCTTTAATCCACTATCTCTTACATGATACTCATTCTTCTACTGAGATATGCATTTTGTTAGGAGATACTCCACATTTTCTTTCATTGAAACTATTATTACTGAAACATCACCCCTATAAGAAAAATACCTCATTACGTGATGCATTTCTTGTATATGTTATGTCTTTTGGTATGAACTTTTATAATTTGTAGTATCCATCACAAAAATATTATCCTAAAACAATGTGATTGTTTATTTAATAATCGGTAATACATAAATACCATAGTAAAATTTTAATTTCCAAATAGAATATTTAGATGCATCATAATCTACAATATATTATGAATCTATTATACAATCAGTTTCTACAAGATTATTTTGACTCTCCTAGATCACAGCTCCTCCAATAAGATTGTAAACACATACCGGCTTTGGCTTTAGATCATTGTAATCTATTTGAAAACCTCAATCGGTAAACCCATAATTGCTATCTCCTAGTATCCTCCATACACCATAAATATATCCTATGTTCTTATAAGTTACAAAAGGATAGTCATTATATAATAAAAATTCTATTCTCATGGATTATCAGGATATCACCCAATTATTCCCAATCTGTAGGAAACACAATGTCTATTACAAACATGACATTCATGATTTATCCTATCACTAAATCATATGGGATATTACACATTAGTTCTTTCTAGTATTTTTTATAAGGATTCATTTTATTATAATGATGTATACCATGCGACACTGAAACCAATCCATTAATGGATTGTTCAATACTAAATATATTTAGTATCTGATCAATGATTATACCATGAATTAGTTCAAGAATCCTATCCAGTTTATCTAGAAATATCATCATACCTAGATGGTGAGATACTTCATCTATGTCCTTAATTGATACGATCCTTTTAAACCTATTTTTCAAAGACTATAATATTGGCTTGTCACTCTCGGAAAAATTATTATTTTTTCATAAATTGAGGGGGTCTAAATTAATGGAGCACTTGGGAATAACTAATGAAATTTAAATAACAATCATTTGGAAGAGATCCATTATCAAAAAAATAATGAGACTATCACCATAATATATGTTACTTTAATGATTTTTCATAGTGAAGTCCCAATCCTTACATATTTGAGAAATCTCCTAGACCATTCATAGAAGGGACTTGAATTTCTGAATGTCATACACCATAGACCATTGGAAATTATCAATTCTTCTTTGTAAATTAACAAGATGTTTGGTGTGCAAATAAATTAAGGTAATTTAAATATTGTTCAACCTCAAAATAGAGAGGCCACTAATAATTAATTTAATATCCACATATAAATAATTACTTAAACCGAAGAAAGTGGTGAAGATGAGAAACATTGAACCCCTTTTATCTTGAAACAAGCCTCCTACTCACATGACACCATGGATTCATGATCTATCCAGATTTAGTTTTAAACCAATCCATGGTTCCCTTCACCTGTCACATCTAGCTTGTTGTGCAGGTTCCCAACCTTCTGATACTAGTACTAACCTACAAACCCACGCACTACTGGTAACAAATTATTCTCCATAAGGTTGTAGGTCATTAAATTCTCTGATCAATGATATGATATAGAGTTTAAGGAATATAAAATAGAATTACATGAACTATCTTCACTTGTTAGGAGCCTTTCATAGAACCCAACAAGATGAATTAAAGGCCATGACCAAGGCCCAAATAGAATGTAATTGATGACTGAACCCATAAAACTAGGAGGGAAATAACATATTCATATCATCACCATGTATAGAAAACCCCATCTACAACCTAAAAAGGTTCCCTAAAAAATAAACTCATTCACCTTACAAAAATGTTGCCTTGTAGATTCAATGATTGGCCTCTCAAGGACCATGCAATGGGAATCTAGCTACACTCCTTTCTAATAAGTACTATTACATCATCATATACTAATTAGACACTGACAACATTCCCACTAAAATCTTGTAAACATATTATCACATTTATTCTTAATGAATCAATAATATTTTATAGATTCATTGAATCAAATGTTCCATGACCTTACTTCTTGATTCAATCCAAAAATAGTTTTTTTCCCAACTTTCATATCTTTTTAGAATTACTAGAGTTACAAACCCTTCTCGTCGTATCATTTATACATCAATATGAAGGTTCTCATTAAGGAAATTCTTTTTGAAATTCCTCTTTTGAATTTCATATCCTTGGTAAGCTTCTACATTAAGTAAAATGTTAAAAGGGATCAATCTTATACTTCATCAAGTATCCATATCCATATCTACTCATGTAATCATTAAAAAATTTTATGTAAGAAAACCAACCTCAACCTTATTCAGGAAATGGTTCACACACATTAGTGTATTTCAGCCCTATATGTTCTCTGGCCCTTTCAGAATATCAAATAAATGGTGGTTTAGACATTCGACATTATATACATGAATAACATATTTCAAGTGTTTTAATATCAAAATATTCTAAATAACAATATTGGTAGATATTTTTCAAACACTTTTAATTTACATAACCTAGAAGGGGATTGCATAACTGGTTGTCATATCAGCCATGCAATCATGATTCGTTGTCAATTGATAATATTTTATTTTATGATTTTAATAAAAAAATACCTTTATTTAAATTTTTCAAACCATAACATATCTCATCTTTATGAAATAAAAAAAATTATTCCCAAATTTAAAAAAAAATCTCTATCTAGGAAGTGTAAAGAAATTATATTCTTAGTAATAGTTGGTGTATAATTAATATCTATTAAAACCAATATTATTCCTATTGAAAATGAAATGTGGTAATATCAAATGGATATTGAAGTCATCCTCAAACCATTGGTAGCATGAGAACACACCCCTACTCTATAAATCTTTCAGAATCAACTTGGTTTCATAAATTAGATTCAATTTTGGGCACAAAATGTTATATCTAATTCCCAATGCATATATATTGAAAGATTACAATCAATAAGTAATGAACCATTATCTTCCATTATCTTCTAGGTGTAGTTCATCTTCCAGTTTTGTGACTTTTGAATAGAAAACATATTTCTTCATTTTCCTTTAATTTCCTCTCAATATTCCACTTTAAAGAATGATGGTGCTCAAAATATTTAGACTTCTTATGAGTTTTAAGACGCTTTTTCTAGTTCATCCTTTCCATATTCACTATAAGTACTATAGGTTTATCACTTAACATGACTATTCAACATGGAAATTCAGATTCAGTAGTCCTGAATGACTCTTCTCGTTGTTTCACATATTAAATTCTATTATAAAACAAGTAATGATATTGGGTAGTGAGAAAATTATTATATTTTTCTACTAATTATCTCAGAATTAAATCCCTAAGATGTATATGTGTTCAATTTAGAAAATATTTTTTATACATGAGGCCCATCTAGAATAATATCACTAAGAATGGTTGGAAATAGATATTTAGAGATCTTTTATCTCTCTTTTCTTTTATTCACTTGATATAGATCTTGAAGGTGACACTTCAATATAAATCCATGTCATCATGTTTCTTTAGAAGCTCATTGGTCATGGATGATTGCATAACAAAATGAGTATATGTGTAATCATTAAATTAATCTAATATATAGATAAAACTTCCTCAATATAATCATTACCAGAAGATTCTAGATTGTACTATTTGAACACAATCAATTTCCTTTCATGGAGTAGGATAACACATAATCACTTTTACCACACCTTTAAAATTATGTCTATTATAATGTTATCCTTCCAAAGTATAGATCATGATGATTTTTTTGAATTAATTTTTTTCATTTCTACACATATGAGAAACCATATTTTAGTATATTTATTTGGTAATATTAAAAAAATAAACAAATATTATATTTCTTAGTGTCACACTATTTTATATAAACCCAATATCCCTCACCAATGTATTTGAAATATCCTATTTTTTGGATATTCTATTATAAAGGATACATATCCCCCTTATCATCACTAAAAATTTTGGTTTGTAATGAACTCTGAAGGTCTATAGGTTGGGATTCCAAATTCCAACAACATTATTTCCTAGTTCTGTATTCTATTGAGTGGACTCTGAAATCCTAAAATCCTTAAATTGGAATTCATGAACCCTTGTCTTTTAGTTACTCTAATTAATACTATTCATTTCAATCCTTGATGTAAACTATGTTATGTAAACCCAAAAAATAAATTTATAATTACTTTATAATTTAAACTGTCTCGTATTTTTCCGATCTATAATTTTGAACTTTTTTTCAATTTTAAATTAATTAGTTCTTGGAAATAATGACTTATTATATATTATTGAGGTATTATATTTGTATTAAATAATTTCCCATTTTATATTAATTTTAAAATTCTTATCATTAACTGGATTTGTGTATGTTATTAGCCATATATTAGATAAAATTTACACATATTACAATTTAGTTAATTATACCAATCCTGCTCATTAATCTATTAATTCACGTGATCAGGAAAAACATCCATAATAAAATAAAAATGTTACTAGAGAGAAAGAAAATAACTAATTAGTATGATCATGACCTTTTACTTGTGGTTATTTTTTGTTGTGGATAATAAATTAAACCTCAAACTAGAGGGAACACTTTGACCCATTATAGGGTTTGTGTAGTAGATTTCCACCTTTCAAACCATGTACATATTAGATTTCTTTTACTCTATTCCAAACATAAACTACCTCAACTATATTAGAAGATCTATCTATTATATAAGATTTTACTCACACATAGGTGAGAAAAACTAAAGGGATGATTAAGGTAATTACATAAAAGAAAAAATGGTATCACAAGACATTACATAATGAGAGAAGGGATGAAACATAGACCATAAAATTAATTTAATAATAAATTAAATTTTAACGAATCAATACATATTTATATTCTATTATCAGGAGCATCCACATATATGAAATTACTTTCACATTTAATAAAAATAACATTCAATTGTAATAATTCTTATTTAAGATAAATCATGATTGAAATAATTACTTGTATCCTTTAATTAATAAATTCATATATCATAACTATAATTAAATTTTTATTAATATTTCCATCCATCATATTTTTAAAAAATATAAATAAATTTATGGAAAATTAACTATGTATAATTTTCATATAATTTTTACACATGCGAGATGTGGCATACATGTCATAATAAGTTATTTAATTGTCTATAATACCAACATAATGATGACATGAAACACATTTTTTTTACGTAGTGATTTATTTTTCAATGCATATAGAGTAATGTCTTTATTAAAACATGTCCATGATATGAAATTTTGGACATTTCATAAATACAAATTATACATTTAATATATATATATATAACTATTTACATGGAGTGTACTATCATCTTAATGAACACATGGAACACATGTTGATAAGTTTTATATAGTATAATTAATTAAATTTAATTCCATATAATTTGGTCATAAAAACAATGTGTACAATCTAGCTACATGATGAGAATTTTTCTTTTTGATTATCTATAGAACATTCAAAGGAACTCAGCAAGTTACTATTAAAAATAAAATAATGGTGTAAATGGTGTGTACATGGGAAACACATCATGTTTTATTCATGTTACATAGTAACCAGTCATGTAGGACATGCACATAAATACAAAACTTGTCATTGATTAATAGAAAACATGTAACATATGGATGATACATGATGTATAGTATAGATGACTATTTGCCAGGTCTCCCCATTCATTGAGTAGTGTATTTAAATAAACACCAAATGAAATAAATTCACATGGATCAAATTATATCTAAATTAATTATAGTAATATCGAACAGAGGTACAAGACATGTACCAACATGCTATACAGCATGTAATCATCTCTTATCTGTCCAGAATCATCAACACATCCTGATTAGTTATTTTACTTTATTTTTATCATAAAATCAATTGATTTGAATATATTTTCAACATTGAACAATTTTTAGTGATTATCTCATGATTTAGGTGAAAAATGATTAAATCGTTTTTTAAAACTAATGAGAAATGAATAAATCAATCAATAAACATTAAATAAAAATAAATAATTATGTGATCACTCTAAAGCCACTTAAAGGTTCCTAACACAAATGAAGTTACGTGTGGGGAATTCCCAACTTATTTATATCATAATTTATGATTAATACAAGATATAAATGATGATAACATTATGATATTTTGTAATGAATAAAATAATAATTCACTATTGAATATCGAATAGAAGTTGTCAGATCATCAAATATTATTTATAACTAATTTATTCAATTGAATAATTACCTTGTAAATAATTATATATTCATTGATTTGTCTAAAAAAAAAACTCTTCATTTTAAATTCACTTTGTTGTAGGGATCAAAAATATATTCCCTCCAGTGGTAATGCACACATGTTCCACGAACATCAAAACATCATTGTACGTATTTATGGGTTCCGGCTTGATGGATCCGAACACTTGTGTAATTCTCATTTTATCACCTAATGAATTTCTTGAACAATCATTCTATTTTATATCTATAAACATTAAAGTGGTGGTTGAGGAGGATCATTCTCCATTCATAGAGTGTTAATGTGGAGGGTTCTCTCAAGGTTGTTGAGAGATTACTCTCCATGATTCATTATTCATAACAAAATAAAATTTACAATGCATAAATTAAATAATATAATTGGGATTAGATAAATCTAGGGTTAGACAAGAATAATTATCCGTGAATCATTATTAGTATTCATAATCCCTAAAGAACCCCATTTCTCTTTAAAAAATATTATTGTTATTTCTTGGAAGGTTCTAAATTCACGAATTATATTAAATTTTATTTATTCGTATAATAATGAATATAATTTATTTCTCTTAGAACCATTAATTTTGGTCTCTAATTCCTTCATAATATTTACTAAACCTTGAAATATTATAGTCTATTTTATAAATAAATATCACCACATTATTTTACAATAAATAAATAAATATTATATTCACTCAATAGAAAAAAATTATTTATTAAATATTTTTCTCACAAATTATTCTCTTGAATAACAGTAAATGGAATGTATTTGATCATTTAAACAAGAATAATGATTAATCCATGTACACCAATAATATTTATTCAACTTTTTAAATAATAAATATTATTATTATTTAACTTATGTTCTAGATACACTATGATTGTGACCCTCTATGCCTCTCTCTTAGTGTTATTTAGCGAATTAGCCCAAAGTCCATGGTTAGTGTCTAGCAACATGACAAAGAAACCTTAAAGAAATAAGATAATTACACAATGAAATATACGCACATATGGATTATTTCTATATAATATTATCCCTTTATCTTGAAAACTATATTCAAGAATGTGGCATGCTGGTGCCATCAACTTGTTCTCAATGTCTGTTTTTTTTTGAATTTTTGGAAATTGACCCTGACAATAGAACACCATGGCCATGGATTTATTTATGCTATATAATTTCTAACAAAGGTCCTGAGATATCATCTTCTCTTATCGAAAATAAGAGTAAAATACCTTCTCACATTATTCATTAATGAAATATTACTCATGTCACACCCAATGTGTCCTTCTTCGCTGCAATAATATTGCATTACAGTTTTCATCGATACCTTAAAATACACATCTCATAACATCCATTCATAAAAATCATTAATTATAAGTAACAATACACATGAAAAAATAAATGAACATCTAATGAAACATATAAATCTGGATTTTCTATTGGTTTCTCCCTTTCTCATAATTTCCTATAATGGAAATTACCAAGGGCGTACCCCCCCTGAGAAGGTCCCTCAAAACCCTATGAGTCTTTTACCCTGATAGCCTATATCATTTTTGTCCCTAAAATGATTTCATCCATATATAGAACATATATTTTTGAATACTATCATTACAGTTTTTTGTTCTCATCATACCAGGGAACTACTATGACCTTTCAGTTTGATAACTACTATTCAGATATTATCACACATTATGAAACCCAAAATAACAATCATGGCATGATAATAAGTTTTTCAATATTAAATGAAATAAATATACGTAATCATAATGAAAATAAAATTTGTTTCTACAGAAACAAATACAACAGATACTACTCACCATATTTTATCTTATTAGAGGTAGTATTGGGGTGGCACCCTCGCATTTCTACCATCCTGGATGAATCTGTTGGTTGTCAAGATGTGTCGGTCATCTGTAATGGAATTATTCACTTGTCCCATTAGGTTTTTTAGTCACCAATTGAATAGTTAATTTTTTTTATTGTATCAAGGGAATAATATACTTATAATTCCTATGATTCCATTGTAAATGGTACATCATTTTAAGCTTCCTTACTATAATTAACATTCATGAATCCCAATTTGTCCATTTGAGTATCAATAATGTTATCAAACTAGTTGTATCAAAAAACCGACATGATGTATATTTTATGATAATAATCCCATATCTTTTAGGTGATAAAAATTTATAAGAAACTAATGTATATTATACTTTTATCATTAGTATCTGATCAATACATAACACCCACCATAATAGTAACACGACTGTATTACATCATACTATGTTTATTTTATTCTATTATATATAATGTAAAACTATTAATTATATTAAAATTATAAGATAATATATGTAAACATGGTTCTATGGCTAGCTAATGAAGTCATTCTAAAAGTGAATTTGATTTTGTAGAAATTTCCAGTAAAATACGTTCTCAAAAGCATCCTATAACATATTTATTATTTGAATTTTATATACATCTTTTTTCCTTCAAAGGAATCTAATAACTAAGAATTAAATTATATTTTTCCACATATGGAATAACCTTTACACTCTCAATTAAAATGTAAAGGGGATCCTTCTCTCAATCTATAATGGTAATTTCAACAATATCTATTTTGGAAAATCATTCTCCCAAATGTAACCCATTATGATGAGATATTAGGAGTAAAATTATATCCTCATAAAAAAGTAACTCAATAAAAAGATATACATCAACAATATAAATCTCTATAATAAAAACCTTCTAGAAAAATGTTATTTTTGATGTAGCTCTTTAAAAATTTTATACATCATTCAATGCAGTACATCCATCTATAATAAAGAACTCCAAATAATTGGATATCTTTAATAAAGATTTTCACTAATTAAACAATTGTATCAATGGGTGATATATGGAATAAAATCTATAATTTACATAATATGAGACCAATCTCATTTTCCATATTTCATTGCTTCAGTTGGTCTATAACATTACTACATATAGCTTTAAAAATAAGACAAATGAAGGTTAATGTGTGTTAAATGTTTTTAGGAATCATTTAATGTAACTATATACATTAAATCATTCAGGAATACATTATAGTCATATTATTTTAATTCCATTAAAATCATATAAGTCTGTGATTTGATATTCTTAATAATTGTTGAATACCCATCACGAAACATTACACCATTAATGATGATTAAAAACAAATATCAATATGGGAATGGATCCTATATTCTAGAATTGGATAATCCTCTCCTGATGTGCCTAAAAATTTATTATAATATTAAAATTTATATTTATTGTATTGAACATCACGCTTTTGTCATTTTTATCTTATTAAGGAATTGAGATTTAAAATGGTAGACTTCTTGATACATTTTTCTAGTTGATTCCTTGTAGATGATAGAGGTTACTACTTTATCTAAGACATGGAGTAAAGGAAATGATTTATATTATTTTCTTTATATATATGGGAAGATGAAGAGTGATTTGGATAGATTATAATATCTTGGAAGCCTCCCTTTACCATGAAAGTGATTTTCTAGTGCCAAGATGCTTGAAACTCATTTCTTTCATATTCCATAATATTATTTTTTATTTTATTTATGAATTTTCTACATGGATTTAATCTTTTATTTTTTAATAAAGTCAATAAATATAGATATTACAAATAAATCTCCCAATAGGAAAGGGTATAAGTCATTATGGGGAGAGAAGTCTGTATATCATCCTATATTGGTACCAACACTTCACTTATCCCCAAGTCAATCATATAAAACTTATCCATAGTTCAAAATTTTGGTGTTTCGTGCTCATTTAATAATGTTTCAATGAAAATATCATATAAATTTTTTCTATATGAATAACATCATGTAAATTTCTACCAAACAAATAAATTAAATTAAGTAATTCAAAAAAATTACTATCTTTTTTCAACTGATTTTAAAAATGTATTTCAAAAATGGATTACTAAAAATAGTTATAATATCCTTAAATTTCAAAAAATGTTAATCACTTGTTCATGGATATGGTTTTTTAGGTTCTTACAAATATTAATGGAATGATGTTTTCCAATATCAGTATTTATGCCATCATCAATAAAAAATTATGTTGTTCTACAAATAATATATTTGAAAATAAATCAACCAAACTGAGTGTGTAACATCTTCATAGATGGAAGACCCGAAAATTATGTTAATGGTATATCTTGAAAAATTTACATAATTTGAAAAATAATTTATTATCTTGAATAACATGGATCAAGATGAACTCTTGATTTCTATTGAATCGTACAATTTGACACCTGAATCTAGTATCAATTTCAAATCTTGAAGAAATGGAGAAAAATAAACATCTATATTCAAAGAAATGTGTGTTAGTGCAAATATAAGAATATAAAGTATAACATAATTGCATATCATGAATAACCATGATATAAATATAAATAAACACACACACACACACATATATATATACTAATACATGCAAAGAAATATATATTTGTATTTATATATACATATAAAAATAGATAAAACACATACATGTATACATATTTATATAAATAAAAATAGTTTAAATTTATGCATTTATTGGAGATCATTTCTACTAAGATATGACCTGGATAATCAACTAGTCTACTACTTAAATTAATCTTGACCTGGCCTGAAGAGAATTCATGATCCCCATGGGATGGAATATAACGACCCAACCTTTTCTAACACTACTATTACATAATTTAGAATATTGAAAACATAATAGTATTACACAATGAGGATGTAATGGTTTAGTCTCTTGGTAAACATGCACCATACATAACATTTACAACATAAATCATAATCATTTATTTAATCGATTATTTTTATGCTTTTTATTATACCCTAAAAACTTCTGAGTAAACATAATCACCTGATGATATACATAAAAAAGGGGAGAGTTAAAATCCCAATAAGGGGATATATATATATGAAAAAAATAATAATTTGTGAGAACAATATTAACATAGAAAATAGATCATGGACATGATAGGACGCATTAATAAAATATGGGAAATTTGGGTACATATAAAAATGAAACATCATGTCTTAGTGTTCAACTAACACACATAGTTATGAACAATTATAACATCATGTTCACGAATCATTTCCATAAGCTCATGAGATTAATCAGTTTAACCAATTCATTGGAGTGCTGTATCATTCCAGGCACTCATTTCACATCTTAAAATTCATATTTGTCTATATAATTCTGGGCACACCTGGTACATCAAAACATTTATATTATCATGCATGCCACATAGATCATATATCAAACATAAATATAAAATAAAACTGTAACACCCCTGAAAAAGTGAGACTTAAAAGGCTAAATATTACTACCCATGTCAACAGGGTGCACCTTTCTTTTCGAGAGCCTGCCTGATTAGAACTCCACAGTTAAGCATGCTTGGCCTGGAGTAGTAATCAGGATGGGTGACCTTATTGGAAGTTACCCAGGGTGTGTGTGAGTGAGGACAAAAACATACTGAAATAACATGTGTTGGCCGGTGGGTATAGTCATTAGTCTGATAAGAGACCCTAGTGAGTAATAGCCTATGGTGTTTTGGTAAAGCAACCAAGGTATTACAGGAGACCAATGGGGTCAGGCGGTAAGGTTCATGGCCCAGGGAGGCGGGTCGTGACAAATGGTATCAGAGCCAATACCCAGCCAGAACTGCTTAGGCACTGCCTGGGTTTGAGGGTTGTGGTCCACAATGAGGGCGTTGTGCTTCAATGGTGTGGATAATGTAACACCCCTGAAAAAGTGAGACTTAAAAGGCTAAATGTTACTACCCATTTCAACAAGGTACACACTTTCTTTTCGGTATCCTACTTGATTAAAACTCTACTGTTAAACATATTTGGCATGGAGTAGTAATCAGGATGGGTGACCTTCTTGGAAGTTATCCAGGGTGTGTGTGAGTGAGGAAAAAAACACAATGAAAGAACATGTGTTGGCATGTGGGGATAGTCATTAGTCTGATAAGCGACCCTAGTGACTAATAGCCTATGGTGTGCTGGGAAAGCAACCAAGGTATTAGAGGAGTCCCATTGGGTCAGATGACATGGTTCATGGCTTGGGAAGGCGGGTCGTGACAATAACCTGGAATGGAATGGGTTTAACATCATAAATAATACCTTTAAAAACATTTCTCTCCCAAAATAATAAGGGGATAACATTCTTAACATAGAATAATCAACGATGAGTGCTGTAGAATCAATATTTGAGAAGTAAAAAGATGTTGTTTATTTGTAAGAATAGTTCATTTTTAAGAACATTGGGTTTGTCATAAATCCAATTAGAATACGTTTATATCTTATAATATTTAATATGAGGATGAATAAATTATTATTAAGGCATATCCAAACTGAAGATGGGTTGAAAGAGGGAAAACCCAATGTATGAGAGCTGGGTTTGATAATTTCACCTTTCTATTCATCCAAACACATTCTTAACGTTAATATCCTGTATAACAAAATTATATT
The DNA here is from genome assembly GCA_963277665.1 of Viscum album. Classification (NCBI taxonomy): domain Eukaryota; kingdom Viridiplantae; phylum Streptophyta; class Magnoliopsida; order Santalales; family Viscaceae; genus Viscum; species Viscum album. Next base: position 1,797,874,807 of record OY728140.1, read on the forward strand.
CATTAATAAACAATTATTGAACATTTTATACATTAGTAATATTCATTATGGTTTTATTGAGTTCAATTTTGTGATTTTTGATGAGTTATAGATTTGAAATTTATTTTTCTAGAACGATCATTTTTATTGTTTTTTCTGAAAAATTCACTTGTATTGACGAATGGATGTTAATTTATAACGTGGATAAACATACAGAATTGTAATTATATATTATTTAAGATGTTTAATAACTTTAAATTATCTTATAAATAATTTTTCTATATACCATAAGAATGAATCATTGGATAAGAATATAATTGTGATTTTTTGGTAAATTCAGGCGGTTTTTTTGACCAGAACAAACTTGTTTTCATTAATATTTTAGTAATATGTACATAAGATTGTTATATAAAAATAAATAGGATATAATAAATATAAAATAAAATTTTAATCCATAAAAATGGTTTTATGACCATATCAGAAGGTGGTAAATGAAAATGAAAACATGTTGTTTAAGAAGGTGATAAATTAACAGCTCATTAACAATGTTATCCATTCTAAATTAAAAATAGAAGATAAGGGGATGGAAGATATAATATTACATTAGTATAATAAAATTCAATTTTATATAATATAATAGATGTACTATACCATTTCTATAAGGATAGGTGTGGAGAGATTAAGTAAAAACTAGAAATTGAATGAAATTTAATGGGAATTAGAGAGGGGAATTACCTCTTGAATCCTCATTAATGCACCATAGATTGGGTATTTGATGAGACCAGAAGATATTGAACGCGGGTGAGGGGCTAGGGAAGTTTTTTGGGGTGATTTTAGGAAATTATTGTTGCTTGATTGGTGTGATGAAATGAGTGTGTGATGGGTGGTATTTATAGTATAGGGGGGAGCGATTTTCAGGATATTACATTCATTAATTTATTATTTCTCCACAAGAAAAATAATAGGGATTATTACTTGACCAAGAATAGTAATAAGTGAATTTGAGTTCTAACCAATTGGTCTTACATCAATATAACATCCAACATGACTCTATTATTCATTAATTTATCTCATATTGTAATTTATCTTATTTTAGTAATCCTGAAAAAATCATGTATTTGTGAAAAAACCCAAAAATTAACCCTAACCATTATTCAAAATGTATATTTAACAAATTTAAACCATTTTAAAAACATAATTATATAAATATGATGAATTTAATTTTTAATTAAAATAATAATTTGCTTGAAAAAAATAGATTTTAAAATAAAAACAGATTTCAAAATGCTTTTAAAAATTACATAAGGTCTTATAAAATTATATTAATACGAGATGACACAAAAATGTTAATTTATGAAAAAATTCTAGGAAAATGGATTTTATTTAAAATTAATTATTCAATTATAATTATTTATTTATGACTTAATAAAATATGAATACTTTTTCAATGGCCATATTGTCACTTATAAGATGCATAATTTTTTTTAAATCATTTATGTGTAAGGTTAATATTATTTTCAAAGATTTACTATTCACAAGGGTCATATTACAATTCATAAGGGTTGGTTACTATTCATAAGGGTAGAGTAGTATTCAATAAAAAATATTCATGTCCTCTCAGACACAAAACATCTTACTAATCGCAATCGTGAATGTCATGTTTTCAAAATTTAAAACATAGAAGTGGTAAATTTTTGTTTAAAGGTCACATACTGTTTAGTATAATTATATGACATTGTGTTTCCTAATGTGATTATACATTAAGGCATGATAATAAGAGGGGATTTATATTGATAAATATTTTGTTCGTTACATTCTCCCCCTTATGAAATTTTTCCCTTGAAATTTAATTTTACCCAAACATGTGAGGGTACTTCTCCTTCATCACCTCCTCTGGTTCCCAAGTTGACTCTTAAAATTTATGGTTCATGTACAACACATTGAAAAGGAGATTTATCTTGTTTCAGAGAACCTTATCACTCTGGTACAGAATATTTACTGTATGTTTCTCATAGGAGAGATCATCTTCCAGTTGTACCACCTTTGAGTTTAATACGTGTAAGGGATCTATTAAACACATCATCAGGAGTGATAGATGAAACACAACATGTACTTGAGCCATCATTGGTGGAATTGAAAGCTGATATGAAACATATCATATGTGGTCAAGGATTTTAAAGTGTCCAATGTACCATTTCCATATCTTTCCTATCTTACCAAACCATATGACTCTCTTCCATTGTCATACTTGAAGGAAGACTTTATCTCCAACAACGAACTCCAAGTCTGTTCGACGGTTGTCAGCATAACTATTTTTCTGAATATGAGTATAATTCATATGTATATGGATGACTTGAACCACTCTGTCATTTCATTCACAAGATCAGGCCCATGTAGCATTCTTTATCCAACTCCATTCCAATAGGTTGGAGTTCTAAATCACTTTCCAGATAGATCTTTGTATGGAGACATCAGAATACTCGAGTGAAATAAATTATTGTGTGAGAACTGAACCAATGGAAAATGATTATCCCATCCACCCTTGAATTATAAAGATCAGGATCTTAGTATATCTTCAAGAGTTTGAGTAGTTCTTTCATATTGGTCATTGGTTTGCGGGTTATAGGGGATGTTGAAATTTAATTCTGTTCTCAAATAACGTTAAAGACTCCTCCAGAATATAGATTGGAATCTTGTATCATGATCTGAGATAAATGATTGTGGAACCCCTTGCAGTGTGACCACTTCTTTAAAATATATATTTTAATGTTGTTTAATATATTGATCTTTACAAATAGAGATAAAGTGGTATGTCTTCATTAGTCGGTCAACCACAACCCATATCACATTATTTCCCATGGATGTCTTTGGGAGACTTGTGCACGAGTCTATAATGAAATTATCCCATTTCCACATAGGTATAAGAAGTTGTTGAATCATTCCTTTGGACTTTTTCACATTTATTTATCTTTTTGACATGTTACGCACCTTGAGATATTCTCCATAATATCCTTCTTCATGTTTTCCCACCAGAAGTGTCCTCAAAGTTCATATTACATCATGGTACTACCGTGATGGATAGATAAGGTTGAGATATGTGCATTATCAAATAGATCATTCTTTATCCCATGTGATGAAGGCATGAAAGACCTCTCTCCAAATTGAATCACGTCTTTATTTTCCATATGGAACTCATCGATCATCCCTTCTTTAACTATATTCACAATCATTTATAACATTGGATCATCCCTTAGTGCCAACTTAATCTTCTCTTGGATTGATGGTTACATAGTCATTTGGGAAATTTAGGATTTTTCCCCTGACCTTATGATTTACAAATCCATCCTTTGCATATAAAATATGATATGGTCTTTCTCAATCCGTAACATGGATAGAGTAGTAGGTTATTTTCTACTTAGATCATCAACAACCTTGTTCACCCTTCCAGGATGACAGTGAATAGAGAAATCATAGTCCACAATTTGATATAACCATATCCTTTAACGTATGTTGAGCTCCTTTTGTGTGATTATATACTTCAGGTTCTTTTAGTCAGTGTATATGTCACACTTCCCACCATAATGGAATCCCTGCATGATTTTCAAAGGAAATATCACGTCTGCTAGCTCTTGATCATGTGTTGGGTAGTTCATCTCATAGATCTTCAAATACCATGATTTATAGGCTATCACATTATCATCTTTCATGAGTACACAACCATATCCATTCTTTAAAGTATCTTTTTAAATCACAAAAAATCTCCAATTTACAATAATGTGAGTACATGTGTAGTGATCAGCCTTATCTTTAGCCCTTTGATGCATTCCTCTCATTTTTTCATCCAAACATTCATTACCAATTTCCTTTTTAGCATAGTTACTGGGATTGGAAATTGTGAGAAATTTCACAAAAAACATCGGTAGTACATAACTAGTCCAAGAAAACTAAGGATTTATATCACACTAGAGGGTCTGGTCCGTTACACCGTCACCTTTGTCTTTTAAGGGTCTACGATAAATTACCTCACTTATGATCACATGTCCCATGAACGTGACTTGATTCATCCAAATATCACACTTGCAGAACATGGTTTATAACTACTCCTTTCTCAATGTCACCAACACTAGACATAGATGTTCTTCGTGTCCCTCCTTTCTCTTGGAGAATATGTGAATATCATAAATAAAAACTACAAATATTTTTTTAGGTAATTCCTTATGGCTCTGTTCATCAAATCCATGAAAATCATAGGGGAATTAATATGTTCTTAGGTAATCACCAGAAACTCGTAGTGCCCATAGCTTGTATGTAAGGCAGTCTTATTAATATATTCCTTCTTCACCATTAGCTGATTATATACTAGATGATGATCTACCATTGAGAAGTATCAATCTCCAGATAACTTATTCAGCAAGTCATCTATCTTTGGAAGAGGATAGTTGTAATTTATGGTGATCTATTTGAGTTCCTGATAAATAATAAACATCCAAAATGTTCATCATAATTATTCAAAAGGAGAACTGGTACACACCAATGTGATGAACTAGGGAATATTCACCCTTTGTCCAAATTCTATTGCAGACACTTCATTGAATCATCCAATTTGATAGGATCCATCATATATGGACACATTGAGATAGGAGTACCTCAGGGTATGAGCTATGTGGAGAACTATACCTCACCATCAAGGGAATGTCCATGTAACTATTTAGGATATACATCACTATATTCCCTCACGATAGGCATTTCTGCTATGTTGCAACTTTGCTTTGTCTCAACCATTTAATTTAGGTGCGCTTCTTCACATGGAATCAACACCCACACTGGTGAAGGATTTTCCAAAGGAGATTCATGATATTCCTTTCATTTGTAGAGGATCAGGGGATTGTTCATAATATGAAAATATATTTTCTTTTCTCGACAGTTAATATGTGCTCTATATACAAATAGCCAATCTATTCCCATTATAGCCTTGAATTCCACATAGAGAAGTATTGCATGTTTCGCTGGGAGAATCTTCCCACATATTCCAATAAGAGAAGATTCGAACACTTGGTTTTCAATGATTTCCCCACTTGGAGTTTTTTTAGATATCTCTACTTCACGGTTCTGAGGCTTCAATTCAATATTTATAGATAAATTTAAAGATATAATGGAATGCATAAAATCAAAATCAAATAAACTTTTTCCATTCTTGAGTAAATAGGAAGTGTACCTTGTCTGAATCTATTATCTTGATCCAATTTTGTAGCAGTAATGGCATAATCCTTCCATTGTTCCTTTGGCATTGGTGGCTACTAACGCTGATTACGCTTGACTACTCGAGGTTTAATGCACTAGCTATCATAGTTCCCTTTCTACTGACAATTGTAGCATCAGACCATGGGTGGTTCACTCCTTTCATCCACTACATTCTCTAGGATTGTTGTGTCTTTATTACATTCAGGAGTTTGGTGGCCTTATTTCCCATAGATAAATCATTTCCTCATCCAATTGAGTGAATTTCGATGATGTATCTTCCCAAATTATTGGCATGTGGGTGGTTGAATTTTTTTTCCATATTTATCATTAGAACATCTGGCATGAAACTCCATCTTTCTTTTCTTATCACAATAGCCATGAGACCATTCTCTAAACTCCATATATTCTTTGAGAGAACATAAAACGACTTCTTCATATCTCATAAAGTCTCAATTTGCAATATCCTTTTGAAGGTGTGGTTTTAATACACTAAAAAATCTATCAATTTTTCTATAATGTTTTATAACAAAACCCAAAAAATACCTTTCCATCCCTATGAAACTCGATTTTTTTTTGTTGTGAATGATTATCTTATTTTTTATTTAGATCCATAAATTCGCTCTCCATATTTTTAGGAAGATATCATATCAAATACTTGTAAAGAAACATTATCTTAATGTCTTCCCATATCAACTCTTCAATTTCTTTAGCTGTCTTGGTGTTCCTAACCAAAGACAACCATTGGTCGGGCTCTCTATCATGACAATAAGTGTCAAGAGTCTTCTTCCCTATCTCAGAATAGTGAATCATAGAAAATATATTCTCCATGGAGTTGACCCAATATTATTCAACTCTTGGATCAGAAGACCCACTAAACATCAGTGTTCGTTGCCGTATAAAACACTCGACAGTCAGTTTCTCTCTTTTATCTGAAGATGGACATTCCCTATTATTCTGTATATTATTCACAACATAATATATATTGGTAATAATATGCATGATGTTTTGAAATTGAACTCTCAAATCATTGGGGGTATCATTCATTAAATCACTACATTGTCCCTCGCATGGGATGTTATTCTAGTTTCGCTGGGTACCCAACATTTCTAAAATAGAAAATGTTAGAACAAATCAATATTCAGAAAGTCATGAATAAATAAATTATTCCTTTTTGAAAATAGTACTGCATTTATTTCATATGGTATCCATATTTTTATAAAATCTTCTTGTGTACTTACTTATACATAGTATCATACACTGGGTTTTTCTAAGGTTATCTAATCCTAATTTTCAAATTAACTAAAACTTTCCTCTAATACAAACTATACCGACCCATCAATTTATTATAACAATATTAATTCATTTAGAATATAAAAAAATAATAGTATTACACAATGAGGATCTAAAGGTTTAGTTAATTGGGAGACTATGACAATACATAACATTTAAAACATAAAATCTAAACATTTATTTGATCTATTCTTCTCTAGCTACTTATTGTCCCATGACAAATCTTTATTACTCATAATCACATAAGGATATACATAAAAAATGGGTGATCAAAAAGCCTTGTAAGAGGATTGATATGATCAACATAATAATGGGTGGGAATAGTGATAACACAGTAAAATGATAATGAACATGATAGGAAGCATTAATAAATGAATTTAAATGTGGCAATTTATAAAAATTAAACAACATGTCTTTGTGGTCACCTACCACACATAGTTGTGAAAAATGCTAGAATTATGTTCACATGTCATTTACCTTTAAATAATTAGATTCATCACATTAACAAATTCATTACAGCACTATATAAATTTTGGTGCACTCGTCACATCATAACATTCATATTGCGATCTATAATTCTGGGTCCACCCGTTACAACATAAAATGTACATTATCATGCAATCCACGTTGAACATATGTCAAACTAAAACATAAAATAAACCATTGAAATGAAAGTTTTTCACATAATAAAGAATATATTAATAAACTTTTGTCTCCAAAAATAAATAAGGGATAACATTCACGACATATAACAGTCAACGACGAGTGAAGTAGAAACTATCTTTGAGAAGTAAAAAAGTGGTTGATTATTTGTAAGAAGAGTTCATTGGGAAAAACATTGGGTTTGTCATAAATAAAATTATAAAACGTTTATTTCATAGAATATGTAATTTTAGGTTGAAAAAATGATTTTTAGGGATATCCATACTAAAAATGGGGTGGAAGATGGAAACCCCAAAGAATGAGAGTTGGGTTCGATAATTTCTCCTTACCTTGTATCAGAATGCTTTACTCGCATTAATTTATTATATATCAACATTATATTCTTTAATAAACAATTCCAAAACATTTTATACATAAATAAGATTCATTAGTCTTTTAGTATGTTCATTTATGGGCTTTCTTGATTATTTATAGAGTTTAAATGCACTGTTTGGGAATATTTGTTTTTATTGTTTTATTGAATTTTTCACTTGTATTTTTTGAGTGGAAGTTCATTTAATACATGGATAAATATCCACAATTATAATAATATGTTATTTATGATGTTACAGAACTTAAAATGTTATTATAAATAATTTATTTATATACCATGAGAATGAAAACCTTGAAAAAAATTTAATGGAGATTGTTTGGGATAATTCGGTCGGTTTTTCACCCACAACAAACATTATTTGTATAATAATTTAGTAATATTTAAATAAGTTAATTATGTAAAATTAAAAAGGATATAATACAAATAACATAATTTGGTTCAAAAATAAAAATATTTTTAGGACTGGATATGAAGGAGGTAATGGAAGATGAAATCATGTCAATCTTAAATGTGATAAATTAACACCTCACGAACATCGTTTTCCTTTCTAAAATAAAAATAATATGAGAGGGGGTCTGGATGATATAATATACCATTATTATCATAACATTATAGTATATATAAGATACTATAGTAACCATACTATGTGGATGAGGATAGGTAGGGATATAATATGAAATAAACTCGAAATTGAAAAGAAAATTAAAGGTAACGAAATTGGGGAATTAACTCTTGAATTCTCTTTATGTCAAATTGGATATGACTTTTGATGTGACCAGAAGCTCATGTATGTCAGGGAAGGGGTATAGAAGATGTTTTAGTATATTTTAGGAAATTTTTGAAGCTTGATAGGTGTGGAGAAATGAGGGTGTGAGTGGTGGTATTTATAAAGGAGGGGAGAGGGGTTATCTGGATATTATATTCATTAATTTATTATTTCTCCACAAGAAAATTAATTGTAATGATTCCATGAAAAATAATAGCAACAAGTAAATGTGATTTCTAAACAATTTATAATACATTAGAATAAAATCATACATGTCTCTATAATTCATGAATTTAACTTATTTTGTGAATTCTCATATTTCACTTTTCATAAAAAATTCACGTATTTAAGAAAAAACCCAAAAAAACACCCATAACATTTATTAACTTGTATAATCTGAAAATGATCTCTATTTTTAAAAAATAATTTTCTAAATTTGAATAATTTAATTATTAAATAAAATTATAATTTACCTGAAAAATATAGATTTTAAAATAAAAATTGATTTCATAATGCTTCCCAAAATTACATAAGGTCTTATAAAATTTTCAAAAATATAGGAGACATAAAATTGTCAATTTATGATAACATTATAGGAAAAATACATTTTCTTTTGTATTAAATTGTTATATATAATTATTAATGACTTACAAAAATAAAAATACATTTACTATGGTTATATTGTCACTTATAAGATGAGAAAATTTTATTTAATCATTCATGGGTAAGGTTATTATTAATTTCGATGATTTTGTATTCATAAGGGTCATATTACTATTCATAATGGAAGGTTAATATTCATAAATATAGGTTTCTATTCTCCAAAAATTATGTATGCCCTATCATACTCAAAACATCTTACTGGTTGCAACCATGTATGTTAGATTTTCAAAACATAAAACATAGAAGTGGTAAATTTATGTTTAATGGTAACATAGTATTTAGTCTCATTATATGTCATTGTGTTTACTATAGTTACTATACATTATGGTATGGTTATAATAATGGATTTCCAATTTTTAAAACAGTAGAGTGTTACATTGCAACTTGCATCTAGGGCATAAAAAATGATCAAGATGGAAAGAGTTCAGCATGATAATATCCAAAATCAAAGCAGAAGATTTGAACCCATGAAAGATAATTGTTATTCCCATGTATTAATCAAGAGAAGAGTAACACAAAATAGACAAGAATTAAAATACTTCAGAAAACCCATAGATGACAACATTATATGATCTCATGGTAACTAGTCGGTGGTACAAACTTCTTATCACCACTAACCCCAAGGTCCTACTATTAAAGACAGTCACCACCTCCATGTGATGATTTCATTTTTCTTATATTTATATTAAAAAGTTATACAAACCCTAAATGAAAAAAGGTAGGCTGTTAGAAAAATTATACCCATAGTAATCCACCAAACATTTCATATGTAGTCCACATAAATTACACAAAATATACCCTTTTTCAAATAATACATATAATGGTGATATTTTTCAAAAATCAATAAAAAAGGATTTCTGAATGATTTCAATGGATATTATAATGTGTGAAAAATTGTAATATCCATAAAAACGAGAATGTATAAGAATCACAATTGAAATATTCAAAGAAGAATAAATTTATAAACATTATCATTTATAAATAATTTTCAATCATGGAACCACATTCATAAGACTTAGGGTTAGTTATTTTAAGTCTCAAGAATCATCACATATCTTAGTGAAATATAGATCCATCTGTCTACTCATCCCTAGTTCCTTGGCATCGGTGAAATGAGATTCCACCCCAAATGAATGTACTCATTAGACAGATAAAGGTTTAGAAATAGTGTTATTATCATTCTCTGGCTAGGTATAGTTAATACATGCCTAAACTAATTTTCTTAAACCACTGACCTAACTTCCTAGGCTCCCATGTGATTTAAAAAAAATCCATAAAGAGGAAATAGTTCATATAAAAATGGTTTCGTAAATAAATGATCATGAAGCCCAAAATAAATTTTATACATGCCAATGTATTTCAAAGACAAACATAAAATAGTTTCGTTAAAATATCATGTACGTCTAAAAAATTAATTTTAGCCAAAGTTTATAAAACATTTAAATCCTTAATTTATCCAGAAGAATCCTTAAAATACTTTTTTAAATAATTCATTTCACATTAGAATACTTTTATAGAATAAAAACATTATTTAAAATTCCTTTTACAAATAGTTTTCAACACATACCATTCCATATGAAAAATTGTATCAATAATATCAATGTAGGAATCAGAAATTAAATAGAAATACATTTCAAATATAATCATCAAAAAATATTTTAATTAACATGGAAAAATTATGAAACCATTTATCTCAGAAAAAAATATCTTGATGCCTTCATTATCAGTGATGGGAGAGGATGAGATCAGGTACTCATGAACCAATATCATCAACGATAAACAATAGAAGAAAGTGGGTCATATTACGTAAATTTCTAAATAAATATTCCCAAACAACATCCAATAACCCCCTAAATATAAAATTAATGATAAAGGATGGATGTAAAATGGTTTATCAAAGGGAAATAGAGGTAAAATACTGATTAAAACCTTTCATTGTGGTTATACAAGGTTGGATTTAATGACCATGGATGATCATTCGTCATTTGGGTGGCTGAAATTTTGAATCCTCCCTCACAGAACCAATATTTTACCACCATGGTTTTGTTGATTCACCTAGGAGACCTAGCACGAGGACTGACCATGACCTGGGGCATTCATATAGGCTTTTATAGCTGGTCAAACCCTTCACTATGGTGTAGTGGTGGCCATAGAGGATATTGTAATTAGTGGGACTCCCCACACAGAAAAATAATTTCAACGAAAATTTACGGGTGTGGGTTCACTATCCATTTTACATTGTAGGGTCTAATGAACACCATGGTCTCCATGCGTATGGTGGTGTTACATAGTTTTCACAAAAATATCCAAAAAAGAATCTATCAACCCACAATTCACCTTTACCTATTTTGAAACCAAAATAAACCAACATAGGATAAATTAAAAACATGAAAAACTTAAGAATGTTCCTAAAAGATAAATTTGGTACGTTACAGTTTCCTAGGGTTTCCTAGGGTTTGGCACTGTTTCGTTTGGTTTTTTTGATCATGTTCAAGAGACAAGTCGCAAGAAAATTTTCTTCTTCCATAACTTATGCTAATAAAAATCATGGATGAATACCTTATAAGGATGTGTAATAAATTATCTCAAGAAGATATTGAGAATTAATTGTTTGAGGTTATCATATAATAAGATGATATTCTTCACATGTTTTTTCCTCCCTTACTCATCACAAAGTTCATCATGAAACTTTCACTTAATAATAATTCTCTGAATCATGTTTCAATAAATTTATAGGATTAATTTGAGAATAATTGTAAAACCTAGATATTTTATGATACTTTATTTTTTAAATAAAATTAAATAATATATTAGATTTTAATTCATGAAATAACAATCTTAAACTAATAGTGATATATTATGAAAATAATATTATTTCATGTGATAGTTATCAAAGAGATGTTGGATTTATAGATAAGAATAGTACTAAAAAAATTATAAAAAACTATTATTTATATATTTATATAATTGATTCGTTAGTTTTTAATGATTAATAAATTCAAATAATATCATTTTTAAGTTAAAATAAATTTTTTACTGAAAACTATATTTTTTCAAATTTTTTTTATTAAAATGACCTTATTTCATTTTGATACATATTTTTAAAATGGATTTATATGACTTATAGAAATTAAAGCCATTAAAATATACTATATATATTTAATCTTGATAATTAATATATATTATGAAGTTCAAAATAATTTTTGTTCATAATGAATAGTAAAAATGGTAAAACTGGTTTTCTGTGGTTAAGGTTAAAACTGATTTATCGTGGTGTTAAAAAAGAGATATGTTTTTAAATATCAAAAAATATATATTTTTAATTAATTGTTTATAGTTATTTCAACCTTATACATACGATAAAATAATGTTTTTCATTTCTAATCTAATTTAACTTTGAATGGAACTATTATATATATATATATATATTAAGAAATTTCATATGTGTCGTCGCCCTTTATTATAGAAGGATGCCACATATCATCTCTTCCTCCCATATAATGAGAATTTCATCTCAAACAATACCTAATTAAATAAATTTATTAAATACATATACATGTCGTAAAAGAAAATTTTGAAAATAATATCATCCTTTCAAGGATTAATGAGTAATCCTAATGAGTTTACTCAACAAATAATTACAACTATTAACTGAGTACTTTCAATTTTATTTCTTCTTATACCTCTATTATTTATATGGTCTCAATTATTAAATAATTAAATAATAATATGTAATGTAATTAATTTTTATTATTATTATGTATCAATCTTTTTATTCCTTATATATGTCAAATTGAAAATAAAATTATCGCTCGTGTGTATGTGTGCACTGCCGCCTCTACGTAGAAATATGATTCATTTTCCATCACCATAATGCATGGATTGGTATTTTGATATATATAATGTTTATATATGATATTTATTTCATAGTTATTCTTCTATAATTTTAATATATCATCAAAATTATTACCTTTCCCTTCATTTGAGAACTATAATGTCACTCATGTGTAGGTGTCGACTACCACCACCGTGCATCGATGTGATTATTTTTTCATCATCGATTTTAATGAATAATACTATAAGGGAGATTGATTAATAAATATGTCATTTATATCATGATTATGATATTTTATATGATTAAATCATGAAAAATATGAAATTATTGAGGCAATCGAATTGAAACATGCATGGAAAACAGACCAGTTTTCTCATGAATGTTTTTTTATCAAACAAATTGCTAATAATAGGAAAATTTTAAATTATAATGAAATAATACATAGTAACTTATATACTAATATGGTTATATAATATATTAACAATAAATTAATATTTTTTATTATATATATATTTGAATGTGACTAAATAAAGATAGTTATTGAGGTAAGGATTTTGTTACAATCACTTTTTTAATATTGTCTATGCAATATTTCATTTAAGATAAATTTTATGGATAATTTCCATTAAAACCAATATATTTAATTATCCAATATATATTTTTTAGTTTTTATTTTTACCATTTTCATCTTTTTGGTACATTAAATGACTGATTATTTTTTAAAGGAAATTAAACCTTATTTACTCCTTGAATGATGAAATGTTTCTTCCATTTACATACTCTTAAATATTTATTTATGATTGTTCATAATACTATATAAAATTTATTAAAATGGTAATTTTAACAACCATTATATGTCTTTAAATTTTTATAAAAATTAATATTTTTAACGATATGGTTTTTAAAAAATGTTGATTTTTATTTTCACAAATATGTGAAAGGAATGTTTTTTAACATATACCAAGTAAATTAGTTTTTCCACTACAATTGAAATTATTTTCTTTAGAGACTCCTTCATAAAAACCCATTTTTATTTTAAAATATTTTTATTTTCTGAATATTTTGGTAATATTTAGTTAAAATTTTATAAATAGAAAAGGAAATCATTCCATCTTTTCAAATAAATATTTCAATGATCTATTAATGGTGGTTTTTATCTACTTAAATATAAATTATAGATTTTTAGAATTAAATAGTTATATGGTCTAATGGTACCATTATAACACCGAAAGGATTTATAAATAAATGAATATAACACTGAGTCTCCAAAAAACTCTAATTTTTTAACATATCCATTAAACATGAATTTTTCACCTCTGTGTTTTTATATCAAATAACGGACATACACAGTTGCATTCAGTAAGATATTTAGAGTCTAATAATAAAAACATAATTTTTGGGGTATACTTACATACAATGATGAATTGAAATATGAGTAATAATATACCCCTTGTGAATATTAAATCATATTATTTTTTATTTTCATAAGGTTAAATGATAATTATATCATGATTAATTTTTCAAGGTGATATATAAACAATTATAGTTTTAAAATTGTTATTTTTTTGAATAAATTATATCTATAGTTATAATTTAAATTAATAATATTTAGAAAATTATTTTCTAAAAATAGATTTCATTTTTTAATTATAGAGGTTAAAAAATGGATACGGTTATTTTTTTGGTATTTTTCTAAAATACTCTATTTTTTATGAATAGTAATATAAGGTAATTTACTGTATACATACATTATCAGTTAATTTCACTCTTACTAGATTTATGGATGATTTAATCACACTTGGTTCAAACTCAAATGCACTTATTACTATTATGGGTCACATGAATCACCACTATTGGTTGTGTTTAGGGAAATAATTGAATAATGAATAAGATTTTATAAAATCACCCTCTCCTCCAGTATAAAACCCCCCTCACTCCCTTTTATATTCACTACTATCAAGACTTGAACCTTGTCTGCATTTTACCGAAATATCCTCCCTAGATCCTCCCCCATGTCAATCAACCACTGGTCTCTTAAAAAGGCCAAAACCTCTCCCCTAAAGAGGCTATCGAGGAAGATAAATTCAAGAGGAAAACTCATCTTTTAATTTCTATTATTTCAAGTCCCATTATATTCTTTTTAATTCATTCCACCATTTATTCAAAATGATATGATGACTCCGTAACCATAAATTTACTGAAATTTTGTAATTATAATGTAATAATTCTTCATCATCTATCTTTTCCCCTTCTTTTATACTACAAATGAAAACACAAACCGAGTTGTGTTAATTTATCACATTCAAGGATGACAAATTTTCAATTTCTATTACCATATTCATTTTTGGCCCTGAGAACATTTTGATTGTTTTAAGTGTATATAATATATGTATTATAAACTATTTATCGGTATGTAATCCTTTCTTACACATGATATTAATTTATAAATCAAAATGTGTTCATTGCGATCAATAACTGCCAAATAAACCAAAAATTGCAATTAATGTTCTATATAATGATTCATATTCACTCAAAATAACCAAATGAATTTTATAACCAGGTAATAATATGATTTTTCATTAATAACATAGGACTTTTATTCTGCACGACCATTCTCATTCTACAGTTTTATCCATACATGAATATAAGTAAACTGATCAAGAAAACCAAGTAAGAAAACACCAAAAAATAATGAAATTGATTATCATATCCTATCAAAAGGCACTTATTTAACATAAATAAAGTTATAATAAATCAATTAAATGTTTACTATGTTCTAGAATAAATAATTTATCAACTTAAATTTGATTATTCTGGTCATTACAATCAATTGAAAATCACATTCAGACTTAAGGTATGTTTTTTATATCCAATCCTCTATTTTCATTTGGGTTACTCTTATTCAATAATTAATTAAATAAATTTATTAATTATTAATATTTAATCCTCATATATTATTTGATAATTTTCTATATATTTTTACCTACCAGATTCTTACTTTCATTTATGAGTATTTATATGTTTTAAAAGGATCTTTTAAAAAATCATCTCGGAATATAATCTCGACTCCATGGAATTTATCAAATTCTTACCTATTTTAAAGGGAAATATATAATATATATTTATAAACCATTATCTATATAAAAAATTAATTTTATTATTAAAAAACTATCATAGATAACTTCTAGTTTTAACAAACACTTTTCCAAATTAGCACTTCTTTTCAATGTAAAAGAGTATTTATCTCAACAATTTCTCGATTATTTTATAAGAGTGTCTTCATATATTATATGACTCTTGTTTATTTTAATGAATTATTGAGATTAATATTTAATGATATAATGAAATATATTTAATTTAATGGTTTATTATTAGTTCGACTATGGATGTGCTATTATAAAATTATTCACCAATTTACTCTAAATGGTTAGTGTTTATACATAATGTTCCAAAAACATTATTGACGTTTCATATGTTAATTTAAATTTGAATGAATATGTTTTCTATGTTTATCCCCATTAATATTTGGAATTAATATGACTTATTAAGTTATGGGTGGGGCCCGCTATATCCCCTAGATGCATCCGTAGGTCTCAAGAGACAAAAATGATCTTGGCATAAGGGCTTGAAAAAATGATTGTTTATATTAGTGACATGAGGCCTTGACGGTATGGTTGTGCTATCGGGAATTATCTGTTTCCTCATTATGAAAATAGTATTTGAATGTTCACGAGGTTATTCAACAAGTAGAATACCCACGATTATTCATTATTAAGGAATTATTTGTTAATCTCTTATTCATTCCATAATGTGTTCACGTTAATTTTTTGGCAGGTTTTTTTGTTATTCTTCATGCCTAATTATTATGTTTATGATATCTTCTGCTTTATTTCTAAGCATTATTAATCATTTGAGATAACTCATTTCTTATGTTTCATTTTCCCAGGACACCAAGATGTGTATTATGAATGACATTCAGAAATAACCTTGGATTTATTAGTGTTTTCCGAGGAGTTTCTAATTTTCTTTTCATTTGAAGATATAATATTGAACTTATGTATGGATCTTGTTTCCAAAGACACTATACTAATTGGTCCTTCAGGATGCATATTCCTTGTATATATTCCAATGTAATAAAATAAGGCACCAGCTCTGGGAAACTATGGTCAGGTCCTTACAGTTGTTATTAGAGGATGTTTAGTAGAACACATGGAAACTAGTTTTAGAAAAAATAGATTTGGGAAAAAAAATAAGATAATCTTTGAAGATAAAACATACAAGTCCATCCTAGAATTTTTTTGTTAAGGAATAAATTATTTGGTCCATTAAATAAAATACAGCACTCTACAGATACTATATGTGGATGTGGTTCTGGAACATATATACCACGGATTAACAACTTCTACAAGGAGTTTTGTGCATGACTCGGGTTATCCTGGTACAATACAACGAGCCTTACTGTGCACCTGGTTTGAAACTCCCAGGGGATATACATAGGATAACTCTCAATTTTTTACAACCCATTATTAAGGATTTAAATGAAATGTTATTCTCAATGAAACCATGTTTATGATTATGAGATTAGTTATGCTATATATTTTTTCTATGTTGAAATTATACATTATGATTCATAACCTAATCTAGAGTATGAAATTATTTTAAAATGGCACCTAGTGAAAGGAATAGAAACCACATGAATGCCCATGTCCCAGTTAGGGATTCTCCTCTAGTTTAAGAAAATGATGTTTGATCTGGTGTTGTGACTGGTGTTAGGCAACATATTAATTTTCTGGGACAGCTGTCTCAGGTTTTTAATAGTAACATTACCCATATAAAAAATTTAGGTCCACCTTGTGGGGGATCTATGATAGACGGCTTTATGTGAAAAAAACATTCATCATTTAGAGGGACTACAAACCCTTTTGTAGTAGAGTAGTGGATAAGTTCATTATATAAGATATTTCTCACTTTGGGATGTAATGAATGATATAAGGTTGTCATGGCCAATTATTTATTATTGGGAAATGTGTATTAGAGGTGGAATTAAATCAAAAAAAAAGAATGTGTAATTAATATATGAAATAGAATGGAGGTATTTTGAATAAATATTCATAGAAAAATACTTCCTTCGTGAATAGTGAGCTGATAATGAAAAGCAGTTTCTTGAATCTGAGCCAATAACAGGATGAGAATGATTCAAAGTATGAAGCTAACTTCCAAATGTTATCAATACATGACATAGAATACATACATAATCCATGGAGAAATATTGATCGAGTCATTCATGGTTTAAAACTATTCCTTTGAAGGGATATAATCTCCCAAAGTTTCTCCTCAGGTGAAGATATTTTCCCAAGTGATATAAATACAGAAAAATATTTCTATAAGTCTTATGATTTTAAAGGAAAAAATATAATAAAATTGATGCTGAACACAATGGAAAAGGAAATGTGAAAATGGGGAAGAAGGTAATAGTTTACCTTCCACCCTTTGATAATTGTGGGAGGACACACCCATGTACATTCTTGAAGGGTATGGATGTTTGTTACAATTTTGGATAGAAGGTCCACATATCCCATGATTGAAAGGGGAATAAATAAGTTACAAATATTCAATTCGAAAATTCCAGGGAGAGGAAATATTATAGAAATTAGTTTCCTAGGCATCTTGGAAATATTCTTGAAAAAAGATTAGGGAGAAAATTCATTCTTATGAGATCAGAACAATTTATATTTAAGTCCCAAATAATGTGGTGGAAGGAAATTTAATTGTTTCCAAAAAATTAGAAAATCCATTCTTTGATTAGGGATCATTGCATTCTTTCATAACTTCCCAATTTTCCAAGGACATTAGATATTTATAATTTTATTTAATAATGGACTTTTTTGTCAAAACTTCAATGTGAAGTATCATTGCAACAATTTTGTGTCACTAAGTATGCATTATGGAAAATAAACATTCTTCATATACTAATTTTATTATCATACACATGATTTAGTTTTATATAATCCTCGGTATCGATTGGATTTTGAACCATGATGCCAAAATTTATTGCAAGAATAAGGAGGTTATAATTTTGTATGATGATGTGGAATCCCTTATCATTAGGATAGAAACATCAACAAATGATTCTCATATAGATCCACCCCTAGTAGCTCTACAGAATTCAATTATTGGGGAAGAGGGAAATAAAATAACTATGTGTGAATAAATTAATGTTCAAATTGATTATGTACATATTTTTCAATATTATGATGATGTTTTTCCAGAGGATTTTCATTGACATCCTTCAAAGAGATAAATTAAGTGATCCATTGACTTAATTCCTCAATCAAGGCCCATATCAAATAACCCTTATAGAGTTGCCTCTATTGAATTAGTATAATTGATGAAAAAACTAGAGTAATTGAGTGATAAAAGATTTATTCTCCCTATTGTATCTCCCTGGGGAGCCCCTAACGTTTTTGTTATGAAAAAGGATAGACCTATGAGGTTATACATTTACTATAAGGAGATAAATGCTATAAAAATAAAGAAAAATAACCATATACCTCACGTTGATGATTTATTTTATCAACATTATGGAGTAAAACATCTATTAATGATTGGCCATAGATCTAGAAATCATCATTTGTGGGTAACGAAGGATGAAATTCCAAATACAACATTTCAAACATGTTATGGGCATTACGAGTTTACAGTAATTCCTTTTGAACAATTTAATACACCCTATGTCTTCATGGATCTAATTAATAGTGTATTCAAGGAATATATTACTGACTTTTTGGTGGTATTTATTGATGATATTTTGGTATAATCCAAAATCTATAAAGATCATGAAAATAAATTGGTCATTATTATGATGAATCTTAGAATAAATGAATTATATGGGATGTTTAGAAAGTTTAAATTTCAGCTTCAATCAGTTTTCTTTATAGGTGACATTGTCTATAAAGATGGAATATATTTTTATCATCTGGAGACATTTTTTTATCAAGAATTACCTACTCCAACGATAATAATTGTGGTATGATGTTTTATTAGTTTAGAATGTTATTATCAGCATTTTATTCATAACATCGCATGTTTAGCCAGCCCAATGACCAATCATACATGTAAAGGGTATATGTTTGTATGAAAAAATGAATATGATTATTTTTTGGAAGAATTAAAGATGAGATTAGTTAATTATCTGATCCTAACTCTACCATCAAGGAATGATGGGTTTTTGATCTAAAATGATGCATCAATAAAGGGACTAGGTTTTGTCCTTTTGCAGAATGATATAGTTATTGCCTATTCATTATGGAAGTTAAAAATTCTAAAACAAAAATATATTACTCATGATAGTTAGTTAGATATAGTGATCTATTCTTTAAACATATAGAGACACTATCTTTATAGTGAATGATGTGAGATATATAACGATCACAAGATACTAAAGAATATCTTCTCATAAAAATTACCAAAAATGAGGAAAATTTGATGGTTCTCACTACTCAAGTATTTTGATAGTTCCATACAATACCACCAAAGAAATGAAAATAAGGTATTTGGTGCATTGAGTAAGAAGGATCTTGGAGTTTTAAAGAAAATGAGTATTGAAAGGGATCACGTATTCGTGGATCTAATAATAATGGACATAGGATTTATCAAAGAATGTGAAAAATCCTTACTTTTTAATTTGGTTACCCTACCATATTTATTGGAAATGATTAAAATCTCTCATCATGATGATGAGAACCTTCAAAATAAAAGTAATTCTATAAATGATGGGATGTTTTATGACTTCTTATGTGAGGGTATAATTTAGATATTTTGGAAGAGGTAATGTGTTCCATTTATACCCAAGATAAAAATGGAGTTATTGGATTATGCATATAGCTCTATTTTCTCTATACACCCCAGTAGCACTAAAATGTATAGATATTTGATGTAACATTTCTAGTGTGAAAACATAATGTGGGAAATTGAAGATTATGGATCATGATATTTAGTCTGTCAATAAGTGAAGGCTGAATGAAAACATACAAGAGGATTTATGCATCCTCTACATATTCTTTCATGGAAATGAGATAACATCACCAAGTATTTTGTGACTTTAGTACACAATAGACCGAGTATGAATGAATAAAAATGTTTAATTATGGATTGACTTATGAATTCTACACATTTCCTAAATTTAAGATATAATTTTCCACTGGACCACCTTGAACGACTCTATATTAATGATGTTTTGAGAATTTATGGAGCTCCTCCCTCCATTTCATCTCACCATGATCAATGATTCATCATAAATATCTGGATACTGAGTATCGATTGAGTGCCGCTTATCACCCTAAAACTAATCGGAAATCATAATGGATGATCCAAACATTAGAATCCATGTGAAGATCATGCTCACATTATTATCAAGGTGTGTGGGATCAGTGTAACCTATTGGTGGAGTTTTCTTACAATAATAGATTCCATTAAAGTATTCAAATGGCAAAAAATGAACCATTGTATGGAACGAGATGTTGTGCAGCAACAAGTTGGGATGAAGTCAGTGTAAATAAGCTTGTGGGTCCAATGTTTATATATGAAACAATAGAAAATCTAAAGACTATTCAATGCCATAAAAATGAAGCTCAAAGTAGTAAATAATCTATGCTGATAATGAAAACAAGGATTTATAATTTCATGTGAGATATTATGTTTTTTAATAGTATTTTCATGGAAGGGTATAATAATATTTGGGAAGAAAGGGAAACTTAACTAAAGCGACATAGGACCATTTGAAATTATAGAGAGAATTGGATCTATTTCATATAGTTTGGTTATACCACCTCACCTTTCAATGTATACAATGTGTTCTAACTCTCATTGCTGAGAAAGTACAGGCCAGATCCAACACATGTCCTCACATCTGATGGTACATAATAGGAACCTTACCTATCTTACTTTGAAGAGCATATCCCGATTCTATACGATAAGGAATAGGTGTTGTGGAATTGTATGACTCGACTGATATAGACACTTTTGAAAAATCATAAAATCGAGGAGACAACATGGGAGCCTGAGTTGTATATGATGAAAAACTACCAAGATCTGTTTGTAATGTAAAATTTTAGTAATTTTGATGATGAAATATTTGTGAGGTGAGAATTTAACACCCTAATGATTTATTAATAAATTCATGTAACAGTGAGTGTCCAAGAAACACCACTTATTTATAACCTAGCCAGTAAACATTATTTTTCCACCACTATGATTTTAATTTTAAAAAACTAACATACATGGGTTTGTTCAGTAGGATATATATTGTCTATTATGAAATTTTATTATAATAATAACATACCCATATGAATAGTAATATGAATAGAAAGATGTCCCTTATGAATAGTAAATCCTATTATTATTTTATTTTGTTAAGGTTATAATCTAAAGTGATATTGATTAGTTTTTCAAGGTGGTATAAAATCAATTATAGTTATCCATTTTGTATTTTTTTTGAAAATATTATGATTATATATAAACATTAAATTAAAAATATTTAGATTTATTTTCCAAAAATGGATTCCATTTTTGAATTCTACACCTCAAAAATGGTTAGGGTGAATTTTTGGAATTTTTATGAAATACTAGAATTTTTTATGAATATTGATATAGGGTAATTTACTGTACATATAAATTATCAGTTAAAATCAATATTCCAAGTTTCATGAATGATGTAAGCTTACATGGATCAAAATAACATCAACTTATTACTATTATGGGTCATATGAATCAACACTATTGTTTTTATTGTGGGGAATAATAAAATAATGAATAATATATTTAAAATTCACCCCTCTCCTCCACAATAACCCCCATCATTCCCTCTCCCCTTCAGTCCTCACAAGCCATGTGCCTTGGCAAAATTCTCCTCATATCTTCTCTCAAGATCCTCACTCACATACAACATCCCTTGGTATCATAAATATACCAAAACCTCTCCACTAAATAGGCTCTCATAGAAGACAACATCATTAGGTAAATTCCTCTTTTCATTTCTTTTATTTCAAGTACCTTTATTTTATTTTTTATTATTATCCACCTTTAATCCAAATATTTTGATGACTCCAATACCTTGTAGATACTAGAATTTGTTATTATAAATTAATAATTCTTCATCATCTCTTATTTCCCTTTGTTTTATAGAAGAAATGAAAACACCATATGATATTTGTTAATTTATCACATTTAAGGATAATGGGTTTTCTATTTCTATTACCAACTCAAATTCTAGTATAATAATATTTTGATTGTTTAAAAGACTATAATATATGATGAAAAAATTATTTATGGTTCTAGAATCCATTTTCCCGCATTATATAAATTTATAAATCAAAAAGAGTTCATTGTGACCAATAACCACAAATTAACCCAAAAAATTATCAGTAATGTTTTATATAATGATTCAAATTCACTCCCAATCGGAAAAAAAATTAATTACCATGAAATATTATTGTTTTTAACTAATAAAATACATATTATATTCAAAAAAATCATTCTTTTTCTACATATTTATCCGTACTTGAATATACGTAAACTGATAATGAAAACCAAGGAAGAAAGAAATCCCAAATAATGAAATTGAATATCTTAAACCATAAAAAGGTCATGAAATAACCTAATTAAGGTTATAATAAATAAAATAAATGTATAGGAGGTTTTTTAATCATTAATTTATGATCCTAAATCTGATTATTCATGTAATTACGATCAATGTAGGAACACCTTCAGACTTATGTTAAGGGTTTCTACCCGAACCTCCGATTTCATTCAGGTTAATCTTATTCTCTACATACATCAATTAAATGGTTATTTATTCATGTTTAGTCCTAATATTATACGAAAAAATGTTCTATATGTGTGTACCAATCATATTCTCACTTGAATTTGTGGGGATTTTTTTTTTCAAATGATCTTTAAAAAATTCTTCTCGAAATACAAGCCCGACTAAAGGGAATTTCTCAAATTCGTACCTATTATCAATAACACTATATAATCTCTTTTTAATAACCAATATCTTTAAAAAAACATATTTTATTATAAAAATACTATCTTACTTCACTTCTGGTTTTATACAAAAAAAATTCCAAAATAACTCATCTTTTCAAAGTATAAGAGTATTTCCCTCAAGAATTGCTCATTGATTTTATAAGAGTATATTCATCTATTTCAATAGATTTTTTTTCATATTTTTTATTGATATTAATATTTAACAATATCATATATCATATTTAATTGAATGGTTTATGATTATTTTGATTGTGAGTGTGCAATCATAAAAACACTCACCAATTTACTCTGAATGGTTATTGTTTATACTTAATGTTTATGGAAAGTTATTGAAATTTCATATGTTAGTTTAAATATGACTCAATATATAATTTATTTTTATACCTATTAATATGTGGAATTATTTGGAATTAGTAAGTGATGGATGAGGCCAGTTATATCCCCATGATCCATCGGGAGGTACGATTAGACAAACTATTGTCTTAAAATAAGTCCTATACAATATGATTGTTTTTTGTCTTTGCATGACGCCCTGAAAGTATGGTTATGATCTCTGTAATTATGAATTTACTTATTATGAAACTAGATTTTAAAAGTCTTGTAGGTTATTAGACCGGTATTATGCCAAGTATAATGCTTACTTATAGAATTATTCGTTCAGCTCTTAGTCCAATCGTAATGTGTTCATGTTCTTTTATAATTAAGTGTTTTTATTTAATCATGATGGATGATGTTTATGTATTTGATATATTTTGATCTAATTCTTAATATTATTGATATTTTGAGCTCACCCCTTTCTTGTGATCCATTTTCACTAGACATTAATATGTATATTATGAATGACATTAAAAATTAACCTCAGAGTTATGGATGTTTTCAAAGGAGTTTCTAAATTGTTTTTCGTTTCATGTTGTAATGTTGAACTTATGTATTTATCTTGATTAAAACACTACTAAAATACTCAGAACTTTTGGATTCATACTACATTCATATATTCAAATATAATAAAATAAGGATCTAGCTGTTAGCAAATAGGTTTGGGTCCTTACATATGACTAATTTATTTATCTAGATGTATTATTATGATGATGAGTTGAGGATGATTATATGAAAATCATTTCATTCCCATGGGTTAATTAGGATGTGATGAATCCATCATGAAACCTGTTTATTTTATAGGGGTTATATTATGATGAAATATTTAAATATTTATGAAACATATTTCATTTTCATAAAATATGATTTGATATATGATTAATGTTTTATGGTCTTATATTACATATGTATATTGTTTTACATATGCGAATTTTGGGACAATAATTATATAATCCTCTAATACATTGGGTATATATGGATATCCCCTGAGAAAATATGGAATTGGTTTGGATGAACACATTTTAATAATAGTCTTTATACACTATGATAGTTTTACAGTAAACCTTGATTAAGGAAAAGATATAATATTTAGTGAACCCAATCCATTATGATAGCCTTGCTTTGGATCCTTCATTAAAGAAATGATTTTATTAGATTCTGTGTATGCCAAATGAATATGTCTTATTCTTAAGAAATATTCTCATAGATTATGATTAATTATATATTATTTTGATTACATATTAATTGTTTATTTTCTTATGAAAAATCCATATTACATGATTTATTATTAATGAAATTTGACTGATCTGGAATCATTATTGTCTTTATGATCATGTTCTCATACACTTATTATTATATTTCTCTATCTTTTTATCATTTATTGATATATTTTTTGTTTACCCATGCCCAATATTTGACCCCATGCTTTCTTTAGTTTCCTTTTCCCATTCTATAACGAATGATTATAAGTAGGGTATTTCTAAGAAGTGTACTATGTCATAAGAACATTATGAGAGATGATGAATATAATTCATGTAAAAAGATAAATATGTATACAGTCTCTAATGACGCTAAATCATTATGGTTATATGGAATGAATTAATGGGAAATGTATTCAAAATTCATATAAAATTATTTAATATATATGTATGAAACGCTTAGGTAATGATTGTTTGTATTAGAAAGTGGTTTAGTTAATATATATATTTGGATTATAGAAATTTTTTGGAAACCCTAGGGATATTCTTATGTGTCATATATCATCATAAAGATTTAGTAAATTAGATATTGTGTCATTTTCAAAAAAATCTGAGTATTAATAATGGAAAGTGAATTTGATTGAGGAATATATACACATAGGGGTCACAACTCTGAAAGGGTGATTGGGTACTAATTCGATCGTAAATGGTGCACAATGAGTGTTCCTAAAACAGCACAACTGGATTAACACTCCAAAGCTAGATGATTAGGTTAATTCATATATTATTTATAAACTATTAGTAAGGACTTTAATATAT
Source organism: Viscum album (assembly GCA_963277665.1). Classification (NCBI taxonomy): domain Eukaryota; kingdom Viridiplantae; phylum Streptophyta; class Magnoliopsida; order Santalales; family Viscaceae; genus Viscum; species Viscum album. The sequence goes on from OY728140.1 coordinate 1,797,901,056, forward strand.
GATGGAAATGAATAACTATTATTAAAACATTGGTATCATGGATAGTAAAGAAGGTGTCACATTTTAGAAATTATATGATTTTTTTTTAATATTACATTGTTACTGTATATGATTTTCATTTCTAACACAATATTTTTGGGGAATAGTAAATGTATGGACCTAGGGACAATATTATTAATACTAAATTTGACAAGAAATGAAATAACAATCCTCATGAGAATCCAAACGATATGGAATATAGGGTTTGAAAAATTGTGTCAATTATAACCCAAATTGTTTAATCTATGAATGGTATTGTAAATCATGTTGATATTATAAATGGAAAAAGTATCCAGTGATTATTTAGTCTTTTATGTAGCAACATCCACCTTCTATCTGGAGTTCCTCTGATCTATTAATCACTGATAAATGTATCAATACCACTAAAAAATATTTTTCATTCTCCAATGTTTAGATTATTAAAATGTGGTTCTTTTATTATATCATTTTGATGGATAAGTGAATCAATGTTGGAATCTTATCAATAATATGAATAAAGAGGAGGAAATTAAATCATTGATGTGGAAATAATTTAATAAGGGATTTTTTAGTAATTATTTTCACTAAATTCATCACATGAAAATTAAAATGGTATTTCTAGAACTAATGTTGAATGATAATGAATCTATTAGGTCAAATTAATTAAATTTCACAAAACATTAAGGGAATGCATTGGTTTTATCATCAATCATAAAAGAAAATTCCTTCGATTATTTACTAGATTGAGTCTATATCTTCAAAAGGAATTTTCTATAAGATACTTTAATAGCTATAAAGAAATAATTTTATGTTCTCTCAAATTGGAATTTTAAATTCTAGACTCTCAGTGTTCTCATGGTTTTGGGTACAAAAGGAGAAGGATAAAATTTTAACAAAATAATATTAAAAAACCCCATATGATAAATATAATAATTCTCTATAATATCATAATTGTGGAAGGAATCATGGAGAAAACTACTTTAAGGGGTTTTGTTAATGTTTTAACTATATAAAATAACACCGTCATGAAAAATTATATTAAATTGATGTAATTTGGATCTTTATGGAAATGAATGGAGAAAAATAAAAATCAAATGTTCCACCCACAGTGCAATGATAAAATTAAAAGGAGTAAGTAAATTGTGAGAATCCGGGCATGAATGACATGGTTAATAATGAGAAATAGCCTTAGAGACCTCTTAATCCAAGAGGCAATGGAAGATCTCATGTAATCACAACTGCTGAAGTGGGTCATAGGAATGATGTGGTGAAATGTACACTCTATATACACTATATAATTTCAAAAATAATATTTTATTCTATCTCTATGAAAATATTTATATATGAAGAATTAAATAAGGGTATCTTGTCACACCTCAAAAAAGTAGATGTTGGTTTAGTAGTAAAACCACATAATGATACAATGATCACATCTCAAGTCTATAGATACTCTCTAATAAAATTTTGTCGGAATTTAATTCCTAAAAATCATGTGACTCACCATCTAGATTAATTTCATGTGATTTTGGGAATATATCAGATCTCTCAATATAGAACACATATCAATTATTGATGATGAGAAATCCTGTTATATATTCCAAATTTACCTATGATTATAATTTAGTGATATTATGAGTGTGTAATTATAATGGAAAATACATACATTCTATGGGTATTATTACCTATTCATGAGGGTTATTTGTCTCAAATTGTTTGGAAGATCATCAAATCAAAGATATTATTATTTTTTATGATTATACTCATTTATTTCATGAGGACATTCCATGTCCTCCCTAGATTCATGATGGTGAGTTTTCAATAAAAACTATACATGTATCTACACATAATTCAATGTATTTACGTAGAATGGCCTCAATTGAGTTGTAGGTATTTGAGAAGTAATTTTAGGATAATCATAATAAGAAATTAATATTCCATTGTGTGTCACCAAAGGGTGAACCTGTTCTGTTTAATATAGAAAAATACAGGTTAATGTTTCATTTCATTATTTATTGAGAACTCAGTAATATTAATTTCAATAATAAGTGTCCTCTACCCTGTATTGATGAATTGTTTGATCAATTTTGTGTAGAATAATTCTTTTCCTAGATTGATTTTTTTTCATATTCACAATTAACAGTCAAGAAGGTGAATATATAAAAATAACAATTTGTACATAGCATTCTTCTTATGAATTTATAATGACACCATTTGGATATACCAATGAATATATTATCTTAAAGGATCTAATGAATAGGGAATCTAGAGAATACCTTGACAAGTTTTTGGAAGTTTTTATAGGTGATATTATTATATATTCAATGTGAAAATAAGATCATGAGAAAAATTTGAGGATCATACTAAAGACTCTGAAAAAGGAGAAGATGTATGCTAAATTTATGAAGTTTGAACTTTTTTATAAATATTTCACATTAAAAAGGTCTATAATCTCATGTGATGGTATATCAGTGGATCCGTTAAATCTAAAAGTTATTAAATAATGTCCCTAAACAACCACATTAAATGAGATCTATATTTTTATTTGGTTGGACGGATATTACTGAAACATTGTAATGGATTTATAATGTGTATATAATCTAATATCCATGCTGAATTAGAGTGGATCCAAGATCATTTAGGCATATGAATGTGAAAAATCATCTAATTGAAAAGAGGGTTGGTTAGTGCATAATTATTTTCACTACCTTGTAGAGGAGAAGGGATTGTAATCATTAATGATTTATTGATGAAGGTACTAGGATGTTTCCTATTGTAAAATGATATGGTAATAGTTTACGGCTCATTCCAATTGAAAATGGTTGATAAAAATTACTCGACATATGATTTAGAGTATTAATGCATAATTTTTTTAGTGAAAATATAATGGGTTATCATTACTGTAAATGGTGTGATATATATATATATATATATATATATATTGATCATAAAATATACATGTATATATTCTAATCAAATTAATAATATATTCACACATAAATTGTTTAATATGCACCAAAAAATATGGTTGGTGTTGATTAAATATTATGACTACTAAATAAGCTACCACCATATTAAGGAAAACTAGGTGGATGGTAATCTATATTGGAAATAAAATTCGATTATTTATATGAAGAGGAATAAAAGAGATTCACTTTTTAATTTTATATAATATATGAATATTGAAATCATGAGGAATGGTTAAAGGATATATCTTTATTAGTTAAATGGTCAACAATCATCCATGTGAGGATTAAAGAGGCATATAAAAACGATGTATAACTACATAAGAATATGAAAAATGTTCATGATTTCTACCATGACTCTGATGCTGTCATGAAGAAACCCCTCGGGGCACACCTGGTCGGTGATAAGCTAAGTACAACTACCCCAATCACACCTTTAATAGGATAGGGGTTGGAGAGTAGTTTCATGTAGGCATATCACACAATTGGTAGGCCGTATCCTGTGGTAACTATATGCATGCACACACATTCGTCTCCATACAATAGTGGAGATATAATGAACATCTAAAACCAAAAAATAATTTATAACTTTTATCCCATATCAACGTATGACATAGGAACTAGAAATCAATAAATGTGGAAAATACAAGCCACCCAAAACTACAAATGAGTAATACATGCTCCAAAGGAGGGGATTACTGTCAAATCAAACCACCAAAACATGCATATGTCTATCTAGATCACTATAGTTCAGTTTATCATCATCACCAAAAGAATCCATCAAAAAATGAATACTTTTTTCATAATACATGACATGTTAATGTATCTACCATGAAGGGGTGGTTATAACAATACAAAATAAGAACCCTAAAATCCAAAATAAAAGGGGGAAATTGAAATGAATGAGTCCTCTCAGCCCGTATCTAGAGGGTACACAAAACCGTAGAAAGTGAGAAGAGAAATACCTATCTCTAAATATCATATAAACATGACTAGTAATCACATAACCATATGGTATTTCAATCAATATGTTCGACATAACCACAATGACTCCCATAAATAACCCTTATACACTCATCATAAACTCCAAGTCTCACGGTCATAACCACACAACCTACCAAAGATTATACTCGAGGCTCCAATGTTTCACTAGTCTAGCAGAACTAAATCCACCATCTATGTCATCCCAGACGGACATATCTGGGGGGTCTCGCTCATTGGGTATCCCTAAGTCGATGGAACCTACCCTCTATCCCTAATTGAATCCATCTGAGAGACAAGACTCATCTAGTATCACAATAGATAAAATCATCCTAGTTCCTAGAAGATCAGTATACATAGATAAGGAATTCTACACATGTCTCATGGGGAACTCCTCAAACCCAACTATAACATATAATATCTAAACACTCCAATTAGGGATCATACCTAGGACCATTTGGGGACTCCATGAAAAAAATCTAAATCTTTGGAGATCATAAATCTCAGATAGGGGATCACATCTAGGACTGGTGTGGGATACCACAAACCGTATTGAGTATTAGAAACATGATACAAAAAATAGAGAACCACTCCTAATACTACTACGAAAAAATGTAACCACTATCTAGAACTATCGTCCATATAGGGTATCTTACAGGTGATGATACCGTAATCCGTACTAGAACAACCTATTAAGTAGGGGATCAATTCTCATTCTTGATGGTCACTTTGATACCACAAAACACACTGAGGAGGAAAATGTCATAGAGGATCCCAAACTAGGATTTCCAGAGGGATAGATGAAATCTATCAAATCAAGTCCCATAAATGGGATCGTAGTTTTATGCTCAGGTTCTAATTCCACATTGAACCCTTTGATGGATGTTCTAAGGAAATAAAACTCTATGGTGCTGATATACAAATCACTAATAGAAGAAACAATTAATAATCACCTCATGCCACATCAATCATTCCAAAAATATGGCCACCATCGTGTTCTACATTGATAACTACTTTGGAAATTCCACTCATGAGACTCCATCCAAATAAAAAACATAGATATGTGCAAGGGATAAGTCAATTAGGAGTGTAATTAGTGTGTCCTCCTAGGGTACATAGTGTGTCTCTTGAGGTGGAACTATGGCAGTTCCAACTTGATATCATGCAAAGCAACACACATGGAATATATGTGTGGTTAAATAGTGTGTACCATGAATGATCACCTAGGAGGATCCTCAAACGCACCTGACCTAGCATTCCATGATTCTCCAAATGGCGTGTGCCCTTGGGATATGGTGTGTACCTCCTGGCCCAACCCAATAGAGTATCATTGATCATGGTTGTTTATAGGATCCCTTTCCTAGGAAACTGGTTGTGTCCCCAAGCATGTGTACACTATGGATCTAGTCATGTTTTTCCACATGACCATATCCCCTTGAATGGTGCATCTTCTCATCCTCAAGAACATGATCAACCATTATAGCATGTAACCCAAGTACAATTTGTGTAGTTAAAAAAATTTATCATCCACAAATCAGAAGAACACACATTGTGTTCTCCTTCACTACACACTGTGTGATTCAGATTTTTGAATGATAAATCCCTATGATACTCTTAAACCCCTTTATTTTTACCAATTTCTCACAGATCAAACTTAATGGGATCTATAGTAGCCATTTCAGAGTTATAAACCCCTAAAAATGAATAAATGGGGATCAGGATGTAAATATCATTATTTTTCATACCTTGTGTTGAACGGTTGATGCTTTGTGTTCATATCTGTGCCCAGAAGATGTTGCCCCATGATTTAAGTGTGATTACTGTCAAGATCAGAGCTCTGCAGCTCCTCCTCTACCCATCTCCTCATCATGTAATCTATATACTTAAGAAAGAATCTCCCCAACAACTTCCATAAAAAAATATTTAAATTGGATGGGTTGGTTTATTGAATAAATTTTTATTTATTTAATAAACATCTATGATTTAACGACCTTCAATGGATTCTTACAATGGGAATCCTAATGCTAAAAAAATTATGTTAAGCCTAGGGTAAACACCATGTCCCATAACCACAAATAGACTCATATTTTGGATGCAAGACTCTATTCATAATTTCTATCACATTTCATTTTAATCATCACGTGAATTATATAATATTTTTAATATTTTTAATATCACCACACAAAGGCTCTCTATGCTCCAAAATTATACACTGACAAAACAATTGGCTTAAAATAATTTCCCCAAAATATTAAAAACTCTTACACAAAAAAAAAATAGATTGACTACACTATCCCCACATTCAAGGATTTTAATCCCCAAAATTGAAATCTTATATTCAAGGGGAAAACTAAGTTATCAACTGGGTATCCCACACAATAGACCTCTCTATATAATCCCACATTTTTTAAAAACTCACACTTAGGGGAACACATATCCCATTAAGGGTCTTCTCGGGTCAAATATCAAACTACCTTAGGTGCATCCTAATGTATACGCCACACACAACACCACTATCATCTATATCAAAATTAGGCAATGAGTCATGCACAAATATACTAAGATATGACTTTTGGAAAATAGTAAACACCTGGTCTAACTAGGTTTATAGGGTCTAGTAGTACTACACCGAACAAACCTGATATAGAAACTAGAAAAAGGGAATGTAAAACTAGGAGGTGTCATGTTCACCTGGAGAACTCTCCATAACTAACAATGAGAGGAGATCACCTGGCGCAAATGATCTCCCCATCAAACCTGAAAGGCCACATTCATTGATACTCAAAGAAAATTCAATATTCCTCAATAGAAATCAGGTTCCCGGGAAACAATGTTCGCTCCAAATCGTTTTCTATACCCACAAATGATGTCTCCCATTAGCTCTAACCAGTACAGTGGTGAACTATAGGGCGACTCAAACCTAGCCTCAAACCAAATTGAAAATCAAAGAATGATCTCTAAAAAATAAATGGTCTTTTTTTTTACTAGCCACAATCATGGGTTAAATCATTGGTCCCAACCACAACTTAGCCCCAAAAGGATATAGGTGTTAACACCGCTCCCTCATGTGTACAATAGAGTGAATGAAACATCCTCAAAACCTCATCAGGTAGTAAGAATGGTGTCATAATCAACTCTATGAAGGTATATATACTCTCCACCTTCATAAAATCCATCGAGAACATGTCTAGTGGATAACTAGTCATGGGGGACCAAACAAAAAAATCACCAAGTTTTTCCTCCCTGACTCGCTATAAAAGTGGAGGGGTAACAACCACGAATTGGAGATATGTTGCACCATCCTCACCTATAATGGAAAACAAAAAAATCAAATTCTATGTCCCCTCACCCAACAATAATAGAAAAAACCCCTCAATATGAGAATTTACTACTATAACCATGCCATTGGATGGATATCAAGCAAGCACAACCTCAACCACTTCCATGTCCACTATCGCTCCCATATCTAAGGAGACATATCACTCGAAAATGTCATCTTAAAAAAGTACTCAATGAGATATCCCTAATAATTTATAACCCTCTGAGTATCTATAGAACCATCCTCATGTATCATACATGAAACTATGATGCTGCGAAAGTGGGGGTACTAATGAATAATAATTCCATAATCCAATTCAAACAATATTGAAGGGCCTAATTCTCAAGTCTCCAATCTACCACCCAAGAAAACACCATAGGGTTTCCCATGTGAACACACTAGGAGATAAAAAGTATGGAATCATAATAACTACAACATCATCTCATCCCATGAAGCTATACAAGAGAGATATTATATGCTAATACAAACATCAGGGAATTCCCTAGGTGTTTGTATATGTTGATGTATAACTCTCGATGGGGAGGTAAATTGTGCATGTCCTCCAGAATGTATCCTCAGAATCCACCTCCACTTCAAGTAATAGAAAGAACATATAATCCACTGATCCAAGGTTATACTATCCAACTTATAAAATTCATTTTTATCTTCTAGAAAATGTGATAATCTTGTTTTGTCAGGGATCACTCCGCCACAAAGGAGGGAAACTCTATCCCTCAATCAAGAAACACTACCACACCCACTAGTAGAAGACAACTAATCATGGATGGTAAAAAACACTATAACGTCCCCAAGTTTTTCAATGGAAAATTCCTTTCTTATATCTATTTCATAAAAACACAAAATAATGAACTACTCAGTGATAGGTGACCTTTAAACATAATTTTGTCACCCTATGTTTGGAATTTTAAAAATCCAACATACAAAGTTGTGTTGAAGATATTTTTTGGAGTCTAATGAAACAAAAATAATTTTTGGTGAATAGTAACCTACCCTTATGAATAGTAACCTACCCTTATGAATAGTAATATTACCCTTATGAATAGTAAATAAGAGTAACATTACCTATGAATAATAAAATAAAATTTAGAAATCTTAGAAAGTGACAATTTGACCTCAGTAAACGTTTTTGGTATTTTATAAGTCATAAATAATTAATTATAATTAATTATTTAATTTAAAAGAATATTCATTTTCCTGTAATGTATTCATAAATTATTGAATCAATTTCTAATAGTTTTTAGAGACCCTACGTAATGTTTGAAAGAACTATAAATTCAGTTTTAATCTTACAAACTGTTTTTTTAGTAAATTATGATTTTTATTAATTATTAAATTAATAATATTTATAAAATTATTTTTGGAAAATGGAAATCATTTTTGTATTCTACACGTCAAAAAATGGCAGGGGTAAATTTTTGGGTTTATTCTGAAATACTTCAAATTTCGGGTAAATAGTAAAAAATACAGTTTTTCGCATAATCGGTGTACACTAAAATGCATCATTAATGATGTAATGATGACATAAAAATTCTAGAACTTTAGTTTCGGCCAAAACATATTAAATTTCATAAATTGTTCCTTTAAATACAATAAATCCAATTCTCAAGCCTAAAAATAACTTTCCAAAGCCTAAAGTCAAATGGTGATTCCTTAAAGTGTCTTTTTCTCTTTCTTTCACTTTCCTTTTAATAAATTAATGAATTCGAATTATAAACAAGAGTTAAAGCCCAAAAAGAATTATATAATATTGATATATGATTTAGGATGTCAAAAAAATACTATTACAAGTCTAACTTATGATATATTATTTTATTTAATATTTTATACCAAAAACACCTCTCTCCTCATGTATAAATAAGCCCTCCCCCTTCTCTTCCCAAACCACACCTCTCAAGCTTCAAGCATTATCTAAGCTCTGCCCAATCATCTCCCCTATCCCCTTCCCCACGTCCAAGAGCTTCCGGTCTCATCCAAAGACCATGCTTAGGACTTTAAGAAGGTTCTCAAGTGAAGGATTCAAGAGGTAATTTTCCTCCCTCTTCTCCTTTAATTTCCTTTCAAGTTCATGTTCCATTCATGATCTCTCCCTACCTATCATCATCCAAATTTTTGTTTAAATATATTATTATATATATACTTAAATATTATGATTCTAATGGTATATTATATCACCCCACACCCTTTCCCTCTTTCTTTTTTTTATTAAAAATAACGTTGTTCATGAGGTGTTAAATTTATCACCTTCAAAAAATGACATGTTCTCTTCTTCCTTTTCTACCTTCAAATCAGGTCATGAAACTGTTTTTATGGTTAAACCAGAATATTTTATATGGATAATGTTCTATTTTATGTTCTGGAAATAACATATGGCCATATTACTATGTGAAAAGTTAAAACAAGTTTGTTGTGATCCAAAAAAACCCGCTCAAATTAACCCAAATAATCTTCATTTAATTCTTATCTAATGATTCGCCCACATGGATCTAATATAACTAATTATAAAATCATTAATGCTTATGTAATATCATAAATAACATGTAATATCAGTTCTGGATGTTTACCCATGATCTACCCAAACATCAATTTAAGAATACAAGTGGACCGCTCAAGAAAACCACAAAAACGAACATCCTCGAACAACGTTTTTTAAACTCTATAAGTCATCCAATGGTACATAATATGACATAAGGAAACCATAATTAACACTATTAATGTATAAAATGTTCTGTAATTTCCAATTAATTAATATAATGTCTTTATACAGGATATTAAAGAGATGGAGGCATTCAAGTACAAGGTAAGGGGAAATCTCGAACCCAATTTTCTTCTTTCGGGTTCTCCCTATTTCACTCCATTTTTGATATGGTTACTCCTCAAAGATCATTTGTTCATCATTAACATTACTTTTCTAGGATATACATGTTTGTCACTGGTTTTTATGTCCATCAAAATGTTTTCCAAAAGAACTCTTCTTTCAAGATCTCACCTTTTACCTCTCATTCAAGGTTGATGGTTCTTGTATCAAGTATGAAGTTCCCTCTTTATTTTGGGAACCCAAAGCTTATGAATGTGTTATTATGAGATTACACCCATTCCATTCCATGGGTTATTTATGTACACTTTTTATATGTGTTCTATGTGGAAAGCATGATAATGATAATGTTATCATGTGTCGGGTGCGCCCGAAATTATATAGCACTCCAATGCATTGGGTAATGTGATGAATCTCATGAGTAAATGTGAAATTATGTGTGAACATGATGCTAGATTTGTTCACAAGTATGTGTGGTAGTTAACCACAAAGACATGATGTTTCATTTTTATGCATTGGCACATTTCAAGTCTTTTACTTATGCTCCTCTCATGTTCATGATATTTTGCCTATGTTATGATTATGCTCACCACATGATGTATTGTTCTTATCTATCCTCTTACTGTTCTTTTAGCTTACCCCTTTTGATGTATATCCTCAGGTGGCTACATGTACTAAGGAGAGTACATGTGCTACTATAAAGCTACAGAATAAGAAATTAAATGAATTTTTATGCTTGAGGTTGTACTTGTTATATGTAGTCCTAGTTTTCCCAAGTCACTAAACCTCTGGATCCTCCATGTGTAATACTATTATGTTGTTTATCTTTGAAAAGATGTAATAGTAATGTAAGAAAAGGCTGGTATGCTATAGTTGGTATTAGAGGAATGGATTAGTTAATTTGGGAATTAGGATAAGTGAACCCTAAAGAAAACCTCTAGTATGATACTGAGTACAAATAAGCACCTAGGGATCCCATATGTTATGTTTTTGGTATAAATTGTTTAGATAAATAAGTTATTAATGACTTGTTTAGTCATGTTTTGTTATATCCTTTTCTATTTTAGAAAATGGTGGGAACCAGGAGAGTTAATGAAGGAGAAGTACCCTCACCTGTTTCTGTAAAGTGAAATTTCGTGGGGGAAATATCTTAAGGGGGGAAGAATGTATCGACCCAAAGTTTTTCAATGGAAAATTCCCTTCTTATATCTATGTCATAAAAACACAAAATAATGAACTAATAAGTGATAAGTGACCTTTAAACATAATTTTGTCACCCCTATGTTTGGAATTTTAAAAATCCAACATACACAGTTGTGTTCAAGATAGTTTTTGGAGTCTAATGAAACAAAAATAATTTTTGGTGAATAGTAACCTACCCTTATGAATAGTAACCTACCCTTATGAACAGTAATATGACCCTTATGAATATTAAATAAGAGTAACATTACCTAGGAATAATAAAATTAAATTTAGACATCTTAGAAAGTGACAATTTGACCTCAGTAAACGTTTTTGGTATTTTATAAGTCATAAATAATTAATTATAATTAATTAATTAATTTAAAAGAATATTTATTTTCCTGTAATTTATTCATAAATTATTGAATCAATTTATAATTGTTTTTAGAGACCCTATGTAATTTTTGAAAGAACTATAAATTCAGTTTTAATCTTAAAAACTATTTTTTTAAGTAAATTATGATTTTTATTAATTATTAAATTAATAATATTTAGAAAATTATTTTTGAAAAATGGACATCATTTATTTATTCTACACGTCGAAAAATGTCAAGGTTAAATTTTTGGGTTTATTCTGAAATACTTCAATTTTCAGGTGAATAGTAAAAAATACAGTTTTTCTCATAATCGGTGTACACTAAATTGAATCATTTATGATGTAATGATGACATAAACATTATAGAACTTTTGTTTCGGCAAAAACATTATAAATTTCATAAATTGTTCCTTTAAATAAAATAAATCCAATTCTCAAACCTAAAAAATCTTTCCAAAGCCTAAAGTCAAAAGGTGATTTCTTAAAGTGTCTTTTTCTCTTTCTTTCACTTTCCTTTTAATAAATTAATGAATTCGAATTATAATGAAGAGTTAAAGCCTAAAAAGAATTATATTATATTTATATATGATTTTGGATGTCAAAAAACTACAATTAAATGTCTAACTGATGATATATTTATTTATTTAATATTTTATACCAAATACACATCCCTCCGCATTTATAAATAAGCCCTCCCCCTTCTCTTCTCAAACCACACATCTCAAGCTTCATTCATTGTCTAAGATCTGCCCAAACATCTCCCTTAGATCCTTACCCACGTCCAAGAGCTTCTGGTATCTTAAAAAGACCAAGCATAGGCCCTTAAGGAGGTTCTCAAGTGAAGGATTCAAGAGGTAATTTTCCTCCCTCTTCTCCTTTAATTTCCTTTCAAGTTCAAGTTCCATTCTTGATCTCTCCCTACCTATCTTCATAAAAATTGCTTTGTAAATACAGTATGATATATATACTGTTATATTGTGATTCTAATGGTATATTATATCACGCCACACCATCTCCCTCTTTCTTTTATTTTATTAACGAGAACGTTGTTCATGAGGTGTTAAATTTATCACCTTCAAAAACGACATGTTCTCTTCTTCATTTTCTACCTTCAAATCTGGTCATGAAACTGTTTTTATTGTTGAACCAGAATATTTTATATGTATAATTTTCTATTTTAATTTATGGAAATAACCTATGTCCATATTACTAAGTGAAAAGTTAAAACAAGTTTGTTGTGATAAAAAAAAACCGCTCAAATTAACCCAAATAATCTTCATTTAATTATTATCTAATGATTCGTCCACATGGATCTAATATAACTCATTATAAAATCATTAAAACTTATATAATATCATAAATAACATTTAATATCAATTATGGATGTTTACCCATGATCTACCAAAATATCAATTTAAGAATACAAGTGGACCGCTCAAGATAACCATAAAAACGAACATCCTCAAACAACGTTTTTTAAACTCTATAAGTCATCCAAAGGTATATAATATGACATAAGGAAACCATAATTAACACTATTAATGTATAAAAGGTTCTGGAATTTCTAATTAATGAATATAATGTCTTTATACAGGATATTAAAGAGAAGGAGGCATTCGAGTACAAGGTAAGGGGAAATCTCGAACCCAATTTTCTTCCTTTGGGTTCTCCCTCTTTCACTCCATTTTTGATATGGTTACTTATCAAAGATCTTTTGTTCGTCATTAAATTTACTTTTCTAGGATATAAATGTTTGTCACTGGTTTTTATGTCCATCCAAATGTTTTCCAAAATAACTCTTCTTTCAAGATCTCACCTTTTACCTCTCATTCAAGGTTGATGGTTCTTGTATCAAGTATGTTGTTCCCTCTTTCTTTAGGGATCCCAAATCTTATGAATGTGTTATTATGATATGAAACCCATTCCTTTCCATGGTTTATTTATGTACATGTTTGATATGTGTTCTATGTGGCAATCATGATAATTATAATGTTATGATGTGACGGGTGCACCCGAAATTATATAGCGCAATATGAATGTTTAAATGTGACAGGTGTGCCCGGAATTATATAGCCCTCCAATGCATTGGGTAAAGTGATGAATCTCATGAGTAAATGTGAAATTATGTGTTAACATGATGCTAGATTTGTTTACAAGTATGTGTGGTAGTTAACCACTAAGACATGATGTTTCATTTTTATGCATTGCCACATTTTAAGTCTTTTACTTATGCTCCTCCAATGTTCATGATCTTTTTCCTATGTTATGATTATGCTCACCCCATGATGTATTGTTCTTATCTATCCTCTTACTGGGATTTTAGCTCACCCCTTTTGATGTATATCCTCAGGTGACTACATTTTCTATGGAGAGGACATGTTCTACTAAGAAGCTATAGAAGAAGAAATTAAATGAATGTTTATGCCTAATGTTGTACTTGTTATGTGTAGTCCTAGTTTTACCAAGACACTAAACCTCTGGATCCTCCATGTGTAATACTAATATGTTGTTTATATTTGAAATGATGTAATAGTAATGTATGAAAAGGCTGGGATGCTATAAACACAATCCAAACTTTTTAAAACATCATAAGGCCTCTCTATCCCTTTATAAAGTTTCAATGTGAGGCTCTCCATCCTCTAGATTTTGGCCACACCATTGATGGGAGTTCATGAATTCGGAAACTATATTCTGTAGCCCCCAATTATAAGGGTTCAACTAAACTGGATCCTTTGGAGTCACAAGGTTTAAAATAGTGGCTACACATAGGGAAATGGGGATCATGACTCTTTGTGAAAACTGCAGCTGGGGAAATAAAGTCACATGATGTACCTAGAACCATACTCGAGCCTCAAGTTTAAAATCCCAATTTTCATGAATCTATATCAAAAACCGACCTGAGTACCTTGGAAACCCAATAACTATTTTATCCCTAAAATCGCTTGAGAGGCATTATTGATCCCCACATGTTGGAGACTAGTATCTGGAATCATAAAAACTAAATGTGGGAATTATTTTTCCACTAATAATTCAGATGAGAAATAAATGAGACTATATGCATATCAAAAGAAAATCCACTCTGAGTAAAGTACCGTAAGTCAAAAAGGGAAAAAATCCAAAGTACAATAATGAAGTAAAAGAAAATAAGAACAAATACCCACATCCTAACTCATATGTAACACACCATGTCCATAGTTCAATAGTTAGAACAACCTCAAAGATATCTCTTTCCATTTCTTGAATGTGGAAGGATATACTCTTCAATCACTCGAAGGAATAAGTAGGGTGTGAGCCAAATCCCAAAAGTTTTTCACTAAAATATTCCATAACAAGATTCAAATATAAAAGTAACAAAGAAATTACATTCTAATTTTCCAATAAACAATGTTGGAATTTTAAAACCATATTTAAACAAATCATTCTTTAAAAATCAAAATATTAATAATACATTATAATTTAAAGACTCCCATTTTAGATAATGTAAATATATATTTAAAAAGATGGAGTTTTCCTTTATTTAATGGTGCTTTATAAAAATTATACATTTCACTAAATGGATGAAATAAACACATTTTTATAAAAGAGTTTATATAAAATTATCAAGGTATGTAAAATAGTTTACACAAATGTAATATACCTTTGAAATACAAATAAGGGAACAACATGTTCATATTCTAAATAGGTATGATAGTTATAGGCTATTGGGACCCAACAATGTGAAATGGAAAGTATGCCCATATGCCCCTTTGGGCCTATGGTAAAGCAAAGTCAACACCATCACTTATGGAATGAGATGTACTGATATAAGGATTTAGAACGTTGTAAATCGTAATGTTTTTTCAAATGACACACTAACTTCCTATAGATTACATGTGTTGAACTATAAACAATAATGGGAAATTAATTTCAAGAATCCATAAAATACAATTAAATCTTATCCACTATTTCAAATGTACCAATTTTCTTTCAAATATACATATGTTGTATTTAGTAAAAAACATTCCATTTCACCAAGAGAAAACCCTCTGATTTCTATCCAAAACCATTTTAATTCCATTTTCCTAAATAAGGATTTGAAACTAATTCATGAAATTTCAAAATATATTTATAAATTGAATCCATCATTTTAATTTTCATATAATTCCATAAATTTCATAAAAAACCCACCAATTCAACATAATTGGAGTTCTTTCACAATTCTCCATCAAAATAATTTTCAAATTTAAATTCAACAATTTGATTCTTCAAAAAATTTCCATCCATTTCACAAACACACCCAATTCGCAGGATTTTGTGGTTTTCCCAATTTCATGCCATAGTGAAACATAATACTAATTCACTATAATTAGGTTTTTAATAAAATAGTTGATAGAAATTTATTCAATTTATGTAATTTCACATTAAATCAAACAGAATTTAAATTAATTTATTTAATGATAATTAAATTAGTAGGCAAAGATAGAACCCCCAAACATTACCACGGTAACACAACACCTAAAGTGAAACACTCCAATGAGAATGATGGTGCATAAGATCTATTAACTCAACCTATAAAGGAGAATAAACAAAATGAGGTTTAGATCTATCTAACTCCAATAATGGAATAGAGAAATATACAAATATGCATAGAGAATTCTTACCTATAATGACACATTGTGATAAAAATAATGATCAAATGCCTAATGAAAAGGTACAGAGTGGTTGGAGGATCCCAAAATCTCTTATGTAAGGCTTTAGGTAGAGACTAATGATTTATGGAAGAAGAACAAAAGAAAATTTCAATTGGGCTGCCTGTTTAAAACCAACCCTTGGTACATTACATGATGTGTAACCCAATTACATGTCATGTAATTGATGAATCTCATATTCATTGAAAAACACATCTCCTTTTCCTAAAAATTTATTTATTAAAATTTTTTGTTTACACATCTTGTAACCATATTACACAAGATGTAAATATCATGTAGACTGTAGAACCAACATATTTCATGCTAGAAATTCCAAAAAATACATGATATCACCATTTAAAGTATCCCCAAAATTTATTCTCAATCCTACCATACCAATAAAAAAGAAAACCATGAAAATTTATTGAAAATACCAAATATAAAGGTAACAGGATGTTACAATCTCCTCGCCATAAAATGATTAGGTCCCCAAAAGGCCTATGAAGATGCTGCCATACCAAAAATATTAGGTCACTGCTCCCTCATCATTGTCACCCTCTACCATGTCTCAATATAATTAGAATCATGTTTTCATATAATAAGAAGCAAAGGTATCATCCTCCCATGAAGTACCTTGTTTTTAGAATCTACTATTCTGACTAGTTATTCCATCACGGATAAATTAGGTTCAACTTCAAGATCACTACATCTTAGAACCGAATATAGACCAGATAGATACTTTCAATGATAATATATATGGAATAATATATATATAGAAATTTTCTATGGTGGTAGTGAAAAATTGTATGCCACTTCCCCACCTTCTCAACAACCTCTAATGGTGCCACAAAATGAGGGGAATGTTTCCCTTACCTCCCAAGACTTAAATGAATCAAATGGGGTGAAACCTTCAAGAACACCTGGTCACTAACTACAAATTCCAAATGTCTATGGAAATGATCATCATAAAACTTATATTGACAATATACCATCATAATTCATTGACAAATAGTTTAATATTTTTTGTCATCTCCTAGACCAGACATGGTCTAACCAAGGAGCTTTCACTACCATCCATCGAACATAATATATATTTTCATGTCCAGTCATACAAGGCCTCAAAAGGACCCATCACTATAGAAAAATAGAAACTTTTATTATATGAAAAATCAACCATTCCAAAATGATCAATCCATGCCCCATCAAAATCGAAATTATAAGTGAGAATTAGGTTCTCATGAATCTAAATAACTCTTTCAGTCTTTCCATATGACTGCGGGTGGAATGTTGTACTCAAATGGATGTGAGTTCATAGTTCCTCTTGAAGGCCTATCAAAAAGTGATAAGTGAAAAGAAGATCCATGTTAGAGACTATAGAAAATGCTATTGTATGAAATCAAATAATATATTTCACATATAAATTCACCAAATCTTCAACATTGGATGTATCATGAATGGTATAATGTGAGTTGATTTCATCAACCTATCAATCACAACCCATACTGTATTATTATTACTCTGGGTATATGGAAAGACACAATCAACATTCATTGAGATACCATCCCACTTCCACGTAGGGAGTGGAAGTGACTGAAGAAAACCTAACGTTTTATTGTTCTCGGACTTCACCTGTTATTATGTGTGACAATGATAAACAAAATCAACAAACCCCTTATCATACATGGCCACTAGTACCATCGTTAAATATATTAGAACATATTTATGGTTCATGGGTGAACAAAACTCTGGGAACTATGTAAATACCTTAGAAAAACTTTCCTTTTTAAAGACAGTACACCAAAATCGTTCTAAAAGCACAGAATGCCCTCTTTAGTTAAAAAACAATAAAACATAGTATTCCCACCATTAAGAGAGACTCTAATTATATGAAACTAATCATAAAGATTTTGATTCTAAATAATCATCATGAGAAGAATGGATTTAAACTAAATTATGGACAAGGAAATCTCATTTCGTTTACATTTTACTGCAATATGAATATGTGCAAAATTATCCATCACGGTCCACTATTTTAAAGATTCTCTTAACTACTTGGGTCTGGAGTTTCATTCTCAAAGAATATACAATAAAATTTCCTTTCCATGGGGTATATATAATTTCATAATTAATAGACTGTAGGTATTCCCCACAATGACTCAGATGGAGATTTAAATCATTTTGAGGCAAGATATAACTCATGCTCTTATTTTCTAAAAACATAGTAAACCATTCCCCAAAAATGTATTGTTTCCAAATCTTGTGTTTGTGTGTCATATATTCTATTTCATGGTCATGGTTTGGATAATTCTTCTAATGTGGCTTAATATGATGAGATCAATAAGGAAATACATGATCACATTGTATAATAACACAACCCAAACATAAACCCAGTTCATCAGAAAATGCCTCAATGAGATACCAAGCCTATAGAAGATTCAACATCAGTGTGGTATTCAGGAGATGAATTATATCATCAAAAGAACTCTAAAATTTATCATCCCATGAAAACTATAACACCATCCATGTTTTTTCACTCATCAAAGAAGAAATCTTTGGGAATTCCATTATGAACCATTGATAATATCCTGATAAACCAAACAATATATGAATCTTTGAAACATTCCATGGTTTTCCCCATATCATTACTACCATAATCGTCTTATGATCAACTGATATACCATGTTCAGACACCATGTGTCCTAGTAACATCAATCCCCATATCCAGTAATCACATTTCTAATTCTTTGTGTAAAGATACTGAACTATTAGAAAACTAAAAACTTTTCGCAAATGATTCACATGATCCTCCTCAGACATATATTAAATGAGTTTGGAATCCAAAAATAATACCACAATGATACTGAGATACTCTTGGAAAATCTTGTTTATTAAATCCCTGAAAATTCAATGAAATTTGGATAGACCAAAGGGCATGACAAGGTACTCATAATGATTGTACGTACTTAAAAAAACAGTTTTATGAAGGTCAAATTTGTTTTTCCACAACTGATGGTAACCAGAGCAAAGACCAATCATTTAGAACAAATTTTCTCATTACATCTAATCAAACATATCATCAATTTGTGGTAACATATACATTTTCTTTAACAAAACACGATTGAGGTTTTGATAATAAAGGAAAAGGCAGAGTGAACAATAAGCTTTCTTATCAAAAAGAACATTTTTCCCCCAAGGTGACATACTCAGGCATATAAATCATTTCTTCAGAATATCATCAAACTAGGAATTTATGTATTTTACTTTAGTTGGTTCCAGGTGGTAATAGGGGATAAAAGCTGGTTCATTGTCAGGCATCACGTCAATGGAAAACTCAACCTCTCTCATTTGTGTATAACCATATAATTTATAAGAAAACACATCAAGACACTCACCGATGACTGGAGGGAGATCAATACTAAAATATTCCTTCTCCAGATAAAAGAAAAAACATGATATTAATATACACATATCCATATAAAAAGGATTATCTATTCTCATAGATGGGTCATATTCTCTTTAAAATACATGACACACAACTTTGGGTGTAGTAAAGGAGACCCATCTAAGATAACAATAAATCTATGATTTATTGGAGATGAGCTGATCCATCCTCAATTTGATGTGATGAATTTCCATGTAGAGAATCAGAAAACTCCATGAATGATCAACAACTGGTTGCGGGAAGACACACGTGGAACTATAAAGATCATGCTCTCTCTTAAATCTATAGGGTGTAGTAATAACAATTGACCAAGATAAAATATTCATAAGAAGATTAAGAAAAATAGTTATACATGTTAATATGAACTAATGAGATAAAAAAGTATGAAATAAAGCTATCATAAATAATTAATCTATAGTAATGGCGCCTCTCCTGATCATTAGACCCGTATCCACTACCTCTAAAGACTCTTCCACTAAAGGAAGAATCATTGTTCTGGATCTCTATGGTTGGAAGACTTTTACACATGAAAAATATGATTACTTCATAGTTTTTATAGGAGATGAAAATCCCATTTCACTATGATAAGAAGAATAAATATGATAGAATCGATGAAATTTCCCGGAATGTATGTCGAAGATATTGTTCTTGGGTGCCTTATTTGAAACCCTCTTTGAATGTACTAGATTTCCAAATTAATATCACATAAATGGACCTCTTTCGGGTATTGTAGGAGGTCTAAAACAAATTTTCCACCGAGAACTTCTACAAGAATAATCACACTTCCTTTTATCATTTAAGATACTCATATTTCCACTAAGAGAGAATGAAACTCTTGATAACACTGACTTTTTTTCCAGGTTCAATTCAACTATATGTTCTCTAATGAGTATGTCAGTATAAGAAGGAAGATTCAGTAAGAAAACCTGAGAATAGATATGATGAGGAAGTCCAAAATCAATCCTTAGAGTCGTCATCGTCCCATTAGATATAATCTCAACATGAGCTCAGTAAAACAATTTTTATACTATGAGATGGTCCTAACAGCCTACAAATGTTCTAAAAACTATGTAGACATATACAATCACATATACTCTAGATATATCTTGTTAGTGAAAATAAATTATATTTCTTTTCTATATAAGACCTCATTATTCTTCTTTGTTACCATAGTGTCTGACCATCTATTGAAAGGCCCTTCCATCTTGTTCGTGGAATACTTCACATTAGTTTCCTTGCATGGGTCGAAGATGCCAAAAAATTTATCTATTCTGCTCAACTACTCCTCAGACTCCTTAGGATCATTGGAGACTTTGAATAATTATGGAATTTGGAAAAGGAATTCATGAGAACAAATATTGAGAAAATCCCTCTGAGGTTCCATAGTTGGAGCCTAAATGAAAACATGAGGCGGTTCCTGTACCAGAACTTGGGGTGTGTACAAAATCACATACACCATATTTGGGTCCACAAGAGGATTTTCTAACTCTGGTTTAGTATCATATTTCTCTTGGATTTTATTTTCACATATTCTCAGTGGCATTTTGCTACAAAATATCAGATGGCAATAAGAAATTCCTCATATTTACACACAATCATAGCAATAATGACAATTAAACCCAGTATATAGCATGAACAATATTTTTATTTCAAAATATCCAATCAAAGTCGGGAAAATACTATAACTAATCAACATGAATTATTTCTATAATAATCCCTGATGACATATGGTTTAGTGTGGTGAGACATGGCTATCCACTCAATTACATCTACATCCTATGTCTCTAAAATATTACACAAATGCATACTAACTCTACCAATGAATCTGAACCATCATTTGATACCACTTTTTCCTGAACCAACCCGACTTCATATCAATATAAACTACACTTTGAGATCATTCACACTTTTAGTTTATTTTGATATGAAGATTAAAACATTTTAAATTAGAAATTTTTATCCAAATAACAAAATAACTACCTACGACTTAAATGACCTCATGTACTAAATTGGAAACCAAAGACAGAACCACATACCTTCCTCATTGTAATTCAATGCTTCCAACATATCCCACCAACGAGAATGAAGGCACATAAGATCAAGGAAATAAACATATAAATGGTATTCAACAACATGGATCATAAATCCATCAAACTACCAGGACAGATTAGAGAAATTCATAGAGAGTCATCGAGAAAGCTTACCTTTGAAGACATTCCATGATCCCAATAATGATAAAATTCCGAACGAAAAGGTTCGGAGGGGTTGGAGTCTCCCAAAATGATGCGGGGAAGGCTCTATGTATAGGGTAAGGTTTTTTGGAAGAATACCATAAGAAAGTTTAGGTCAAGATTAATGTTCAAAAACCATCCTTAGTACTTTACATGGTGTATAAACTAATTACACGTCATGTAATTGATAAGTCTCATATTCACCGAAAAACATGTCTCCTTTTGACAAAAAAGGATTTATTTAAATTTATGGTTTACACATCATGTAACCATATTACATGGAATGTAAATCGCTAGAAGGTTATAGAACCAATACAATTTGGGCTAGAAATTCCAAAAATACCCCACATTACCATTAATTATATCCACCCAATTCATTCCCGACCCTACCCAGTTAATGAGAAAGAAAAACCAAAACAAGTTTTAGAACATACCTAATATAAAGTTAAGGATATGTTACAATGTCATATTTTACCTTGAATACCTATTTACCCCCAACAAGTTCCTTATATGATACCAAAACACAACCAACTACCTCAAACACACACATCATAGAAACTCATCTTCTACGCATCAACACTTTCGTCATTGGGCAGCACTGACTTTACTGTAATATTTTGGATCGCATCATATGAACATGTCTTCATGAGGGAATCATCACTAATTATTATTATAATAAATCCAGGTCAAACATCACAATCACATGGCCCCACCAACACCTCAGGTCACCCATAAAAATCCTAAAGCAAGAAGTGATAAGAAAAGAGTATATCACACCTTTGTCTATCTATACTAGATCAAAGGAAAAAAGGAAAAAACTTATAACTATAATTATTCACGAAACCATTAGGCCATAAGATTATATAATCTATATATTTCCTCTCCCCCATCCTCCAAATCCATACGACGTATGTAGACCCAGTGGGGGTGGTAGTGGCAACATGTCGAACAACCAGCCTCCTATTATATCTTTCTTTACACCTCTACCTAATGCTTCATCCTGAAGAAATCATTACTCTTATCATTTTATAATCCTAGTTATTCCATAAAATTTATCCCTGTAAGTGAAACTATTATTCATAAAATCTTGTGTAAGATATTCATGTCCATCACAAGTGAAATACCACCTCTCTCTCACCTGAATAGATTTGTCTTGATTTCCATGAGCCGTAGAACCTCCATCCTGGGATCATCTACTGAATCATCATTCACTCCTAGATATCTAAGAATAGAATATACTAACATATACTGATGTATCATCTCCTATGATCCAAACATCAATGGTCGATGTCTGCTCAACTACAAAGCTCTCCAATTCCATATCCCCCTCGAGCAGTCTAGTGTAGGTGAGAATGAAAGGAGATATCAATAAATATTTGATATCCCTTTGAAATTTTTGCTCAATGCTCCATTCTCAAATAAATAGATCTCGAACCATCTCCATAGATTATCAGTATAGGTCTATGAAAATCGTTGAATACTCAACCATGGGCATGCTACCTAGTTGAATTTGTAGAAGCTCCTATATATGAATTGCTCGCAACATGGTGGGATAAAACTCTTCACTGAAGAGATACTCAAATTCTTTACAGGTGACCATTGTCTCATCAACGTTATAAGTCATTAAAATACACCCCACCCCACAAATCCTAGAAATTTGATTTCCAATATGACCACCACCTGATTTCTAGGTTTCCTAAAATGGTTAAAATGTGTGTAACATTTTAAATCTAGTCCTCTAATACCAATGTGTACAGATAACCATATAATATTAGAGGCTTCTACCTCTGAAACTCTTTTATGGTGATCATACTATGTACATCTTTATCTATTACTAATATAACAACCTTTTTCTCCCTAGGTGGTGGATAAAATAGAAAACCACCCATAGGTACCACCTCCAATGAAGACCCCTTCATTGAAACCTAATCTCTAGGGGGAACATAATCATAATATCATCATTGAATCCATATAGGTTGGAATCATGGAGGAATCCTAAAAATATCAAGATGTACCATGGTCAAAGACTGTATCATGGGAGATAACTCATGAAGGACATGTAAAACAAAACACAGTCTTATATGATGCATGTAATAATGTTTCCCCATATCTAGTGCCTACATGTACCGAGTCGACAAGCATGTTTTCATAGTCATGGTTAAGAGATATATTGGCCACCACACCAACACTAGAGTACATATCATGAAATTGAAATTGAAATATTTTAGCACTATTTTCATAAATACCAAACCAAACCTCACACCTAGAAAACACTTAACAATGTTTCATAATGAATAACCACACTGATACCACTCTATCACGAACCAGTCCATCAAGGCCCACTTAATTAGTGATAATTTGAGTTTGAAAACCCCAATCCCACATCCAACAGTACAGAGGATAGATACCAGTTCAAAGTAGTAATATCACACACATGGGGGGTATTAGCCTATCACACCTATATAAATTCCCAAGCTTCCATATTTATGAAGTAATACAGAGATAATAAACAATTGATAACAAAAATGCATGCATAACATCTATCCCACATCAGAGTACAAAAAATGTAATGTAAAGAGTTAAAATGAAGAAAAATCAACCAAAAATCTAAAAGAGTCTAACCTAATAAAAAGGAAGTGTGGACTATTATCAAAAAACCCATGGTACAAACTTGAGTTTATATAGATCACTACACTCCACCTGCTCTTAGTCCTCCTTAGAATACATTATAGAGGCATCTCATCTTTATAAGACATACCATGTGTAAGAATATACCATGTGGGGGTGAGTATAACAATACCCACTAGTCACCCTACAAACCAAAAATAAAAGAGAGCAACTGAATTGAAATGGTCTACTCATCCCACAACCAGTGGGTACAGAATACCCTATAGAGAGATAATTGAAATATCCATCTCCACAGCTCAGCTATACATGATTAGTAATCTCATGACAAGATATTATTTCAATCATGATGTGCGACATAACCTAAAGGAATCCTAGAAATAATCTAGATATACACATCACAGACTCTATGACTCATGTTCACAACCACACAGCCTTCCACGGGATTCTACTCGAGGCTCATAGGTGTCACTCATCAAAGATAAATCACTCCATAATCACCTACACACTATAATGAAAATATATGATATGTATCACTAACCAGGAATCACAAATCCGATGACACATCCCCTCCATTTTTAATTCCATTCATCCAGTAGAACATGCTCAAAGGATCCCACCTTGGATAAAGGCACACTAATACCCAGTGGATCAGGATACCCATAGAGGGGATTCCCCTCATTTATCATGGGAAACTCCATGAACCCAACAAGAACCCAAAATATATCAACACTTAAATAGGTTTTCACACCCAAGACCACTGGCGGACACCATGAAACCAATCAAAAACTCTATCGATCATAATGCTCATTTGGGGTCTCACACCCAATATTATTGGGGGAATCCAAGAACCCTATTGAGGAAAGGATCCAAGATATACTAATAATGGATCATGTCCATGACATCTAGGGGAGACCTAAAACCCTTCTAGTACTACCCTCTAAGTAGGGAATCATACCATGATGTTATCACGAACCCTACTGTAATATCCCGCTATGTAGGAGATCAATGCCCATACATGATGGTCATGTTGATACCACAAATCCCCATCATGAATATAGAGTGATAGTAGATCCCCCATAGTATTTCTAGTGGGATACATGAAATCTATCCATACCAGTCTTATAAAGGTGAACACAATCCAATGTTCCTGATGTAATTAAGCATTGTACACTTTGATGGATGTACTAAGGAAAGGGAAAAAACTTGTTTTGATCTATGTGTCGCGAATAACATTATCCATTAAGAATCACTGAATGACACTTCTCTCAAACCACATCTATATCCACCATTGTGTTCTACATGTAAAAAACTCAATATAGGATCATCGTGGGCCTCCATCAATGTCTTGAATATGGGGATGTGTGATGGAGAATTCATTGAGATGAGTATAAAGTTTTCCATCCAAGGGTTCATAGAATTTCTATAGAGGATAACCCCAAGTCATGCCTCCTCAAAAGAATGTAAAGTATGGTGCATGGAATGTACATGGGGTTTCATGTCATAGAACCCACCTGATCACTTGCACATGTCCTCACCCACGCATAACATGGTTTTCTATGACACACTATATAATGTGTGACCTATGTACACTGTATTTACCTCCTATACTATCCAAATATCATTTTCAAGTCCATGCCCATATAAAGGATCTCATTCCTATATTCCATAGACAATTTCCATGTACCTAGATATTTAATTAGTCCCATGTACACTAGAGATCTAGGAATGTTCTTCTACATAACCATGACCCCTTTCATGGCATTTCTTCCCATCCTTAGTCAGACACTAAAGCTTCACTACAAGATGTTTACACCAGGTACATGGTTTTTAGTTCCAAAAAATCATCTTCCCTAATTAATAAGAACACATAGCATGTTCTCCATTACTATATGTCATGTGATCATAATTTCTAAATGGGAATTCCCTGTGATAGACCTGAAACGCCAATTTTTCTAAAATTTCCCGCATATCAAATCCAGTGGATCTATAATAGTTATATAAGGTCTCTAATACCATAAAAAATTTGAATTGAGATGTAAATATCATAAATAATTCCACCCCTGGGAAAAATACCAAAGCTTAGAGTCTAAATTCATGCCTCAAAGTTGTCTTGGTATGATTTAAGAGGGACCAACATCAAGATCAGAGCCTGGTAGTTCCTCCCCTCCCCAGTTCCTCCTCAAGTCTTCCATATTCAAGGGAGAAAATCTCCACTACCCATGACATGCATGGGAATCCAAATGGGTTGGGTTGGACTAATAACTAAAATTTTATTTATTTAATAAACCTCTATCCTTTAAATAGTGTTAATGGTCACCTCAAATTGGATGCCAAATGATGAAGGACATTATGTCTTGTATAAAGTAGACACTATGTCTAGGAACCAAATTTTATCTCAAAATGTTTTATCTGAGTATATATATCGTAGTTATCCCATATTTCATAAAAAAATATGTTCACATGATATAATATATATTATATTTTTAATATCATCGCATCAAGGATATCTGAGAAATATAATTGCATGTCGACCCAACACTAGGTATTAGAAATATTTCTAGAAATATTCCAAATATTGACAAGGAAAATTCATATTCACTATTGATTTAAGGAAAATGTTTAAGAACCCAATTATGTGTCTCATCAAGACCTTACTTGATAAGGGAGTTATTAGATGATCCTCATAGTTCATCATTATCCATTCATGCAGTAAGTAGATGATGTCTATAGATCAAAAAGTATATATTTGTATAGATAACATAAAAAGGGTTTTAATAGAGTATGAATCTTTATGCATCAAATGACATAGTTTTAAGGCTGATAGATATAATTATAAAGGGATACTATAACCATTACCCATATTACAATGGAAATGCTAAAACATTACTATGGACTTTATCATTTGACACCCCAAAACATATAAATGGAACACTGATCTTTGGGTTGTAGTATATTACCTTATTAAATAATCACATTTTATTTATATTAGTGAAAATTTCTCGATTGATCATATTATCAAGATATACATGTAGTAATAAGTGATATTTCATGGAGTGTCATTGTTAATTCAATTTAATTGGGGTTTAAGGTTCGTCAAAATGTTATGGAGAAGTCTTCTGTAGGATCTACTTATATAGTTATGGTTCATTCATGTATATTATCCTCATAAAATTTTCCATCTAAGAGGAAAATTAAATCCTTATATTACGTGTCGAGATCATGTGTAAAATCACATGTCCATATGAATTGAAAATTTCAGAATGGATTTCAATTTTCAATTATTGGACCTGTCAAATTTTGTCCGAGATTTCAGAATTGATTTTTAAGAGTTATAATTCCTTCAAAGAATGTTATTGGATATGAAATTAGAGTTGAGAATTTTTTTGAATATGTATTGGTATCTCCATATAACATCCCCAAACATGCCCACCATGATCAGATGCTAAAAACAAAGTCTCTACATTTTCAGATTTGATACCGTTAATTGGGACATGATTTCAACCCTTCAAAACATATAACATAAAAAGTAAAAATGGGATAACTTTTATTCCCAAGGATCATTAAGGATTAAATTTTTAGGGAATTAGGAAAAACTATTTCATAAGGGACACTTCCGCATAATAACAATTTTTCCGAAAATTGTGTTATATAAAAATACATGCTTGATTAATTTAAGGTAACATTAATATATATAACAATAACACACTAGTGCAGAAAATGTTATTTATGTCACCATTTTTTACATTGGTTATATATAACTGACATGATGATATATTAAATGTAGTTTTTTACATCTGTTATATTAAAACCGGGGTATAAAATGCAGTGAGTAAATTTTTAACGTCGATTATTTTAATAAACGATGTTATAAATCGAGCATGTTTGTTTTTTACGTTGGTTATAAATTAACTGACGTAAAAAACCAAAGAGCAGTGTTTCTTACACCGGTTATCAAATAAACAATGTTAAAAATGAGCTATATTATATTTTTTTATGACGGTAATAAAAAAACCGACGTAAAAAAGAGGCTTTTGAGACCTTTTTGACGTCGTTATTTGATAAACGACATAACAAAACAACCCGAATAATTTTTTACGTCGATTATATAATAACCGATGTAAAATACTGTGATTTATGATGTATTTTTTATGTCAGATACTCTATAACCGGTTTAAAAAACCAACATGTGGATTTTTTACGTCGGTTCTAAAATAACTGATGTAAAACAAAGCTGTATTTGATACATTTATAACATCATATAATATAATAACCAATGTTATAAATGAAAAAAAACTATTTATAATGTCGATTATTCAATAACCGACGTTATGAAACATTTAAAAATTTAACAGGCCCTGTGGATTTTCATTTATGATTTTTCGATCAACATTCCAAAGACTCGTCTCTCTCGCATGGTAAACCCTAATCGACTCATCGATCCGGTTGCATTAAACTCATTTTTTCATCATCGTTTATCATCTTTACACTCCTCGTATCTGTCATCTCCACTCACAACACTCAGGTAATCCTCTCCCGACTTTATTTCGTTCATTTTTTTCCCGGATAGTCTATATTTACGTTATGTGATTTTTTTTGTTTAAACTAGTTAATACTCTTAGATTTCGAACCCTCTTACCTCGTTTTTCCATCATCATCTTATTTATTATACCCAGATCTATTAGATCGACTCGCAATATTCATGTAAGCCTAAACTACATCTATTTTAGTTTGTTTTTGTATCGCTAATGCCCAATATTGATGGTAATTTTAGTTGTCATTGACAACTAATGATCTCATTCACCTATATTACTTGAAAGAATGGTTATTTATTAAATGTACAAATTTGGAAATGATATTTCATGTGTTGTTACTACTTATGTTTATCCTCTTTTAAATGAGAATCTATTAGACATATAATTTAATTGTTGTTGACATCTATGGCCCTTCGATGCATCACTATGTCTTGTGATTCCAAATAAAATTGGGTTCTACTGAGGGCTTACCCAAGTTTTTTTGAGGCCTTGGCCAAGGGCTTGACAATATGTTTAGGATTTCTATAATTATCCATTACCTCATTATGATTTTGGTTATTGAGAAAACTTGGGATCATTTGACTAGTTGAATATCAAAGGTTATTTTTCATTATCATACGATCATTTAAGTAGACAAATATAATAATATTTAATTCTATCTATTTCATGCTGAAGTATATATTAAATTAATGTGTTTTTAGTTGTTCAGCATGCTTAGTTTTTATATGTAAACAATTGTTTGGGGGTTTTCCAGGGGTTGGGGGTTGTCCAGAGGGTTGGGGGTGTCTAGGGGGTGTCCAAGGGGGTGGGTGGGTGTGGGGGGGGGGGGCTGTCAAAGGTGGTGGGGGCTAGTCTAGAGGGTTTTGGGGGTTGTCCCGGTGGGTGGGGGGTTGTCTAGAGGGTTGGGGGTGCCCCGGGGGTGTCCAAGGGTGTAGGGGGAGGGCGGTGGTGTCTTGGAGGGGTGAGGGGTGCTCTCTAGAGAGGCGAGGGCTGTCCAGGGGGTGGGGGGTTATCCTGAGGGTTGGGGGTGTCCAGGGGGTGTCCAAGGGGTAGGGGGTGGGGGTGGTGACCAGGAGGGGTGGGGGTGCTGTCCAGAGGGGTGGGGGCTGTCCAAGGGGTGGGGGGATGTCCAGAGGGTTGGGCGGTTTCAAGGTGGGTGTCCAAGGTGGTGGGTGGGTGTGGGAGCTGTACAATGGTGTGGTGGCCTGTCCAATGGTTTTGGGGGTTGTCCGGGGGGTGGGGAGGGGGTTGTCTAGAGGGTTGGGGGTGTCTAGGAGGTGTTGGAGGGGGTCGGGGTGGGGGTGGTGTCCAGGAGCGGTGGGGGTGCGGTCTAGAGCATTGGGGGCTGACCAGGGGGTGGGGGCTATCCAGAGGGTTGGGGGTGTCCAGGTGGTGTCAAAGGGTGTATGGGGAGGGGGGTGGTGTCCATGATGTGTGGGGGGTGCTGTCTAGAGGGGTGGGGGCTGTCTAGGGGGTGGGGGGCTGTCCAGAGGTTTTGGTGGTGTCTAGAGGGTGTCCAAGGGGGTGGGTGGGTTTGGGGGGCTGTCCAAGGGGGTGGGGGCCTGTCTAGAGGGTTTTGGGGGTCGTCCGGGGGTGGGGGGTTGTCCAGAGGGTTGGTTGTGTCTAGGGGTTGTCCAAGGGGGTTGGGGGTTGTGTCCTGGAGGGGTGGGGGTGCTGTCTAGAGGGGTGGGGGTTGTCCTGTGGGTGGGGGGTTGTCTAGAGGGTCGGGGGTGTCCAGGGGGGGTTCCATGGGGGTAGGGGGTTGGGGTGGTGTCCAGTAGGGGTGGGGGGTGCTGTCTAGTGGGGTGGGTTGCTGTCCAGGGGGGTGTCCAAGGGGGTAGTGGGTGGGGGTGGTGTCCAAGAGAGGTAGGGGTGCTTTCTAGAGGGGTGGGGGCTGTCCGGGGGTGGGGGTGTCTAGGAGGGGTTGGGGGGCTGTCCAAGGGTGTGGTGGTTTCAATGGGGTGTCCAAGGGGGTGGGGGTGGTGTCTAGGGGTGGGGGCTGTACAAGGGGGTGGTGGTGTCCAGGGGGTGTCCAAGGGGTGCGGGATAAGTGTCAGTTGGGATTGACTACTGCATCCTAGTTTTTTGAGATTATGACATGATAATTGTGCTGTAATGATTGGATTTACATTGTGATTTTCTCAATATGAATTTTTATTTTAAATATGATTTGATTCTCAGGTTTACTACATTTTCTAAAATTTTCTATCAACCACTATAGGCCCCATTGTTTTCATTGATTCAATGAAATTTTAAATTGTTATATCTAATTATAATTTTTTTTTAAGATAATATTCAAGAATATTTTTTTAAATAAGCATTGATTTGATTTATATTTCAAAATTGGTTTACATTTGAATTATGATTTTTTTCATATAAACATATATTTGTCTTATGTTAAAAATATATATATTTTTGATATTTGTTATAGGTAATAATGTGTCGATGTTGTATTATGACACATAGAATGAGCAATGAATATGAAGAAGGTGTTGATGCCTTTTTGGAATTTTCTAAACGAAATGTTCCATGTAGTGACATTCTTTTCTTTCTATGCCTGAAATGTTTGAATATGAAGAAGTTAAAAAGTAGAGAGATAAAATATCACATTGTTTGTCATGTTTTTAATCTATGTTACTACCCTTGGATTTTACATGGTGAAATTGGACGGAATGTCACTGATGATGATGATTCACAAGAGGGTAACTCCGATGGAATTGAAGAAACGATTCACGATATTGTAGAAGAAAAAATTGAGATAGAACAGAAATTTGTGCATCTATATGGTGATGCTGAAAATCCATTATATCCTAGTTGTACAGATTTTATGGGTTTTTCAGTGGTATTGAGATTGATTAACCTGAAGGCGAAACATGGATGGAGTGATAGAAGTTTTACCGAGCTGCTACAATTGATGAATGAATTTCTTCCAAAAGACAATGATCTTCCAGATTCACATTATAAGGATAATAAAATATTATGCCCGATGGGAATTGGATACAAGAAAATACATGCATGTCTGAATGACTTCATTGTATATAGAAATAAATATGAATTTCTGTTAGAGTTTCCTAAATGTAGGACATCACGGTATAAGGTGAAAGAAGAATCACAGGCTGATGTAGAGATTACAAAGATCCCTTCAATGGTATTTTGGTATCTTCCTATAATTCATCATTTTAAACATTTATTTTCTAATTCACATGATGGAAAAAGGTTAAAATTGCATGCTAATGAGCGGGCATGTGATGGAAAAATAAGTCATCTGGAAGATTGTCCATAATGGATGAAAATTGATGCACCGTATTCTAAATTAGGAAATGAAATTAGAAATCTCATACTAGGGTTGTGCCCAGATGGAATAAATCCATACCAAACCCTCACAAGCACACATAGATCATGGTCTTTTTTATTGGTAATTTACAACCTCTATCTTGAAGTGTGTATAATGCGCAAATATTCCTTGTTGAGTATAATGATCTCTGGTCCAAAGCAACCAGGAAATGATATTGATGTTTACTTGTAACTTTTGATTGATGATTTGAAACTGTTAAGGGCTGATGGTATTAGGGTGTATGATTCTTATAAAATGGAATATTTTCAACTTCATGAAGTGCTTCTGTTCACTATAAATGAATTCCCAGCGAATGGAAATTTGTCTGGATACAGTGTTAAATGGAATAAGGCATGTCCCATTTGCGAACAATAGGCGTCATATTTTCAATTTCATCATGGGAGGAAAACAGTGTACATGGTTCATCGAATGTTTTTGCATATGGATCACCCTTATAGAAGACTGAAAAAGGCATTAAATGGCTCACAAGAATATGATACTTCTACAAAACTGTTATCCCCAGATCTGTATTTTGAGAGGGTTAAAAACCTTAATGTGACATTGGGAATGACACAAAAAT
Source organism: Viscum album (assembly GCA_963277665.1). Lineage (NCBI taxonomy): Eukaryota > Viridiplantae > Streptophyta > Magnoliopsida > Santalales > Viscaceae > Viscum > Viscum album. The sequence continues at coordinate 1,797,934,142 of OY728140.1, forward strand.
CTGGCAATGATAGACATATTTGGAAGAAAAGGTCAATATTTTTTGAGATACCATATTGGAAGTATCATGAAGTTAAAAATAATATTGGTGTGATGCACTTGAAGAATAATATCTGTGATTTTTTGATTGGAACATTGTTAGATATTAATGGAAAGAAAAAAGATGTGTTGAATGCAAGATTAAACTTACTATCAATGGGAATACGTTTGGAGTTTGCTCCCACTCTTAAAGGAAGATGAAAATTTGTTCCCCTAACTTATCTTTCATTATCGAAGGGTGTGAAAATTAGATTTTGTCAGTGTCTTCATGATATCAAAGTTCCTCAAGGTTATTCTTCAAATGTAAAAAAAATTATCTCATTGAAGGAATTGAAGTTGATAGGTATGAAATCACGTGATTGTCACGTCATGATGCAACAAATTCTACCAGTTGCATTCCATGGAATATTGCCCATCCGTATCAGAAAGACTATAAATAAGTTGTGTTATTTTTTTAATTCACTTTATTACAAGGTGATTGATGTGAATTCTTTGATGATTTTGGAAAATGATGCAATTTACATAATTTTCCAATTTGAAATGTATTTTCCTCTAACTTTTTTTGATATAATGGTGAATTTAATGATTCATCTGGTTCGAGAAATAAAGATTTTTGGACCATCATATATTCATTAGATGTATCATTTTGAAAGGTATATGAACATATTAAAGGGGTATGTTAAAAATCCATATTGACCTGAAGCCTCCATTATTGAAAAGTATATTTCTGAGGAGGTAGCAGAGTTTTGTACAAGGTAATTGGTTGCGGCGCAACACATAGGCTTACCTCCATCTCACCAGGAATGAGTTAATAATGAGAGAAAGGGGATTTGTGGCATGAAAGTCAAATCATTATCAGCCGAATAGATGAAGATGTTAGAATCATACATCTTGAAAAACATATCTGATGCTCAACCATATATCACATTGAATATTATTAAGTTGAAACAATGTCATCCAAAGAAGAAGGAATGGTGGATTTTTAATGAGCAGAACACAACTTTTTTATCATTGTTTAAAAAGAATTTTCTTGGTAGATCAGATGTATCAGAGAAATTAAAATGGATAGTGGGTGGTCCATGATAAAATGTGATAACATGGTCCGATTATGAAATTAATGGCTATACATTTTATACGAAAGATCTTGACAACCGAAGTGCAGTTCAGAATAGTGGTGTATTGGTGTTTGCAGAAGCAATGAATTTTTCGAGTGCTAAAGACAAAAACCCAATTTATGCATCAAGTTCATATTATGGAGTGATTAAAGACACATGGGAGGAACATTCACATGCTCCTCTTGATGTTCCCCAATATTCCTCATGTTCTCCTATTACGACAAAGAGTTCAAAGGTTGGTAAATGTGGGTGCACACATTTACCAAAATTAGAACTTTCACGTGCGCAGGATCAGATAATACTTGTTGAGATTAAGGATGATGATATTCATAGAGGACCATATATTCATAGAGGACCAAATACAACCGATTTTACGAGTTTTGTAGCAACTCGGTCTAAGAGCAAAGTAAGCATTCTGTATGACGACTGGAGAAGTGTGGATAAAGATATAATCCCCCAGTTGTGGGAGACGATTCTGGTATGATCTTTTTCTATTGTTGGACTATTATTTATGTTTTTCTAGTATATATATATGTTTAACCTCTTCTTTATTAGATGAAATTTTAAATTCCTAACACTGCAGGAGTCAGGAAGAAATTATTATCATTGTCTAACAGGAGATGGAGGGATTTCAAATCAAACCTGTCATCTGATTTCATTTATGGTCATAGGAGACATGACAATCCATGTTGTATATATCTTTTTATAGATTATGACTAATGGAGACATTTTTTTGAAAGTAAAAGTAAAGAGTCATTTTTGTTAAAGGGAAATGTAAAATTTTATATGATTTCTTATATAAATGATCATATTAATGTTTAATTAATGATTTAATATTTTTAATTTACTGAAAACAAGGAATGATCACTAGGAGATCCAATCTAAAAATGTATACCCTAATAGTTTATCTCGGGGAGGGTATGCATTTCTCGAAGAACAAAGGATGGCAGAAAAATTTCAACAACTAAGAGTTGAGTCTTCATGCTCTGGAGAGGTGGCCCCTCCATCCCCTCTATCTAGACATGAAAAATTGAACAGATCTCAGAAGGGAAAAATGGCAATATATTTCAGAAGAATCGAGAATCGTAGTTGAGAGGATTATAAGATATATATATTATTTACTTAAGTTAACTATTTTATTCATATAATTTCAATCATTACATAAATGTTCAATTATTTAATAGAGGAGTCTCTTAATTAGCAGAGTTCACATGGGACATTTACAGCTACTGGGATGCAAGATATTTTATTTGTAGCACTGGGAAATCCCGAACATCCGAGTCGTGTAAGAGGATATCTGGAAAGTGTATCGGTAAGAAAAGTGTTTCCACGTTCTTCATATTCTAACAATGAGGGGGTTTATAAAAAAATAGAATACATGGAAGCTGAAGTTCATAATTTTAATGCAACGATGGATGAAAGTATTAGAGAGTCGGTACAGTTTATATTTTCAAACATGCAAAGACAATTTTACACTGCAGCTCCCACTCCTCCTCCTCACCCTGAAGTCCCCATTATTTATTCTCCACCTCCGCCAGTAGCTCCCACTCCCCCACCTCAGCCTGTGGACCCCATTTTGTATCCTATACCTCCACCGCATCTTCCTACTTATTGCGAGTTGTAAGTTGATGTTCCTAGACCTCATATAGTTCATATGTGTTAGTATATTGTATAATAGATAAAGTTCATGATAAATAATTAGAGGTATAGAATCAGAGGGTCACTGTACAAGATATTATAGATAGATCAGCTCGGGTACCATTACCTATAGATGAGGTGATGACAGATAGACATAGTATCATCCATTTTTTAATTTGGCCATCCAAACTTCTTCGACTCATTACCATAGAGGTATTAATGTTATATCTTTTATTTTATTTTGTATTAATTTTTTTTTATTATTTTAAATCTAATATATTTGTCAATTAATTTTTACAAGAATACTTCAAAAGTAAAGAAATACTGTATAGACAACAACAAAGACAAATGGCTATGAAACCAGATACATATTCTAGTAGTCTTGACAGATTATCCTGATATTCAAATTTTTTGGCGGTTCAATATGAGTTTCCAATGGAAGCTCATGTTTTTGGACATGAAATAAGTGTGGGGATTATTAGAACTGATATCATGGAGCTTGTTACAAGAGATAGGTTGGGAATAAATGTGGTGCAAATTTTTGCCATGTAAGTCTTAACACCTTTTCCCTGCATTATATTTATTAAAAATGTATACTTATGTATGTTTTTTATTAGGTATCATTATACACTTTGTGAGTGGAATGAGCTGACAGATGTATATGTATTCATGGACCCACAATTGATTTCCCCTGAAGCAAGTGTGTTGGATGAGGAACAAAGAATGCTTTATATTGCTGAAAGACGTGTAAATATTATAGTCACACAGTGTTGGATGATTACTTTTTATGAGAGGTATGAAAAAAATCTCCCTAAAAGAGTTAATTATCTTTTAACATAAAATACCACTAATGTTAAATTTCATTTTATCAGAGATCATTGGATGTTAGGAGTTTTTTTCCCAATGGAGAAAACACTTTATTGGATGCGCTCTATCCATGATGATGTGTGGGAATGTTTTAAGATTATATTTGAAAAGTATGTTTCAATTTCTCAATATTTTTATATATTATAATGAATTTTAAATTTACCCCATTCGTATTATTTTCTAACAGGGCATGGGCCTACTTTCGAAAAAACACAAAGAAATGGAGTGCAAAGATCAAATATGTAAATGTGAAGGTAAATATCCATATATAATTTGAATTTTTTTTCTTAATTACGTAAAAATAATATATTGAATTTACACTCATTCAATCAAAATTTTCATGATAAACAAGGAGTCATCTAATGCGGATATTATATGTTACGATTTATGTATGAAATAATAACAACAGGGACAGTTGTGAATTTTGACTGGTGATATTTACTCTTAAACATTTCCATAATATTTAAATTTGATTTATTCGTTATATACGTTAATTACTATCCTATTTATTTGTATCTTTTCAATAACCCTCAACCCTATACTGCAGAAGACATCAAACACTTACAAGTTGAGTGGTCAAATTATTTTTAAAGGTTTGATTGAATTTTAGTTATTTGTAATGTAAAATGTAATTTTGAATATTGTCGTTGTAATTGTGTATTTGGTAATCATTTAGGTTGGATTTAGTTTTTTTATGTTGACAGTGTATGTTTTGAATGTTATATATGTGAATGTTTAATTTTGCTATACTTCTTGTTTTGGTCTACTTATGATGGTTTTTCTGGTCTAGGGGGAGGGGTTCCAAGGGTGGGGGGTGTTCAGTGGGGTTGGGGGTGTCCAAGGGTCTAGGGGGATGTTCGGTGGGGTGGGGGTGGCAGTCTAGTGGGGTGGAAGTCTTTCTAGGAGGGTGGAAAGTCTGGCCAGCAGAGTGGGAGGCTGTCCAGGGGGTGTCCAGGGGTGTGGGGGTGTCTTGTGGGGTGAGGGGGGTTTCCAGGGGTGTGGGGGGGGCTTTCCAGTGGGGGGGGGGGTCCAAGGTGTCCATGGGGATGGTTGGTGGGGCAATCCAGGGGTGTAGTCGGGGATGTCTATTGGGTTGAGTGGGTACTTGTCTATTTTTGATAAATTTTTCCTCTATTTCAAGGGTGTGGTAGCGCTGTCCAGGGATGTGGGAGTGTTGCCCCGGGGGTGGGTGTCTACAGGAGGGTGTGGGATGTCTAGGAGTGGTGGTGATGTCCAGGGGGTGGGGGGAGTGTCCAGGTGTGTGGTGGGGGAAGTCTAGTGGGGTGAGGGGGTTCAGGTTTGATTTCAGTATCTTTTTGGTTTGTTTCAGTGGTGTGGGAGGGCCGTACAGGGGTGTGGAAGTGTTATCCAGGGGGTCGGGGGAATACATGAGGGTGGGGGATGTCCAGGGGTGTTTGGGGCTATCATGGGGGTCGGGGGGTAGTCTAGGCGTGTGGTGCAGGCTCTAATGGGGCGAGGGAGGGCAATCCAGGGTGTGGGGGCGTATACATCAGGGTGGGGTTTGTCCCAGGGTGTTTGGGGCTGTCTAGGGGGTCGGGGGGCAGTCCAGGGGTGTGGTGGGGGCTGTCAAGTGGGGTGAGGGGGTGTTGTTCAGAAGGACGGGGGGGTTGTCCTAGGGTGTTTGGGGATGTCCAGGGGGTTGGGGGGAAGTCTAGGGGTGTGGTGGGGGCTCTAATGGGTTAGGGGAGGGAATTCTAGGGTTTGGGGGTTATACATGAGAGAGGGGGGTTGTCCCGGGGTGTTTGGGGCTATACCGGGGGTCAGGGGGCAGTCTATGGGTGTGGTGGGGGCTGGCAAGTGGGGTGAGGGGGTGATGTTCAAGAGGGTGGGGGTTGTCTCGGGGTGTTTGGTGATGTACATGTGGTCGGGGGCAGTCTAGGGGTGTGTTATGTCCTCTAATGGGGTGGGAGAGGGATGTCTAGGGTGTGTGGGGGTGGGGTATACATGAGGGTGGGGGGATTGTATTGGGGTGTTCCAGGCTATCCCGGGGGTCGGGGGCAGCCCAAGATTGTGGTGGGGGCTGTCATGTGGGGTGAGGGGGTGCAGTTCCGTAGGGTGGGGGTTTTCCTAGGGTGTTTGGGGATGTCCACGTGGTTGGGGGTAGTCCATGGGTGTGGTGGGGGCTCCAATGGGGTGGGGGAGGGCTTTCTAGGGTGTGTGGAGTATACGTGAGGGTGGGGGTTATCCCAGGGTGTTTGGAGATATCTCGGGGGTCGGGGGAAGTTTGGGGGTGTGGTGGGGGCTGTCAAGTGGGGTAAAAGGGTGAGGTGTACTGTTCAGAAGGGTGGGGGGGGGGGGGTTGTCCTTGGGTGTTTGGGGTTGTCCAGGGGGTTGGGGGCAGTTCAGGGGTGTGGTGGGGGCTTCATTGGAGAGGGGGAGGGATGTCCAGGGTTTGGGGGGTATACATGAGGGTGGGGGTGTCCCGGGGTGTTTGGGGCTGTGTAGGGGTCGGGGGGCTATCCAGAGGTGTTGTGGGGGCTGTCAAGTGGGGTGAGGGGGTGTTGTTCAAGAGGTTGGGGGGGTTGTCTCAGGGTGTTTGGGGATGTCCAGGGGGTCGGGGGGTAGTCCATGGGTGTGGTGGGGGCTCCAATGGGGTTGGGGAGGGATGTCCAGGGTGTGGGGAGGTATACATGAGGGTGGGGGGGGGGGTTCCCTGGGTGTTTGGGGCTATCCTGGAGGTCGGGGGCAGTCTAGGGGTGTGGTGGGGGCTGTCAAGTGGGGTAATTGGGTGAGGGGGTGCTGTTCAGGAGGGTGGGGGGTTGTCCCAGGGTGTTTGGTGATGTCCAGGGGGTCGGGGGAAGTCCAGGGGTGTGGTGGGGGCTCCAATGGAGTAGGGGAGGTCTTTCCAGGGTGTGGGGAGTATACATGAGGTTGGGGGGTTGTCCCAGGGTGTTTGGGGCTGTCCCGGGGTGTTTGGGGCTGTCCAGGGGGTTGGGGTGCAGTTCAGGGGTGTGATGGGGGCTGTCAAGTGGGGTAAGTTTTATATGTTATCAATGTAAATGCTTAAATATGCTTTAGTTCTTGTTATGATATCCTTCTATTTTGGGGTAGGAAATCTTGATTTGGTTTCTGGTTGTTTCTGGGGGAGAGAAGAGGACTGCATTTGATTTTTATTAAAAAAAGATCTGTCTTCCACGTCGGTTATTTTATAACCGACAACATCAAGAAATCGGGAAAGGTTTATCACGTTGATTTTTTTAATAACCAACGTGATAAAAAACTGTGGAATGGTTTTCCACGTCCGTTATTTAAGAACCGACATGATAATAGGCCTGGGAAATGGTTTATCACGTTAATCATATTATTTAGTTAATTTTTTCACAATTTTATTTACTATTTTGATGTTAATTTCCATACCATTTTAAGTTAATGTTTTTGTCATAGATCTTTTTGAAACTCATATTTTACCCTCAATAAGATGAAACAATAATGAAATGATAGAACATCATGATTTTGGATAAGTTTTTTATGAACCATTTGGTTTCTTCTTCGATCCAAATTGAATATTTATTTCTATTCTGTATTGGTGTAGATAGTTGAAAGAAAAAAACACATCACAAGCTCAATAATCCATAAGATAACTAATGAAAATTGACTTGTTGGGGTGGATAAGTTGACCACATTGTTTTCAACCATCCACAAATTTTATATTCCAATTTATAGCTTTGATAATTTTATTCAAAAATGTGATGTTGCATAATTGTTGTTTTTCATTATCATTGTGATGTTGATCCCCTAATAATTTTGTAGTTCCATCATCAATGACCTGTTCTTCCTTATGATTAGTAACATCATCCTGGATAGAAGACATCATCTACATTTGTAGTCCAGCATTTAATTTTTCATTAATAACAACAATGTAAACACGAACAAAGGATTTGATAAGGGTTATATGCAAGCAATATTCTAAACAAGATGGTCTCTTTAACTATATATTCATACTATTTTGTCAAACAATTAGTGTGGATCCATTTTTAAGGAAATGGGGAATTTAATTTTAGAAAATAATTACTCCACTATTATAGGTGTTATCCTCTGAATTCATCCAGTGCTAAAAGTTATAGAGAAATTTCATCCTCATCAACTGTAGCTCCGAAATAGTTTTTATTGCATTATGTTTCTTGGCAATCATCCTTATTCTCTTCCAGACTTTAACATATGTTTCTTAAACTAATCTATTTATTAGTCATTTTCCCTCACCTATATGTCAATTATTATTGCTATATATCCACATATATTTATTTGTAGTGTGTGACTATAAGAAACAAGAAAATTATAATATTTCCCATAAAATATACAACACTAAATATGTTTGAGTGTATGTTCAATGTAGTAAAAATCAAAAAAAATCATGTAATATAATTCATTGTGTATTGATCAGGAAAACATGATAATCAAAAGTACTGACTTCATTTCATTTGAATAAAATATACTAATAATAAAATAAATTTATACCATGTTTGTTCTCAAACATTACAATCATTACATTGATATAAAGTTAAAATATGAATCATAGGGGTAGAATTTTTTTTATCTCCATCTAGAAAAAACTACACCACAGGTACCATGATATTCAACCTCTAGTACCATGAATCTAAGAATATAACTAATGGATAAGCATCACATATAAATTTTGTATCTATATTATGAAATGGGTATAACATAGACATTTTTCTTTGGAAGTGACTTTGAAATATTGGGAAGTATCAACATAATTGGATCTCTTGGAAAAGAACCACGCAATGGGTTCCATAATATATAAGTTAAACATAAATTCTATAAAACCACAAATAAGAACAATCAAAAACAGAAATGTCACATCACCCTCACTCAAGACCTCGATGAATCACTAACATGTATATAATAAATCACATTCTATGATACAATACTTTTCACTCACATAGTACCCATCATAATATAAAAAATGATAAAAATAATTCTTATCGCATCCACACATGTATTTGTTATAGAAAAATTTTATAATCATTCATTGAGAGGTATATTAAATATAATTTCAAATAATATCAAGAGATTATTCAAATAATATAACATAAAGAATGAGTTTTCAAAATTTAACAAAAAAATTAATTATATATAATTTATAGTAAAATAATTTTCAGACACAATTACTCTAGAGAATTGATTATTAGATAATTTAACAAAAAAATTGTTAAAAATTTAGTAAAAACAATATCAATAGGTAAAAATTCATAATTACTAAATAAAAGTCACATACTTTTTCCATTTCATTAAATTAAAATGTCTATAAATAAAAATCATCTCCCCTTTTATAATAATCCATATATAATATTATATTATTATAATGTGTTTGTATGATCATAGGAAAATAATTTAAATAATATATTTATCCTATCAACTTATATATATATATATATTGAACCATTTTATATGAAAAATAAAATATTAAATGCATATATAAAAACTATAACTGATCTGCCATCATAAACATAAAATTCCTTATTCAAATAATAAAACATGATAATCACTTAAATATTTTTATTATATTATGTGTAATACATAATAATTGATCGAGATTCTATATAACCCATGTTTTCTAAAATATATCATAATTAAAAACATTCTATTTCATTGATTATGTTAAAAATCAATCTAAAAACCTTATAAATGGATTAAATTAATTATTATTTAATTAATTAAATCCTGGGTTAGATATTTGAATGGTTAATAAACAATAAATTCTCTATTTTCAAAAAATACTCTAAAATTCATACAATATATACTCTTATATATCCTATACAATATAAATATTTTAGAATGTATTAGGATTCCAAAATGGAAATTGTTATGCCAGTAAGCCATAGAGGATGTCATTTTGAGATAGATGATTATCTATAAAAAATGATTAAGCCTAAAATGGGCATAGTGTATGGTGTAGGAAATTTACCTGACATCACTAAAAGTTTATAAAAACTAACTTAAAAATAACACTATGTTGTGGAGCTCAATGTTTCTACATTTAATTTTACATATGATATATAGGGATCTTGAAAAGGGCATTTTGAAGACCATGGTTAATGACATGAAGTGCATAGATGGCCATAATAAAGGTATGTTATTATGTTGTGTTTGTAACACCCCAAGATTTTATGAAAAATATTTTTTTTAATTTCATTAATGTCTTGTGTTGTATGCTACACCAAGATTACCTAGCGCTATACGCAACACCGTATTAGCTTACAGTATAAGCGACACTAATCTTGGATCGTGTTACACACAATTTTGATAATAGTTATTTGACGCAACATTGAGTATATATATATATATATATTCAATGTATAAATGAAATATGGTTGGATTATGTTATACGAAACAACGAAGGATTCTTTCACAGCACGCAACCCTGACTTGACTTTCATTACACGCAATCGCGACCTTTCTCGATAGCGTGTGTTGTACGCAATAACGAGTTTTACTAAACAACGATATATTATTATAATATTATTATGAACAAGAAGTTATGACTAGTATTAACTAAATTTTGAATCTTATAACATTATTATTCGTCTTACACATTTTCTAGAACATGTCATAAGAACAAAATAAAATTTTCGGGTAAAATAAGTATTTTTCAAAAAATGCAGTTTTGCAGCCTTTTGATGGCGCACCAACTTTAAATCTAGTTTTTTAAATGTTTATAAGTTCAATTAAAAAAAAATAAAATTTCTCTTTTGAATCATGAAATAAAAATTTACTTTGGATAAATATTTCATATTATTCTGGTAACTTTCATATTTTGATGAATTGGAAAAACACTCAATATTTTAATTAAAAACAACTTTTTTCATCGCAATAATTTATATGGTTAAATTATAATATTGAATGGTTTTAAATTATAAATAGAATATATTTTTACCATTTAATATAATTTATGTCATTATCATTGATTTTACATTAAATTCGTAGGTTAAATCAATTCAATCTTTTGTAATGTTTTAAAGAAAAACCCGTTTTCTTTCAACAATGGGATTAATTTTAATTTAATTTCTGCAACTTTTGTGTATTGAATTTGGAAAAATGGATTCCAAATTTGGAATCAGTGGGTCCAAATTATGTTAATAAACTACTTTTTATTTTTGGGAATTATGAATAGTAACTATGGTAAATTTTATTTACCATAGTTAATGGTAAATCTGGTAATTAAGGGTAAATATAATATTATTAAATTACCCTAACACATGATAAAAATCTATTGGATGGCTAAAAGTAGACCCATATAACCTAAGGGTCGGATTAGATTCATTTTATGGACTTTTGACCATGAAAATAATTTAATTATTATTAAAACCAAAGAAAGTGACAACATGTCACTCTCTTAAATCTTATAAGTATAATAATTTTAATTTAGTGATAACCATCATAAGACATCGAACATGAATAGTCTACAGAAATATAATACAATTATCTACATCATGATAATTTATTTAGAATTTTTAGGGATTAAATAATTGTCATTAATGGTGATACATTAATGACACAGAAATTATTTAATAAGTGGAAAATAAGTAATATAGTTTTTATTGAAATAATAATACCCATTAAAAGGCCCAAAAAACTGACCAAAACTTTTTGGTAGTATATATATACACCTTAATCATCCAATTACCCAGTATATAACCGTTTGGACCATATAAAAGTGATTATGACACTTATATTATATTATTATAAATGATGCGAAAGTTGTCACCTTCATAATTTAATAAATATAACAATTTAAATATTGTGATTTTAAGATGATAAATTAGATTAAAATTATTATTGTAAAAGGTAATAGATTTGTCATCATCATAGGATTTTATTTTTAATTTTTTTTGCAACAAATCAGTATATTAAATAATTATACAAAAATGTTGTAGTAATTATTTTATTATGAGATAAACCCAAAAAATGGTTTTAAAAATAATAAAATAAATATTATATGAACTATTTAATGTGATCCACTAATTTTATAGATACATAGGACATTTTATTAATCTATTAAATCTTTTATTTCGAACATATCTTCTTTATATATTTTATTTAAATTCAAATAAATTAATAGTGTAAAAATTTACACTATTGTTATTTTATTAAAATAACATATTATAAAATTGTTTAAAAATCCCAAAAATATTTAAAAATTATAAATTTAAATTTATATTGTCTAGAATTTTATAAAGTAAACAATTATGTAAAATTTACAACAAATAAGTTATAATTTTTTATAATTTAATATTTAGAGTTTTATTACCACAAATAAACTTAAATATATTAAATAAGGATAAATAAAAAAGATAAGGTTTAAAATAAGATCCAAACATGTATAAATTTGATTGGTTGATTATATTATAACCCTATATCATAAAATCTTTGAATATGAGTCATTTTTGGAGGTTTTTAAGTGGGGGTCAGATTTATTATAAATTAATATTTTTAAGAATTCCAAAGGTGCCCCTCTCCTCCCTTATAAAAGGGTACATCATCCGTCTCTTTAACACACCACATTGATCCTTCAAGATCGGACAAACCCTGCAAAATTCAATTCTCCACTTCCCTACAAACATCCTAGAGGTCCTGATATTCTTCAAAGACCAATTTTAGTGCCCTTAGAGGAGGTCTCAAAGAGGCGCTTCAAAGAAGAGGTAATTTCCGTTACTGATTCTTTCACCTTTATTTCTTCTTCCACTTCTTCTTCTTAGGTTGTTTTATTATGAAGTAATGACATCAGTATCACTCATATACTTATATGTCATTATAAGTATGAAACAACACTATTTCACCATCTATCCATCCTACGGAAAATGAAATCAGCGCGCGTGCGTACGAACGGAATACCGTCTCCACGCTGTGGTGTAATCTATTTTCCACCACAACCTTATTTGGATTGGTATAATGGTGTAAATAATATCTATATATGATTATTTTAAAGTGATATTTATTCTGTAATAGTATACATACACTCCAATAAAATTCCACGATCATGGGAATGATATCATCGCTCGTGCGTACGTACGAAATACCGTCTCCACGACGCGATGAGATTCATTCTCAATGATTAACCATTCATAAATGATTATAAATTATATATTATAATTAATCATGAAATATATGACATAATAATGATACTGGATTTATTTACATATATATATATATATGAATGTCATCTAATTAATTCTATTCAATTCAACGAGGAAACGAAAACAACGTTCATGCGTACGTACGTCCTACCGTCTCCATGAACGGTGTATTTCTTTCCATTTATCAATCTATTATATATATGTATATTCTGAATTTATATTATATATAAATCATGTTTTATATTCTGTAATTAAGTAATCATGATCTAATTAATCATATGAATAATTAAAAGTCAAAACACGAACGACAAATGAAACGATTTTACCCAAAACACTCTTTAACATGGAATTTACAATAGAACGGGTAATATAAAGTCATAAGTGAACCATATATGATATCATAACAATGAATATGATTCTGAAATTAGTCAATGAAATTATTTAAATCATTATACAGGAGTTTCAGATACATACGAAGCATATCATACATAAGGTAAGGGAAATATCACAATCTCATTTTTATCCGAGATTGCTTATACTTTGGTATTTACTGGGGTGTATGTTATCATTCACAACCATGTTAACTCAATATGTAATATTATTTACATCCACATACAATTTTTTAAAACCTATTTTACCCATTTGTGAGTTTTTAGAAAAAGATATGAAAGGAATATTTTGTCGTTTTTCGTACGAGGTACTTTTTGACTTTTCCGACAAAAGTACGAGAAGAATGTTTTTTTAACTTATACAGCAAGAATGTATTTTTAAAACAATATTTCCAAGAATATTCCTTTACAAATTTTCAAGTTTATTTTTAATTAACTTCTTTTAGTTTAAAATTGTATGACATGTTAAGAAAGGAAAATGTTTTTGAAGTAGAAAGGATATTTTCCTCAACAATGGAGTTCAAGTGTTTTATCAAAATTATTTTCCATCTATGATAATACAGGGTTTTGTTTCTATCCCTATTATTACATTGATTTGATTATGTTGTGATGGAATTATTTTTATGAATTCCTTTATCTTATATGAATTGTTTTATGATGTCATGTTGTTTATGAATCCCATTTTTATTACATGTGTTATGCAATGATGTATGATTTATGATTTTGTGTCACACATAATAATGGTATCATTATGATATGGGTGGGACCTATATCTCCCTCCAATGCATTGGGTGAAGATTTATATGTCATGATATAGACATGGTGGAATGACAAGTTGAACCGGTTCAGTAATACAGGACTGGAACCAGGAGTGAACTCGATTCAGAAAGGAACTTTGTCCACTAAGATGGTCTTGGCAGCAATGCCTTGGCTACAATGTAAATCATATCATGTGATTAATGGTTTCCACAATTACATGTTTTATTCCAATGATATTTTATCATTCTTAATGTTTCCTTATGTTCTATGCCTTACGTACTTCAATGTTTTATGTCATTTTTTCAAGCTTTTTATGTTTAAACATTATGTTCATGTTTTTAAGTTCAAATGTATATGGTATGTTTTATTTTATCCATGCTTACCTTTACTGAGCATTTGAGCTCACCCTTTTTATGTATTCTTTTCCCCAGGATAAAGAAAGGTTTTAGGAAAGAAAAAAAGGGGAAGATCTTTATGGGAGATGTTGAAGATCCTTCACCACGATTTGAAGATTACATTCCAAGATTCCAAAGACACTAAACTATTACGGTCCTAGTGTGTCTGTTTTTGTTATGTATTATGTATTCCGTTAATGTAATGTAATGTCCATGTACATCAAGCTTTGGGTTTCTACAGTTGGTATCAGAGGAAAGGTTTAGTCAACCTTTGGAAACTAGGATGCGAAAACATTAGTGAGATCCCTAGAGATATTTCTAAGGTATGTCTAGGGATGTCCGTAAGGATAAGTATATGTATAGGATATAGTCCTAGAACTATGGTAACGATCATAGAATTTAACCTAAGATGTTAGATATTTAGGATACTCCCCCTTTTCTATGTTCTTTTCCCTAGCATGATTTTTCCTCTCACACTATTTTTTTTGAGTTTTAGAAAATGGTTGAAAACAAAAATATTCACGATAATGGAGGATATGATAGACAATGGAATGATTTTATTCATGAGAATCCAAATGAAAAGGGATCTAGAAGTCCTAACATCGTTATTATTCCTAATCACCAATCTCATAATATGATCAATAATCTCAACTTTGGTAAGTTTCCCGACTCAGATAATAAGAGAAAGATGGAGTTTCATGATGATCATAGAGTAAAGAAAGTTCAATTTTCATCATGTAAATCATGTGGGAAGAGGCATCAGGGAGATTGTTTTAAAGGAACTGGAAGATGCTTTGGGTGTGGAAAAGAAGGACACAAAGCCAGTCAGTGCAAAGGAAAAGGTTCAGTTAACACCATGGACAAGGATAATGGTATTTCTACGACATCAACAATGATTATATGTTTTAAATGTGGAATGTACGAGCATTATGCAAACCAATTCCCTAATAAAAAATCTCGTGAAGAGAATCCGCATGGTCATATGGGTAGTATTTATGTGGATGATGATGAGCAGACTACATATGATATATGAGCTGAAAGAAGTGTTGAAGCTCAGTAAGTTGTTTGAGAAGGTAGAGGAATTATTGTATGTTTATCGAGAGTTATGTTGTATAGTTAATGGTACTATGGAATAAAGAATAATCAAAGGATTGTTACACTATTGTTTTTCCTAAAAGTATTTGAAAGTATATGTTGAATGGTACCAGTAACCATGGAAGGTTATTCAGATATTTTTGTAAAGTAGATGATATGCGCATAATGAAGGAATAAGAAGATAATGAGATGTTTGATTGTATTAATGAGCTCATGATTGATATAAGGACTATGTGATATCATGGTTAGGGTATATAAAATTTTGAGGATTTTGGTATGTGGAAAGTGTTAACTTTTAACTACATTAATGTTTTCACTAAGGTTCAATGGGTATTCATTCTTCATGAGAATACATGATTAAGGTATTCACATGCTTGTAATTTGACCAGAAAAGATATATCTTATGATATATGGGGGATAAATGATGGAATTCACGTGATTGTTATGTGACATTTCAAGTAATCATTTTCTTTATACTGTGAGCTTGGACTGAAGTATTTTAGATCAGCCTAAAGATTGGAATGGATAATGTTGGACATAAGTTAGTATTGTTTAAGGATATAACTTTTTTCGATATTATTGATGGGATGTTATAGTAATGTAGTTTTAGAAAAAGGACAACCTGCAAGACGGGTGACAGGCCATCGCGTCAGACAAGGCTATGGTAATCGAACCCACAACCGAAGTGCGACTGGCCTTTATCACTTACCACTGGCCTACAGGAAGTCCCTGGTTAGTAGAAACTAGTTTTATTTTATTATTCTATATGATATATGAATTATAAGTTCATTTTTGGAATCGTATTTGATAACCCTCACCATAGATGGACTTATGTATATATTAACATTTGTAATCCTTTTGTTCGAAACAGATGTAATGACCCATCATTCTATCACATGATCTGCTAACACATCACGAATAACAAATTCAACATAATTTTTTTAAGGGATGAAGTGGAAATTGTTCAATTCATGAACAACAGTGAGATTATACCAAAATCATGCAAGTATTTATTTTAATTCATCAACTTTAGGGAAATGATCTTGAAAACCAAAAATGTTGTCCTAGTTCACTTATATCCGATGAAACTGATGGTACCTTAGATCATCACAAATCAATAGCTTTGTGATTGTTGGCTTTTTCATAGCCATGTTCTCTACCACTCTCCATCAGAACTTGATGGTTATATTTTTCTTCCATATCCATATTTTCACCTATGTTCTCCTATGTGGAAACCCAGTGATGAGTTAATTTGGGCAACCGTTACATTTCATACTTTAGTTTTTAAAGCCATGTTTTGGTATTCCTTTTTACGATGTGGGTTTCTATTAAAGAAACTTTCGAGTAGTAAACCATTTATAACCCCGACGTATTTCAAGGGAGAAATTCATTTTAAGGGGGGTAGAATGTAACACCCCAAGATTTGATGAATAATATTTTTTTAATTTCATTAATGTCTTGTGTATTATGCTACACCAAGATTACCTTTCGCTATACGCAACACCGTATTAGTTTGCAGTATAAGAAACACTATTCTTGGATCGTGTTACACACAATTTTGATAATAGTTATTCTACGCAACATTGAGTATATATATATATATATATTCAATGTATAAATGAAATATGGTTTGATTATGATATACGAAACAACGATGGATTCTTGAATAGCACGCAACCCTGACTTGGCTTGCATTACACACAATCGTGTCCTTCCTCGATAGTGTGTGTTGTACGCAATACCGCGTTTTACTAAACAACGATATATTATTATAATATTATTATGAACTAGACGTTATGACTAGTATTAACTAAATTTTGAATCTTATAAAATTATTATTAGTCTTACACATTTTCTAGAACATGGTATAACAACAAAATATATTTTTCGGGTAAAATAAGTATTTTTCAAAAAATGCAGTTTTGCTGCCTTTTGATGGTGCACCCACTTTAAATCTAGTTTTTGACATGTTTATATGTTCAATTTGAAAAAATAAAATTCTTCTTTGGAATCAAGAAATAAAAATTTACTTTGGATAAATATTTCATATTATTCTGGTAACTTTCATATTTTGATGAATAGTAAAAACACGCTATATTTTAATTAAAAACAACTTTTTTCATCGCAATAATTTTTATGGTTAAATTATAATATTGAATGGTTTTAAAGTATTAATAGAATATATTTTTACCATTTAATATAATTTATTTCATTAGCATTGATTTTACATTCAAATCGTAGGTTAAATCAATTCAATCTTTTGCAATGTTTTAAAGAAAAACCCGTTTTCTTTCGACAACGTGATTAATTTTAATTTAATTTCTGCAACTTTTGTGTAATGAATTTGGAAAAATGGATTCCATATTTGGAATCAGTGGGTCCAAATTATGTTAATAAACTACTTTTTATTTTTGAGAATTATGAATAGTAACTACGGTAAATTTTATTTACCATAGTTAAAGGTAAATCAGGTAATTAAGGGTAAATATAATATTATAAAATTACCATAACACATGCCAAAATTCTATTGGATGGATAAAAGTTAAACCATATAAACTAAGCGTCGGATTAGATTCATTTTATGGACTTTTGACCATGAAAATAATTTAATTATTATTAAAACCAATGAAAGTGACAACATGTCACTCTCATTAATATTATAAGTATAATAATTTTAATTTAGTGATAAACATCATAAAACATCGAACATGAATAATATATAGAAAGATAATACAATTATATACATCATGATAATTTATTCAGAATTATTAGGGATTATATAATTGTCATTAATGGTGATACATTAATGATAAAGAAATTATTTATTAAGTGGAAAATAAGTAATATAGTTTTTATTAAAATAATAATACCCCTTAAAAGGCCCACAAACCTGAAAAAAACTTATTGGTAGTATATATATACACCATAATCATCCAATGACCCAATATAAAACCGTTCGGAGCCTTATAAAAGTTATTATGACACTTATATTATTTTATTTTAAATGATACCAAAGTTGCCACCTTCATAATTTAATAAATATAACAATTTAAATATTGTGATTTTAAGATAATAAATTTGAGTAAAACTATTATTGTAAAATTTAATATATTTATCATCATCATAGGATTTTATTTTTAATTTTTATGCAACAAATCAGTATATTAAATAATTATACAAAAATGTTGTAGTAATTATTTTATTAAGAGATAAACCCAAAAAACGGTTTTAAAAATAATAAAATAAATATTATATGAACTATTTAATGTGATCCACTAATTTTATAGATACATATGAACTTTTATTAATCTATTTAAGATTTTAGTTCAAACATATCCTCTGTATATATTTTATTCAAATTCAAATAAATTAATAGTGTCAAAATTGACACTATTGTTATTTTATAAAAATAACATATTATAAAATTGTTTAAAAATCACAAAAATATTTAAAAATTATAAATTTTAATTTTTATGGTCTATAATGTTATAAAGTAAAAAATTATGGAAAATTCACAACAAATAAGTAATTATTTGTTTAATTTAAAATTTAGAATTTTATTACCACAAAGAAACATAAATAGATTAAATAAGGATAAATCAAAATGATAAGGTTTAAAATAAGATTCAAACATGTATAAATTTGACTGGTTGATGAGAGTAGAACCCTATCTCATCTAATATTTGAATATGTGTAATTGTTGGAGGTTTTTATGTGGGGTTAGATTTATTATAAATTAATATTTTTAAGAATTCCAAAGGTGCCCCCCTCCTCCCTTATAAAAAGGTACCTCCTCCCTCTCTTCCACACACCATGTTGAGCCTTCATGATCAGAAAAACCATGACAAATTCTCTTCTCCACTTCCCTAGAGACTTCATAGTGGTCCTGGTCTTCTTAAAAGACCAATTTTAGCGCCCTAAGAGGAGGTCTCAAAGAGGCGCTTCAAAGAAGATGTAATTTCCGTTACCGATTCTTTCACCATTATTTCTTCTTCCACATCTTCTTCTTAGGTTGTTTCAATATGAAGTAATAACATAGGTATCACTCATATACTTATATGTCATTATATGTATGAAAAAAACCCTATTTCACCATCTATCCATCCTACAGAAAACGAAATCACCATGCGTGCGTACGTACGGAATACAGTCTCCACGCCGTGGTGTAATCTATTTTCCACCACCACCTTACTTGGATTGGTATAATGGTTTAAATAATTACAATATATGATTATTTTAAAGTGATATTGATTCTGTAATAGTATAAATACACTCCAATAAAATTCCATGATCATGGGAATGATATCATCGCTTGTGCGTACGTACGGAATACCGTCTCCACGACACGATGAGATTCATTCTCAATGATTAACCATTCATAAATGATTATAGAGTATACATAACAAGTAATCATGAAATATATGACATAATAATGATACTGGATTTAGATATATATATATATATATGTATGTCATCCAATTAATTCCATTCAATTCAATGCGTAAACGAAAACAACGTTCATGCGTACGTACGGCCTAACGTCGCCATGAACGGTGTATTTCTTTCCATTTATCGATCTATTATATATATGTATATTTTGAATATATATTATATATAAATCATGTTTTATATTATTGAATTAAGTAATCATGATCTAGTTAATCCTATGAATAATTTAAAGTAAAAACACGAACGAAAAATGAAACGATTTTACCCAAAACGCTCTTTAACATGAAATTTACAAAAGAACGGGTAATATAAATTCATAAGTGAACCATATATGATATAATAACAATGAATATGATTCTGAAATAAGTCAGTGACATTATTTAAATAATTATACAGGAGGTTCAGATATATACGAAGCATATCGGACATAAGGTAAGGGAAATATCACAATCTTATTTTTATCCGAGATTGCTTATACTTTGGTATTTATTGGGGTGTATTTTATCATCCACATCCATGTTACCTCAATATGTAATATTATTTACATCCACCTTCAATTGTTTAAAACCTATTTTACCCTTTTGTGAGTTTTTAGGAAAAGATATGAAAGGAATCTTTCGTCGTTTTTCGTACGAGGTACTTTTTGACTTTTCCGACAAAAGTACGAGAAGAATATTTTTTTAACTTATACGACATGAATGGATTTTTAAAACATTATTTCCAATAAGATTACATTACAAGTTTTCATGTTTATTTTTAATCAACTTATTTTAGTTTAAAATTGTATTACATTTTAAGAAAGGAAAATGTTTTTGAAGTAAAAAGGATATTTTCCTCAAAAATGGAGTTCAAGTGTTTTATCAAAATTATTTTCCAACTAAGATAATATAGGGTTTTGTTTCTATCACTATTATTACATTGATTTGATTATGTTGTGATGGAATTATTTTTATGAATTCCTTTATCTTATATGAATTGTTTTATGATGTCATGTTGTTTAAGAATCCCATTTTTATTACATGGGTTATGAAATGATGGATGATTTATGATTTTGTGGCATACATAACAATGGTATCATTATGAGATGGGAGGGACCTATATCTCCCTCCAATGCATTGGGTAAAGATTTATATCTCATGAGATAGACATGGATGGAACAACAAGTTAAACCGGTTCAGTAATACAGGACTGGAACGAGGAGTGAACTCGATTCAGAAAGGGACTTTGTCCACTAAGATGGTATTGGCGGCAATGCCTTGGCTACTATGGATATCTTATCATGTGCTCAATGGTTGCCAAAAATACATGTTTTATTCCAATGATATTTTATCATTCTTAATGTTTCTTTATGATCTATGCCTTATGTACTTCCATGTTTTATGTCATTTCTCAAGCTTTTTATGTTTAAACATTATGTTCATGTTTTTAAGATCAAATGTATATGGTATGTTTTATTTTATCCATGATTATCCTTACTGAGAATTTGAGCTCACCCTTTTTATGTATTCTTTTCCCCAGGATAAAGAATGGTTTTATGTAAGAGAAAAGGGGAATATCTTTATGGGAGATGTTGAAGATCTTTCACCATGATTAGAAGATTACGTTCCACGTTTCCAAAGACACTAAACTATTACGATCCTTGTGTGTCTGTTTTTGTTATGTATTAAGTATTCCGCTAAAGTAATGTAATGTCCATGTACATCATGCTTTGGGTCTCTATAGTGTTAATGTATATTAGACTCTATAAAGTTCATGTGAAGTCAAAATGGGAATGTAGAATGGACCATGTTGTATTGGTTATTGTGTTGGACATCCAAATCGACTATGAGAAATGGGATGACCTCAATAGAAATTTCAGATGGTTAGGGATTTCAGATGAGGGGATGGAAAGAAGTATGAGAATGCATTTCACCCATTAAAGAACATACCTATGTTAACAAGAATATGGAATCATTGTTACGTAGAGATGAAGTAGGGTTCTTCATGGTTGAGAACAACATAAAAAAACTGTACAACTTAAATACGCAATCAAAGAGAGAGGAAAAAGTGAAAATTGTATACCATAGATTCTAGATTTTATTTTTCTGAGAGAACATATAGGAGGAGTGTTGATAGAAGGGTAGTTCTATGAGAGCATTATAATAGTTACATGTCAGTTGTAGATAGGGTTATGTTAATTAGACCAGGGACACATTTATCACCACATTAAAAATTACTGATAATGATACCTTTTATCACTGCCAATTTAATAATTGTGAAAAATCCATCTTCGTTATTGATATTTTAGCATTGATAATGATCGAGAAATCTCAGCACCAAAAAATAATAGATAAAGGCTTTTCGATTATAATTATAAAAAAATTGAAAATATATTTATATAATTATATACATGTTTATTATAATTTTTTAATTATTTTTAATTAATTATTTATTTATTTATAATTACATTATTACTTTTTTAAAAAAATTGTTTATAAAAAAATGTATTATTTTATTAATATAATAAATATTCATTTATAAATATATTTATAATTATTTACTTATAATTATAAATATATTAACATCATTATATATATTTGTAAAATTATATATATATATAAAATAAATGTTAATATATTTATAGTAATCATATTCATTATTTATTTATATTTATTATAATATCATAATTTTTTAAATATATAAACGTTTATTTATAAATATGTGAATAATTTAAAAAAATATTATTTATATATTTATATCTTTATATATTTATATAAATATATATATAGTGAAGCTCATTAGTAGCTACCCATGTGGGTCTTAGTGAGGTCTTGAGTTCGAGTCTCGCCAAGTACATCCCTACATTGTATATTGTTTTAATTTCTTTATAATTTAGTCCCTCTCTTTGAATAAACCGAGGCATTTTCCTCAACATTTATATAAATATATATATATATATAATAACTATAAATATAAATATAGTATATAGTATATTTATTATATAAATAAATGTAATATAATTTTACATTTCATTAAATATCTATAATTATTTATTTATAATTACATAAATAAATTTTAAAAAATAATATTTATATAATTATAATTTTAAAAATTTATAAATATAGTAAATATATATAAGAAAAAATATATATATTTGTAAATATTTATTTAAAATATATTTTTATCATTATTAATGATTATATAATTTTAATATGCACAATTTAAAAATGAGTGAAATTGAATAATAAAAAACTAGTACAGTTTAAAAATATTGAAAAAATGGATAAGTTTTATTAATTAAATATAAATTATAAAAAAAATATGTAACACCCCAAGGGACATAGAATTAAATTTAATACATACTGTAATTCATGCATCACTAAGTCCATGAAACAACACCTTGTTATTATAATTATTTAAATGAGATAGTTATAACCTAGTCGTAGAACATAATATTTCCACATATGGGAATTGAATTTCGATAAATGTGCCTATATAGTTGTGATTAGTAAGATGTTTTATGTTTTATATGATCAAATTAATTTTTTGGTGAATATTAGCTTGGACCTTTGGAATAGTAATTTGTCCCTTATGAGTAGTAATATGATCCTTAAGAATAGTAAATCGGCCAAATGAATAGTAACCTCAACAATGGTGTATAAATAATATTTAGGCATCCTATGAATGAGAATATGATATAATTATATCATATTTTATGTAAAGAAATGTTTTAGAATTTATTAATTAAGTGTTAAGGTTTTTTAAAACAGAAGTATTTATTTACAATTTTATAATTAATATAAATTTATTAAAAAAAATTTATTTCACAAAATGAAATCATAAATTAATAATTTTTAATCTTATTATTATATGATAATTTTATGAGACCTTGTTTATTTTTTCAAAGTGTTATAAAACCAATTATAATTTTAAAATTATTATTTTCTCTGTAAATGATAATTTTAAATAAAATTAAAATTTTTCATATGTAGAAAATTATTTTCATAAAATGTAGTTCATTTTTTAATTCAACACACCAAAAAATGATTATGGGGGTTTTTTTTGGATTTTTTGAAAATATTTGAATTTTTGGTGAATAGTAAAATAAGGTAATTTATTGAATTTATACATTATAAGATATGTACACGATTCGTAACATCATGAATGATTTAAGAACAATAATATCAAAATTTCCTTCATTATTTTAATATTATTTAGGATTATTCTCAAACTATTCATATTCTTGATCCCAAATAATAAACTAATTATTAAAATATAGATAACAACCCTCTCCTCCACTATAATTACCCCCCTCACCACCTCTTCCCCTCACACCTCTAAATCCTTGATACATGTAAAATTTTTTCTCAAATATATTTTCATTCCCCACTTCCGCATCCAAGATATTTTTCTCTTAACAAAAGACCAGTACCAATCCCCTATGGAGGTTCTCATGAAGAATGAATCAAGATGTAAAATCATATCCTATTTTCATTCAATTTATTTTCATGTTTTTCTTTTCCGAAATTCTCCTCACAAACCATTATCTAAGTGGCATTAAACATATATTATTTTAAAAATACTGAAATTTTATTATGTTTATGAATTAATTCGTCATCAAATCTCTTTCCTTCTATCTTTTATTTTATGAATGAAAACATTGTCTATGAGGTGACAATTTACCACCTTCATGGATGACGTGATTTCATCATTCAATCCCTCCTACAAAGCTGGTATATAAAAAATTTTAATGGTTTAACCATATTATATTATATGTATTAAAACCTATTTAATGTTCTCTAACTAATATATATACATGATGTTTAATAATATTACAAAACAAGTTTTTGATGATCAAAAAATGATAAATTAATCTAAACAATTAACATTAATGATTTATCTAATGAATCTTCCTCACTTCTAGAAGATAAATGGTATTTTAATATTATATAATTACATTAATAACATCTATGTTTAGTTCTGGACAACTATCCTCATTCTACATGATTTTCCATACACATATTTAAGAAAACAAATGATAAAAACTATTGAAACTAACACTCCTGAACGATGAAATTGAATATCATAACCCATAAAAATTCACATAAATGATCTTTGATTCATTGTACTAAATAAAATTAAAAGTATATAAGTTATCAATTAATTAATTATTATATTTAATTTGATTATTTATGGAATTACTATCATGTGCATAATCATTTCGTACATAAGGTAAGGGATTCTACTTGAACCACTATTATTCCATTAGGTTACTCTTTCTATAAATTTACACAAATGGAATTATATTTTATTTTTTGTTAATATTTTAAATGATATATATATATTCAATTTTTTTTATCAAGATCCATTCATCCTTATTTTATGGGATATACTTGTTTTAAATGGTTCTATAATAAATTATTCTTGATAAGCAAGCCCGGTGTAATGAAAGTTCCTAAATTCATACCCAATTTCAAGTGTAATATATAATAAATTTTAAGAAATTATTATATTTAGGAAATCAATAATTTTCTTATGAAAACCTTATGGGATCATTTATACATTTATATAATATATTATGCCATTTTCTGTTTTAAATTATCCTTAATACATTCTGTAAACTACACTAAAATGATTAAATTATAAAGTTTCATAAACAATCGTATAAAATTTGTTCACTTCTATTAGAAACCAGTTATAATTATATATGACTAATTTCATTTATAAATTTACATTTCTATTTTATATTAATTCATTCATGGAAAATTTTACGACACGCCTATTTTTTCCCCTGTGACAAACATATGATACCCTTTTCATTCCATGGCTAACCCTTATATTTATGCTTGATTCATTATGTACGATTATTAATACGGAACTCATATTCATGAAAAATTTATAATGGGTGAACCCATATAGAGCTTCAATTAATTGGATAATGTTTAGTCACATGAGACGTTATGTGCAATGGTCTTGGTTGTTATCTTTGACCCATGCTCCATGTGCAATGGTCTGGGTGGTTAGCCTTTAACTAAGCTCATCTTTTTACAAAAAGTTTTCACCCATGATACACCATATGAAACAAGACATAAATCATGCTATATTAATGTTTTATGTTTCATTCACATTACTATTAGTTATTTATTATATGATCCCTTGTTCTATATGTTATGATTTTTTATATTTAATCATATTCCATTCCTTTCAATACCATTATGTTATGCCTTCTAACCCATGTTCTAAGCATTGTTCTTATGTTTATTACCTTAGTGGGATTTCAACTCATCCCTTTTGTTAATATTATTCCAAGGATATCCTATGAATATTAAAGGGTGAAAAGGAAGTTCATAGCTCATAATGGATGATAATTAAATAAATGTTTTATTTAGTCCCATGTTTTCATAATTATGTACATTGTCTTCCAAATAAACAATAATTTATGATGGTTGGATTATAATATGACAGTTAATTATGTTCTAAATCATTTAATAATATGTCTGAAACTCTAGGGTCATTATATTTGGTATCAAAGGCTGGTCTACTAATTTTTGGAGATTATGAATAAGATTACTTTAGTATGAACCTTAGGAAAAATAATAGGTCTAAGAAAACATACCTAAATTTTGTTACGTATAATATATGTGGTTTAATCTTGAAAATATATCCTTGTCTGGATACTACAAGTGGATGTTGTTTTGGAATATATGTACCTAGTTATAACAACTCTGATAAGGTGTTTTGGGCTTGACATGGAGTAACCTGGTATATGACAGTAGGACTTACAATGTTCTTGGTTTAACACTCTCAGGTGATATGATTTGGTATATTCATAAGCACATTACAAACCATTATTATGGGAACAAAAAAAATCTCATAAGAGTATTTGTTAACAAACAGAACATGGATAATATAGATTGAAACCTAAAGAATTGCAAGATAGGATATAATTTTCTTCTACAAATTTATCCTTTTATGATTGATGTAACCTTTTATATGTTAATTATCTATATATTAATGCCCGCCTAATTTTCTTCTTTTTTAGTCAGTTGATGGAAATAGGAGAAGTACACTCACCTGTCTTCAACATAGAATTTAAAAAAAATTGAGGGTGAAATTTCAGAATAGGAGAAGAATGTAACACCCCAAGGACATATAATTAAATTTAACATATATTGTAATGCACGCAACACTGAGTCACTATGAAACAAAAAATTATTATTATAATTATTTAAAATATATAGTTATAACCAATCCATCAAACATAAATTTTCTTCTTCTCTAAATTGAATTTATAAAAAACATACATAAATGGTTACGATCAGTAAGATATTTATAGTCTGATAGGATGAACTTAATTTATTACTGAAAAGTAACTTGACCCTTTGGAATAGTACTATTATCCTTATGAATAGTAATATGAATTTTAAGAATATTAATCTAGCCAAATAAATTGTAACCTCGCCAAGGAAAGTATGAAAAAATTTAGGCATCCTATAAATGAAAATATGATATAATTATATCATAATGTAAATAAAAAAATATTTTATATATTATTAATTATATGTGGATGTTTTTATAAATCATAGGTGGTTTTTTTTCAATTTTATAATTAATATTAATTTTTTAATGAAACATTATTAACATAAAATGTACTCATAAATTAATATTTTTTATCTTGTGTTTTTATGCTAATTTAATGTGACCTTATTTAATATTTCAAAGTATTATAAAATGAGTTATAATTTTAATATTGGTATTTTCAATGTAAATGATGATTTTGATTAAAAAAAATAAATTTATCATATTTATAAAATTATTTTTATTAAATGGATTTCATTTTAATATTATCTAGATTGAAAAATGGTTAAGATAAATTGTTTGGATTTTTCAAATGTTATTGTATTTTTAATTAATGTTAAAATATGGAAATTTATAGTTTTTAAACATTATATGTTTAATATATTATTCCTCAAATAATGAGAAAACACCCCTCTCTTCCCCTATAAATACCACCCATCACATCTTCTTTCCCTCACGTCTCTCAAGCATTATGAAATTTTCAATTTGTAATAAAATAACATCCCAGGACCCTAACCCATGTCCAGGATCTTTTGGTCTTAACAAAATACCAAAACCAATCCCCTTTAGAGGTTCTCGTGAAGAAGGAATCACGAGGTAAACCCCTCTTCCATTTTAATTCAATTTCTTTTCAATATATTTTCTCTTTGTATCTACTCATAACTTAATATTTTCCAATTGGAATGGAAAATCCATTATATGACATATAAAAACATTATCATGTTTGTGGAATAATAATTCTGCAAATCACTTCTCCTATCAGAATTATTTTAAGAATGAAAACATTGTCTGTGGGGTGTTGATTTACCACCTTCATGGATGAAGTGCTTTTATATTTAAATACACATTCAAGTATGGTAATTAATTCATTTTTATGGTTTAACCATATTATATTATATTTATTAAAACCTATTTATTATTTGGAACCAGTAGATAAACATGATATTTAATAATATAAAAAACATGTTTATGATGATCAAAAGCTTTAAATTAATCTAAATGATTATAATTAAAGGTTTATCTAATGAATCATAAAAAATTATATAATGAAATAGAATTTTAATATTCAATAAGTTCATTAATAACATATAATTTATGTTATGGAAAACTATCCTCATTCTACATTATTTTCCATATTCATTTACAAGTAAACTAATCCTGAAATCCAACAAAAGTAATTCCCCCGAACGATCAAATTGAATATCATAACACATTGAAAGGCACATTAAAAAAATTAATAAAATGGTAATAAAGAAAATACATGTATAAAAGGTTCATAATTAACTAATTATTGTATTTTATTTGATTAATCAGTTCATTAATATTATGTACAGAATCATTTTGGACGTATGGTAAGGGATTATACCTGATCCTCCATTATTCTTTCAGGTCACACCTTCTCTATTTTAACCCAAATGAAATTATATATTTTTTATTTACATATTATAAATGATTCTTATATTTTCCAAACATGTGTATAAAGATCCATTAATCCTTATTTTATGGTTTATACATGTTTCTAAAAGGATCCCTTCTTAATTATTATTGATAATGAATCCCAATTTATGAGAACTTACCGAATTCTTACCCCATTTCATGAGAACTCTATAATATATTTTAAGACACCAATATTTTTCTATAATAACTCGTTTTCTTATGTAACCATCGTGTTTCACATCTTGTTTTATAAGTAATATTATTCCCTTTTCTATATTAATTTCTCTTTAATACTTTCCTTAAACTGCACTAAAATGTTTTAGTTCTAAAGATTCCAAAACACTATTTTAAAATGTTTTCACTTCTATTAGAAACCATTTAACATTTTATATACCTATTTCCCTTGATTAATTTCAAGGTATTATAAAAATATATTCATTCAGGGAATCTTTTTTTATACGCCAATTTTTTATTCCTTTTGACATGGTTATGAGACACATTTTTTTGATGGGTAACCCTAATATATATG
This sequence comes from Viscum album, assembly GCA_963277665.1. NCBI lineage: Eukaryota > Viridiplantae > Streptophyta > Magnoliopsida > Santalales > Viscaceae > Viscum > Viscum album. The sequence goes on from OY728140.1 coordinate 1,797,963,526, forward strand.
TTTGATTAATTATGTGTGATTCTTCATGAGACACACATATTCATGAACAAGTTATGAGGGTTATGCACATATAGTGATATAATTCATAGGGTAATGTTTTGTCTCATGAAATGTTATGTGCAACGGTCTTGGAGGTTATCCTTGACTCATGCTCCATGTGCAATGGTCTTGGTGCTTATCCTTGACTCGTGCTCCTATATGTGCAAAGAGCCTTAACTCATGATCCTACCTTTCCAGTGAGCCTTGAATCATGCTAATGTCATCTTTTATGTTTCTGCTATATTACTATAAATCCTTGATAATATGATCCCATGTTCTATATGTTATGAATCATTACGTTTAATCTTATTCTATGATTTTTTATATCATTATGTTATGATTTCTAACGAATGTACTAAGCTTTTTTCTAATTTTATTCCCTTATTATGATTTTGTCTCATCCCATTGTACATGTTATATCCAGGATATCCTATGTATATGTATTGGAAAAAATGAATTTAATATTTCATAATTGATGATAAATAAGGAAATGTTTTATTTTTTCCCATATTATCAATTTTATGTACCTATTCTTCCAAAAACACTAGAATTTACGATCCTTGGCTTTTAATCTGATAGTTAATTATGTTTTAAATCTTGTAATAATATGTTTAAAATGATAGGGTAACTATAAAATTTGGTTATATTTATAAGTAATGTTGAATACATATTAAAAATCCAAAAACATAGTAAATAAATATATAAAAATAAACAATAAAAAATAATTAAATTCGAAAAAAATTAAAAATTAAAGGATAATAACTGAATATAATAAAAATAATAAATAAAATTGATGAATTAAAAACTTAATATTTTAAAATTAATATATTATAATGAAATTATAAAATATACTAAACTAGTACCTCGCCCATGCATACGCACATCCCCATAAATCAATTCTATTTTTCAAAATAGTATGAAAATTTTTAGTTCTTAATTATAAGATATAGTTAAAAATATGTCAAATTTACTTTTTATAGTGAAAGTTAATATTGAAAAGAACTGAAAAATAAGAACATGTTTCAAAAAATATATATATGAAAAAGAATGAATAGAAAAAAACATGATGTAAAAAGATACATAGATACTCATGATTTATCCTTTTGTATGCATAAAAATGAATGAAACATTTTTTTCACCATGGAGAAATTAAAAAACATGTTTTACCAGGAATTTGTAATAAGATATTGTACAAATTAACATTGAATCATTAAAATTGGAATTATGATAGTAATTTATTAATGATTTTTTACAGACCAAGGAAAAATAAAGCATGTATATAGATACAGTTTTCTTTGCAAAAACATGGGTAAAAATAGTAACATTGGGTAATATTTATACAGTATGTGTGCTAGACCTTGTAATTACATTTTGAGGAAAATAATTATTACTAATATCCTGATAGATGTGACCTGTGATGTCGTAGAAATCCTCACATCCTCATTTATTAGTAGAAAGGATAAAAATATTCTCCAGACTACAATTTGTAAAAGTTAATGAATGAAAAGTGGTTTCATGAAATTTTGACTTCATAGCTGCAGTACACACATCGTTGCTGCAATTCTCACATACCAATGACTATAAAATTTTGTTCTGTGAAAATATATCTCATAAAAAATAAATATTAAAATTTGACCATTGTATATTCATTTAAAAAATAAAATCATTCATTCATTCTAATCTTGTGTAGATTCCAATTTTTATGTATGATTTATTAAAGAATAAATTCTAATAGGATGTATGAAAATATAGAACTACATTTATAATTCACAATATAATTTAACAAGAACAACGATTAGAAACATCAAAAAATAAAAAATTATGGTAGTCATTTAAAAAAAATCTATTCAACTAAGGAGATAACATCTTGTGATTCTTCTAGTTGGGATCATGTTAAAGATGGAGGATAACCCATTTAATTTTTCAATTTATGAAAATAAACATGTGATTGAAATTAACCATAACCTTTAAGGTATACGAAATATAATAAAATAAATGAACTTTGAAAGAGGTAAAATATGTTACTATCATCTTAAAGATCAATATTTGATTATAAAATTGCAACAAAATATTAGATTCTACAATTTTACCCTATTATGTTTCATGACCATAATATATTATCCACACACTATTATGTTTCATGATTACATGATTAGATAAAATTGGAAAATCATTAGACTCAATAATATATTTCATTGAAACATTTATGGATTTTTATCAAATATAATCACAATAGATACTCACATAATTTTATATGAAATGAATGATAATTTATTTTCACTATGGAGACAAAATAAAATATTAAGAATCAAAAATTTAAAATAATAAATTGTAATAATAATCATTGAAACTGGTTAATTGAATTCGTGACTAACATAACAGATATTGTTTTGAAATAAAATAAAACAATCATAAATATTTCACAGTAATATATGTTTTATACTGAAACAGTAAAATAAGAAATAGAAACATCATCTGTTAACTGGGTAAATTATTGGGGTCGAAATTACAAATAAATCATAATACATCATGCATGAAGCCCTCTATAAGTGTGCATCGATGGTGAAATGTATGAACAACTATAGATGAAGTTACATAATAATAATGCACCATGAATCTGTTTAATATACCTGATAAAAAAGAAACTGAACAATTTAAAGTGTATCACCTATACTAATCATAAAGGATACTTGTGCAGTATATTTATTATAACTTCTCACCTGTAACCAATAATAGCATTTGAGTTAAATGTTGATATAAATATGTATAAGATAATTTTAAAACTACAAATGAAATATGGTTTATTGATACCTTGCAAATGGGCAACTTAATGTCAGTCAATTGTTTCGATATTCTTTTCTATATTTTACTATAATTGGGAATGAATTTTATTGGAATGTCTTGTTGATGCTGCTTCATCTCGAGACATTGTGACTATTCCTTTGACCGCATCATAACCATCAAACTCATCAATAGATTTTTCTACATAAATAAATGACATCAATCAAAATGTTTCCATAACTCTTGATGAATGTAATAATTGGAGCAGAATTAATGATTTTTAAGAAATGATTGTTGATAAGAAATTATTGAAATGTGTTTTATTCATAACACAAATAGAACTGAAAAAATAATTACTTTTTAGTGTAATGAGTTAATTAAAATAAGATTATGAAGGAAGAAAAAATGTACCTTAGTAAATGATATATTTGTAGTTATTGTAGAAAATCAACTATCACTTCTGCAGCTGACTCCTAAAAATTCTACAATATGAAAATAACAGAATCAATGAGGGTTTAAAATTACCTTTATATTCCATCACAAAATTGTAATCATTTTTTTTCATTCTTTTAGTTCCTATTTTCTTTCATACGGTGTTGCAGTTCATTGGCATTGATTTTGTTTCCTCAAAATCTCCAGACATTGTAACATTACGTTGCACCGCATCACCAACATTAAACTCACTGAACCGATTTTACAAAATAAATAAATGATTTTAATGAATATGTAGCAAATAAAAGTTAAAATTGAAATCGTTAGGGCATAAGTCGGATGGTTACCAGTTAAAAATTGATAACAAATAAATTGTATGTTATAATCATTGAGAAAATGAAAATTACATGATGAAATGTAGTATTGTTAGTTCAAATGATGTCATGAAAATATTTTTCAATGAATATATGAAACATATACATGAGTGGATGAAATATTTATACACATTGTAACAAACCCATTGCCACTGTTGAAACAAACTCCTATGTATCTAGTGTTATGACGGTGAAAGGATAAAATAAATTGGTTATTTGTTATGAAAATAAAGCATATGTATAACAGAACAATTTTAATGTCTTCATAGTGGAATCATGAATTTTGATCCAATGATTAACCCCGACCCGATAAATATAGAATATTAAGAATTATAAATAATAGTTTATGGAGAATTCATCATTGATATTGGTATTCTGAAACATGAAAACTGCACAGGTGAAATTATGGAACATGATACCTATTTTTAAGCATTTAACTATAAGAAAATAAAGAAATAATGTAGATAATTTTAATATACCAGAAGTGATGTAAGAATAATTGATTGCTAATCTCTCATCCGCGAAAACAATTACCATCATTTGGGTGGTAGTCCCGGTAAATATTATTAGATTTGAGTGATGTTGAACTCCTATAATTACTGTAACATATAGGAATAATTTTAAAAACACTATAAAATCATAATAACATTATGAAATACTATATCAATTTTAATTGTGTAATGTATGTGATGGATAATTAAAAAACCCAATAGTATGTCATGGGAGATATATTTGTGTACAAATTTTTTCATAAAATATGCATTAAAGATTAGTTGATTAATAATATCATGTCATAAATTATATTGGTAATGAAATGTACGTATTAAATATTGTCTTAGAACCCATTTTTGAATAATGTATTCCCCAATTCATGTTTACAATAGTTTGTAGTATTTCAATTATAGAAATAGAAGACAACTCAATATCTGTTTATGTAATATAATAAATTCCAAAAGATGAACATGTAATTGTGGTTCTAATGTATTCATATGTAGTGAAATAATGATAAAAAACAATACAATTTAAAGTAAACATTATAATAACTGATAATTTTAAAATTGAATATACAGGTCTAAATATGAAGATCAACATGAATATTTTTAAAAGGGATAAGGTTTAATATATCTAATAAAATATAGAAATTTTGAAAAGAAGGTTTGTTACATGTAATATGGAACTCAATTTACTAATTGAATCATTACATGTATACATAGTTCAGAATATACTATTATCCATGAAAAAAATAAGGGATTTCACTTTCCTAAAACCAAAAATACATTAGGAGATGAGGGGGAAGATAGAGAAAGGGTTTTGATCAGGGGATTAAACCATTTTTTGTTCCTCTCTTAATGTTTTCAAGAAAGTCATAAACTAATAAAAGAAAAAATAATTGAAAAGAGTAAATTTATACAAAAAATGAAAATTATAATTCATCTCTCTACCCATATTCATCATCAGGTTTAACATATACCATGTTCTTCAGAAAAATACTATATAACACATATTCCAATTCATTATAGGTGTAAAAATTATTTCCTATACTTACCGTGCGAGATTAAAAAAAAGGAGAAAACCACTTAAGCAATGTTCTCAAAAGAAGGAATAATGCCCTAAACACTGCTATGTGAGGGTAACTCTCATAGACCAACATATTAAATCTGCACAAGAATTCGAATAAAAAAATATCACGCCAAACTAGGCATGGATAAGTGTTCTTGATGCGACCTCAAATTAAAATACGGAAAACTGTATCACTTGGACATCAAGAGAAGAAAATCCATTATTCATTTCTCTAATGCTCAAAATTGTTATGAAGAAAACACATCATGAATGTTCATTTCTAACCCATAAATGAAGCATGCATTAACTACCAACCCATATTTACTAAATAATTATCCGATATGAGAATCATTAACATCCAAAGGCAATTATATTTTTTAAGGAAAATATATTACACATCGAGTGTGTTCTAGATGTTGGGTGACTATTGGGGTGGAGTAGGGAAAACCCTAGGTTTTCAGAAAACCATCTAAGAAGGTATGTTGAAAATTCATTGATAAACTAATAAAAATTAAAAAATGTTTGTTAAATGACCAACATATCTGAACATGCACAAATATTACTAAATTGTGAAAAAAAATTGCACAATGAAAACAAATTATAGATTATGTTATTGAATGGACCATTATATGTTGCCAAACGAACCTTGAAAGGACCATTATCAGTTTTAAAACTGATTCTGGAACATATTTTAACCAAACAAGGAATCCCATGTACCTTGTAATTAAATAAAAAATAGTCAATGTTTTTGGATTCAAACTCAATAATATATTTTTCATACTAATAACTATCGAAATTACCCAAAATGTTATCAGGAATAGAAATAAGGCCTAATTCTGAGATGAATGACTAAACCGGATTGCTTCTCTAGCTTGACAAATATGACCAAATAATATCTCCCTTATAAATAGTATTTCATGCAAAGAAAACAGAAAACAATTGAAACAAATATACATACAAAAAGGTGCATGAAACACAAATTTCCTGGGAGATGCAGAATAATGTATCAAACAAATATTGATGTCAAACAAAAAAACCATAACTGAATCATTATTAAAATTGAAATAGAAAAAATATTAATATTCAATTACCTTGAATCTTTGATACCATTACATTATAAAGCAGGAGATGGTTGAACATGTAATTTGATCCAAACATACAAGGTCCAATACGAAAAAAAGATAAAAAGAACATGTATGCGATAGTGGGAAAACAACAATAAAGATAGGAAAACATATCTTTATGGATAAATAGATCCAAAGAAACCCATACCTACAACCCAAATGTAATTAAAAACATTAATTCATGACACCAAACACAATAAAATCTACATTCATACATGAGCTCAAAACATTTCCATGAACACGGAGTTATATAACTAGGAAAAACAACAAAAGGATAATGAAATAAATGCTTAATAAGTTCTTATTCACCTTCTGTGAAAGGCAGTATTGGAGTTATGATTCATTTCATATATTTATTAAACCAAAGTTTAAATCATCAAATGATTAAAAACAAAAAATGATAATAGGTAGAACACTATTTTCGTATCGCAAAATAATAATCCTGATTCGTAAAAATCTGCTTAACCAGGGTAACTAAAACACATCGAGACCCTGCAAGTTTACATCCACTTCTACATATTTTTAAAGTAGAGCCATTTTCATTTAAAAAAATTATATGAAACACCCAAACCACATATAGAACATGTATGCGAATGTGGAAAATAACTACAGGGTTAGGAAAACATACCTTTAGGGAAGAAAAGATCCCCAAAATCCCATACATACAACCCAACTAAAAATAACACCATTATTTCATGACATGAAACACATTCAAGTCTCCATTAATACAAGAGATCAAAAAATTTCAATGAACATGATGTTATATTTCCAGGAAATACACCAAAATGAAAAAAATATCAACAATGTATAATTCTATATTCACCTACTGTGAAAGGAAGGATTGGTGTTATGATCCATTTTATATATTGATTAAACCAATGTTGATATTATATAATGATAAGAATGTAAATGATAATAGTATGAATGATATCTTCATTTGGTAAAATTAAAAACCATATTTTTAAAAATCTACACAACCATGGTACCGTGAGTACATTCAGACCCTCCATGATAACACACTCCTCTAAATTTGTAATGGAGGGATATATTCATTTTAAAATAATTATAATGATTCAAAGAAAAATGCATTAAAATATTAGAAAGGAACAAAATTTTAATGAAAAATGATTTGTTTATTCTATTTTATGTTCAAAATTCTAACTTATATAAATTAGTTTTCTAAATAATCTAAATTGAAGAAAACATGTTAAAAATAATTTGGTAATAAATAAGGTTTTTCATGTTAGTTTAAATGAAATAATCAAGAAATATTTGCAGCACTATAGAAGTACAGGTATTAATTGGGGAATCAGAATAGAGGATAAATAAAAATAATTCATATGGAAGTGGAAGTAATAATTATTTGAGGGAACTAAAAATAATTCAAAAAATTCATGACAAAACACATGTTGAGAATCACTGTATTTCATTCCATCCTGCAAATTTCTTATGAATTGAGTGAAATTAGAAACCTAAAAGGGGATAAATATGATATAGATAGGTTACAAAAGAGAAAATACCATCTTGCCGATGATATCTGCATAAAAATATAGGATAATAGATGAAGAAATAATCGTAGTCGTTGTGTGTGGTAGAGCTCAGAGAAGAGGAATATTACATGGAACTATAGGAGGCAGAGGTCGAGGAGTAGGAGGCTGACCATGCAGAGCCGGAGCTGTAACACCCAAGGTAAATAAAGAATATGACATTTTCACATTTATCCATATTTTTGAATAAAATATTAATATTACTTTATAGGGGACTCTAGGCTTCATGGCGTACCCAATATGCAACAACGAGTTTCATGGGAATATTACGTTGCACTCTAATAATAAAATAATATTATTTTAAATGGTAGTCAACGCCTAGATGTTGTAATGGAGAGAATGAATAGAACTAACTACAAAATGATTATATATTTTTGTCAAATATTTTTACTTTTAACAATAAATGTTAGAGGATTAAAAATGCAAATGAATGCAATTTTAAGCGTAAACATTCTAATATTCTTTAAAAGGTCGATTCACCGCCTTTTGATGGCTAACCTCTTTTAAATCCACTTTTTTGAAAATTTTATGTCTTATATTTGACAATATAAAATTCTACTATAGAATTGGAACATCAAAATTTACTTTGTGTAAATTTTTCATATTTTTCCAATAATGTTCATTTTTTTAATGAATAGTGAAAAATTTTGTATTTTAATTCAAGACCTCTTTTTAATCTAATTTATTTATATGATTATATTACCTTTTGAATATTTTTTAAAGTGAAATTAGAATATATTTTTACCATTTAATCCAATAGTGGCCATTGGAATTATTTTCACTTGGAAATTGGACTTAAACTAGTGTCAATCTTTTAATAGATATTTTTTCTTAAAAACACGCTATTTGTTTTGATAGTGGGAATTAATTATTAAATTAATTAATGCAACATATATGTTTTTAAATTTTTAAAATATACATAATTTTAGAATTCGGAATATCAAATATAGCTTAGGATGATGTTTTTTGTATTTTTATGAAAAACTTCAATTTTTGATAAATAGTGAAACCCCTAAGTTGTAGTTTAAAAACTGTTTTTTCGTTTAAATGAACCTTTACCACTTCTGTGGTTTAAATTTTAAAAATCATACATACATGGTTGTCATTAGGATGTAAAATTTGGTTCAATGGGATTAAAATTTTTTTTTGGTGAATAGTAACTCTTATGTTTTTAATCGCGATTAGATGTAATTAGTATAATTTAAGGTAATGATAATGTTATAATAATATGAACTGACCATTAAACATGTTATACCCTTATTGGATTAGTCATGGAAGACCATGAAAATCCATGGGTAATCTTGGGGACCCCATTGAGCCACCTTGGTCGGAAAATGACATTAGTACCTTTTTATTTAAAGTTAAAATTAAAATATCACCAACATGTGTTGTTTTACTAAAACAATTTTTACATGGGGTTATATGAGTCATATTTTTTACTATATATATTCATTAGAAATATAAATATATTTCCTAAATCATGATATATTTCTTATAATTTTTATAAATTATATTAATTAATTTATTTAGGACACTGTGGTGATGCAGTGATTACCCCATAAATGAACGATTTACATAAAATGAGATGATATGGTGAAATCTAAGTATTCCACTTGTAAAAAGACTATTGTATGGGTGGATTTCGAATCCTTATCACCTTATCCTAGAAATATATCCTATTGGGTCCTTTAAAATCCGAAAATCATTTTATAATAAAGTAATATTTTATAACGTTCCAAGAGTGCCCCTCCTCTTCTCTTATAAAAGGCCCCCACCTCTACAACCGTACACACACCACTCAACTCTGTGTCTCATCCAACCCCTTTCCATTTCATCTATCCACATCCCTATCTTCATCATTGAAGGCTCACATTGGGCAGAATTCATTCCAAGGAAGCCTTTGAGCTCAAATCAAAGAGTGTTACCCGATTTAAAGGTAATGTCTTCCCTTGGGTTATTTTGTTTATTTTGCTTCTCCAAACCACTAAACTCTTTTTATTACTTTTTTTTGTAACAATACAAGTATCTTAAATATACTAGGATGTATTTATAAGAATTAATTCGAGGTACACTTTCACAAACCTCCATCTAATGGTTAAAAAACATATTATTTCATTGGATGGCGAATTACTGCATCACGAAACGATGATTATTCAATAGTATATTAAAACCTTCAAAGGTGGACATTACGATGTCACTATATTTATATATCATATATAATATGTTTATGTTTTCCTTAATCTTCTGTATTTTTCATTTATGGCATACGTTTATGGTTTCCATTATGGGTAAACACGATATCTTCATTTTAGGAAGTGCGGACTACCACCCCCTCACAGTGATTTGATTAGTTAATTCCATATATGGGATGTATAAAGGATGGAATTAATGGTATTACATATGATATACTACTGTAATTATAATATAACTTTATATCATTAATATTTCATTCCATTTAATACAAGAAAATGAAATGAAAGTAGCGTTCATGCGTATGTACGGCTTACCGTCTCCGTGAACGGTACATTTCATTTCTTATCTCCAAATGTTATGTACTATTATAAGTACACATATATAATGGATATATATGTAATATATTACATCTAAATGATGTATATCATTCTGGAATTATAATGTATATATCTCTCATTTTGTTTTAATTCCATTAATATGACAAAAAATGAAAGTAGCGTCCATGCGTACGTACGACCTACTATCTCCATGAATGATGCTTTTAATTTTTTATCTCCAAATGTTATGGAATAGTATAAAATGAATATATACTGGATATATATGATATTTAAAACATAAATATTATTCTGGATATGATGTACCTATAACTACATGGAAAATTCTTTTCCAACAAGTTCAATTTTTAATCATGTACTGAACATCGACAAAAACGTCTGATATGATCTCACTTTATTAACCAATTATTATAACATTATAATATGTTATTTGAACTGAATAATAATCATTAAAGAAATACCTTAATTATTTATAAATTGACAAAATTTTATTATTCCGGAGATTATAGAACGATCAAGTCATGTCAGACACGAGGTAAGGGATCCTACCCCTCTCTTTCTTTTTAAGTACACTCTTTTATGTCATTCCTATTAAGATCATATTTCTTATGATTGGGATGTTCATTTATATTACTCTTACTGTACTTTTTATGTTAATATTATGAGAGACCATAATTTCTCTCATCAATTAATTTTGGACGTTTTGAGTGGCACCGTTAAGCTGCCGAATTTTCGTAAGAGATCCAACCTCACTCTTTATTTTTAAGTACTCTCCTTTATGTCACTTATTTTAAGCTCCTATTTGTTATGTTGGGGGATGTTATTTTATATTAATTTTGATATAAATTTTATCTTAATATTATGATAAACCCGAATTGATCTCATCAATCCATTTTTTTTAGGTTTTAAGTGTCGCTGTTAGGCTGCCCAGTTTTCGTAAGGGATTTTTCATCTCACTTTTATTCCCATGAGATTTAAGCTACATTTTCCAGAATTTCCATTGATTGGTATATATAGTTCCCATTATTCAAATATTTGTGTAATATACTTTCATTTAGGAGTATTTTCATCAATGTTTTATTGTCCTTCTTTCATAAGGTGTATGTTTCGAAAGATACCAAAGTCGGAAAGGGAACCTTTCACCCTCCTCTTTTTAAAATACTTCTTTTGTTGGGTGTTTTAATTTACATATTTTTATGTTTGGATATGTTCTTATTTATGTAAATTTTATGTCCAAGTGATGAGATACCCTTTTTATCTGTCATCAACTCATTTTCTGAATTTTGAAGTGATGCCGTTAGGCTGTCGAATTTTTGCAAGGGAACTTCTTAACCCAATTTTGATTCTTTGGGATAAACATGCACTCCTTTAATATGTCTTACATGAATATGTTGGAATAACCTCTGATTGTTTTACACATAATATCCACTTATATTTTGTGTATTCGTTTGTCACACATAGTTATGTAATTTATTTATCCTTACTCCAAGGTTACCTTCTTTGTAAGGGAATCCGTCTCAATCTCTTTTCATTGAGGCATATTTTGTTTTATACAGAATATTCTTTTATATGGTTTATAAATCCCTTTGACTTTTATTATTATTAAAAAAATCTTTTTATATGAATTGTTTACTAAACGACAAAAGGGAATATTTTTTTTGTCGTACGTATGCCGCGACAACGACTTCTCTGCAGCCGTGACCATTATTTGAGTTTCGGATTCCTCTACAAGCCATACCTTTTTTTAAAATGAAAAATAAATACCATGTTTTATTTTTCTTTTATTTTGGTATTGAAAATTGTTTTCATAATGGTTTTATATCAATGTGTTGTATTGATATCTTGTGATTGAAAAGTGGAAATGTTATGTTTCCTTTATGCTTGTTTTATGTGATATGATTATGCTATGGTTCTTGGGCATTATTATGAAGACGGGTGGTTCCATGATAAAATAAGGGCATATGAGCCCGATATACCTCTCCAATTCATTGGGTAATGTGATGGAGTTAAACGTTAAGGTTTCTATGATGGAATTTAGGGAATATACTGTGATGGGTATTCCAAACGTAACCTAGAGGGTTACTCCCTACGTAAGAATGTTATGCATACCTCAAGTTACCTTTATGCCTTATGATTTCTAGGATTTATTCATGATTTGATGAGGTATGTTAAAATTCTTATGTTTTATGAGTAAAGTATGATTTCATACATGGACTAATGTTTTCTTTTCGTACTTTTATATCCCTTACTATGCTTTTTATGCTCATCCCACGTTTTTGAAATGTTTTTCAAAGGTCAAGGGAAAGGTGCACGATAGTATGATAATGTCAAGGAAGTGTCAAGAAAGAATCCATGTTTTATTTTAAATATGTTTCCATTGATTGGAAAAAATGAATACTATATTTTATGAATCCACTTTGTTTAAATGTGGAATGTAATTCATGATTTGTGATCTAATTCTCTAAAACAATAATCCTGAAAATATCATCAATGTCAATTATTCATTTTATTCAATATTAAGTCAGGTTTAAGGCCGGGGCGTTATACTTGGTATTAGAGGTCGGTTTAGATTACTTTAGAGGTTTCGGTATTCTCTAAGCATAAGTTATATTACCATAATGGTTATGATTTCAGAAAGAGTCCTTGTTTTAGATAAAGTGAATATGTAAGTATATCTTAGTGGTTATCTTCCTCATTAATACATGATGGTTTTGTTGATATACTCACACTGACATTTCTATTTTTAGTGAATGGATGGATCTAGTAGAAACCAAAGTTACAATAGGTTTGAAGGAAACTATGGTGGTTCTATGATTAAGAGACTGGATGAAATGGGGGATTCAATGAGGATGCTCATGGTTGTTCTAAACCAACTATCAAGGAGTCATGATCAACCACTTGATCCTTGGTATGTTTGGTAATGCATCATGTATGAGATGACCAATCGATGTGGAAGTTCAGGTAATATTTATAAAGGTAACCATTAGAGTTTATATAATACTTACTTTTGATGTAATTATGGGTTATTATATGTTATTATGGAAAATGAAATGAATGAGATAAAATTGAGGTTAAAATATGTAAGGATTATTTTTGAAGATTTTATCTCATTTTGGGGAATGTTTTAATAATTATATAGATTTTGAAAAAGGACAACACACAAACCGTGTGACAACCCGTCGCGTCAAACAAAGTTGTGGGAATCGAACCCACAAAAAAAGTGCGACTGGTATTTATCATCTACCACTAGAAAATGTGAAGTCCCTAGTTATTTTGACTAATAATTTTTAGTTATATGATTTTAGGAATCAATGGTAAGTTTATCTGGCTTATCTATGGAAATTATTAACCTATCATGGAGGATATGTGATTAGGTCAATTACTTTTCAATATGAGAATATAAGAGAAACTGATGTTATTTGGAGATAAAAGTTAATTTCTACATTGGAAGAATATGTGATTAAATCCTTCAAATATTTGGATTTCAATCTTAGTTTGGTTTACTTTGAATAATTTTATGGAAATTTTTTTATCAAATGGTCTTCATTGAATTTTGGGATTTATTTTGGAAAAAATTTGGATATTAAGAATAGATATCCTTTTTATAAAGGATTATAATTTTGTGGATTATCTAATCTCATACTAACAATTTTGTTTTTTGTCTAAAGACATGGGAAATATATAGTTCTCTTTTTTGGATTAGGTGATTCTCATGAAGTTGATTATAGTACTCTTAATGCGAACAAGTCATCCTAAATACTCATCTTTTGTATAAAATATGAGTTTGATTATAGAATATAGTAAAAGTTGAAATTATAAGTTACAAGTAAGTATGTTTCATTATGATTATAGAAGCTCAAAAATAAATTCCTCAATGAAGAGTAACTTAAAACAAAAATGTTGTCTGTTAACTTTTCCTACTAGGGAATCGAATACCATTTAACCCATCACATGTTTGTGATTTTCTTATGGTTATCTTTCTCCTAGACATGTTTACTTTCACTCTCCCTCAGAACATGACCCTTTGTTTTTTCCTCGTTTTCCATGTTTTCCTACATGGAATCCTAGTATGGGTTAACTCGGTTGACCATTCTAGTTCTCATTATTTATTTTAAAGTGATTTTTTTACTGTCTCTTGTTCCGATGTGGGATTTTCAATGAATTTTCCAGGACAAATTTTAAAATTGCGAGGACGCAATTCCCAAAAGGGGGGAAGGATGTAAAACCCCAGGTAAATAAATAATATGAAATTTTTACATTTATCCATATTTGTGAATAAAATATTAATATTACTTTAAATGGGACGCTATGCTTGATGGCATAACCAAAACACAACAACGAGTTTCTTGGGAATCTTACGTTGCACTCTAATAATAAAATAATATTATTTTAAATGGTAGTTAACGCCTAGACGTTGTAATGGAGGGAATGAAAATAACTACCTAAAAAATGATTGTATATGTTTGTCAAATATTTTTACTTTTTACAATAAATGTAAGAGGATTAAAAATGCGAATGAATTCAATTTTAAGCGTAAACATTCTAATATTCTTTAAAAGGTCAATTCACGACCTTTTGGTGAAGAACCGCTTTTTCAATCCACTTTTTGGAAATTTTATTTGTTATATTTTAAAAAATAAAATTCTTCTTTAGATTCGGGACATCAAAATTTACTTTGCGAAAATTTATGGTATTTTTTTGATAAAGTTCATTTTTTAATGAATTAGGAAAAATGTTGTATTTTAATTCAAGATCTATTTTTAATCTACTTTATTTATATGATTAGAATATCTTTTGAATTGTTTTCAAAGTTAAATTAGAATATATTTTTTCCATTTAATCCAATAGTGTTCATTGGAATTAATTTCACTTTGAAATTGGACTTAAACTAGTGACAATCTTTTAATGGATATTGTTTCTTAAAAACACGCTATTTTTTTTGACAGTGGAATTAATTATTAAATTAATTAATTCTACTTATATGTTTTGAATTTTTTAAAATATAAAAAAAAAATTTAATTCAGAATATCAAATATATCTTAGGGTGAATTTTTGTTATTTTTCTGAAAAACATCAATTTTTGATGAATAGTGAAACCACTAAGTGGTAGTTTAAAAACTGTTTTTTCGTTTCAATGAAACATTACCACTTCTGTGGTTTTAATTTCCAAAATCTGACATACAAGATTGTCATTAGGATGTAAAATGTGGTTCAATTGGATTAAAATAATTTTTTGGTGAATAGTAACTCTTATGTTTTTAATCGTGATTAGATGTAATTAGTGTAATTTAAGGTAAATATAATGTTATAATAATATGAAATGTCCTTGAAACATGTTCTACCCTTATTGGATGACTCATGTCCGACCATGAAAATCTATGGGTCAACTTGGGGACCCCATGGATCCACTTTGGTTGAAAAATGTCATTAATACCTTTTTATTTAAAGTTAAAATTAAAATGTCACAAACATGTGTTTTTTTACTTAAACAATTTTTACATGGGGTTATATAAGTCATATTTGGGACTATAAATATTCATTAGAAATCTAAAAATAATTCCTACATCATGATATTTTTTATATTATTTTTATACATTAAATTAATTAACTTATTTATGACACCATGATGATGGAGTGATTACCTCATAAATGAACAGTTTAAATAAAATGAGAAGATAGGGTAAAATATAAGTCTTAAACATGTCACAAACCTATTGGATGTGTGTATTTAGAAAAATCATCACCTTATCCTAGAAATATATCATTTTGGGGCCTTTAAAATCCGAAAATAATTATATAATAATGTAATATTTTATAACATTCCAAGAGTGCCCCTCCTCTCATCTTATAAAAGGCCCCCGCCTCTACCACAATACACACACCTATCAAGACTTTTTCTCAGACAAAACCTTCCCATTTCATGTCTACACATCCCTATATTCATCATTGAAGCCTCAATTTGGGCATAATCCTTTCCAGGGAAGCCTTTGATCTCAAATCAATGAGAGTTACCCGATTTAGAGGTAATGTCTTCCCTTGTGTTCTTTTGTTTTATTTTTCTTCTCCAAACCCCTAAACTCTTTTTATTACTTTTTTTGTAACAAAACCAGTATCATAAGTATACTAGTATGTTTTTATAAGAATAAATCGACCTACACATTCACACACCTCCGTCTAATGGTTAAAGAACATACTGTTTCTGTTGATGGCGAATTACTGCCTCACAAAACGATGATTGTTCAACATTCTTGTAACACCTTCAAAGGTGCCCGTTAATATGTAACTATGTTTATATATGATATATAATATGTTTATGTTTTCATTAATCTTATTTGTTTTTCATTTATGGAATACCTTTGTGGTTTCCATTATTGGTAAACGCGATATCTTCATTTTAGTAAGTGCGGACTACCGCCCCCTAAAGTGATTTGATTCTTTATTTCCATATGTGGGACGTATAATGGATGGAATTAATGTTATTAAATATTATATACTAATGGAATTATAATATACCTTTATATAATTATTATTTCATTACATTTAATACAAAAAAAGAAATGAATGTAGTGTTCATGAGTACGTACGGCTTACCGTCTCCATGAACGGTACATTTCATTTCTTATCTCCAAATGTTATGTACTATTATAAGTACATATATATAATGGATATATATTTAATATATTACATATAGATTATGGATATAATTCTGGATTTATAATATATATATATCTCATTTTGTTTTAAATCCATTAATAGAAAAAAAAATGAAAGTAGCGTTCATGCGTACGTACGACCTACCATCTCCATGAACGATGCTTTTAATTTTATATCTCCAAATGATATGGAATAGAATAAAATCAATATATACAAGATTTATATGATATTTAGAACATCAATACAATTCTGTATATGATGTACCTATAACTACATGGAAAATTCTTTTCCAACCAGTTCAATTTTTACTCATGTACCAAACATCGACAAAAACGTCTTATATGAACTCCCATTATTAACAAATTATTATAAAATTATAATATGTTATATGAACTGAATAATAATCGTTAATGTAGGTCATTATGATATTAAAAATTGACCAAATTTTATTATTCATGAGATTAAATAATGATCGAGTCATGTCGGACACGAGGTAAGCGATCCTACCCCTCTCTTTCTTTTTAAGTACACTCTTTTATGTCGTTCCATTAAAGCCCATATTTATTATGAATGGGATGTTATTTTATATTAATAGTAATGTACTTTTTATGGTCATAAGATGAGATACCCTAATTTCTCTCATCCATCAATTTTGGAGGTTTTGAGTGGCGCCGTTAGGCTACCAAGTTTTCGTAAGAGATCCAACCTATCTCTTTCTTTTTACGTACTCTCCTTTATGTCACTTAATTTTTATCTCCTCATTGTTATGTTGGGGGAGTTAATTTTATATTCCTCTTGATTTAAATTTTATTTTAATATGATGAGAGACCCTCTTTGATCTCATCATTCCATTTTTGGACGTTTTAAGTGGTTCAGTTAGGCTGCCATGTTTTCGTAAGAGATTTTTCATCTCACTTTTATTCTCGTGAGATTTATGCTACATTTGCCACCATTTCCGTTGAGTGGTATATATACTGCCCATTATTCTACTCATTGTGTAATATACATTAGTTTATGTTTATTTACATCAATTTTGTATTGTCCATATTTAATGGGGTGTATGTTTCGAAAGATACCCAAGTTAGTAAGGAAACCTTTCACCCTCCTCTTTTTAAAATACATCTTTTGTTGGGTTTTTAATTTACAAATTGTTATGTTGGGATATGTTCTTGTTGATGTAAATTTTATATCCAAGTGATTAGATACCCTTTTTATCTCTCATCAACTCATTTTCTGAATTTTGAAGTGGCGTCATTAGGCTGTCAAATTTTTGCAAGGGAACTTCTTAACCCAATTTTGATTCTTTGGGATAAACTTGCACTCCTTGAATATGTCATTCTTGAATATGTGTGAATATCCTCTGATTGTTTTACACGTAATTTCCACTTATATTTGGTTTATTTGTCTGTCACACATAATTATGTAATTGATTTATCCTTAATCCAAGGATACCGCCTTTGTAAGGGAATCCGTCTCAATCTCCTTTCATTGAGGCATATTTTGTTTTATAGACAAATTTATTTTATACGGTGTATAAACCCCTTTCAATTTTATGATTATTCAAAATGAATCTTTTTATAAGAAGAATTTACAAAAAGACAAAAGAAAATATTTTTTTTGTCGTACGTATGCGGCGACAACGACTTCTCCGCCGTTGTGACCATTATTTGAGTTCTGGCTTCCTCTAAAAGCCATTCCTTTTTTAAATGAAAAATAAATTCCATGATTTATTTTTCTTTTATTTTTTTATTGAAAATGGTTTTCATAATGTTTTTATATCAATGTGTTGTATTGATATCTTTTGATTGAAATGTGGAAATGTTATGTTTCTTTTATGCATGTTTTATGTGATACGATTATTTTATGGTTCTTGGGAATTATTATGAAGACATGTGGTTACGTGATAAACTAAGGGTGGGTGAGACCGATATAGCTCTCGAATGCATTGGGTAATGCGAAGGAGTTAAACGTTAAGGTTTATCTGAAGAAATTTAGGGAATATACGATGATGGGTATTCTAAATGTAACCAAGATGGTTACTCCCTACGTAAGAATGTTATTTATGCCTCAAGTTACATTTTTTCCTTATGATTTATTCATTATTTGATGAGGTATGTTAAAATGATTATGTTTTATGAGTAATGTATGATTTCATACATGGACGAATGTTTTCTTTTCGTACTTTTATATCCCATACTGAGATTTTTATGATCATCTCATGTTTTTGAAATGTTTTTAATAGGTCAAGGGAAAGGTGCATGATATGATTATAGTGTCAAGGAAGTGTCAAGAACGAATCCATGTTTTATTTAAAATATGTTTCTGTTGATGGGAAAAAATTAATACTATCTTTTTTGTAACTACTTTGTTTAAATGTTGAATGTAATTCATGATTTATGATCTAATTCTCTAAAACTCTAAACCTAAAAAGATCCTCAATGTGAATTATTCATTTAATTCAATATTATGTATGGTTTATGGCTAGGGGGAGATGAGGATGTTCTGGGGGGTGGCATCAAGAGGGGATTCAGTGATGGAAGGAATAATGTAGGGAGAATAAAATCGAGGAGGAGGCTTGGTTGGAGAGGGGAGCTCGGGAGGGAGGGAGATGAGGATGTTCAGCATGAACCCTAATTCCCCCATAGGAGAATCACGATTGGGGATGGGGTAATGCGGAGGATAGAGTCAAAATCCCAAGGGAACTATGGGGGAGTGAGTGGAAATTTGAGGTCTAAAATGTAATTGGATATGAATTATGTGGTGGCGTGGTGTTTTGTGGTGGTGACACATAATCATGGAGGTTCCCATCATTAGTAGATATAGTATATTTTTAATAAATTACATAAATATTCGGTGTATGTGTTTCTATATAAGATTTCATTAAATGCAAAATATTCTTATGTGTGTCTTATATATTAAAATGAATTAATTATGTATATGTATATGAAATCAATGTAACACATGTTTGATATATGTTAAATTGAAAAAACAAGAAATATTAAAAATGAATATGACACTAATAAGTTTCATATTATTAATTTTTTTTAATTTTATATATATTTATATTTAATATTAATTATTTATTACTATTTATTATTAATATATATATATTTATCATTATCATTTTTATGAATAATTATTTCATTAATATAGTTTTTAATAATTATAAATTTTTTCATTTTTAATTTTTTTTATTAATTAAAAATTAATCATTTTTATTTTTTTGTGTAATTATTACAATTTATTCACTTTATATATCTATATTTAATATATACAATTTATTAATATTTAAAATCTACATATGTGTATATTAAATATATTAATTTTTATCAGTAATTATTTAATTAATAAAATATTTATATTCTTCATAATTTATTCATTTTTTATTTGTATCATTAATTATTTAATTATTTAAATAGATATTATTTGTAAAAAAAATATTTATTTAATTGTTTCATTTTATTCGGGAGCTTTTGTAGTGCTCAAAATAATGAGTTGAAAAAGTGTACCCTTTATCAGTGCTAAAAATAATACACTGATAAAGGTTGCAGCTTTTCATTGATATATAATATTCTTGATTAAATTTATCCATTATCAGGGCTAAAAAGCAATGATAAAGGGTACCCTTTATCAGTGATTTTTTTGTCACTGATAAAAGGTACCCTTTATAAACCCCTTTGTATGCTGATAAAGGAAACTTTTATTTGCAATTTTTGCTAGCACTAAAAAGATCAACTTTATTAATGGTCTATCTTGTAGTATTCTAAAATTATAGTGGAAATTATAATATTTTCCTCCTCCCTAGATATATATATGGGTCCACTATGTGGGAAAATCTAAAAGAATGTAATATATGTGTATTCTTGTTTGAATATGTGACATTTTCTTCCTTCCCCATGGATGTATGTCACCCTGACCAAACCACGTTAAATTTCATTGCCACTATTATTATTATTTCTCTGATTTTTTGTGTGATTCTTTAGAGTGAGGCTTTTAAATGACACCTTTATCAGATCAATGTGCTGCTAAAAGTGAAGAAAATTTATTGTAATTCCAATAAGGTAAATATTCCTATATGAAATTTATTGGTTTAGCACCACATTTTGAATGTATTTTTTCATATCCCGATTATAAGTGTGGGGAAAAAATATTCATACTCTTTTCAATTTCCCCTCTATTTTAGGGTTTTGGCTACTAGTCAATGAAATTTTTTATGATAACTAGAAGAATATAAGAGTTTATTAGAAGATTTTTCAAGTGTTCCCACATCACTCCCCTCTGTAATTGTGCGTAGTTCTTATTTTTTGGTATCAAGGGTGTGTTTTATGTGAAATGGGTTTACTTTTAACTACTATTTAAATGATGTTTTCATTTAAATTAGTAAAGCCTAGTCTAGGTTATGTGTGTGGAGTTCAGAGTGTTTCTTTAATCACCCATAGATATTCAAAAAACTATTATATGATGAATACATTCTCTTTTGGGGGTCATAAAAATTAATACCGATTAAGTTGTGCAACGATTGAATAATTTTTTTAGGTGTATTCATATATAACAACTGTGGGGCCCTTATTATAGAATATTGTAAATCTATTGTAGTGAACTCAAAAATTGTGGTGGATGAATCTATAGTACTCCTCACTAGTGTGTTGATTTCAATCTATTATGGATGGAATTATATCGTCATCCAATAATACTGAAAAAAAATTATTATGTCCCTTAGTATTAAAAAAGAGAATCAGAAAGTGTATAGCTACATCATTTTAGAGATTTGGACTCATGTAGTAATTTTGTTGTTCTTGTTTATTCTCCTTTGTTAAATGAGAGGGCACCCATGTTTCTCATTTTTTGTCTTTTTTGAAGGTTCTTGAGGGGACCTTTAATTGTACTTCATATTTTCTCAAGAACTATTGTAATATTTCTTAAATAGATTTATTATATTTCCTTGGATTTCAAAATATATGTGTGTGTCTGTCTGTCTGTATGCTCAAATATATTCATATGGTTATATATAGAATAAAAAAAATTAGATAAATAGTGATCATATTTAAAGATTATTACATATAAATAAATAAAAGTTATCATCGAATAACCATATCATAATCAGTTTAGAAATTAATAAATTCAATGAAAAAAGTAAAATTCCATAAAAATGTTGTTCAAATGTCATAAGAAAATTGATATTCACCAAATTTTAGAATGGTTGTGAATATAGAATAACTAATCGATTGATAACTAGTTCATGTGGTGGCATGGTTAGGGGTCTTTTAAAAAGAAGCATAAACATTTTTCATGATTCTTTAAAAGGGTGAATAAAAATTTATTTTATCAGCACTAAAAATATAAGTGATTATAAAATGATATTTAATTAGTGATAATTATAGCATTGATAAAAGTTTATTTTATCTGATATAAAATTCGCATTGATAAAATTTAGTTTAATATTACCTGACTTCCAAAAGAGGGATTTAAATATTACTTCATCTTCTACTAATATCCATTAAATCTTACAAGATAATTTAATAATGCTATTATTATCGTTGATAAATCACAAAGAAAAAAAATGAAAATATGTACATGTTATTATTTTTAAAAAACATTAATATTTAATATTTATATTTAAATATGATTATTTTAATTTAAAATTTATTATTAATTATATATATGTGAAAATATTTTTTATTACATATTTTTATTTATATAAATATATAAATAAATATAAAAATATTAAAAAGTACCATTAAATACAAAACAATTTTAATAAATTAATAACCATATAAACGTATGGAATATAAATTATATATATATATATATTATAATTTTTATTTTTATTTAAATATTTTCAATTGTATATAATAACATCTTTTAATTATACAAATGAAAAAATATTTAACAATATTTCATTTATTAGAGGAATATTTTAAAATATTACTAACTAAATATAACAATTTAATTTAAAATCAAATGTGATTAAAAATAATACAAAATTATTTATAAAAAATAAAAATTTCCAATTTAATAATGTAATTTTTTAATTAATTACATGAAAATATATATACATAAATGTTTTTCATTATATACTATTAATTATAAACAATGTAAAATTAAAATTAAATATTCTAATAATTATATCTAAATCGATTTACATTTTCCAGATGTATTTATATATTATAATATATATAAAAATATATTTTATGTGATTTTTTAAACGAATAATTATTAAATATATTATACTATTATTAATTATATTTAAAATATAATTATATTTATAAATGATTTTTTTTTGATATTTATATAAGAAACAGTACAATTGTATAATAGCCTATAAAAAAGTTAATAATTCTATACAATAAAATGTTTAATTATAATTACTAATTATTTAGATTTATATAATTATATATAAAAAGTATAAACAATTTTTATATACATTTTAAAATAATAAATTTCGTTGAAAAATAATATTATATATATAAATTAATTTTTTTAATATATAATTATTTATATAAATGAATTATTATATAAAAATTAAATATATTTTATAAATTAAGTTTTAAATTTTATATTACTTATTAGTTAAATATATTAAATAAAAAAATGTAGGTTATATTAAAATATATATATATATAATTCATTATTACATATATGTAATTTATTCTTTATATTTTAAAAACTAATATTTGCATGAGGGGTTTGGTCACTCCATCAGTCTCATAATTTCAAGGGTCTCATTCTACCTTGTTGTATGTCCAGATTGTAATTGTGCAGCCATAACATAAACGTTGAATGTGATGGGGCCCACAACATGATACAATTTTACCCAATCATTACATCATGCTGAATAATGAGCTCAGGGGGCTCAACTTTCGTCCATGCATTGGCCTTCACACTTGGGGATTTCAGAACTTATATTATAATAAAATACAGTCCAGTCATGTGGAGGGGTGAGGTTTGGTAAATTGGGGTTGCTGAGTGTGTGTTTATTTTTTGGTTGATTGTAATCCGAAATACATATAATAAAAAATGATAAAAACTAATTATGAAAGTGAATTTCATTTTATTAATTCATTTCATTAAATTATGAACTAATGTAAATATATAGTCATATGTTTATATTAATACATATGTTGGTGTCTGTGAAGAAAATGTATTTACGTAAGCAACACACATGTAAGTATAAATATACAATATGGATGTAATATTAATTTTTATATAACATATTATTAATTTCATAAAAATAAAATTATAAATTATTTTTATATATAAATAGGATATCGATAAAATATAAAATGTCTTGTGAGAATTTTTATAATTTTAAAAGTTTAATTAAACAAAATTAACATTAGTGATCTATCAATTCTAAATAAAATGGTTATAAAAAACATTGACTATCATAAAAATAATTGATAATAAAATTTGACTATTTTATGTGCTTATAATAATAACTAATAAAATCAACAACTTATATTATATGATTCTATAGTAGTTATTTTACAGATGAAATCATTTTGGGCATTTAGTAGTAATTTTTTTATGTGGAAAAATTCTAAATAACCTTTGAAAAAAAATCTAATACAATTATGCGTAGTTAATAAATTTATCAAAAGTAAATTTTATAATATTACTAAATTAATATGCACTATGAAACATAAATGTTTATTTTTTTGATGAAAAATGAAAATAGTAAAAAGAATAAATCTTAATATATTTATTTAGTTTAAATGGATTCCATGAATGTATATATGTTTATATGATTTATCGCAGTTATTGTATAAATTAAAATTTCCCTATCCAATATCAATTTCCATATATTTTTAATCATTGAAATGGTATTGTAATAATTATAAATGTAATTTATTATTTATTTTATCATTAATTTCATTAATTTAATTAAAAAATAATATCAATTCAATATTGAACCAATTTCGCACATTTCATTATAATTGTCTAGAAAAAGAATTAATGGAAACAAAATCAGATTACAAATAAAGAGATCCAAAATGTAACATCCAAACTTTTCATAGAAGAAGGGATTATTTAAATTTTAGTTGGAATTTCTTTCATTACTCTAATAAAAGTTCTTAATAGTATAATGTTGCTTGGGAAGAATTCATGGCTTATTCTAAGCCCATGGATTTGGTTTATAAAGAGAAAGATTTAGACGCATGGTTGGTTCATGGTTACTAGTAACCATACAGATATATAATACTATCCCTGTGAGGAGGAGCAGGGATTGGAAAACCATGCAGTGGACGGTGTATAGACATGAAAAAACAGAATACATGTTACATTAGTTATTTTAACAGTGTAGGAATGCTTTATCGAACTGTGTGAATACCGTGCAAGGGTTAATGGATCTTGGATAGTGAGATCACATGACCTGCACACTGCTTATCAAACCATGTGCCTAGCCATATGAGGGTGTGTAACACTTATATAGTGGTGTATTATGGTTGGTATATAGTTTGTCCCACCATATTTCCAAACCGCACACCCATTAAATGTATAGAATACTAACTTTTCCCCTTATTTTATTTAACTTATGATCTTCTCTATATTTTCCAAATCACATAACATATCCTCCCCCTCATTGAGAGAACCCCACTCCTCTCATGTCAGCCATTGATCCAACCTATCTATTTGGCATCAGAATCAATCATCAATATTCATGTTGGATACCCATTAGTAAGTTTATCATTCCTCTAAAATATAATATTTTTTATCTCACCATATAGAATAATGAATTTGTGAGAGATAATATTCCCTGTTTTTTGGGAATTTGTATATTTCTCCATTTTCATCCATTCTATCACACATTTAAGTTTGATAAATTATAAAGAGTATACTACCCATCTAACATAGGTGTTCTATATATTTCCCCTAAAAATATTAATGTTTATATTGTGTATTGCCACACCATGCATCCTACTTTCTATGTGACACCCCTTAAATTTTAAATTAAATTATTAAATTATTGAAACTATAAATAGAGTGTGATTTCAAACTAACTAGAATTGTCGAAGGTATTATTCCATGATGTTATCCACCCATAAGGGTGTGCCTCTTTAATTTCCCAAAAAAATTATTCCTTAAAATGAAGTGAAACCACCTTTTAAGGATGATTTAGCTTGAGAAAAAATATGTTACATTTCTAGTACATCTTATCCTAAGATATAAAATTGAACAACCCTCTATGGTGGGTTAACATTCGATATATTATATAAATAAAACTAATAATTGACGTACATGAAAGGGTAATGGAATGGTTATATCGCCTAGCCCTTAATTAATTATTAAATTTGATCGTGGATAGTATTATGATTAATGATGCATGATGAATGATTATTTCATGTGTAATTACATTCACAGAAGATGAATTTTAATGTTAAGTCATGCCTCAAGCAATACATAGACTCTCATTTTGGTTTTCCTAGGATAGGATCATGGGATGCGACATATTCATTGATGTGTCGTCCAAGTGAACAACCACACGTTGATTGTGTCTTTGTATCTGATCTTGAATGACCCAACATGGAACTATGGGTTCACCATTATTTCTCGAAATAAAATAAGATGAATGACTTAGATGATTCTCTTTGGATTTATATTGATAATATATACCACCTCGGTTACTACCTTGGGATCCTTTGAAGTCTAACAGTAAATCCACCTAGGATATACACCTATGGTTTAGGAATTATTGACACCTTAGGTTGAACTTCCAAGGGTATACCATTGTGGAATTCACCTGACTATTGAATCATAAATTAAATTGAAATTATGAGACTTATTTTCCTATCATTAATTATATATTCCTTGGTTGTATACCTCTAGTACAAACCATAAATAAATAAACCTAAAATTTTAAGTGTTTAGAGACATTATGACTTAGGCCGAAGCAGGTAGTGTCAGAAAAGTGTCCAATGAAGAACCGGGGCTGATCTGGTTTATTTATATTAATTATTTGTATTTATTATTACATGCACACTACTCATTTTATATTCACATATTGAATATTTCTAAACCCCATATGGGGTGGACTATTGAGTTTTAATCACACCATGTTCAGGCCGCCAAACATTACCAAGAAAGACTTCATGGATGCAACTAGGGATGAGGCTATGTGACTTGTTTTGGCTACTTGATTATTTTATACAATGATGTAGTATGGGGTATGAGTTCCGAGCTTATACTCATGATGACATTAGAGATAAATTTTCATCTTTTTTCATTTTTGTATATAATATTGTATATGTATGCTTCTATGTTTCCTTGTGTTAAAATTTTTTATAGAATCCATCATAAAATAATCATTTTTTATATGATACTAGATGTTTTTTATTATTGGTATTATATCCAGATGATTTACTTCAAATGATTTTGACATTGTTAAGCTTCCATTATTGAATCTATATTACTTCCACTGATTTATCTGTTATTTCACATACATGTTTGACTAATAATGAGGGTATAATCTCCCAACCAAACCATTAAATACCCTCATTTATAGTGAGTAGCCTCTCTATAATAGGCTGGTTCACATGAGTCCATGTGGCCAACTGAGTTCATTTAATTATGAGTGAACCATGTATGGGGTATTATAAAGTGGTATCAAATCATTTTTCTCATTTATCTTACCATTTTTGTTATTGTATAGAATACTAGGAATGTATTGTAATTTTGTTTAGTCTATTAGTGGGAGAAACTAACCCATGTATAGGTAAAAATCCTTGTTTTCATAGATGGGACTTGTTTTTTATGGATTTCACCTATTATGATTGTAATCATTTCCCTGATGGGCGATGCACATAATATTTTATATTTATTATCATTATTTTTATGGATTCACCTTTATCCTTTACTTGGTTTGGACTAGAATTATTATCCCATGCATTGTTATTGGAATCGAGGGATTTATAATCCATACATATATCATGCCATGTTTATTTTAGTGTGTGTATTCTCTAGGGAAAGTTGTAGTTATTTGATTTATATATTGTGATTTTACTAACTTTTATTGATTGAAGTGGATAAATAATTATTTATTAAAGTGTATTGCCCATTTTAAATGATGATTTCTTGCATTGCTTGAAGGTGGAACCATTAATTAACTAATTATCACATGTCTGAGCAATGTAACTATGGTTCCTAGAGATAATGATTTAGTTGATTTTGATTACGTGAATGCCAAGATTAATTTATAAATCATTTAATTACATAAATTTCGAATGAATATTCATCTAACAAATAATTTTATATATCCTTTTATATCGTGATAGATGATGTAACATATCTGGTTATAGTTACATGACCTTCAAATTTTAACTTATAATGTTATGACTTTATAACTTGGAAATGGATTCTACTCTAACTAGGCCATGGTACATGTATATATAAAACTACTATGTTATAATTAATAAATGAAATAGATATCACTATATGGTGATACCAATTACAAATTAATGGGTGTTTTCACTTATACATTTCATTGAAAACTCTATATACATGAACCATTAACATGGAAAAAAGAACATTCATTTGACCCAAAAATGGTTTTTAGTGGTTAGGATTATCTATTCTGGTCCATTGATATTATATATCACCTAGACTTGGCTGTAGGATCAGGAAATTGGGTGTTAAATCTTATATAATATGTCTTTTTTGGCTCTCCTTTTCTTCTATTGATGATAATTTTTGTTTAATAATTATGCTGTGAGGTGTGTGTTTTTCATTTTAAAGATATTCCATCATGATGACCTTGAGTCATGTTCCAATAGGGTGGTGATGATCATACTCTGGAGGTGGTAGGCACTGATCCGCCAATATTACCTCCTGTAGTGCCACCAACGACACCTCCTACTATTCCAGATCTAGGAGGTGATGATCAATTTCAAGAGGGTTTCATAGTAATAGTTCTCCCTATACAGGGATCTCCATCACCTTCCTTATATACAGTAGAGTTGAATAGTGAGTTCCAGAAGTAATACCCTCCCACCTTTTATGGGGAAGGTGGTCCCCAAGCCACATATTCATAGCTAGAGGTCATGTTATCTATCTTTGACCATCTGTATATGCCTCAAGAATGTAGGGAAAAGCATGTAGAATATATTTTTAGAGGATAAGCTAAGAGATTCTAGGATATTTAGACCTAGGATAAACATCATTAAATTATTTGTCTTTGGGGATTTCTAGATAGCCTCTTATGATTATTTATTTTTTGAGACAAAGTTGGATGACCATGCCGGAGAGTGTATACTCCACGAGTAGGACACTTTTTCGCCTATGGATTACTCTACTCATTTCATGGAAATTCAAAGTTTTATATACTCTTCATGGTGATTATTTGTTTATATATTTACATTTTATAGAATGTCTCGCATGTTCCATTTGATCATAGGTGAATTTGTTTCATTTGATGACAGTCACTGAGATAGTGAACCAAGAACTCATTAGCAAGAGTAACCTTAGATAAGATGATGGTGTGGATCAAATTAGTTAAACTCCGTGATGGGATGCATTTTTTTTACTACTAGGAAATTATGTTTTTATCTTCCCTGATGAGGTAGCAGTAGTCAGTGTGTGTTCTTGAGTACCTATGTGATCTTTCACCAATGCGGATGGTCAAGACACATAAAGCCTAAATGTTGTAAATACCTAGTTGATTGTTGGGATTGTAAAAATATGGATCATCTTTAATATTTTTGAATAACCCTTCCTCTAGTGTCTAGTGAGAGAGGGTTTTCATTAGCTCCAGTTTCTGGAGTGGGATTAGTAGCTCCATGTATGGAATGGAGTTGATGTACTACTATTCGATCAACCCGAGGAGGTAGTCATATATGAGGGATCTAGGAACCAATTGTACAATGATACCATAGTGTACCTACCTAGGGTAATCAGGTTGTATCTATAGGTTATAGATCAGGATTGATATATATAGTAAAACTAACTCCCAAGGAAGAGAGTATTATGACTCTATAGTTTGAGGTTTGATTTTAGTAGCCTCTCCTTTTTTGGTTTTTTTGGATTTCCATTGGTTCTTCCAACGTTTTATATCTATATAAATTTTTGAATCCCTTGTGAATAAAATTGAGTATTTCTATTGAGTGACGACTCTTGATAATATATTGAGAATCAATTCAAAATGTGCAGGCCAATACAAGGAGTTCCACCTTGATATAAGAATCTCTAGTTTTGTATGGAACCTCATAATCCTTGAGATGACATGTTTTTACATCATTTTCAAAATGGAATGGTTGGTTCCTTTCCATGATCATGTTGATTGTTATCAGCATAGGGTGTCCTTAACATCACCCAAGGTAAATATATATACTCAAAACGGTAAATGATATATCTTGGAGAGTGGAGATAGACAGGTGTATCACGGGATGCGAAGAGTGACAACCTTGATTTCAAGTCACTTTCTAGATGTACAGGAAATGTGACATACAGATTTACCTCATGTAATAGATTGTTTCAAGGATGAAATCCCTAAAACAATTTCTAGGATACCTCCTCATAGGAAGGTATAGTTTTCCATTGATCTAATTAAAATGGAATCACTGGTATCAATCACTTCTTATCGGATTCTTACTATAGAGTTGTAGGATAAAAAAATTTAGTTGGAGGGTTTTGAGGTTAAGAAATTAATCAAACCTAGTACTTCAATGTGGAGTTCACCTATCCTTTTATCCAAGAAGTTAGATGGTACCCTTAGGATTTTTGTGTATTACATTCATTTAAATCAGTATACAATTAAGAATAATCATCCATTACCTTGTATCGACGACCTCATTAACCTACTCTGATGATCTATAGTTTTCTTGAACATTGATTTGTGGTTGGGATATCATTCATAAAGTGTTATACCCTCACATATACCATGGATAATATTCCATAGTATATATGGCTTTTGTATGTATTTGGTAATTTTGAATGGTCACACGAACATGGAAGATATTTTTATGGCTCTGATGAATCTAGTCTTCCACATATATTTTTATTTGTTTGAGGTAGTTTTCATTGTTGATATCTTTTTGTAAACATAGAATCAAAACAATATTTCAAAAAAAATTATATCGTATTGAGTACAATGATAGATAATAGGGTGTATGTGAAGATCACAAAATATCTGTTATGGGTCAACAGATTTCACTTCATAGGTCACATAATATTGTAATATAGACTATCTATAGACCCAAAGATGGTGAGATCTTTGGTTTCCCACTATCAAATCACAAACATCATCGACAAATGGATTTTATTTGGTCGTAGTTTTTATTATAAGAATTTTATATGGGATTTATCACACATTGAAACACCTATTTTGGGTTTTACTAAGAATGGTGTGTAATTTATATGGTATGAATCATGTGAGAAGGCTTTTCAAAAGTTGAAATGAATATTGAATTAATCATCGATCAAAATTCATTAAAATCCATGAAGAGGATATACTATTAATTTTGGTACATCAATAATTGTTCAAGGGGTATTTTAGATGGAATAAGATATATTTCTGGCATAAAATTATCTTCATTTGAGGCCACATGAGTAAAATTTCCCAACACGTGACCTTGTGTTAACTACAATTGTTCATGACGTGCATTTTTTGAGGCTTTATTTATTTAGAGAATGATTCATTGAATAAATGTATCACAAAACCCTAAAATAAATATTCACATAGTATAATTTCAATCTCATACAATGAAGGTGGTTTGAATGCCTATAGTTCATTAATTTTTATATTTATTATATGCCTGTAAAAGAAAATTCAGCTGATGGTTCTCTATGTAGGATGACTCGGAAACAAGTAGTCGTGGGGGCCAGTAGATAATGGAAATTGATGTCCTTTTTTATGAGATAAATTTTGTGTTTCAAGAGTATAATGGGTGGAATGTACTTACATCATTATCAGTGAACTCTTTACTTATAGATATAGTAATTATCTGGAATATTTTTAATCTCAAAGGATTAGTCATAAATGGGAGAATTTTATGAAATGAATCACATCCTATTTGAGTCATTGATAAGGATGAGATCATGCACATCCATGTATGTTTTTGGGTACCCAGAGATATAAGAGACAAGTTTATTTGTGGTTCGCATGCCTGTTATTAGGATTGACATTCAGATCTTACCAAGATGTACCATGACAAACACCACTAGTATTGGTATCTTGGTTTGAAATTGAAGATATCTAATTTGTTTACCCAGTGTGCCACCTATTAGAATGTGATGGTGGATCACCAGTGACATGTGGGAATTTTATATCCATTAAAAATTAATGTAATGATGTTTTAGGATGTTACTTTGGATTTCAGAATGGGTTCATCGAGGTCACCTCAAGGAAGTGAAACGGTATGGGATTTGGTGGACTGGCTGATTGATATTTTCATATTCTTACCTGTATGGGATACTATAAATAGAGATGAGCATGGGAGGATTTATTTCAATGATATTACACAGATTAATGGTGTTCCCCGTGATATCATATTATATAGGGATGCTCATTTTATATCATTTTTAATGAAAGGGTTGTAAAGGGATCAAGGTTCATAGGTACTTCTTAGTACATCCTATCACACATTGACTGATGAAATGTATAAGCATGTGATACAGGTGTTAGATTACATGATTTGATAATTTTTCCATCATTTTATATGTTATTGGTAGAAAAATATACCTCTATATAAGTTCTACCTCAAAAATATCTTCAAATAGACTATATAGATGGATCCTTATGAAGCCTTATATAGTAGGTCGTATCATTCACTACTGTTCTGGTTAGAGGAAGGACAATAAATTCGACTATGGATCAATTCTCATTCAAGATAATTCATAGATTTTATAACCTATAATGAATTTTGTGGATATATTTAATTCTAGAATGAATTATTATATATATATTCATCACTATCCTCTGTAGTTTGAGGTAGGTGATTTGGTGTTCTTGCGAATTTCACAATGATTGGGGAATTGACCAATTCAGAGAATATAGAAGACGAAACCTAGGTTTATTGGACCATTTGAAATTTTTGAGACATTAGGTTCAATATTCTATATATTGATGTTACATTGGAGATATCGGTCCATACACAACATCTTCTAGGTTTCACAGCATCTCTATTAATATTCAAACCCATCTCATATTTTCTTGCCGAATGAGGTGGAGGAGGATATTGATGATTATTTCAAAGAGTATTCATTTTTTATCATGGATAAAAGGATAATGGATCT
This sequence comes from Viscum album, assembly GCA_963277665.1. Lineage (NCBI taxonomy): Eukaryota > Viridiplantae > Streptophyta > Magnoliopsida > Santalales > Viscaceae > Viscum > Viscum album. Next base: position 1,797,996,792 of record OY728140.1, read on the forward strand.
CTAGGATAGTTTGGTTACTATTTTTTTGGGTGTTATAGAATCATTCCCTTGACAGCACGAGAACTGGGGGAGAGAGGCTTACGTACGTACTCGGTCACCAGAACTTTTCTCAGATGATGTTCATACACACTCATAAGGGAAAATCGAGTATGAGTTGTTTTAAGGTAGGGACGTTGTAATTAAAATACATTTTATATTGGTACATATTCATTAACTTTTAGTTTGAATCTAATTTTTTACTCTTATAAAGGTGACTAATTATTTACCAAAGGACTTAAGTGTTTTTGGGGTTTATTTGAGGACCAGAGCTCAGGTATATGGATATGTAGATTGGGGAAAACAATTGGAACACGTTTAGTAGTAACCATGTGGAACAATAATACTAATAATGTGAGGAGCATCATGGATTGGAAAATTTCACATAGTATGCAGAATGGAAGTGCGAAAACCTACACACATGTGGTAGAGTTCATTCTCATTGTTTTTGCATGGTTTTTTAAATAGTGTTGGGACGATTGGCACAGAGACAGTGACCTCACACAGGTTGTATTTGATTATTTAAACCATTAAACTAGCTTTATGAGGGGGATGTACCACCTAGGTATGGTTGATTCTTGGTTAGAACATGATTTGGTCACCTGTTCACCCATCGAAAGTGTGGTAACTTACCTTTTATCCCTTCTTCTATTTATCTTTTCACCCTAAATATTATTCTAAATATTTCACAAAAATATCCTCCCCCTCATTAGGATCTCCCTCTTCCTATACTGTTAGGCTTTATTTTGGACTCAACATTTTGATTCATAATTACTCATTGTACATCACATTGGATAGAAATAAATATGTCTATTGTTTCTCTTTAAAAATTTATTTATTTATCTTTTCATATAGATTTATAAATCTACGTGAGATAATATTCCCTATATTTAGGGAATTTTTTATTTGTCAAATTTCTCTAATTTTATCCCATTTTAATAGCCAATAATGGATGATAAATTTACTACCCATCTAAATTTGGACTTTTACCACTCATTCCATAAATGTTTTGATATTTATATTTTGTGTCGGCATATTTCACACTGGAATTTTTGTACAACTCCCCTTAAAGGATGAATTAAATTATTAAATTATTTACACTATGAATGGGTTGTACCTTTACCCTAACTATATTCTTATGAGTTCCTTTAACTCAATTCGAGCCACCCCTATTTCTGTTACATTTTAAACAACCATGAATTCTAGGCCTTAAAAATGACGTTAAAACACAATTTGTGGTGGTTTCGATTGAATTGATAAATAAATGGCTTAATTTAATTAAATGAATGAGGTGATACATTTCAAATACCTCTAATCCTAATATAGAGAATTGAACCACCCTTTATGATGGGTTAGCATTGCCTTGATTATATAAATGAAATGGATAATTAATGTAACTGAAAGGTGAATGGAATGATCATGTCACCTAGCCACTGATTAATTATGAAATGTGATCAGGGATATTATTATGATTATAGATACATGATGAATGATTATATAATTCTTGATTATAGGAAGTAACCATGAATTTTAAAGGTGAGGCATAACCTGAGTGATACTTGGACAGCTATTTTGGATTTCCTTATATGGTCTCATAGGTCCCCACGAATTTTTAAATGTGTCTACCAAGTGAATGACCTCACTTGGATTTGGGATTTTTCTATGATAGGGAATTACATGTCTTGGTAAAGATAAGTCACTTATATTTAACGAAATCAAATAAATTGAATACCTTGGATGATTTCTTTGGATTCATCCTGATATTATAGACTTCCTAGGTTACGAACATTGGCTCATTTCATGTCTTATAGCATGAAAACCTAAGACATGATCATAGGACTCAGGTTGCATTTACACCCCTTAGTGTGAACTTCCACAGGTTCCCCCTTGTAGACATTACCTAGATTTTTGAATCTTACTTTCAAATTAATTTAGGAAACTTATGTCCCTATAATTAATTTTGAATTCATTTGTTGTATACCTAGGGTCCTAACAATTTAAAAAATCACCTAAAATGTTATGTTTTTAGAGAAATTTTGGCTTCGGCAAAATAATGTAGTGTGTGTAGGGTATCCTGTGAGGAACCCTGTCTGATGTGGTTTTTTTATATTATATCATTACACTGATTATCATCTATGCACTGCTCATTATGAATTTACATATTGAATAGTTCTAGACACAGTTGGTAGTGGCCTACTGATTTTTACTCATACCATGTTTGGACAACCGATAAGTACCTAGAAAAACATTATGGATTCAGATAGAGACAATGGGAAGATCCTCAATTGGTACACTTGATATTTCTGAACTAGGTTTTATTATGGTTGTAGGGTTACAAGCTTATATATGTGATGCTATTTGAGATAGCATGGGATTTTTTTTTATTTTTTGTATATCATGTTGTATATGCATGCATCTTTGCTTCCTTTTATTACAATATTATATAGAATCAATCATTTCATTGTCATTTTTTATATGATATTGAGTAATGTTAATTGATGGAATTTTATATAGATGATTTATTTACGATGTTATTTAAAATTTTAATATTCTGTTGTTGAATTTATCTTGTTTCTGTTAATTTATCTATTATCACATCTACGTTTCACTCTGATCATGAGGGTATAGTCTCCTCACAATATTATTATTTACCCTCACTACAACATTTCAACCTCTCACATATGGGGGGGTTCCATTGAGTCAATGTGACCAACCATATTCGGTTCCATTTAAGTAAACCATGTCAATGATGTTACACAATAAATATATATTTATTTATGAAAAAAATATTATTTGAAAAAATAATTTTTATTATTTTAGAGACTTAGTTATCCAAAAATGACTACCAATTTTTTTAGTAATTCCTAAAAATTATTGTTGATGGTATTCTCATATCCTTTCTCAAATTGATCATTGATCTATATAAATTATAATCATTTTCTATTTACATCATTTTTGGAATGTTGAACCTCTTCCCCCAAACTAAACACACCACTATGATTGAGATATGGGTATCCTAGTGATTTTTAGTTATATTCAATTTTACTTATGGGGTGTTTATATGTGTTTTTAAGAAGGAAAAAATAATGGAAAAAGTTTTAGATTTTTTATTTCTAAAAATGTGTTTGAAAGCGGTAAAATCCTGAAACACCTTTTACCAAGTGTACGAGAAAAGTGTTTTGGTGTACTAACCAATTTATTCAAACACTAGAGTCCACACAAAATTATTTGAGTTCAGAAAACTCGACTCATAAACAAGACTCTTAGACATGTAAGAGCTTACATCATGCTGATATAGCACCACCATCAAATACACCCTTATAGTGTGAAGGTTATCAACCTAATATGTAGTAGTACTAAAACCAATTAATACTATTCATATTTATCAAATTAAAACACAGGATTATATTGAAACATAATTGATGAAACAATTAAATAGTGAAAAAACTAGATACCATCACACTCTAGTGACATCAAACATAATTTGTGAAATTGAATAAAAAAACCATCCCCTTACATCTCTAATTTTGTAGAAATAATTTCCATACATAGATGCATTGAAAAATGAATTCCATCTTTTCATATGAGATACATTTTTCTAAACCAAAATCATTATTAACAAAATGACAAAAAAACAAGCCAAATAAAAAAATTACATCAATTAACCTAAAAACTCCAATTAACATCACATCATTAAATATTAAAATCACTAAATTCAAATAGGTATTCAAACAGAAACATCATATAAATTTAGGTAGAGACCATTGATTCATATTAAAATCATCATCAGTGAATATAAATGATGAAATATATCATAATAAAAAATTATAAGTCCCTAAAAAAATTAATCATTTAAATTTAAATAGTATAGGTTTACAAAAAAACTCACCTTGAGGTGAAGTATAAGTGAAGCAGTAGTGAAGAAAAACACAGCATTGAAGGAGGGAATTCAAAGGGTGCATGGGATAAAGATATGAAGAAATAAGAAACCCTGAGCACCATTTTTTCATGGTGTGCATTGTGAGGTCATTGGTCTTCCCTCCTTAGTATGATGTGAGTTAGAATGGGAGGATATATGTTCCAAAACAATATTAAAATATTTACATCATTTAATGTTATGGCAATCTGTCCCAAAATCGTGTCCATTGGGTATCACCACAGTTTTGGAAATCATGACAGTCATATCCCACTGCCAACAACATATGTATTAATTGTGGTTTTTTAATATTGGAGGTAGTTTTAACCAGAACTATATATTTTAATAGAATTTATAAAAACCATTACATGTTTCGTAGTTATAAAACATTTACTGTCTATTTTTCCTTTTTAGCGGTGATTATATATTTGTTGTTTTTTGAGCATTTAGAAGATGTTTTTAAAAATTCAACCAAAATAAAATATAGAAAATGAATAATATTATCACTACATATATTAGTGATATTTAGGTTTAGTGGGGGTTTATGATAACCACCATTAATTAAATTCATAAAAATATATTTATGGGTGGTTATCATAACCCACTACTAAATATATTTATAAAAAATTTTATTTTTCAAAATATTAAATATTAAATATAAATAAAAAAACACCGACATAAAATAAAATAAAAATAAATAATCATTATAATCATTATACATAAACAATAATTCATTAATAGTGATATATATATAGCCTCAGTCACCATATCTATAGTTAACTCATAAAGAGGAAGTTGAATATGACAAAACCTGAGAGCTTTTCATGAACTAGAATGAATAATTGTAAGAGGAGTCTTTCCTAATCTTGATATAAAAGGAGGATGAACACAAAATTTTTGAAATACTATTGAGAATTGATTTGAATAAAGAACAATCCTTGAGGATTTTCAAACAGAATAGGTTACAGACTAGTGGTTTTAATGAGTGGAAATCAAGAATCGAGGAGTATTTGCAGACTTGCGACAAAATGGATTCCCACACAAAGGTTCTCATTGAAGATAATATAGAAATATAGGTTACCTCCATTGAATGGAATATTTTTAAGGTTCATAATTCTAATAGTTTTAATTTGATCTTGAATGGATTAATAATTTCTTTTGATGATTGATTATTTTCATTATTTTTAAATTTGTTGGTTTCCCACTTATTCTAAAAAGTTCTTTTGAAATATCATATTTATTTGTGGTGGATAGTCAACTCATGACCTAAATTTACCCATAACCTCAGTCAAAAATATATACATATAAAATATTTCCACCACCAATAATAATTCATCACCTATATTGGTCCATTCTATGACCATTGATGTATAAATATATTTCCAAATCATGTCATCAAATAGAACCATCCACATCATGTAATCAACTTCAAAAAATGATATAAATTAGAATTGAACAAAATAAATCAAAAATTATAGAAGAAGCATTTATTATATTTAAACATTACATAAAAAATAGGATGCCTCATCAATTACTTCTGATGAATGTTTTGGATAAGAATGGTCATGATACTTCCAACAATCAACATCTATAACCTACAATAAAAAACAAAAACACTAAATAATTTATATGTGAAAGGGAATAGACAAATAATATATTCAAAATGTCACACATAACATTTGTTATTATTTTTAATAAAACAGAAAACATTTTGTCATAAAACTAATAATATATCATGTATCAAAAATTTAAAACATAAAATTATATATATAAGATATGATTCAACACTTGGATCAAAAAAGGGATAAGTATATAACAATCGTATGAATTTTTAAATAGACATGCAGTGTATTTGAATTTTACTAAAAAATATATTTAAATAAATGGATATGGAATGATTTCTTATATTTTAAAAATATTTATATAGTGGTTGTCTCATGATTTCACATCTATATAAGGTCATTTTCTATGGTTTTGACCTTTAAACACCAGTTTTAGCATTTTAAAACTAGAAAAATATATTTAAAGGAATACTGGTAAATCTGTAACGTAGAATGATAGGTTTTCAGTTCCTATATTTCAAAGAATGATCTGTGTTAATTTTCTTATAATTATTTTTTGATATGACATTTTTTCCTAGTTTTCACCCCAGATTCATGTTTTAAAAACTTTGATATCTTTAAAAATTGTTTTATTGTATTATTTTGAATACAACACATTTCATATGGATATGTTGTCTATGTGTACACATCAAAAATAATTAAATGGTGGGTTTCCCTTTTTTTAAATAAATATGAGTTTTTTATCGTTTTGACAATTAGATGCATGTTTTAGTATTAAAAAAACACTTTTATGGGCATCCAATGTAAAATATAACTCCAAATTACATGTCACCAATTCATTAATTTCATAAATAAATATGTGGACATTTTTATATAATTTCACATATATTTGATATCATTATTCTATCTTTTACCCCTTTGGCATGTATTTTTAAAGACTTTAGTGTCTTAAAAAACTACTTATTGAGACATTCCATCCACACCACACATTGGATGGATGTTTTTTTATGAGTACACCAAAAAAATAATTCATAAGTGGTTATGCTATAATTTTATATCAATATGAGGTATTTTTATATAGTTGTTATCATTACACACACATTTTAGTTTTTTAAATATCTAGAAACACATTTATGAGAATCCCATGAAAATTGCAGTATATAATGATGATTAATTGGTTTGTACCATTTAAAAATAAATCTAAATTAATTTTCCTCTGATTTTACATCTATCCAAAGTAATTTTTCTATTTTTTACCCCCTATCATGTGGTTTTAAAGACAATAGTATCTTTAAAAACTGCTTATTTAGTCATTTGGAGAACACATCATGTCAATTGGACATTTTTTTAATGAATACACATCACAAATAATTCGAAGGTTTGTCCCATAATTAAATATAAATATAATGTATTTTTATATGTGTTTGACCACTACACAAACGTTTTAGTGCTTTAAAACAATGAAAACGCTTTTATAGGTATCCTAGACAGACCATAACATAGAATAAAATATCATCCATTCCTTTATTTGAAAAAAAATATCGTCATCTTCCACTTATTTAGAATCAATAAGACATTATTTGTGTAGTTTTACCCCATTACACATGCTTTTAATGACTTTGATATCCTTAAAACTAGTTATTGATTCAATTTGAGCACACCACATGACATGTGGATGTGTTGTCTATATATAAACCTAAAAAATAAATCAGTGATTGGTATTACATGATTTCATATCAATATATGTTCATTTTCTACGTTTTTATCATTACACAAACATTTTAGTATTTTGAAACACTAAAAACACATTTAGGGACATCTTGAGAAATTTGTAACTCATAATTATGTGTTTTCAGTTCTTACATTTCAAAAATAAATATATGGTATTTTTCCTTTTATTTAAAATTCATCTAACATTTTTCTAATATTTTTCTGACTCATACACACATATTTATAAATACTTTGGTATTTTTAATAATTTTTTATTGAGTCATGTGGATCATACCTCAGGTTGGATGAACATTATGGTTTTCAATACACATCACAAATAATTCAGTGGTGGTTTTCCCATGATTTAACATCAATTTGAGGTATTTTTTATGATTTTGACAATTACATGCATGATTTTCATTTTAAATCCCTGAAAATGAATTTATGGTAATCCTAGGAAAATTGTAACTAAGAATTAAGTATTTTCAATTCCTACATTTCAAAAATCAATATATAGTTATTTTCCTGCAATTTCACAGTCATCTGAAATCATTTTCATAGTTTTGACCCCCTGACTCATGATTTTAAAGACATTGGTATCTTTAAAAACAAATTATTGTGTAATTTTGAGCACACCACACAATGAAAGAAAATTTATTATATGTTTAAAAATCAACGATAATTAAATGGGGTTTTTTCCATGAGAAAAAATTTATATGAGTCTGTTTTCTTTTGTTTTGACTATTAGACACACATTTTAGTGTTTTAAAACTTTGAAAATGAGTTTACGATCATTTCGAGAAAACCATATCCCATATTTATGTGTTATCTATTATTATATTTTAAAAATACGTTTAAGGTGGTTTTACTATTATTTTATAGCCATCTAATGTCATTCATATAGTTTTCAACCCCTAAAACATGTTTTTGATGACTGTTATCTTTAAAAACATCTTATTGAGTCATTCGGAGCAGAATTCATGGTAGATAGCCATTTTTATTGGATTAAATGTCATAACTAATGCAATTGTGTTTTTCCAGTGATTTTATGTCAATATAAAGTCATTTTATATGGTTTTTACAATTACATGTATGATTTATTGTCTTAAAACACTGAAAACATATTTTCGAGCATCCTAGGAAATGTAACTCTGAATTATGTTTTGTCAATCCCTACATTTCAAAAATTAATATATGGTGGGTTTTCTATGATTTCATATCCATTATTCATTGTTTATTTGGGTTTTGACCCCATAAAAAACATTTTTAAAAACTCTGGTGTCTTTAAAACCTGTTGATTGAGTCATTTTGAGGACACCTCTTTTCAGATGGATGTTTTCATCCAAATAAAGATCATAAATAATTAAACAGCGTCTTTCCTAGGATTTCACATAAATATGATGTTTTTTTCTTGGGATTTTATTATTACACACATGTTTTCGTATTCTAAAACACTAAAAATACATTTATGGGAATCTTAGAAAAATTATAACTCATAATAACATGTCATTGATTCATAAATTTCAAAAATCAATCTCTGGTAATTTTACTATGATTTCACATCCATCCGACATCGTTTTCTTAGTTTTAACACCTGACTCATGTTTTTAAGATTTAATTATATTTAAAATCTACTTGATAAGTCATTATGAGTACATTTCGTGTAGAACAGATGTGTTTTCTATGTATACAAATAAAAAATAACTCAATGGTTTTATTATCATGATTTAATGTTAAAATGAGGTAGTTTTCTATGGTTTTGATTGTTACACACATGTTTCAGTGATTTAAAATACTCAAAACACATTTACATGCATCCTAGACAAACTAAAACATAGAATATAATTATATATCTTCTTATATTTCAGATATAAATTAATAATCCTTTTCCTCTGATTTCATATAGAGAGAACATTTTTTTCATAATTTTGACCCCCTCATACATATTTTTAAAGGCTTTAGTATCTTTAAAAACCATTTATTAGTTCATTCCTAGCACACTTCACATAAAATGGATATTTTCTCTCTATATACACATTTTAAATAATAAAATGGTGTTTTCCCCATGATTTCATATCAATTGGATGTATTTTTCTATGGTTTTTACCAATACTCACATGTTTTAGTGTTTCAAAACACTAAAAACATGTTTATAGGAATCCTAGGAAATCCATAACAAAGAATTGAGTTTCATTAGTTCTTACATTTTAAAAATAAATATACCATTATATTCATATTATTTCACTACCATTGAAAACATGAAGTGGGTTAAATGACTTAAATTTAGTATTTTCAATATAAAAGTGTCATTTTTTACTTTAAAACATATTTCACATAGTCAACACCATGAAATTGATCTCAGTTTGTTTTAAAAATTTATGAAAATGATATATGATTTACTTTTGATGTGTCAGAAATGACGACACATCAATATGACACATGATGTCTTCGGAATGACTCGATGTGCTTGCCATCAATATAAAAGAACCATTTTAGTTATAAATGTTTTTTACATTCTCAATGTTAATCAAATGATCTTATTTTTTTACAAACAATATAAAAATGATCCATAATTCATTTTTGATATGTAGGAATTGACCACACATTAATAAAACACCCAGAGGGTGTGGTATGAATCGAAGTGAATGTTTTTAATATAAGTATTATTTTACATTAAAATTACTCTCACACATCCAAAACCAATTAAAAATATTGGGTTGTTTTCCTACATTAGTAAAATGATCTATAATTTATTTTTGAAATGTAGGAATCCAACTCCTGTCAATCTAACACACGATGTGGTCAGTATTCCATGAAGTGTCTGTTTTCAAAATAAATGTGTCACTTTAATTTTATTCATGATATTTTTATGTGTTCATTACAAATTTTAAATGATTTATGGAATTTATAATTTACCTCGGTTATTTGGAAATTTATATTGGGATATTTCCCATCAACCTCTGAAATATAAACACTAAAGCATTTTCCATTGTTTAACACCACTTATCATGTGTTTTCCTATAAGATTAATGTTATAATACTTGTTCTTTCAATTATTCAATTTATCATTGTGCTTCTTGATCAATGAAAATGATCAAACTTGGACTGAGTGTAGCTGTAAATGATAATGATTCCCAACCATAGATAGCCGATGGATTATAATGACCCAAAATTTATAACAATGGAATTTTCATTCTTATAATTATGTAGTACTACAAAACTGGCCTTTAACAGCACCAACTTTTATTAGCACTATAAATAAATGTCGATAAAGGGTTCTCATTATCATAACTTTATGTTTAGTGCTGATAAAGGTAACCATTTATCAGCTCTTTATTTTTAGTGACCGTAAAGGAATCCATTATTAGTGCTTTTTAGTTCACATAAAATTATGAATAAAATTAAAAAACGAAATAAAAAAACTTGATTTTATTAAAATAAAATTAATAAAATTATTAATTAAATAATTATTAATAAAAATGTATATATTTTTATAATTTATATAAATTAGAAATAGTATATTTTAAATATATAGATAAAAGTAAAATATAAATTAAACAAATAAAAATAAAAAATAAGTAAATTGAGAAATATATTAAATAGTTTAATAATTAAATAATTATTGATAATGTTAATAAATATTATATGTTAAATATAAAGACATATATGATTGTATAAATATGATTTATACAACAAAAAAATATTATTTATTATTTACCATAAAAGGTAATATATTTAGTGAATAATGGTTTATAATTAAAAATTAAAATGTTTTAAAAATATTGATCAGTTGCATTGAGTAGTGGATATAATTGAATGTCATTAAATTTTTTATCTATGCTCTATCAAACATACGTATTATATTAATTTATTTTTATATAAATACACACCCATAAAATACATTCATTGGAATTTAATAAATTTATATTATTTATTTTATATTTATTAATTTATTATTTTTTAATATTTTCAAAATTTATTCATCTATATTTCAATATATATCTATTTTATAATGATTTATATTAATCAAACATAAACAATTATTTAATATGGTACTCATTTTTAATTAACCAATTTAATGCATTTTTTAAACATGCATGCACTTAAGATTAAAAATCCATTAATGATGTTAAAAATAATTTTTTTGAAAAATATTTATAAATAAATATAAATACTTATGTATATTTAATATTTTTTAAATTTATTATTATAAATAAATAAATAATATTTGTTTTAAAAGTATTTATATAATTAGAAATAAATTATTATTAAATTAAAATAAATTTATTTAAAAAATGAATATATTAACTATATATATATAATTATATAAATCTATAAAAAGATATAAGTATTATTTTAAAAAATGTATTTATATAATTATAAATATATAATTAAATATTCCATGAATTATAAAAGTATTATATTATAAGAAGTATTTTTATAAATATTATAAATATATAAAATAATTATACTTTATTTAAAATTAGAATTTTTAAAAAAATATATTTTTAGTATTTATCAACTCTTCTTTAGAGCTGATAAAAGATAAGATTTAGATGAACTAATAAAATTAGTCATTATCAGTGGCAAAACATTAGTGTTGACAATGACTGATTTTATCAAAGCTTTTTTATCCCTGGAAAATAACAACTTTTATTAGCACCAAAAATTCAATGATAAAGAGTCATTATATCAACCCTTACTCATAAATTGCTAATAAAAGTCTAGCATTCTATTTTAGGAACCCTAAAAATCATAAAACATTTTTCAATCCAAATCTCTCTATGGAAGATAACTACTATCAACAGTCCTTTTTGCCGAATTCAAGCCTAAATCATACTAGAATCATGGCTCAAACTGTTCCATGGCTCGAGCAATTCAACCCTATCCATTTCAACCTACTATCGGCTATCCTCGAAGGAAATCTAGGTTTTTAAGTATCAATTTTTTCGTTTGGATATATTTAAGTATCCCAAAAAGTCTGGTTGCACATCCATGTATCCCAGCAAGTGTTGACGCACTATCCTATAATAAAATAACCCAAAATTCCCTTTTTAGATAAATTGTAGTATTGTTTTATCCAATAGAATGTATTTCTCCTTTTAAAATCATTAATACTCTGAGATTTAAAATATTTCAAACCCTATTTTGGGTAATGTTTCTGTGAGGGATAATAGGCTCCAAATACAAATATTCCCAAACTTATATCCCTTTTCAATCATCTATTTTGAAAATTTCATCCATATAGCAGTCGATGTTTTTATTGGATTGGAGTATTCCATTTAAAATCCCTTGAGATCCTATTTTAATATTTTGATTGAGAAATTAATGTACTATGATTTCCTTGATTCTCCTGTAAACTAAGGAAAATGTTTCACCAGTCATAAAGGAACCTAGATTTGAGATCCATTGGTATAATTTTAACTACATTTCCACTAAAATACCGAAAAAAATAAAATAGTTTCCAACCGGACAATAGGAGTAAATTAATAATAAATATAAATTCATTTGATCTTGGAGATCCCCTTGCACTCTATCCATTCTTATTTTGTTCTGCTTTTTCCTGGTTAATGATTCTATTGCTGAACAGCCACTTGGTTATGATAAAATTTATGTCTTCCAATTTTGGATCAATTTATCATGTAATATTGTTCTTATTCAAATCATGCTCTCCATGCATATATTTTATCCAGTTATTATTCTTGTAATCCTCTCCAAATGATTGAAACTCTACATGGGAAAATGGTGTTTTTTGTAGTGTTTTACTCATTAAATATTACACTGAAAATATATGATTGAAAATGAGATTTTATTCATTGATTGTATCCTTGTTTTTATTTCTTAATGTTGATAAAAATAAATCCATATTTGAAAGAATAACTCAATCATTAATATTTCTTAAAAATTAACTCATTTCCTTAATCACACTTCAAATAAACACTATGTAATATTTACTTTATTCCATCTAATACTGATCATTCATTAAAATTTCCATTTGGATCCCCCATTATTAATCTCTTATTAACAGCCATGTAATTCTCAAAAATGGTATATATTACCAATTTTTTTCAAATCATACTTAAATTCTTTGAAAAAATAAACTGTTTTGTTTCTCTTATTATAATTATTTATAGCATTCAACTTTTATAATAATTATCTTTTTTGAATTTATTTATTTATTTTAAAAAATTAATATTTTATGAACCCAATAGGACATCTTTACAGTCTCTGATATGATTCAACGATTCAATCCAATGTATCTTATTTTTTCCCCATGCTCCTCACTCATTGATTTATTGTTTGGAGATATCTGTTTGTGTTTTTATGATCATTCTTGCTTTACCATTAGCATATCCATGTGTTCAACATCGTTTCAACAGTAAAATCATTATCTATATAATTAATTTAATTTTTCATATCTATTTTTAATTTATTTCTTTATGTTATTATTTATATCACAATTATTTTCTTGTATGGGTGTTTTTTTTCATTTTTGGTGGATTATTTAAGGCTTCTCAATCTCGTGAGGAATTGGACTTCGAGCCATCAATTGAGATAACAAAAATAATGATATGAAACAAGAATTCATACAAACATCAAGAAAAAGGTAATTACTACTATTTATTTAATTAATTTTTATGTCATTTTTTATACAATTTCTAAGTTAATTTCCTTATCATTTTATCTAATATTTATTTATATTTTTTATAGATCATTTGGGAATTCATATTTTTTTAACCATTTGTAACAAGCTATAAAATAGATAAAATAATTCTTTATGCTAATGTTAACAGATTTTCTTTTTTTATTTCCTTTTTTATCAAATTACCATCATTTCATACTAATTCGATGTAGTTAGCGAAACATATTTTTGGATGTTCAAATCTAGAAGATTGGAGGAGTTAATGTGCCATTGTGGTGACTTCTCATGATATAATGGGCACATGATCTACCTTCGCTCTTCTGGATTTCAATAATGAGAAAGGTTTGTTGACTAATAACATCGAGTCTATATATATGTATTTTTTTAATTCAACATAGATAGATAATGTAAAAATGGTAACATTGACATTTAGTATATATTGGAGACTGTTGGACATGTAGGAATCAGCCGCACCTCAATCCAAGACATGGTGCGACATGTATTAGTCAATGTGCTTAATTTTATTTCAAATACAAATTAGATTTTGTAAAAATGACAACTAACATAATCAAAACAAATAAAAAAATATTCGGATTACTTTAATAATGTAGCAAAATGATCCATAAGTCATTTGGGATGTGTAGGAATCAATTACACCTCAATTTGATACACAATGTGACAGTTATGACTCAATGAGTCTACTATCAGTTTAAAATTGATAGTTTTGTTCAAAAAATGTCCCTCCCTGACAAATGAGAAAACATTCTGGGATTATATCAATAATTTATTTAATTGATTCATATGTCATTTTTTATGTGTAGTAATCAGTCTCACTTAATACTGATACATTATATGATCGGTATGAATCAAAGTGTGTGTTTATAGTTTAAAAATACATTTTAGTAAAAAATTATTATTGATTTACTCAAAACAGTTTAAATGCATTCATATTGTTTTTATACATTAGTAAAACAATCCATAATCCATTTGGGATGTATAAGAATTATCCACCCCTCAATCTGATTCATGGTATGATTTGTATGAATCTATTTGCATCTTTCTATTTAAAAGTGACATCAATTTTTGTAAAAGGGTCAACTGACGCACTCAAAATCACAAAAAAATATTCAGATTGTTTTGATACTATAGGATAATGATCCATAAGTCATTTTTGACGTGTAATAATCATCTAAACCTCAATACAATTCACGTTGTGTCTGGTACAACTCAATGTGTCTCTTATTAGGTTAAAATTTCCAATTTACTTCAAAAAAATCCACTCACTTAAAACAAAAAAAACATGATTTTATTTTCTTGATAATTTATTAATTTGATTTATTAGTCATTTTTTTGATGTGTATGAATCAGTGTCATTTCAATCAAATACACGATGTGATTGGTATTAGTCAATGTGTGTGTTTGGATTTTAAAAATATATTTTAATAAGAAAACAAGTGACATACTCAAAACCGAGTAAACACATTTGGATTGTTTTGATGCGTTATGAAAACATCCCACAATACATTTGGGATGTGTATAAATTATCCATATCTCAATCTGACATGCAGTTTAAATAGTATGATTCCATGTGAATCTTTTTAATTAAAATTGGATGAAATCATAATAAAAAGTAAAAATGACCTACTCAAAATTTTGAAAATGTTTTTGGATTGTTTTGATATAGTAGGGTAATGATTCACATATCATTAGTGATGTGTAGGAATTGGTCTCAACTTAATCCAATACATGATGTTCCCAGTATGAATCAATATGTCTCTTATCAGTTTGAAATCACCAGTTTAGTTCATAAAATGCTACTCACTAAAAATAATGAAAATGTGCTCATATTTTATTGATAAATTATGATACTGATTCATAATTCATTTTTATGTGTATTAATTATCCTCACATAAAAACGATACATGATGTGATCGGTATTATTCAAAGTGTGTAATTGTAGATTAAAATTACATTCATGTAAAAAGGAAAAGTAACATACTCCAAACGTAGTAAACATGTTCATATTGTTTTTAAACATTATTTAATTGATCCATAAAATATTTTTGACGTGTATATATTAACCTCACTTTTATATGATGCACGGTGTGACTTTTATGACTCCATGGGTGTCTTTTTATTTTAAATTGGCATTAATTTTAGTAAAAAGGGAAATTGACATACTCTAAATATAGTAAATGCAATGGGATTGTTTTTATACTATTGGATAATTATTCACGATTCATTTTTGAAATGTAGGAATGAGAAACACCCGAATCTGAATCACGAGGTGTATGATATGACACAATGTTCATATCATTAGTTTTAAATCAATATTTTAGTTCAAAAAGTGAAAATCACTGAAATCTAAGAAGACATGAACAATGTGTCTTCATAATCTAGGAAAGTGATTCATAATTAATTTGTGAAATGAAGTAATTAGTATCTAGTAAAATAATCATATGATGGGAGCGGTCTGAGTAAATGTGTGTGTTTCTAGTTTAAAATGACATTTCAGTAAAAAAGAGAAGTGATGTACTCAAAACTAAACAAACACATTCAAATTTTTTTGGTAATTTAGGATAATGTCCTAATAGTCATTTAAGACATGTAATAAATTTTATGTATTTATTTATATAATCCAATGTTTCCAATGTTTATAATATTTTTTTTTCTTATATTTGTGTTTTAAATTTAATTTCATTTAAATTATACATTTTCATTTTATTTGGCAGGTTTTGGGGTGTTTTTTGTGCTTCAGTGTGCTGTTACATCACACCTCACTGGCGTTTTAGTGTGCTTTAATAGCAGACTATAGTATTAGTCTTTATGAGTTCTTCTATATGTAATGATTAAGTTCCTCTTTATCAGTTCTTATAAAGTTATGATAAAACCCCTATTTATCAGCACTTCTATAAGTGTTTATAAATCAACCCTTTATAAGCGCTTTTAAAAGTGCAATAAAAGAACTAGGATTTTATTCTATCACCTGTAGTAAGTACTTTTATAGCACTGATAAAGGCCATATTAGAACTGTTGATAGCTTGTTTTGTAGTAGTGATGTCATATAGTAAAAAGCTAATGCATCACAAAGAGAAACCATAAAAACAATATTCTAATAAAAGAACAATGAAACATTATTCAACAAATAAAATAATTTTGATGAAAAATATTATAGCGGGATAACAAGTAGAAAAAAGGGAATGATGATGGGATAATTTGGATCTACTTGATCCACCAGAACGACCTCAATAACGAACAAAGATATAAAAATAAAACATAATATTAATAATAAAATATTCATTATGAAGAATAAATTATAAAAATGCTAGAGATACTATAAAATTTAACAAATAATGAATGGAATAAGATATTTTTAAATGATGAATTGAACCATTTGACTATTATAAATCTGATTGTTGGAATAGTAAACATGTCATTGGAATAGTTAATATGAGTGTTGGAATAGTTATCTAACAATTGGAATAATAATCTGACTGTTAGTATAATAATATCACATATTAAAGTGTAAAATAATATTTAGGTACCTTATAAATGAAAATTTTTAATATTTATATCTTGAAAGAAGTAAATAAATGTCTTAAAAATGATTTATTAAGAGATAATGTTTTTATGAAGTGTAAATGTTTTATTTGAAATTTTATAATGAATATTATTATTTAAAAAATCATAAAATTCATTCATAAATTAATATTATGTTTTATTATAAATATATGATAATTTTATGAGACAATAAATAATTTTTTAAAGGGTCATAATATCTATTATAATATTAAAAGCAATTTTTTTTGAATACATGATGTTTTTATTTAAAAATTATACTTCTCATATTTACAAAAAAAATTTCATACAATTGAATCAATATTTCAAGTCTATACATTTAAAAATGGCTGTGGATATTTTTGGAATTTTCTAAATTAGTTGATTTTTTGTGAATAGAGAAATAAAATAATTTATAGTATTCAATATTTTAAGAAAATACATGATTTTTTACTCATGTATTATGTAATAACTCATTAACACAAAATAACATGTTGTATTTATTATATATAGCAAAAATAATAAATATTATTGATAATCTTGAGGAAAAATAACAAACATATGAATATAATAATAATAAAATACTCATCTTCTCCCCTTATAAATACCAACCCACACCACCTCTTATAATCACCCCATTTAAGTCTTTAAGTGTGAAAATATTCAATCTAATTACCCTCCCAAACCACTTTCTCATAACTTATTTTTTATGGTATCATGAAAAAACCAATTACAAGTTCATTAAGTAGGTTCCCACGGAGACGACATTCAAGAGGTAAAATTTTCCATCATTCTCTTTTAAATTATTTATTTATTCTATCATATCCTCACCCCAACCATTATCCAATGTGAAATGATAACTAAATTAACATATATATATATATATATTGTAATTGTTTTATGAAATATTCATCATCAAATCTCTTTTATTCCCCTTTTATTCTACAAATGAAAACATCGTTTATGGTAGGTCGGTTCACTGCCTTCGTGGATGATGAGTTTTCATTTGTCCTTAAATATTTTATAATAGGTTTAAGTTCACCTATAATTTTTTATAATGACCTATGTTTGTATAATATATGTGGAATCACATTTTGTAATTAATATATAACCATAATAATAAATTAAATGAAACTAATTCATAATTCTCTGAAAACCTTCCCAAATCAACTAAACAGTTATCATTAAGGTTTATCAAATGAATCATCCTCATAAAAAGAATAAATATGATATATTACAAAATAAAAATTTCTTTTATTTCATAAATAACATATAAATTCACTTTTGGATCACTATTACAATTTGAAAAGTATATCCATAAATATATAAAAGTTAACAGACCATGAAACCATTAAATGAACACTCATAGAATGATGATATTAAACATTTCAACTCATTAAACTATACATGAATAAAATTAATAAAATTTAAATAAATAAAATATATATGGAATATGTTTTTAATTTAATTATTAATAAATCTACATAGAAAAAATATTGTAACATTATCAATGATGATAATAGAGAATGATCCAATATTCTTATAATTAAAATGGAGAAAAATGAGAATTATAAAATAAGGCACATCATTTTTCCTTTCTAAAATGATTTTTCAACCATCCCTTTAAGATAAGATAAATAATTCTTGAATAGATTCTTTGGAAATTCAGAAAAAGGTGAATGCTATCAGAAATGAGAAATCCTCATAATTAAAAATTTACGAGGAACGAGTCATAAGATATGGTTCATGAATATGTAAACCTTAAATTACATAGAAAAAAATGGATATTTGGAATTCATCACATAGCTCTACCTTATTAATCCACTAAGAGAGTACAAGGATTTATTGAGATCTATGAGAGAACTATTGATGAGACAATGTGAAGAAAAAAATCAATCAATATACATCAAATTTCATAGTATGTAAAAAGGTGAATGATGATAGGAAAACAATTAGTGGATGATGAAACCATTTCTCATACCTACATGGAAATGAAAAAACATCACCATGGACATTGTCACTAAACTTAGGAAGACATCAATAGGAAATAATGCAACATGGATTGTTTCAAATCATCTGAGAAAGATATCTGACTTAATTTCAATTAAATAGGAATTTTCACTAGACCAACTTAAACAGATATAAATTACTAAAGTGGTAAGGCTTAATTAGGTACCATTATTGATTTATCTAATCAAGATCAAGGATTTACCACCATGTTCTGTAAAAGTCTCCAACATTCTATGAACACTCAGTTGAACCTCAGAATGACTTATCACCCCCATACTGATGGTAAATCTATGAAAACTACTCAGACATTGGAAGATATGTTGAGAGCAATATCAATGGTCTTCAAAGCAGGATGAGACCAATATATTCCATATGTCGAGTTCTCTTAAAACAATGTTTTCCACTAAATCTTAAAAATTTCTCTATAGGAATACATTTATGGAAATAGATGTAGAACACTTTAACGCTTGGATGAATTTGTTGAACGTAATCTTATGGGACATAAAATGTTTCAAGAAATTTTAAAAAGAGTGAAATCCATTTTGCAACACATCAGTGTAGACCAAAGTCGATAGAAGAGCTATGCAGATAATCATCAACATTATTTATAGATTGATGTTGGAGACATGGTATTCCTCCACATATCTCCATGTAATAGAGTCATGGGATTTGGTTAGAAAGGAAATAAAAGTCCTAGTTACATCAGCCCCATCGATATTCTTGATTGGATCAGAGTAATGGGATACTGACTAGCATATACAACAAACATTTCTCAATAAATATGATGTATTAAATGGATCCCTCCTAAATAAATACATGCCAAATTCATCACATATAATGAATTCAAAGGTGATGTAACAATAAAAATATATCTATTATGAGGAGCATCCATTGATTATCTTTCACCATAGAGATAATGTACTATGAAACAAGACTACTCACCTAGTCAAAGAACTATGTAGGAACCATAAATACAAATATGTGAAATGGGAACAGTAGGAAGCGATAAAGGATGTAACGACCCACTCCTTAATTTATGGAAATTTATCGTGATCTAATTAAATGTCATATTATGATTATATAAAATGTGAAATTCATTGGATTTATGTTTCTAGATTTTAAAATAACATTATGAATTATGACCGTATCTAATATAGTTGTTGAATAGTGATCACAATATTTGTATAAATATAGGGCTTTATCAAATCAAATTTACTCAGACAAATGAAGTGATGTACTCATCCAGTAGACTGGCCCCGTATGAAACCCATTTGTCGGTGCTCATAAAGGAGGTGGTGTCATTGAACTTTTTTCTTGACCAAACCCAAGACGATCTTGAAGACGATATGTTTGAGCGTAACGGACTATAGGAGAAGTGGATGATAATAGAGATTACCACCCGAACGATGTAATCAGAGCCACCCCAAGAGTTTTTCACCATCACACACCATACCCTTCGATCGTATAAAAGTTTTATAAGGTCTTATGTAACAAGCCCCTAGCATTATGACTATGTATATTTTTTTAAATAATGTTCATTTATTTTATTATTGTTTTTTTTGTAAATAGTTTTTAAAGTACATATAGTATTTTTTTAGTTAATATTATACGAAGAAATATATTTTAATGAATTAGAAAATATTTGAATTAAGATATATTTTAATAAAACATAATTAATGAAATAGTTTTTATTAAATATAAATGATCGTACATTTTTTTGAATATAATTGTATTTTTTATTATGGTTTTAATGCTATTTTTGTCAAAACCCATGATTTTTCGATAAATGTCAATATTTATTTTAAAATTAAAAAATCACATATTTAAGAAATTATTTAGATAAAATTAATTATATATTTGGTATCAGGACGTCGAAATTATCCAATGGTGAATTTTTCATAATTTTATGATATAGTAAAATTTTTAGGTAAAATTTAAATATCGTTTAAATATATAATGTCTTTTATAGAATCCTAATGACCCAATAGTGAAGTAATAAAATTATATAAACATTATTTTAGGCGAATATATGCTTTATCATTAAAATAATGTGATTTTAGGTTTGTTTTATTTATTATACAAAGCGTTAGTGGTTCATCATGGATTATAAAACATTTTGTCTTTTTATACTATTTTCCTAGAGGGTGTGACTCACCTCCACCTAATAAACACAATTATTTTATGAAGTTCATCCATTGGCATTATTTAATATTTTTTTCCACTCCCCTTTATCAAAAACCATGGGCTAGTTCGTGGTTTTTGTTAGTTAAAAGTGTTGTGTCCCAAACCTACATAATAACGAATTCCCTCTACTTTCTAAGATAAACCCACCCAAGATCCCACTTCCTCTTCACTTAATGCCTTTGGGGTTCATAAAAACTCTTCTATACTCTCTATAGAATCCTTTCATGTCACCCCAATCAACAAATAAACCTCTGTCAAGCCTATCCCAAGCCATTGGGACCACACTACCCTGTAAATAATTTCGTCCTTTCTCATTTTAGTCCAAGTTTATATGTGTTTTTATACACTATTGTTTTCAATTAAAAATGGTGGGGTATGATTTCACACCTCCCCCATAATTCCCTATTTATGATTTTATGATGGCATACCATTTCTCTCTCTTTAATGCCACCCATGTACACCTATTACCATGATGAAATTTAGTGAGATATTTATTTCTCCTCTTTTACATCCAAGTAATTATTTTGTATTATGGAACTTAATTTCATTTAATTTTTTGGGAAATGTGTATATATTACCCCCTTACATTCCATTTCATTTAAATATTATGAGACACATTTTTTACTCTCATCATCCATTTTCATGAATCTTTATTTCACGCTGTTATGCTGCCGAAATTGTACCGCATTTTTCCATGCCAAGATCATCGTGTAGTGAATACCATACCCATGTCTCTATCAAGGGAATTCACCTTTATTCACATAAACATATTGAATAGTAATTTAATTTGTTTATTCCACATTAATTAATCATGTAATAACATATGATGTTGATTGATTCCATGTTATATGATCCATGTGGCACACTTATGCATGAAATAAAAGTTTTCAGAAGGGTGTTCCATGATCGCACTCCAACACATTGGGTAAATTATAGTATCATGATATGTCATGTGAAATGGGTGTTGACTCATGCTAATTCAAAAGGAGTCCAACCCACCGTAGGGCCATGCGGAGGTCATGAAATTACTTGATCACCCATGGCTACCCTTTGCCACCCTAGAACCACTGATAACAACAACTGTACGATTTTCATGGAGCCTTGAAAACCTCAAATATGGACTAATTGAAGTGTTTGACACCTTAATTCACCCTATAAATATGGTGTGTTTTGCATTGTGAGATCATCCAATAGAAGCAAAAAAATGTTTTCTATTTTCACTACTCTATTGTACTATCTATCTATTTGTTACTGAAAAATCCACCATTAGTGGTATCAAAGAGTTTCAAGGTGTTTCTAACACTTTTTCGAGAGTTCCTTGGTATCAAAATCCTATTAGTTAAAATGTTTCATCAATCAATAATAAGATAAAAATTTATTCTTTTTCATGGTCTTGTAAGTACTCTATTTGGTATTTTCATCATTTTTTGATTCTCAATTTTATTTTTATTTCCCCAATAATCAATAAAATAATGTGTTATAAATAATAAAAAGTCAATTTTTTATCCTTACCAAGGACTCCCTTATTTCTATTTTCAAAAAAATATCAACGTTGACCTTTTTTTGAGCCTCAAATCCATCTATATTTTAAAAGAATCAAAACACTTTTTACTCATCCCCCACATATATACATCTTCCACATTACATTCTTGTAAAAAAAATATCAAATCATTTTCACCCATGATAGAATCCTCTACATGCCCCACTTCTTCTTATCCCCCTCCAGTCTTATTCTTCACAATAAATCATTACCTCTATTAATTTTTAAAAAATTAGCAATCTTCACTTTCAAATATCTGAATCTATCAGTATTTCTTCAAATTATCATCCAACAAAAATTTAAATCGGAATAGACATTGAGAGTGTTGAAGTGTATCCAAAATTAATAAAGGATAATTATAATAACTAGAGCATCCAAATTCGAGTATTTCATGAAAACCAAATTGTCATGGACATTATGGATAATGGATACATTGAGAAAAAATCCAAAGTAGTGGAGGTTGTGCTTTCACATGTTCAAAATGAAACTCTTCATCCATAACAAAAGCGAGACTACAAGGCCAAATCCATCATCAATCAAGGTCTTCATGAAACCACATTTGAGATAGTCACTTCATCAAAATCATAAAATTAAATATGAGAAAATAATTACAAAGAATTAAATGGTGATAATAAATTAAAGTTGACATAGCTTTCACTATTTCAATTTGGGATTTTATCAATTCAATAAATGATTTTTATTAACGCTCGAAAATTGATAACATTGCAAGTATCTTTAAATGTATGTCAATTTACCAGAACAAAAAAAATCACTAATAAAATAACTCTTTATCAACGCTAAAAAAATGATGATAAAGAAGGCCCTTATTGGTGTATTCTTTATCAGAACATATTTTTGTGCTAATAAATACATCATTTATCTATTCCAAAAATTGAATAGATAAAAAGTATATGCCAGGACTAAAATATTTTAAAATATTATATAAGCCACCCCCATTTTCTACCCCCCCTCACCCTCGTCATGACAACCTCCTTTATATGTGTTCACCACTGCCACCAACCCATGAACCATCCATTTATCAGTACTCAACCCTATCAGAAACGAAAAATAATCAACCCATTTTTCACACTTGATCCTATAGGGAATCAAACCTAGGATCTCCTTTTGTATTGGGAATTTCAAAACCACTTTACCATTCAAATTTTTGAAATATTTTACAAATTATATAATTACATATATATATATTTATTTATTTATATAATACATTCATAATTAGTTTTAAATACATTTATAAAATATGTTTTTATATTTAAACTTATATTTATATATTTTCATATAATTGTATATTTATATATATATTTATATATATACATATTTATGTATTTATGTTTATTTTTATAGTTAGACATAATTTCAAATATTTATTTATAAAAAGAATATTTATTTTAAATACATTTACATGTGTGTTTATTTTTATATGTGGTGATCAACAAAATTTCGAAAATATATGATCAAGAAACACATGGCTTCCCTCCTCCTTGACGGACATGTGGTGCCCTAGTGGCTTTTGTGGCTTTTGTGGCCCCTCCTCCTCTGGGGGAGAGGCCTCATAACCAGGATCATGTTGTTTGGCCATCTGTGAGTGCAACCCTCTATCTCTTCCCCAACATCATCATTTCAAGGAAGATCCCTCAAATCCTCCATGGTCAACCAGTGGTCCCGATTTCTTCACAAGAATTCACCAATGCTTCTTCACTGCTCTCTATAGCCCTGGCGGTTTAGTTAATTTGGCGTCGACCTCCTATGGATATGTTTGATAGGTATGTGAATGAAGAATGGGGCTAAAGTCAACATGATGTTGTTGGTCTCCTAGGGCTGAGACAGATGATTTATCGTTTCGTATATGAGGACGATCTGGTGTGGGCTTGGTCTAGATTTAGAAGATCTATTCACGACATTCATTTTTATATTCTTCTCTAGTTGCTCAACCTTCAAATGAATCATGACCCTTCCATGGAGGCGTTTTGGATTTAACTTCCTATCCTCCCCTAGCCCTAATAGAACCTGGATCTTATACATTCAATTGGTAATTCCATTGGATGTTTCATGTGCCCTGATTGGAGGGAATATACACTACAACATCCAACCGTGTAGTGCATTTTTTTTAAATGGAACATTCAATGACCCCTTGAGACATAGTGTGGATCACGATTAAAGGATAATATATTTACTCTTGATCAATTTTTGCAAAATAATAGATGAAATTTTTTTCCTCCTTCATTAGGAAAGGTAACTACTATCTCCATTGCCACAAAAGTGCTTTGAGAATGTGTCTGGTCGAACCTCCCATAATTCCCTAAGATATTCCAGCTATGGTTATGACTAGTGAGTCATATTCTATTTGAGTGTCTAGTTCATCAGGGACAGAGAAGAGATTCAGTGATGTCTCAAGAGATACGGTAAATTCCATTCCATAATCCTTCAATACTATTGCGACCTAGGGTTCCCAGGAACCTTTAGGCATGGAGTCATTCAGGGAGTTCCATCCTCATGTGGAGGAACCTAAATGTATGGGGTTGATATTATCTTTATGTACAGTGAAGAAAAAAATTTCTAAAGATCCATTTCGGTAGTTTTTATATGTTTTTTATCGTCTGAGAATGATTTCGAGAGTTGGTTCTTTATCATGTTGACCGGCGTGGCAGCACAGGAGTCTGAGGTTTGGATTGAGGATAGGTTCCCCTAACCAGATGTTGTTTCAGCCAGGCAGCCAAATTTCTCCAATAAAAATATTGAATATTTTTCACTAATGGAAGTCATTCCTACTGCTGGAATAGATATTCATAGTGCGGGTTTGGAAGAAAAAAATATTCATTTATAGTACATGGGTCACAGATTTGAGCGGACTAAAGGTTCAGAGTTTCACGAGAAGGTCTTATAGACCAGATCATCTTATGATGATACCGTAATGTTCAGTGGAATGGATACTCTTTCTCCTAAATGATTCGCTATATTGGAAGGATAAGAGAACCATGTGGTGGAGGGAAGGGCTATAGAAGAGGCTGATCATGGAGATATCATTTCATATTGATTGGAAGGTTCCTAAAAGGAAAGTGATTTAGACATAGACTCCCCTAAGGAGCAAATGAATTGGGAATTACAGAGGATTATAGTATATTATCTTCAAAGAAAATTAATAACACCATCAATGACTCAGAAGGGTTCATAAATCACTCTAGGAGGCCGCGAATGTAAAAAATACTACTCCTTCTTACCTGGCCCTCATGTCACCAGATCCTCATGTAAAAGGAACACTCCTCAAGAAGGATCCCATGCTGGAAGGGATATATTATGCAAAGAATTTTTAACCACCTGCAAGGGAATCATTTATCACTGACAGGTAGATTAAAGAAAAGAGATGATCTAACCAAACATTCCTCAATGTGTGAGTGATTGATTGAATGTGAAGAGTGAAAAACCATCCTTGATTCCAATGAATACTTATAGAATAAGAACTTGGAGGTCATAACTACCCAAGTGGAATTTGATAGGCTAATAGGGAGGCTATTCATGTCCAACCATTCTAATGAGAACGGTGTATGGGGCCATAAGCAACTTGGAATTTTGAAACGTGGATTTAACATGAAGAAGATTACTTTAGACGAGCTCATACAAACCTGGGATAAGATGGTTTACAGCATTGAAAACCTCCTCAATGCTTATCTATATGAGAAGCATCCCAACCTATAGTGGACTCTACTCAGAGGTAATGTCTCTAAAAGTCTCAAATTTCAACTCATAGATTCGACAATCTCGTATCATGTTGTTTCACTCTTTTCTGTGTCTAGACTAGTTTTCTCACTTTTCCCTACAGGTGTTTTTCATAATTAAAATAAATATTTGGATGGTGTATTTGTATATGTGTTGTGTGTGAACTATCTCTCTCTCTATATATATATATGTATATATTTGTTTGTGTGTCTATATATGTGAATGTATATATATTTTAAAATAACTTTTTTGAAATGTATAATTATACATACATATCATGTACTATAACCACTACCCTAGAGGATTTTACTTGTTATATATTGGCATATTTATATATATGTATATATATTTTGTAATATGTAATTATTTTAATATATATATATATATTAATAATTATTTACAGATAATATTCATATATATATACAAATATATATTTTCTTAAATTCAGACACAATTATATATATATATATATATTATATATACCATTGTATAGGTATATATTAATATATTCATACATTTTTATAAGGTTAGTAAAATGGTTAGATATTTGGATAATATATAATTAATATTAAGTATTTATTTACATATGGCTTATATATTTTAAAAGATGTTTTATATGTAAATATGTTTATATATTTATATATAAAATTATTTATATTCAAATATGTGTATATATATATATATTTGTGTGTGTTTGTGGATAAATATAATTGTAACTACACAACAATTTTAAAAAGATTAAAATTTCAACAACATAAAATCCATGACTGTAATCCTTCGAAATAAATGTAGTCTCAATCAAAAACCGATAAGAAGACCCTTCCAAAATGACGGTGAAATCTCATCAAATATTAATAAGTTTGGATATCTCATCTAAAAACTGAACTTTTGAAGCCTTTCATACCTTTTTAACCTAGAAAAAACAATAACCAAGGTCTCATAGTCCATAATATCATATATTTCTTCATAATATTCAATTTAATATGTGTTAGAGATCAAACAATCACCCAGATCAAAATTTACCATCATTTAATGTTCAATTCATGTTTTTAACTTATCTTAATATATTAATATTTTTTAAAATTTCTCCTATAACCAAATTGTTATTAATTGTCTATTACTAATTAGTAATTATAAAATTATTAAATAATTTTAATTTTTATTTATTTTTAAACCATTTTTTCACTAAATATATTAAATGTTAATGGCAAATGCATATTTCGTGTTATATAAATAATATTTATGAAAATACATTATATATAAATATATCAATTTGAATATATTTATATATTAAAATATTATCTTTAATAATATATATATATATATATATTAAAGATACCTTTTAATAGTTTCTATGTATATTTCTGATAATGCCCCCATTTATCAGCACTAAAAAAGCACTGATAAAGGTATATTTTATCAACGCTGAGAAAAATCATTGATAATGTTGTGCTTTTATTTACTATTTTTTATTTCCATTTTTTGGATGATTTATCATAACTTTTTTAGCACTGATGAAGGTTAGCATTGATTAATAATGATTCTTCAGTACTGTTCAATATCTACAAGGTTAGTTTGAATCTTTATTTGTGAAATCATTTAAAACAATTGTTGAGTATCATTCTTGAGTAATAGTTTTGGTGATCCAAATACAAATAAATGGAGAAAATCATAAAAAAATTGGGTATGTGTGTTGATTTTAGGATCCTTATATCTAAACTTTTATTACATAGTCATTTGATTAGAAGAAACTATAGATGCATATATTATTTCTATCAGTGAACCTGTGGGATATCTATAATCCCATGAATTGAAATTGAATCGCCCGACTGATACCAATGGAGTGGAACATGCCCTAAAATAAAATTTGTATCCAAAAAACATATAAAAGTAGAAATGGGGTACATTTTAAAGAGGCTAATACCAATGTTTCCATGGAAATGAATATGATAATAAAAAGGAATATGAGGTGGATGAATCCCAAATCAAGGAGGTAATGGAAATCAAAATCATACTCCACAAGAATGAGGAAAATGATTAAGGGGATTACTAAACAATCGACATATGAAAGAATATATAATTTGACAATACTATAATTATCACAATTATGGAATTTATAAATATAATCATTGGTGTAAAAAATCATGGAGAATGTCAATGAGGTGGAAAATATCGCCAAAGTAGGAGATATTTTTTTAGTGTCCTTTTTATTGATGTCAAAAGCATTAATGTAAAATCACGGTATGTGGTATATTGAATCTAGGTCTAGAAACCACATGATAAGCCAATTTTTTTTTAAATCTATATAAAAGGTTCAATGTGATATTTCATTTTACGATCTCTCAATAATATCTATCCATTAATTATGAGATATTGTAATCAAGAGAAAAGATGGAAATCATTCTTTCATCTCTGATGTCTATTATGTACCCAACATGAAGAACAAAATCTATATGCATTTAAAATTACTGGAAAAAGGCATTCATATTATCCTACAAAAAAATGTGATTGTTGATGAAAATGGAAGGATTTTTAGAAAATTACATATGAAGATGAACTGAATTTTTCCACCTCTAATCCATCCAGACATACCATGATGTTTGATAATGGTACTTGGTGATAAAGACTGGGCATGATATCTCAAGTTCATACATTTAAATTTTGAAATGTTATGATTATTGGGATGTAATAATAAAAAGAAATAACTTCTTATCATAATAAACCCAAAATAAAATATATGAAAGCTCTATTATAAGAGAACAAAATTGAAATAGCTTTGCAATGAATTCCTACAAGAAAGACACTACACCACTAGAGTTAGTCCACACTTATGTGTGTTGTCCACTGATCCAAAAATCAAATGGATAAAAATAGGTACTTTATATAATTTGTTGATTATAATAATATGAAAACATGGATATTATTTCTCAAGATGATGTCTAAACCATTTGGAATCTTCAAAGAATTCCAGGCACTAGTATAAAATCGAAGTAACCATCGTCAAAATACATTGTGATCTAATCAACATGTGAAGTACACCTATGAAGTTTTTAAAGAGTACCTCAATAAACATATAATTCAACCACAACTAAAACTGGATTACACAGATCAAGTAAAGATGAATCCGAAATAAAAAATAAAACCATTATCAACATGAAAAGAATAATGATGAATGATAGAGGAGATCCCCAAAATTAATGAGATGAAGCAGGTTTGTGCATGGTGTATCTATCTACTCATTATATTCCCAAAAAATCATCTTGAAGTATATACATTTCATGAAGCATTTCTTACTCACAAGACAAGTGTAAGACATATTAGTGTTTTAAATTCCATTGAATCTGTCTAGCTTTAGGAGTAAAAATGAACATGATTTGATGAAAAGTGAGTAAAGTGTGTCTTTATGGGATATAGAGATCGAGTAATGGGATATCAATTGTTAAATACCATAACTAAGAAGATTATTTTAAGTAGAGATATTATATTAGAAGAAAATGAGTCTTGGGAATGGAGTAATGATGATTATTAAAGAGAGGTACAACTCACTCTCGATGTTAAAGGAATAATTAAAGAAGTACAAATAGAGGAATGCGGAGTTAAAGAAGCCATGATTTCGTTACCACATACTCCTACATCAAAAGACATTGAATGATAAATTTATCATATATATCCCCAAAAATTTTTAAGCTTTGTATCTATACATGTGTTTCTGTATATATTTATGAGAGGGAAAATAAAAAATAGAGGATTATGTAAATTTGTATTGTCTCTTGGAGAATTATGATATAGTTATCATTGAGGAGAATCAATCGAATGAAATGTGTAAAAAAGTAATAGATTAGGAAATTAATTCCATCGACACCACTAAATGATATAATAAAATGAAATTTTTTGACTATGGTGAAGTATTTGTGCTTATTTATTATCCACTTAGATACTTAATGAATGATGATGCAAGTTCATAGATACTAGGAATAAAACTTTATTCATGTTATATAAAATAATAAACATGAATTTCCTTGTACAAAATAACCATAATACATTGATGGATGGTTTGAGACTCGTAATATAGTTTAATTGATGAGTTTGGCACTATATTATTGGAAACTATTATTGGACGAAATATTTGGACTGTTATTTCAATCTATTTTCATCATTTTATTTTCTGTATGTTTATATACATATAAATAGTGTGTGTTGTATGTATTATGATATCATCGAAGAGAAGTAATAATGGTGTCCACTTTTTTTGTGGATACAATTTTGTTGTGATCAACTCTCTTGATTTGTATCCATGTTCGTTGCTGAAATGTCCACCTTCAAGATGGAGGGAGATAGTGAGTAATGTGTTTTCCATATGATGGAAAGTTATCCTTACTTCTACCATAATTTTATGTCAAAATAGTTATTATACACCCTGAAGCATATAGTATCATTATCAATTTTATTCATATATCATGTTTTGTTTTAAATCCATGATCATTATTAAAACCTAAAAAATCTATTTATAACTTGTTGTAATAATCTATTTGATTACAAATATTTTTCCTAATTATCTAAATTTTAGAATATATTTTATCGTAATGCATGGCTTTATATGTAACACTTATCCCATTAGTAAACTTTGAGTATTACAGTCCCAACATATAATTGATTAAACAGTCTAGTTGTAAAAAAAATTATTTTCACAGTTGTTAAAATTTCTCTTTATTGATTTCTCTTATATTCTATCCATTTTATATCCATCATTTGATAAAGTGATACTATGATAATCCAAATAATTATTCAGATCATGTTTTCATTGAAAATATTTATAGTGGATAAAAAACTAAATGAGAAACATGAAAAATTCATATTTTTAATGTTGTAAAAATTTCAATCACTTAATAAACACAAAACAAAATGACTAAAATGATCAATAATATGATTTCAAAGTATAAAATAAAATTGATATGTGTAGGAAGAAAATGGTGAATTTAGAGGCTTCATGAGAACTGTCAAAAAGTGGTCACTTTTGTACAATCGGTAATGGTTAACAAAAGAAAATTGCTACTCATGAACAATAGACCACTAAAAGTACAACATCAACAATAAAAAACCACTGTTATAGGGTAATGGGAAATATTTTCTAGAAATCTCAAGAAAATACCCTCTTATGTTCACTCTTTTTTATTAATATTTCTTCAAATAGTTTACAACCATTAATTTAAGAATTACACAAAAAAATTATAGTATTTCTACCACAATTTCGTAATTATAGTTTATTTATATAATATGGATTCAAAAATACCAAATATCATATATTTTTTTACAACTATAAAAAAACAAGAATAATTCATCTATTAAAATATAGTTTTCAATTTGTATTCTGGAATATTATTTAATTTAACATCGAAGTTATTAAAGTAAAGGAATAATGAAAAATTAAAATTTTCAAACCGTTTAATTTTTTTATACTATATAGTGAAATTATATTTTTTAAAAAATATTTATATAAAAATCATTAATCTTACCATTTCCACCACACATCTCACATATCCAATATTAATCAATTATTATTATATTATAATTTAATGAAAATGAAAACTTGTTTACTTTTGATATTCTTACACATTTTTTAAATTTCAAATCATCGTTTTAATCTAAAATTGATCTTTTTTGTCATTATGATTTCATTACACATGTTGTATTGATGTGTGGTTTTTTCTTTCATGACACAAATTATTTGACATTTGGATAAATTTTCACAATATTCCAAGATTGTTTACTCTATTTTCAATTTTTTGATTCATATTTTTAGATTTATATCACAATTTATAAAATTACAACCACACCACATATTAGATTGATTAGTAGTACACTCCTAATTATCACAAATTAATACAAATTTTCATAAAGTTTCATAATAATTAGATCTAATTTGGTCAATTTTAATCACTTGAAAACAGTTTTATCATTGAATACACTTTCATATAAAAAACAAATATTAAATCATATTGATCACAACACATGTAAGATTAAGGTTCCATTTATTCCTATATATCACAATTATATGAGGATCATTTTCCTAAAATTTCACAGTAATACCAGTTTTTCCCTCAATTTAAACTATTTTACAAATGTTTTGAACTTGTAAAAAAAATTATTTATAAATGCACTATCGACCAACCCAACCACACAACTTGATTATAAAAAACAGACATTATATTTTAATTAAAATCCATTCTAACAGATACATTCAATATTTCTAACAACACCACACATTAAATTTATGTGTTATTAATTAATATAATTCATGAATGATTTTATGATAATTGTTTTATAATTTAAATAAAATCCATTTTGGTTTTCTTAGTTTAGACCATTTGATATTAATTTTTAACTTAAAAGTAATTTAATTATTAAAAAAATAATTTCTAAAATTTATACCACATAATAACAAAATGAGACAAATAGTTTATTATTACATGTTATAAATTAATCAGGAAATTTAGTCATTGCATTTAGTAACCAGAAAACTTTTTTTTTTTCAATTTTAACTTTTTCATATAGGTTTTTAAATGTTTTTAAACAAAAAATAACAATATATTTCATTTTGACCACACAGCATATTACATTGACATATCATTCATTTCTATATGTCAAAATTAAGCCAATGATATTTTCCTAGAAATTAATGACAACAAAAATTAGTTTCCTCAACAACGATCATTTGGAACATATTTTTATCATTGTTAACATTATAAAATTTTGAAGTACACATTTAGAAATTTCAACCACACTTCATGACAAATTGATGTGTGTTTTATTTTTATGGGCCCGGTATGAAATGATGATTTTGTTAAAAAAATATTTTAAAAATTTTAGACGGTTTTATTGTTTTCTGACTATTTTATGCACATTTTTACTTTTTAATACATTTATATAGAAAAACACACATTCTATATTTCCAACCACACTACATGTTTTATTGTTATGAGGTTAATTACTAAATAAATAATAATAATTAGTGTACCTTGTAATATAATTTCTGGATAATCCAAGATCCTTTTTTTCTTATTTGATAAATTCAAACAATTTTAACACTTTTGAATAAAAAATAGACATTCAATCCATCTAAACACATTATAAACAAGATTGAAAATATGTTGTTTCATATAGGTTATAAAATAATCAATGGTAATTTTCTTATAATTTTCTTTTAGTATAATATCATTTTCATGGATTTGATCATTTGATACATTCATTTATCTTAGGAAATTTTATAATTTTAATTATTCACTTTTAGTCATTCGAATCATACTGCACATCAAATTGATCAGGTTTTTCTATCAAATTTTAAAATATATAAAATGATAATTGTTGTAATTTTCACCACAATATATGTGTTTTTGTCTCAATTTTTATTAGTTAAAAAACGTTTATAACATTGAAATCCATTTTAGATATGGAAATATACATTTCTTTATTTTTACAGCACCACATATATTATTTTCAAGTATTTCATTCTAGCATGTTGGAAATTAATTGAAGATCATTCTACTATAATTTTCCAATTTTTTGAGATCACTTGATTTGTTTTAAACATTTCACATAGTGTTCTAGATATATTTAGATATGAATTTTTTTATTCATTACGACCACACTAAATTTCATATGAATGTTTCCTTAAGTTTTACATGTTTAAAATTAGTCAAAGATATTTATACTAGACCATTATGATAATTCACGGTTTTTTCTCATTTTTTATCATTAGATATAAGTTATTTATCATGATGGTTGATTCTTAAATGTAAAATATTAATCAATAGTCATTTTCTATGAATTTTATTAGAATCTAAAATTATTTATATAGTTTTATAAAATCAACAAACAATTTCAAACATATTCAAATATAAAAACATTTTTTATGTCATTCTAACTACACTACATTTAATATTGATAGTATATTCTTTCCTAATGATAAAAAAATTATTCAATATTCAATTTTTTTAATTTTAGGATATGATGAAGCGTTTTACTTTTTATTATTATTTTATGTATATTTTTTAACATATAAAATAGATTTAATTTTAAAAATTAAAAAATTGGTTATTTTATCTACCCCAACAAGTCAAATTAATGTTTGATTCATTCATAATAGGGAAAAAATTATTCAATTATTTTAATCATAAAATTTTATGATACTCTTACCTCAATAAAAAATCTATATTCTATGACTATATAAAAGATGAATGAAAACTGAAGGGAACACCCTGATTGTAAAAGGGATTGTAGTAACAAAGATTTATAGAGAAAATGACTACGAGTTAATTAAACATCTTATGGAAAATGAAGATGGTTGATTGGTTTGTGTGGATGTATTTAAAAATGTTATAACTAATTTAACTTGTGAACTACCATGTACAAACAATTGCATGAATTCATTCTATAACTAGTTCACTTGGTCGGTGAAAACCAAAATGATGTTTCCTTGTTCATTGGAAGCACCTTTTGGGTGTTTCCAAATTATATTTTTGTTGTAATCAATGAATAATTTGATATGTATAAGATAAATAATTCCATCACCAATATAATAAAATCAAGTATTAATTAACTATTATTTCAGATCTAATATGGAATGATCTTTTCACATATAATTTATAAGTAGTTTATTTACAAAAAGAATTAAATTATTTTTAAATCCTTCCTACATTGATGATTTGGTAGATCTCTTCTTGCCAAACCATCATTGTGGTGAGAGGAATAAAAGATATATTCCCCCTAGTGGGGATAAACACATGTGTCAGAAAACTTCGAACAATGATGTAGAAATCTATAGGAATTATTGCGGTAGAATCTAAAACATTCATTATTCTCAATTAAACACCAGAATAATCCCTTTAGGTAGAATAAATTTTATTATTCCTTAATACCTGATATGGTGGAACTGAAGGACCACTCTCTATTTTTTACATCATTCTGGGATAAAAACACTCTCGGGATTGAGAAAATCCTCTCTGGAGTTTTTATTTTCATAACGATGATTAGGGTTGAGAATTTGATAATTGGGTTTAAATATAGCTTGGGTTAGAAAATAATAAATTCACATGGGGTCATATTATTTTTGTAATCCCTAGAAAACCCATTGTTTAAATAATATTATTATTATTATTTACTTCGGATGCACTAAACTCATAGATAAATAAATATTATTTTTTTAATAAATATATTAATATTAATTCAAATAATAATTAATAATTTGTTTCTCATCAGAATATTAAACCAAGGCATTCAATTATCCTCAATATTTTCTGGACATTGAATAATGACTATTTGATTAATAAACTATATATCACTACATTAGTCATCAATAAATACATAAATTTTATTTTCACTAAAATAAAGGGTAAATATTTTTAAAATATTCACGTTACCTTATAAATATTTTCTTCCATGCAAATGAACTAGAATAAATAAATAATATATATTTTCATAATTAGAAATTACATAGAAAATGAATATTTAATTAATATTCAATTCACATGAAATTTTATTGAATAACTGGTGACTGGATATATGGATTCAATGATACTTTAATAATTATGAAACTATGTATGAGAATAATATTTATTCAACATGTTAAAATCTTATATAATTTAACAATGGTATCAAATATACTTAATATGAGACCCTCCATGCCCCTTTCATAGTGGAATAAGTCAATAAAACCTTATGTCCTAGGATAGCATGTAACAATATTACAAGGCTCGCATAAAGAAAGGAGGTAATTTCCACAATGACCAAATCACATATGAATTACATTGTGTAATATAATACTTTTGTCTGGAGATCTCTAATCAAGTAGGTTGCATGATGGTGTTATCAACCTATGTTCTCAATTTCTCTTTCTTTGAATTTATATAAATGAACATGGCAACGGAACACCATGGACATAAACTAATTGATTTTTTCAATTCCTATCAAAGGGGTAGAGATTTCAACTTCCATTATTTAATAGAAGGGAAAAAAATCGTTCTCATATTATTCATTAATGCAATATCTTTTGAGACACACCCAATTTACCCACATTACTATGAGTATATGTCATTATAGTTTTTTTCAATATATAAAATTATGTATCTCATGATATAAAATAATAATAATCTTAATTTAAATGTACTAAAACACATATATAAGGACATCAATTGATATATGTTAATGTTTATTTCTTACTCATGGGTCATGTTTTTGAAATATTATAATTTGAAAACTATAAAGGGAATACAACATGAAAATGTTTCTCAAATTCCTATGAATCTACACCCCTAATATCTTGTATTATTTATGTCGTATCAAATTATTCATCCATCTATAGAATATATATTTATTAATATTATAGAGAAACTGATAGGATATCATCATAACAATGAATTATTATAAACATTCAATGGTACAATATCCCCATGAAAAACATCACATAGATGTTACAGATAATAATGATCCTAACAAGTAATTTATTAATATTATAGACTATAAATATTCTGGTAATCTAATGAACAATGTATTTGGTTCTAATGAACTAAATCTAACATAAACTAAAAATAAGTATATCGATTCCATTTACCTATGTAATTTAATAAGACTACTTTTATGAGTTTCAATATCATAGAAAAGAAGATGTGTAAAGTCTTCTCTCTATCTCCCACTCCCTTCTTCCACATTGAGGATCATCCTCTAATCACTATCACTCTTTCTAGGTGAATAGAGGATTTCATATATTTAAACTCAAAATGATATTCTTCCTTCATAAAATATTCAAAAATCAATCTAACAATCACTATTAAAACATTAATCATACTACTCCTAATCTTGTTGGGAATGATGGAATGAAAAAAACGTGAAAATGATCACCAAAAAAAGTGTGCATCTGAAATAATTATTATTTCCATTCTAAAAATATTTAAAAATGAAGTGGATACTCAAGGGGAAAAAATATTGGTATAAAATAAATGATGACACCATAATTTTTTAATGGGGAGATGAAAATCAGTGAAAACCCATAGGATCTAGTCCAGAAAGAAGATCTACTATAATAAATGAGTACACGATAGAGAATCTGAAAAATTAAAGGGATCACAAAAAATTCTTCTCCAATACATCAGAATAAAAACATGTAGACATGAAGGGTTCAATGTATATATGATAAAATAACAACATCTGGAAAAGAAGGGAAAATAGTAAATTTGACAATATAGATTTGAATATCACTAATTGAATAGCCAGGTGATGAAAAATCACCATGATTAATATAAAACTGGTCATCAATAAAATCTGAACAAAATTTGCAACCTACTCCTCATATGTATGTCGTGTACACCAAAATACGTAGCTGCTGCTACACTTGGAAGAAGTGGAAACCACAAACCACACTGCATCTTTAAAAAACCATAGATCACCCTCAAATATATATATCTTTATTTTTTTCCATGTATCACATAGTGAGGGCCCTGAAAGAGGAGGCTACCCAATAAAATTCTCCATCGACTCAATTGTGGATCAATTTCAACCCTCTAATTAGTCAAAAAGTCCCGAATTTACCTCTTGGTAAAATCTTGGTATATATGTCTAAATCATTTTCATTAGTGTGAATCTTATCAAGCTCCAGCTATCATGAATCAATGATGTCATGGATCCAATTATAAATAACATTGATATGATTAGATCTACCGGGAATGTTGGGATTCTTAAAAAAAATAGAATTATGAACCTCAAAAAATAAATCATACCTATCCAGATTAAAATTCATCTCTTGAGTAATATTTTTCATCCACTACAATTCATTTCATGGCTATGTAGATTCAATAAACTCACGATATAAGGTAGATAAAACAACACATCTATAAATTTTGTACTTTCATGATACAACTACACCTAAAAGCCAATCAAGTATTGTAAAGTATACTTCCTTGAATCCATATATTACTTCATATATGAATATGTAAATCCACAAAGAATAGGTTTTTCATTGCCAAAACATAAACGTAAATCAAAAGTACCATAAAAATAATGAAATATATACTTCACTACTCTCAAATTCTATCTACATGGATTAAATAGAAAATTAATTAACAGATTAATGGTATGATCTATATCGGGTCTAGTAAATACCAACACATAAAATAAACAACCAATGACAGATAAATAAAAAATGTATTGAATATCCAATCTCTCTCTTTATTAGTAGACGAAGAATGACTGGTACTAATATTGAAATGTATTGAATATCCTATTTTCATTGTGAATAATTTCAACTTCATACTTCATTCCCAATAAACTAAAACATGAAATTGACTAAAAAAATGAGAATCTATCTTTTAGAATTCAAAGCATAACCCCAAAGATTACATGAGTACTCGTTAATAAGCGTCGAAAAATAAAATATTGCCACTAAAGGTCTCAGATTGAAAATGAAAAAAACCATTAGAATGTACTAAATATTATGCAATGTCACCCATAATGAAGCTGTATAATTTAATAACTAGGAAAGGATATTGTGACAGTAGTTATATTGGACTATTAACTCTCATGAATGATATGATCCTAGAAGATAATGGGATTTCTAGTTGAACATATGATGTTATATGAATGATATGTTAAAATGGTATGATTTATGAAATAAAAATACATTATATTCTCTTTAATTATAACTAGATGAAAACAACTGGGTAAAGATATTAATGATTATTTGGTTCCATTGATTGAATATTTTAAATTATTGTGGGATTTAGGTGTTACGTTTTATAATACATATAGAAACAAAGATTTCACATTGAGATCCATGGTGTACATGACAATAAATGAATTTACAGCTTATAAAAAATTTTCAGGATATATAATTAATGGAAGTCAAGGGTTTCTCATTTGTAGACAAGGTATACAACCAATTTTGATGAAACATTAATTGAATGATATGTCTCTAGGGAATCATAGATTTCTCCCCATCATCATATGTTCTGATCTTAAACCACATCATTCAGTGTCAGTAGAGAAGAACATACAACAACATCTCTACTAATAGGTGATAAATTTTTTGAGAAACTAAAATATATGGAAATTAATTTTGGTAAATATTTTTCAGAAAAATCATAAAAAACATTTTCGAAATATAGACCAGTTTTTTTTAATTACCATACAAGGATTGTTTTTACATCAAAAATTTTCTTTAATATATGAATGTTGAATGAATTTTTATGATGGATTCATTGGTGAGTTACTAAATGCATCGATAAAAAAATGATGGAATTATGGCTAGGTTAGAAATTGTTGACATCAGAATACAATAATATTACTACCAGAGAATGGTGAAAAATTGACTTTTTTCCTTCCATCTGATTAAAACCATTCCATGCAAGAGTCACATCTTTTTTTCAATTTCTTGAATTGTGTAATGGTTCTGGAGGGGTATTTATCAAAAATTAATTATATCATGTCAATGAATGATTTAATTTTAAAGGGTTAGACATGACATGACAATCATGTTTTGATGAAAGATCTATTGCATTTTGCTTTACGTTTCATTTTTTCCATTAATTTAAAAAATAAATTAAAAATGATTCATTTATTTTTGAAATTTATATGTATCAATGTTATAGACTTAGTGAAATTTTCCACTATGTAAAATTAAATTATTGTCATATTATGTGAATTGGAAATGTTCTTTCCATCAAATTTATTTTATATGATCGTTTATTTAATAGTTCCATTGGTAAGAGAGATTAGAATATGTAGGTATGTACATTACAGATGGATGTACCACATTTAATGGTATATGATGATTTTGAATGGTTATATAAAAAATAGAATTCATTCATAAGGTTATATTATAGAGAATTATATTTTTTAGGAATCTATATAATTTTGTACCAACTACCTGTCTAGTGTGGAAATCATTGGTCTACCGAAATCTTATAATAATAGGATTTTTGAGGGTGGAGGAATTTCTGGAATATATGTTGTCACAATCACTATTACAGATTGGGATTAGGGCGACCTTTACATTTTTCAAAACAGTATAGAGGATTCATCATATGTTGAAACCCATTAATAAATTCTGAGATATTTGAATCCATAAAGGAATGAAATATAGATATCAAATACACATAATAAAAAGTTTATAGGATGGTATCGAGGCCATAATTTTAAGGAGTTGGAAGAAAATCTAGATTCAATTTCAGAATGACATCGGTGGATATCTAGAGGACCATCGGTGAATGTATTATCTTATAATGGTTATGTAATTAATGTTTATACATTCAATACAAATGAACAAAATGATGTTAGTCTAATAAAAAATAGTGGAGTTACAATTGAGGTTAAAGTGATGCATCTATATGGTATCATGGATAGAAATCTGATTTATATTAATATGTCATACATTTGGGTCATCATACAAATATAGGAGTTGGATTATACAACAATCAAAATGCTGATTTTTCAATGCAAGTGGGTTCATAATAGGAGCGCTGTTAAAATAGATGATTTGGGATTCGTGAAAGTGGATTTTAGTAAAGAAGGGTTCAAAGACAAACCATTTATAATAGAATCATAGTCAGTAAAAGTATTTTATATTCCAAATCCCAATAACTAAAAGTGGTCAATTGGTCAATTATCACCCAAAATAACTGAAGGGTTAGATGAAAATTCAACTGAGGATGAACCTTCTGTTTGTATGTCACAATCAATTTTTAGTGGTCCCAATATATAAGGGGTATCATATGTCATAGGATACTATAATTATGGGATTTGGATACTCGATAGTGGGGTCAAATACCTTCAACCATTAAAAAAAGCGTTCAATAATATGGTTATATTTTACATTTTAATATTTATTATGTTACCCCATACAATTATTTTTTCACTAATGCATTAATGTTATATAAAATAAATTTTTAACAACTTCTACAAATGCTAGATTCTGCACATGCTGATTTATATAATACTGAAGAACGATAGGTTTCTCAACCATCTAGTTCTCCCAATACCAAGGAACAACAACAATCTAAACATTTTAATGAAACAAATTTAGAGGAATAACATATTTACGATGTTTATCCTTAGTAAATGGTATATGGTGAAGAATCGATGTCCCAGAAAAAACAAAAGTGTCATAGTGTGACGGTGTTAGAAAAAAATACTAAGGATAAAACCAATGACATAAAATTTGACGTTGGATGAAATGTGGATGGATAGCCTGTTAATACTTAAAATTCCATGTTCAGCTGTTTCATTGGGCTCACTACTCGGAAGCACATTCCAATTGATGTAGATTTGTGGCCCATTTTGTTCTGATGATTAAAACACTGACTTGGGTAGATATTAGGGCAAATTATGATATACATTAGATATTTTACTAAATAATTAAATAATGAAACATTGAATTAATCTTAATTATAATATATATAGAGCATTTATAGTAGAAGACTCATGTATGAACAGCTGATAATCCATGAATTGTGGGATGCATTTAATGTCTGTCGTGAGGAGACTACATTTCATTTACATTATGACTGGTAGTGCATTTGTTGATAATACATGAATTAATCACTTTGTATAACACCCCATTATTTTATGGTATGCCTCTATTTAACATTTATCTTCTTCGAATATCTTATGTTAATCAGAACACCAAACATAGAAAATTGGTTAAAAATTATATTTTAATTGTGACCTATTTTTTGGAATGGATGGAATGAAAGGTTTTAAGTAAATTATGAAAATATAGTTTACATATGATTATAAAATGAATAAATTGGTTATAAATTAATTATAAATAAAAATATAAATAGTTGAACATAAATGATGTGTTTTTATAAGAAATTATACTTAGGGACAAAATGGAATTCTATGTAAAATTTATTACTATTATTGAAATTTAGTAATGAAATTTAAATGTTACATATTCAATAAAATATTTTTAAATTCAATAAAAAAGTTTTATAGCCTTAATATTTTAATAAATCCAATTTTATACACAAATATATATATATTATAAAAATATATTTTATAGCCTTTTAATGATCCACATGTCTAAAAACTATATTTTCACAATTCTAACAATTATATAGAAAAAAATTAATTTTGAAAATAATAAATTAATAATTATATTAGGGTGAAATTTTGGTATTTTTATAGAAATATTTATTTTCTAGTGGATAGTAAAAAATCCATATATTTATAAGATTATGATTTTCATTTTTTAATAGCTTATTTATAATTTTAATAGTAACATCACCTAATAAAATGTAAAAAATTTGGGTTTCTTATAAATGAAAATATGATATATTTGTATCTTGGAAAATGTATATAAATGTTTGAAAAAGGATAAATTATGTGTCGGTATTTTGTGAAACAAAAATGTTTATTTAAAATTTTATGATAACTATATTTATTCAAAATAAAATTTATTTTAATAAATTTTTTTATGAATTAATATTTAATTATTTTATTATTATAAGATAATTTAGGATAATTTAATTAATTTTTCAAAGTGTTACAAAATCAGTTATAGTCTTAAAATCTGTATTTTTTTAATAAATTGGGATTTTAATTTAAAATTTAATTTCTCATATTTAAACAATTTATTTTCATAAAATAAATAACATTTTTAATTCGAAATATTATAAAATTGTTACGTTGATTTTTTGGAATGGATTTAGTAAATTATGAAAATATAGTTTAAAAATATTAATAAAATTAATTCAATGGTTACCAATTAATAATAAATGAAAATAAAAACCAAATAAACATAAAGTATGTGTTTTTTAAAATTATAATTATGAGTATAATGGAATTTTATATTAAATTAATAATTATTGTTGAATGATATTATTGAAATTTATATTTTAAATATTCTATAAAATATTTTTAAATTCAATAAATAAATTTAATAACCATAAGATAAGAATAAATCCAATCTTATGCATAAAAGACATATTTTCTAAAAAAATTATTTACCAAATTTTAATGAGGTACTGGTTTAAAATTTATATTTTTAACATTTTAAATAAATTATTGAAAAAAAAACTTCATTTTTAAAATAATAATTTCAAAACTATAATATGGTGAAATTTTGGTATTTTTCTGAAATTTTTATTTTCCCGTGAACAGATATTGTATAAAACTGTCATTTCCATTATATTAATAGTATATTTATGATTTGAATAGTGAACTCACCTAATAAAGTTTAAATAAAATTTCGTTTTCAGATAAATGAAAATATGATATATTAATATCATGGAAAAGTAGACAAATGTTTTAAAAGGATAAATCATGTGTTGGTAATTTTGAGATATAAATATATTTATTTATAATTTTATAATTAAAATAATGATTAAAATAAAATATATTTCCACGAAATATCTTCACGAATTAATATTTTTTATTATTATTATAAGATAATTTTATGACACCTTAGTTAATTTT
Organism: Viscum album; assembly: GCA_963277665.1. Classification (NCBI taxonomy): domain Eukaryota; kingdom Viridiplantae; phylum Streptophyta; class Magnoliopsida; order Santalales; family Viscaceae; genus Viscum; species Viscum album. Next base: position 1,798,041,146 of record OY728140.1, read on the forward strand.
TCAAAAGCGTTCTAAATTCAACTATTATTTTCAAATTTTAAATTTTTGAATAAATGATGATTTTAATTGAAAATTAATATTATCATATTTATGAAATTATTTTCATAAGATGGATTCCATTTTTAAATTATAAGCATCATATAATTTTTAGTCTTAATTTTTTCAATTTTTCTAATATAGTTCAATTTTTTGGAATAGTGAAATACAATTATTTTCGGTATTTTACATTTTAGGAAAATACATGAATTATTGATTTATTTCTGATGTATGGATGAGAAAAGCACTCATTGGTTTGAACTCAACATTATTTATTACTATATTTAGTCACACGAATCATCATTATTCTTAGTCTTGAGCGAATATAATGAACAAATAAATTAAGTAATCCAAGAACACCCCTCTCTTCCACTATAAATTCCACACCTAACCTCCCCTTCTCCTCATTCATCCATAGAATTGAATCTATCCTATATTATGAAAATTTCATCTCCCAAACCTCTCCCCCGCATTCGGCTCTTTATACCGAATTTTCTTTTCCATGTCCCTTAAGGAGGTTCTTAAGGAGGCAACACTCAAGAGGTAAAAACTTATCTCTCTAACTTTTTCTTTCAATTTAATTTCATTTCATATCCTTTCCTCACCTACCTGGTATAAAGATACATGATAACTCTAGTATCTATTATATATTTTAATGCTATTATGTTAATGGTATATCAATCATCAATTCTCGTATCTTCCTCCTTTTATTCTAAAAATGAAAACATTATATGTAAGGTTCTAATTTACTACTTTGATGGATGCAAAGTTCTTGTTATCCAATTCCTCCTTTATGGATGGTAAAAAAACCATTTTTTGTTTAGAAAACATTAATAAATGTAAAATAACTTATTTATTGTTCCAAAATAAATATATATTAATAATATTAATTTATAAGAAATAACTAGTTCAAAATGTTCAAAAAACATAAGAAAATATAAACAATTATCATTCATGTTCTATCTAATAAATCATCCTCATATATGGAAAAAAATTATACATAATACAATTAAATCTTCGTTAATTTCATCAATAATATATAATTTTAATTTTTTATAACTACTCTCATTTTACATTATCATTCATACATGTATTCAAGGGAACTAATCATGAAAACCAATGAAACAGACACTACAGAATGACAAAATTTAACATATTAACTTATGAAAAAATTTATAAAATAATATAATAAAATTTTAATAAATTTAATAAATGTTTAATTAGATCTGAATTAAATTTTTAATTAATATAATAACATTATCTAAGACGTTAAATATAGGTGAAGAACACTTTTGTTCATAATTTAAGGGTTTTCTCATCTCACTTTGGTTCTTGTGAGATGGGCCTTATTTACCAATATTTCATGTGTGTATTGTATGTATACTGACCACTGATGCATCATATCCGAAATCTATTTATCTTCATTTTATTGAATGTATTATTTTATGATAATTAATTTTATGGGGAATATGGTTTGTCTATTTGCAAAGTGCTATGGGAATATCCTCGAACCTTCATTTTCCATTCGGGTGACGCTTTCTCTCACATTTAAAAAATTTAATTTTTCATTATTTTTATATAACTATTATAAATTTATTTTATATTCTCCAAAATAATGTATCCATATCATTTTATTTTTCATTTATTGAGAAATAGATGTTTTATAAGGTTCCCTTATGGATTTCTCCCAATAACCAATCCCGATTAAGGGGCACTTCCCAATTTATTACCCATTTTCAATTATCATCAATAATATATTTTAAGGAACCATTATTATTATAAAATAACTTATTTAATCATAAAAAAATATCTATTTTCATTTTTTGGATTTAAATAATCAATTATAAATTTTTCAATTTTAATGACTCTTTTATATTTTCTCTTAAACTGTACTGATGTGGCCAATTTCTAATGTTTCGTAAAAACTCTTTTTACAATTTTCACATAATTTGGACATCATTTATTCCCCAAAAATTATTTCATTGTCCTTCAAATCTATTTTCTAGTATATATATTTTTATAATCTAATTATATGAAAAATACAAATGATTTTCTAAAAAAAACTCGTATTTCTAAATTAAAAAAAATGTGTATTTGTCACAAAACGTCATCGGTGATTTTATTTGAGTATCTCAATATATTTTGAAACCCTTTGATAAATATTATGCTTAATTGGGATTTATATTTTATGATATCATCTATCATATTTTATTAAATGGTTTATGATCATTTTGACTATGTATGTGCTATCTTGATACCATTCACCACATTACTCAGAATGGTTAGTTATTATTTTTACTGATTGGGGAATGTTATTTACATTTTTGTATATATATTATGTATCTCCGCATTAATTTTAGGAATTAATTGGACTAAGTAATTGATGGGAGGGGGATCTATATCTCGTCAATGCATCGCTGGGTCTCATGAGACAATATATATATGGACTCTGTCAAGACCTTTCCAATTTATTTTCATATATGGATTTGTCTTAGTCCTTAACCATTTATTTTTAGATGTCTTGGTTATGTACTCAACATTATGTTTTAGATTTCCAAAATTTTGTATTCTGTCTTTGTGATATTATTATTTGATAATATATGTGATTATTTGACCTGTAAAATATCATTGGTTAAGATTCATTGCCAAATGATTATTTATATGGCCTTATATATTCATCTTTAATTCCTACCATATTATTCTCAAGATTTTGTTTTGGTGGAATGTATTTTTATTTATTAATCCTACCTTATTATTTATGTTTATTTATGATAGCTTTGACTGTATTGCTTACCATTTCTAAGTATCTGAGATCACCCATATCTTATGTTTTATTTTTCGTTTGGATTCAAATCTTTATAGTATGATTGACATGTTGAGCTAATGTAAAAGAATAGGGATGTTTCAAAAGGATTTTCTATGTTTTATTTCATTTCATGTAATATTGTGACAATTATGTTTGTATATGGTTTTCCAAAGATACTATACTAGTCGGTCCTTTGGGATGTGATTTCATGGATCATATGACAATATAATAATGTAAGACACTAAATCTGAGCTACTGGGGTTAGGGTCTTTATACTTTTAGTAAGATTTTTTAATTGATGAGAAAATAACTGGGAGTTGAAAATAAGCAACAGGCAGAAAAATTAGTGAACCCCTAATGTAAAGCATGGGTGGGGTACACTTCACTTGAAAAAAAATTATATATATTAAATCTACCATAATACATTTTTGTGACATGAAACAATAACATACTTATGCTCCTCTATTTATATGCAGATTTTTGAATCCAACTCTAAATCCATTTCCACACTACATCATGTTCTATAGAAGGCAGAATCTGTAAAAAAAGATGAGATACTAATATATAAAAAACACAAAATGTGTGGGTAACATGTGTAAGTATGATATAATAAAAACAATCATTAAATCTATATAACTTAATAATGATTACTTATTTTCCTATATTTTTTATCTAACTTAGAAACAGGAATCCTCAGTAGTTTTAAAGGATGTATATATACTATTAGTGGCCATAAAATAGCCATTACAGTATAACCACACTAGATGTATAGGTTTTGGGGTGACACCACAATAATATTTTGAGAATAGAAAATAATAGGGGATAAAGATAAAAAAATGAAAGAGATACAATAACGATTATCTTATCTTGAAGGAAAATATCATTGGGCATTTGATTTTTTTATATAATTTTATGGGAAGGAATAAAAGAGAAGAAAGAACTCCGGAAGAACTATAGTATGATGATCCCCAACCCCCACCATCTTTGAGGTGATTCATTCTCCTCAAAGAGCTATCATATATGAGGTATTCAGTATTCTCATTAATGATTTTGTGAAATGTGAATCATAAATACAATGATACCATTCATATATAATGTTATAATAGTTGAAAATTATTGTGATATATATCTATCTACAACTACCCATCACCTCATTGTGAGGGCTATCATGGTCAATATCCAAGAATATGCACTTCAAAATAGACAACTTTCAACAGGTCATGTGACAGTGGGTATTGCCATATCTCATGAGCCAGGTTTTGAGCTACCTATTCCACTTGATGATTCAAATATTCATATGTTTGATCAATCTATTGAATCATTCATAACATGGACATCATATCTATTAAAAAACATTTCGAAAAGAAGGTATTCATTTTAAATTTATTTTCCTTGCAAATCCATTAATAATTAATGAAAGATATCTAAAAAAGTGGATGTTATTACATATTGACAAATAGAGGGGGTGAAAAAAATTCAAATCTAAATGATCTAATGGATTAACTGACAATCAAAAATATCTTCATAAGGAATCTTTACACTTCCCATTCAATTTTTTTATTTACAGACATGGATGGTTTATGTGGATACAAGGTTACAAAATGGAACTAATGTCATAGTTGACTTTAAACAATAAATGTACATAGAATCCATTACGGACATCATTTCTCTTGAGATTGAAAATTAAATGCTCATGTATGACTGGATAAGCGTCTTAGTTGTAAATGTATATATATGGTGTGTTTTGATGATTTATGTTTCCAATAGTCGATCTACTATGTCAATTTTGATTAAATACAATTCCTATTTTTTACAGGTGTCTATATTCATACTTTTTGAAGTGAAAAATCATTGATCATTAATATGGACTCATTATTACTCACATAACTTCTAAACAAAAAACCTCATAGGATTTAGATAAAATTTATGAAATAGTTGAAATGTTAACCATAGTGTTTGAATGAAAACATATGAATGGTAGACTTTTCTAATTACCAATGCTACATGGGTAAAACATTAAACATATTTCATGAAAAATACATTTACAGTGCTTTTATTTCTTATTAATTTTTTTAGGAAACATTGGACACTCATTGCAGTCAATTTGGATACTCTAAATATTTATTTACTTGATTCAGCACATGGATACCCAACAAATTTACCACACATGATGATGTTTTCCAATTTTTTATACACTTAATCCAATGTTTTAGAACCAAAATTCACGTTATGTATTTAATATTATTTTCTATTATATAAAATTATATATATATATATATAATGAAATTTATGGAATGAGTATAGTCTATGTGTACAAGGAGCCTGTCTAATTATATATGTGGACAAGTATTAGGGAGTATATAATAATAATCCACTATCAAAACACATATCAAAACAAATTGCTTATTTTTATCTAGGATTATAAATTGTAAAAAACAAACCAATGTAAAATGTTGTGGTTATTATATTTTTCAATTTTTTTTATAGATATCTTATACCATGGTAAAAATAGCATCCCCGAAGCTGAATTTTCAAAGATAATTAATATTTCATTTAAAATATTTATTAATCCTTTGTGTATTTATATTTTTCTAATACTCCAATGGCTATCTAATGTCATTTTATTCATAAGACGAAATATATTTATTGCTAAATGACTAAGAACCATACAAGGTGTCAGAATGCCAACATATTTCATGATGATGTGACTTTATACTACTTATTTGGTTTCTTTTTTCATCATTGTGTCTACTTTTTTATGTTAATTCTCTCATCATTTTTATATGATACTTATTTTGTTAATTTTCACATAGATCATGATGAAATTAACTCTCTAACGAGGATGATTCACTAATGTACAATGATCATGCATGTTAGGATAAAAATACACAGTGAAATTAGCCATTCCTTAATCTAATACACAGTGTACCTAGTATGACTCAAATTATGTGGTTTCAGTTTAAAATTGAAATTTTATTAATGTATTGTTTCATATATAGGTTTAATTTAATTATTTATAGTATTACTAACATGTTAATTATTTTATTACATAGACAGATTATATTTCTCAAATTGAGGTGGTATGTTTGATGCTTCTGTTGCTCATGAGAGATTGGACTTAAAGGTTACAACTAAGATAATGGAAAAAATTAGGTTAATAATATATACATACATCATGAAAAGGGTACTTCCTACTACTTATTTGGTTAATTTTTTCGCCATTTTATCCGCTATTTTATAGTTAATTTCTTTTTCATTTTTATCTAATAATTATTATTATTTTCACAGAAAATCTAGACAGTTATATTTTTCTTTGAATAATCTACAACAATCCAAAAAATAGGTAACATGGTGATTTTGGAAGTGGTGTTTCAGGAAGCATGGGGTGTCCCCTTCTATCCCAATGGAACATTATCTCTCTTTTTCAGATTTTTTCAGATAGTTTAATGTAAAACAAACATCACGTAGTCCATCAGCCTCACCTCAATCTGATACACATTGTTCTTAGGATGACTCAAACTTTATGTTTTTAGTTTATAATATACATTTTAGTTATTACAGAAATAACATACATGATACTAATAAAACACATTTAGATTATTTTTATACTTTAGTAAAATTATCTTTAAGTCATTTGTAACATGTTTGAATAATACACACATCAATCAGACACACATTGTGACCGGTATGACTCAAAGTGTGTCTTTTTATTTAAAATTAACATTAATTATAGAAAAAAAACAGAATTTACGTACTCAAACACAAGAAAAATAATTCATGTTATTTTTATGATATATGAAAATGAACCATGATTTTTTTTTTTGAAATTTAGTAATTTATCTTACCTCAATTTGAAGCATGGTGTGACCAATATGACTCCAAATGTGTCTTATTATTTAAATTTGAAATAAATATTCTTAAAAATTAAAACTGATGTAATTAAAACCAAGTAAATGCATTGATATTATTTGAATACTTTAGTACAATGATTCATATGTGATTTGTGATGTGTAAGAATAATCTACACTTTAATCTAATATATGGTATTCCTAGTATGACTCAAAGTGTATCTTTTTATTTATAATTTCTATTAATTAAAGTAAAAAAGATATGTGGCCTACTCAAAATTGATAAAAATAATTTGTATTTTTTGGAACATTATGAAAACAATACTTAAAACATTTCATATATATAGGAATCATATTTACCTCAATCCAATACACGGTGTTCCTGGTATAACTCAAATTGTCTGTTACATGTTTAAAATTGACATTTTAGATCCAGAATGGTTTCACTCAGTGAAAACCAAGAGAATATGATCCAATTGTATTTATAATTTAGGAAAATTATTCATAAGTAATTTTAGATATGTATTAATTAATCTCACATCAAACTGACAAATGATGTGACCGGTATGACTAAAATTGTGTGTTTTTAGTTGAAAATTACATTTTAGTAAAAATACAAGTGACTTAATGGATAATGAGTAAACACATTAATATTATTTTGTTACATTAATAAAATGATTCATAATTTATTTTGTGACTTATAGTAATTATCCTCACCTTAATCTGATACATTTTGTTACCTATATTAATCCATGTGTATATTTTTCATTATAATGGATATTAATTTTAGTAAAAATGAAATGTGACACTATCAAAACTAAAAATACTCATTTGGGGTATTTTAATAATTTAATAAAATTATCCATATGTAATATTTTTGTTGAGGAATAAACCACACCTCAATTTGATACATAGTGATCCCAGTGGGACTCAAAGTACCTCTTATCATTTTATAATTGATATTTTTATTTAAAAAGTGTCACTAACTGAAAGTTGAGAAAAATAACTATGATTTTTTTAACAACATAGTAAAATAATTCATAAGTCATTTTTAATGTGTAGGAATTTGTCTTAAGTAAAACCAACCCCAGATGTGACCGATATGACTCAATGTTCGTATTTCATTTTTAAATGACATTTTAATAAAATACACAAGTGACATAACTAAAACTTAGAAAAACATTCTTATAATTTTGATAATTTTTCAAAATGATCCATATGTCATTCTTGATGTGTATAAATCATAAAAAACTCATTTTGATGCACAGTGTGACTAGAATGACTCCAAGTGTTCCTTTTTATTTAAAATTTATATTTATTTTAGTACAAAGGACATGTGACATACTAAAAACTGATCAAATTCTTTTGAATGTTTTTAATACTATATTAAATGACCCATAAGTTATTTTTGATTTGTAGGAATCACACACACCTTAATATGGGACACAATGTACCTGTATGACTCAAAGTGTTCATTATGAGTTTAAAATTAACATTTTAGTTTATAAAGTGTTCCACTAACTGAGAATAGTGTAAACATGATCTGATTGTCTTGATAATAAAATAAAATGATTTATAAGTAATTTTTTTGTGTATAAATTAGTATCACATCAAACTAAGATGTGATGTGACTCATATGACTCAATGTGTCTGTTTCCAGTTTGAAATGAAATTATAGTAAAAAAATGTGACATACTCAATACTAAGAAAAAACATTTGTATTGTTTTGATACCTTTGTAAAATCATCCTTTTGACATTTTTTAAGTGTATGAATTAGCATCACCTCAATATGACACCAAATGTGAGTGGTATGACACCAAGTGTGTCTATTTTTTAATATTGACATTAATTTTAGTAAAACGGACAAGTGACATAATCAAAACCAAGAAAACACATTTGGATTGTTTTGATAATTTAGAAAAATGATACATAAGTCATTTTAAATGTATAGAAAACACCTAAATCTTTTTCCATTACAATGTGTGTCTGATTCAACTCAAAGTTTCTATCATTGGCCTAAAATTTACATTTTAGTTCAAAAAATTTTCTTGTCACTAAAAACTAAGAAAAAGATCTCCAATTGACATGATAATTTAGTGATATGATTCATAATTAATTTTTTATTTGTAGGAATCGTCCACACTTAAAAATAATCATGATGTGTCTTGTATGACTCAAAGTTTGTGTTTGTATATTAAAATGAAATTTTAGTAAAAAAGATAAGTGACATACTCAAAACTAAGAAAAAACATTTGGATTATTTTGATAATTTAGTAAAATGATCCATAAGTATTTTTAACATGTATGTATCAACCACACCTCAATACGATGCATGGTGTGACTTGTATGACTCCACATGTGTCTTTTTATTTTAAATTGATATTAATTTTAGTAAAAAATGAAGGTGGCATACTTAAAACTATTAGAAGACATTTATATTATTTTTATACGTTATTATAATTATCCATAAGTAATTTGTGACATTTATGAATCAATCACACTTTAAACCTACACACGGTTTGACCTGTATTACTCCAATTGTGCCTTATTACATAAAATTGACATTAATTTTAATAAAAAGGATAAGATACATACTCAAGACCATGAGAAAACATTAATATTGTTTTGATTCATTAGGAAAAAATCTATAAGGCATTTTTCATATTTATTATTAAGTCACACCACAATTTGATACACCACGAGTCATGTATGACTCAAATTTTTTATTAATAGTTTAAAATTGACATTTTAGTTTAAAATTTCTATCACACACTAAAAACAAAGAAAATACACTCTAATTGTCTTTATAATTTTGGAAAATATTTAATAAGTCGATTCTGACATGTTGGAATTAGTCTAATATCAAACCAACACATGATTTGATCTGTATAACCCAAAGTGTGTGTTTTTAGTTTAAAATGACATTTTAGTAAAAAAACAGAAGTGACATAATCACAACTGAGAAAATGAATTCATAATGTTTTTATAATTTATTACAACTATCTATAAGACACTTGAGATGTGTAGGTATTAACCGCACATCAATCTGACCCATTGTCTGGTCGGCATGACTATAAGTGTTTTTTTATTTAAAATTGACATTTTAGTAAAAAAACCCATGTTGCATACTCCAAAATAAGAAAAATCATGATGATTTTTTTGAATCATTAAGACAATGATCCATAAGTCATTTGTGATGTGTAAGAACCACTCACACCTTAATCTGATATATGATGTTCTGGATGTGACTCAAAGTGTATGTTGTCATACCAAAATTGACAGTTTAGTTCAAAACATGTTTCACTCACTAAAAATCAAGAAAATTCACTCATATTTCCTTGATACATTAGGGAAATTATTCATAAGTAATTTGTGACATGAATGAATTGATGTCATATCAAACTGACACGTGATGTGACCAGTATATCTCAAACTGCGTGTTTAAAGTTTAAAATGGAATTTTAATAGAAAATATTCGATACACACTCAAAAGTGAAAAGAAATATTTGGATTGTTTTGATAATTTTTTATAATTGCCCATGTTTTGAGATAAGGTATAATTCCAAAGGAAATTAAATTTTGGAATTTATTGAATGTGATGTTAATTAAACCGAGCATTATAACATAATTTAAGGAGTTGTAACACTCTAATTTGTTGTCTTTAGACTTGAATAATGGCCAGAGGGTTCTATTGGAAGTCTCATAGAGTTTCGAGAGCGTTGGGCTAAGAAAAATTATTTTTGGGAAGGATTGGTAAGGGAGAATAAATTTTATGAAAACATGTGGCCCACTAGGGAAAACTGTGTCGCTGCTACAGATGAGCAGAAGTGACTTTCTTGGGATGTGCACTATTTCTCAAACCATGCACCTAGCCCACATTATTTGTTACATTTGGATAGTGTGTATTCATTATTCATTACATGGTAGTTGCGAGGTTGGTAAAACCATGCGGGACAACTGTGCGTGGTTAGGGTTCGATGGTAGTAGGAGTTGCACCATTGGCACAGGGTTTTGCAAACCATGCAGCAAAACCGTGCGACCCGGTTTGGTGAGTGAATTACCATTTTTACCATAATGAGTTTAAATCCAAATTCCTTCTATTTTTTTCTTATCCATCCATGTGAGGCTCCTCCCATGTTTTGTGGGTTTATCCTCCTTCCTCTACAAGGGATGATGATATCTCATAGATCTGATGGTTGATTTGAACATTATTTGTCATGTTGCATCAGCGTAGGTAATCTATCAAATCATCTTCCTTCAATTATATGATTCTATTTTAATTAGTTTCACTGTTTTGGTGTCAGTTCATTTTCCATATTTTCAAGGAAAACACCATGTTCATTGATTTAATCCAAACCAGACTGAATCATGTCTTGAGATTCAATTAGTATAGCATGATAAGTACAAGTTCAGTGGTCTAGGGAATTTTTCACATGTTTTAATTTAATTATAAATATTTCATTTTCTCCCTACATCATCCCTTTACACATGTTTTCTTATAATTGGTTCCTTCATTTTAAATTGTTATAAGATCTTTATATTTCTCTCAATGAACATTTTTTAATGTTTTGAGGATACCAACCTCAATCCAAAATACCCCTTGTGTGTTCTAGTTTATAGTTCCACTTAATAATTGAATGATTCAATGCCCAAAATTCATTCTAATAATTCAGTATTGATTATTAATTGAATTTCCCTTTGAATACATTTTCCTAATTGAAAATGGAACTTTGTAAGTTCAATTTTGATCCTTGAATTTTTCTTTCTATGTATGGTGGATTCTAAAATGTTTATTTAGATAATTTAAATTGTTATTCCCAAATGTGATTCTTAGTTATGATTAAATTAATTTTTTATTACCAATGTCATGTTTTTATAATAAAATCCCTCAGAATAAGTTATTTGTCTTCAAGACTAAAAATTTATGACTCGTTATCTAATACATTATTGACTTAAATTTTTTTGGGTTTCTATATGATTTCATTTCATTGTATTATATATGGTTTGTTTACTATATGGCCACATTTTATGTTAAAAATTTATTTTAACTCTTCCTGTGTAAAAGTATATTAATCCAAAGAACCTCCTAATTTAATGTCCCAACATATTAAATGAATTTCCATGTTTCAAATGGATTAATTGTAATGCAATTACTTTATTAGATTGATCAAATGGAATTAATTCCAAAAATTAATTTTAAATGTTCTAAATGTTATAACATGATGATATTTAATGGAATGATTAATGATTTTTTTATCTCTTTACTAAATTGAATGTTATAAATGAACTGAATTGTGAAGGGTGGTAAGGTCACACCGATCATTGCACACTCAGTATAAGATATAATATAAATTTTATGCCCCTATTTACATTGGTCTTTTGGATTACCTTTAGTGGTAATTCTTCATTATTATTAAATATGATTTCACCATGACAAAAGGTATGGATTGAAGTTACGGGTTCGCTTTAGAATGGAAGTATCATACTCTATTACATCGGGTGTTGATCATGATGTCTCACACCATTGACACTATTTGAAAGCTGGGCATGACACACAATGTCTCTTGTATTGATTATGGACATGAAATCACACTCACTATCTCGAGTGACAAGAATAATTTCTCCCATTTATTATGAGATGTAGATAATGTACCAAGTTTATTGAGCTTTTAGGGACAATTATACTGGTTATGGATGAATTACATATGCCTTGGTCTAGCCAGCACATAGTATTCCAATCATATGGACACTTACATCTGCACATACTTCATGCATATAGGTGTATGCAATATATAACTATAATATATATATATATATATATATTATTACTATATAAATATTTGTTTATCAGAAACTTATTTCATCCATGAGACTATGTAGGTATAGTCGGTCAAGTGACTTATTGAAACCTGAGCTGACCATTATTTATTTATTTTATTTTATTTATTAAGTAGTTTTTGATATTCTATTTACTTACACACTACTTTACTTTATATTCACTGAATGTATTTAGCTATAGACACCAATTTTTGTGGCCTACAATATTTTATCTCACACCTTACTAAGGCCACCATTACACTAGTGTACCTGATCAGATATCATGTTTATAGGACCCTAGATTATTACTTAAGCTGTGATGCTTTTACCTAGGAATTAGGAGAACAAGACTAAACTATAGTTAAGGATACTCATGGAGATCACCATTGGGAATTTTATTTCTTTTTTTATTTATGTATTTTTTTCATCACACTTCCTATCATATTTATAGTTTTTATTTTATGAATCATCAAATGACCTGAATTCATTTTTATATTCATGTTGGGATCTTCTTTCCTGATGATAATACCCTTCCACTGCTCTATATTTCTCTTATTACTAAATTCATTGTTTTCTAGTACTTATTTTATGATATACCATTGTGCTACTCTGATCACGAGTGAATAGTATCTCCACTATAACCTCCATATATCCTCACTGTTAGTCAGCCACCTCTAGAATACGGGAAGGCACGCTTGAGGCTATGTGACCCACCAGTCCAGTTACTGGGTTAGTGGTCAGTCAGGATCCGATGTTACAAAGTTGTATCAGGGCCTTCAATTCTTTTGTATTACTATTTGGTTTGGTATACATGATTCTAGGAATGTGTCTAGTATTGATCACCCCACCCATATGGTAATGTCCAAGTGGTTTGGTCTAGGATTGTGGTTCTAGATTTTTACTATCAAAATTTTTTATGATTTCCTCTAGAGTGATTGATGTACAATATGTTGCTTGTTAATTTAAAAAATCTATTTTAGTTTTTCCATTTTCCTGTTATGGAAATGAAGTATAATTAATGAATCATTATAGGTACATGGAAATTCACATGTCTTGCTTATACCATGATATGTAGTTACATTTGTTGGATACCTATTGATTATGATGATGTGACTTGTGTGATTATTAGATATTATTTTATATACCATGTTAGGTGTATTATTTATTTTCATATCTTTATACCTATATAGGTGTTAATTTAGCATTCCTATTTATATAACATGATTGGGTTATTTATTTAGAGATTTAATTTTCATATGTGATAAGTGAATTATATTCCATGCTTTCAATTTATTTAGCATGTATTTCCTATGTATCATGATTTTGTGCTTATTAGTACGTTTCTCTATGTTAATTTCTTGTGAAAACAACCCTAGTTTTGTTTTTAAAATATAATTGGTTTCATGGGTGGAATGTATTAATCGCGATTAAATGTGATCCAGTTTTCAATTGTATGGTGTATGTGTTCCTTAAAATTGAGAATATGTGACTTCTGTATTCAAACAATCTTTTGAGATTTTACATTTAGAGAAACAGATAGACCATTGTTAAAATATAAGAGTTTTTAATATCAAATTTTATTATGAATTTTTCATAGTTAATGGCAGCTATATTTCAATATGTTATGTTTATGGGCACTTTATATATTGGGAAAGGGAGACCCATATAATTGAACCATTATACATGTCCATGTTATATTTTTAAATAATTATAAATATAGAGGTGTACAATTTTCATAAAAAATGAATTGGTTAAATTCTGAAATCAGAACTTAACCCAGGTATGTTAGTTGGTGTATATTTCTTATGAGAAAACCCATTACAGGTGTTTTGAAACTTTTTAATGTTAAATAGATGTCATTGGGTTACATTTTGATGATCCCAAGTTGGCTTAGCGGGGCCCTTGTCGGTCACCTTATAATTTACCAATTACATTTGTCTTATAATTGGTACTTGATGCACTATTTTATATATTTTAAGTGTATAAATATTTATTTTGAATCAATGTAATAACATAAAATGGAACCTGAATTTATTTACTTTGTTCAAGCCCCAATGTGCATACTGTTTATGCTTCTCGTTGAGTTACCTTGTAATGGAAACATGAGTATTTTCCATAGAAATTTTTTCCTTTTTAGTATCATTTCAAATGATTGGTGTAGGGACTGGTGTATTTTTTTGGCCTAACCTAGTGGTAATCTTTATTCTTATTCTCTTATAAAGGGGGATCATGGAGTAGAGAAAACCCGTAGATCCTAAGTGCCTTTCTTATTCCATTAGTTTTTAGATTGTTACTGTCATTCGAGTGTCTTTGTCCCTAGTAGGACACATAGATTTTGAATGAAACACTTGTTTGGATTTGAGGTCATAGTATCATTTACTCTTGTTGCAGGCATGAGCCTTCTGTACTACTTGGTTATAGTAGGTTATACATGCCTAGGTCATGGTCATTCGCTTAATAGGCCTAGTGACCCTCTCTTCTTCCTCAGTGATAGGCGACATTGTGTGTCATCATCCGAGTTACTAGTTGTATGAAGCAATATGAATCTTGACTAAATATCATGTATGGACCTCCTTATATATGGATTCCTAAGGCACATAACCTATGGATAGTATCAAAGATATTTTTCCATGCTTCAGAATCCTCGGGGTAGTGTGCATCTATATACATAGTACTCGTCGTGTTTCTAAATGATGTAACAAATTGGATGAGTTTGGAGGAATCATTGAGCCATGAGTATTAAGTATGTTCTTATGTCATCTATAGGGAAGTGTGATAGGGGATTTAAAGGAATCACGTCTTACCAATGCATAGGATGATGTTCCATAATGAATGGGTGTTTTCACACACCATCCAGGTTGGTTTTGGCTTCCATGCAAAATGAAGACATTTATGAGAATGCCTCTAATATGTATCATGAATTCTCTTAAGGTGAATCTCATATAGCATGATTATGAGAAACATGTCTATCTCATATTTCATCATCTGGTAAACTCTTAAGGTGGAGAGCATCACTTCAGTTTTGGTAAACGTTCCCTTACATGTAGATGGAGAATAACCAAGGACGACCATATAGAAATTGATAGACCTTCTATAATTCCCTTGAGGCTTGAAAGTCTAGAATCGGGTCTGTGAATACTTTACAGCATGACGATGATGTGGTTGGATGAATATGAAATAATTGATAAAAATCAATTGTCAGGGATGGTTTTCAGCGGTAAAGATGATAGATCACAAGATGACTTGGGTGGTAAAGGAATTGTGATAAATTAATGGTGATGAATCGGTAGCTGAAGCCATGATTCTTGTAATAAGTCAACCATTTGAGGTTAGATCTATTAATTCCTATTTTTGGATATGTTTTATTGGAAAACATACTAAGAAATTTTTCTGGAATGTTATTGAAATGTCTCTAATCTTCTGGTAATATTTGATACACTCATAGTGTACTCTTTCTTAGAGACGTGCATGTCCCCTATGTTGAAATAATCCTTAATTCACTAAGAGGGCATCAATTTTACACCAAGCTAAATTTTTATGAATTTCCTCCTATTTTAGTAAAAAGGATTTATCTAGTTTGCATGTTGGATTCACAGTTCTTATCAAGGAATGGTTATACCTGATTAAAACATGGGTTTTTGTATAGGAATTCTTTGGACAGAGTCTTGGACACCATCCATTTTCCTTTGATTTGACCGCCAGGAGGATGAGGCATTAGCATCATTCAATAATCTAGCATGGACTTCTTGTCTTGGTATCAGAGTCTCACTTGTAATCATGGAGTATGGAATACCTTGGGTTATTTCATTGGAATCTAGTGTAATGAATATAGGTTTATCGCACACATGTTTTCAGAATTAGAGGTTATTATTAAAGGGTGTTTTTTTCATGACCATACCCATGCTAAGGCTCGAGTCGCAACTACCCCAAGCTCGCCTTCATAGGCTATGGGGTGGGGACAAGCACCGAAGAAACAACAACTCGGGGAGACTTTTTTCTAAGTACCTATACACCCGAACACATCCAACACAATGAAAAATTGTATAGTTAAAGGAAATAAAAGATACAACACCACTATAAACAAACTAAACATGTATGGACTTCTAAACTGTATAATAAAGGTAATGTAGAATGAATGTAAAAGGGGAAAAAATATTCCTAACCAGAAAAAATCCCCAACCTGGAAGAAATTGGAAAAGTAAAATACATGGCCGATACGGGCTCCTGGATCCCATGATACGACCACTATACGCTATCCAAGCACCCATATCGATAAGCTCCTCTAAAGTCACGATCAACCTGTCTATCGTTTGGACAAGGCATAATACGTTTGTGAAAATCCTATGTAGTGGTGAGTGTAAACATACTCTGTATGATGCCCTGAAATATGAAGGGGAGAATTAAGAGATATAATTGAAAAGAAAAACAATATATATGATAATGTATAATGGAAGAGTGCAGCTCATTCCAACAACCGAGTGAAGTATGATAATCTAAACACAAGGAGCTAGAAATAGTGAGATGGTGAACTTCTTGTATAGTAGTTTCTACCTATATTAGGAGTGTAGACTCATCCAATCATCAAAATATATTCATGAAAACCACATGGTATACCCCTAATGTCTTCACCACTCACGGAAGGAGAGTAACCAAAACCTAAAAAGTGGGTACTGAAATGGGATATATATATATATATATATATATATGCGTGTGTGTGTGTGTGTTTGTGTGTGTGTGTGTGCATTGATTCAAATAAACCCAAATGAGGGAGATTGAGGGGATATATATCTCATAACATAGCCCAAAAAAGTAGTCTCCAATAGTTCCAAGAGTATCCATCAATGATGCACAACATCTCCCACATCTTCCCTAAAAACTCAAGTCAAAGGGGATCAATCACCACACATTGATACTATCTACTTTGGGTGGCACTGACTCACCCACATGATTTTTTGGTTGTGCCACAAAGACATTTCTTAGTGGTTAAAGCATCCCATCTCATGAGTCCAAGGGTATGTCAAACCAGATCTTGTCACGAATTTGTTGCTGGATAGTGAAAACATGAAGTAGGGGACCCGCACCCAAGTGCATTAGGGGGATCCACTCTAGTAGTAGTCATGGATATCCCGCACTCTAGTGCATCAGGGGGGTTCAACTATCATAGTAGTCATAGTGGAATAATACCCTAGTGCGTCGGGGGGATCCACTCAAATAGTATTAATAGAGGACTCGTGCCCTAGTGGATCAGGGGGGTTCCACTCTAATGGTCATGGACCACCTCCTTGATATCATAATGGGATTAAAATCTATGTCATAAAGGACCCGCGTCCTATATGGTAGGTGAGTTTCACTCAAAAGAAACATTATTGAATATTCACCCATGTCGATGGGGGGTTCTACTATGATATCTTCAAGGATGTGAACCCTAATCTATTAGGGGAGTTCCAACCTAAAATCTCTGTTATTCGTGCATGAACACTACGGTCATCGAACACCACCTGAGTAAGTTTCGTGCTCATATTACATTGCATCATACATTGAAACCCACATTTGAGTTCCCAATCTTTCTCTATTTAGAAAAACACACTGGATATTCCATTTACTCACCTAAATTGTTCAATAGTTGAAAATGGTTCTTTTTAGTGCAGCATGCCTGAATGGTACTTTATGGATGCCACACCTCAGTACCAAATTATAAATTCCCATAATAGCCTCAAAATATCATCCTCAAAAGTAGGAAAATACTTTTATAGAGGAACATCAATTGGAATCTCCTTTTAGAAGCTTTGAAAATTTGAACCTCATACTCGAAGATCTATCGGGACCCACGACTGACCAACTGTGGATCGACCACTGCAGTCTGTCCACTTGTTGCACCAACCAGCTACCATGTTTCACCTCATAGGATGATCCATGGTTGCTACACCCATAGAAGCTTAAGCTGTTGTGGCTCCACAGTCAACAACCACAGTCGACTGCCTGAGACCAGCTGTGGTTACATGCCCCATGACTGCTCGAGCTGTCGCAACCTCATGTTCAACTATAGTCTCACATTCCCCATGTCTCGCCATGTCTGATTTGGGTCTGGACTAAGATTTCCTAGATCTATCCTGCTTGCCCTACATGGGCCCATCCCACCTGGCTCGGCCTTTGTGGCACCTCTGGGCCATCCCCAACTGCCGCCCGATCTAACGGCTTCCTGCCACCCACACAAAGGGGCGTCTTCATGCATTTCCATATTGGTGGTCCCTTTCACAGACCACCATACCACCTCCAATGCAAAAATATTGATACGAATGCAGTTCTTGAATCCTTGTACAATGATCTACACAGATCTATGCCCTACTCGATGATTATTTGTTACTTCGATGTGCCCATAAGTTAACAAGTAAGAATACCTGAATAATGAAGGGAATAAGATCAATCAATCGATAGACATATTAGTTTGGCCATGGAAGTTTATTTCCAAATAAGTGACATCGACATTGAAACAATTTTTGTACTTCTATAACGGGGAAAGGAATCCAATGGAAGAATCGTACCTCGATTTTGATCTGTTCTTTGTTGATGAATACGCTTGCCTATGATCATTTTGATCCGTCGAAGCATCGTTGTTGAATCACAAAATGGAGGAGAGGAGGAGATATTTCCTCTGGTGGAAGGGTTATGATGAAAACCTAACTAGGAACTCATAATGTTCAATTTATATTTGGTCATGGAATATCAAAACTACACCAGCCAATGGTCGCATGATTTTAACATCCCGCACCCTCTCACAATAGGACACGCTTAGGGAAATCACTACATTATAAACTCAATGATGGTATTGGATTTCCAATTCAAGCCCTCATTCAAGAGTTATTCGAATAAACCTCCAAAATAAAATAAAATAATTTAATTATTTTATTTACGTTTATATCCTCAGTGACATTTTCTACAGAAGACTCTTACCAATAAAGGATATACCTCCCCATTGGTAAAAAGCCTCGTTCCGAACTAAACTTCCCACTCAAATTTCTGATCTAGGCTATCACTTAATATATCTCAGGTTTTCATCATGTGCATTATATAAAATATACATAATCTATTTATAAAATTAATTTCCAGTACACTGGGTCTCAGAATCGCACGCCGTCTGGGAACCTAGCTTGGGAAATATATATATATATATATTTCAAAGTCTTATAAGGAAATAAAACAGGTCACTATAGATGTTTCCAATGCGATGGTTCTGGGACACTCCCTTGTTCTGTTGAGACATGAAATATTAAATCGTCAAGTGATGGTTTGAGAATGGAACGTCATCGGATGTTTGGTGTGGAATTTTAAGAATGGGCTCACAATTAATGAAATATCCCATATGAGAAGGCTATGTGGTTCCATAAAATCTGTCCATCCATCTAAGCTGGGCATTTTTAGTACAGTTGGTGAAGAATTGTTTTTGGAATGTCATCATGTGAAGACAAGTGCGGTATGCATCGACTGAGAATTTTTATGAAAACACATCATGACCTGGATAAATGTGGTTAGTGAGGAATTGACCATTTGACCAAGTAAAAATCATGCTAGGATCATTGTTTGGATTCTTCAGGCATTCTTTGTATAAAATTCTGCCAGTGGAGGTACTGTGGTATGTAATTTGCAACTTTTTATATCAAAACCATTAGCGGGGAGCACTATCGGAAAGATGTTTAAAGAGAGAACAACATGATCATGTATCTAGATAAATGATCATTTTTAATAATTGTTTATGTGTTTCAACTAGAAAATGAGTTTTGGATTGGGTTCTGACATCTAAAGTGTCTTATTCTTCAGAGATGCATGGAGGTGCATTGGACGTTTGAATATTCAATAGACCATTTGAACAGGGCTTCACGACCCTTGTAGGATGGTTGATGATTTTTTTGTTTCTCCATGGCTTCTTGAGGATGATAAGTTCTAATTTTGGCAGGTTTTAATGACCCATGTTTTGAGACAATAGGGAATTCCCGGAGAATTTGAATTTTTCTGTCTAGTGAAAGGTTCGTTCTTTGAAAGAGAATCAGAACGAAATTCAAAGAGTTGGAACACTCTAACGTGTTCTTTTTAGGCTTGGTTAATGGATCAAGGGTTCCTTAAGAGTCTTTTTTAGTTTAGAGAGCACAGGTCTCAAAAGACTCATGTTTGAGAGGGACTTGTAAGGGTTAATGGTTTGTTTTGTGCCATTGGGGTAGTGTGTATGCAATATTCATCACAGGGTTGGTGCACGGATGGTCAAACCATGTAGGCAAACTATGTGGGGTCATGGTTCCTAATTAGTGGGAGCTGCAAGGTTAGCACAGAGTTTGGAAAACTGTGTGCCCTTGTTTTGATGGTGAATTACTGTTTCCCTTTGTGATTTTTAAATCCCTCTTCCTTCTATTTTTTTTCTTCTATAGCCAAGTGAGGCATCTCCCATGCATCGTGGGTTCCTCTACATTTTTGCATTAAGGTTGATGATATCTCTTTTATCTGATATTTTATTGAACTCCTTTTATCATGTTTCATCCACATCACAAATCTCTCAAATCCACTTCCTTCTTTTCTATGTTTCTCTTCTTATCTTTTTCTCTATTTTGGTGTGAGAACATTTTCCTTATTTTTAGGGAAAATATCTACTTTTTGGATTTATTCCAATCCGAACCAAATCAAAAAATGATATTTGATTAGTAGATAATCCTAAGTACTAGTTAGGTGGTATATGGATATTTCAACAAGTTTTTATTAAATTATAAATATTTCTTTTGTTCCACACATCATCCCTTTCCACACATTTCCATATAATTTGTTCCTTCATTTTCAATTGGTATACATGCCTTGTATTACTCATGATGAATGTTGTGTAGTGTTTTGAGGATACCATTCTCGATCATGGACACCCCTTGGGTGTTATAGTTTATATTTCCCCTTAAGAATAAAATGATTAAAATCTTGGCATGCCATGTAAGAGATCAGCATGTATTATTAATTGAATTTCACAGTGTATAGTTTTTCCCAATTGAAAAGGGAACCTTCTATGTTCTGTGTTGAACCTTGTATTTGTATTGCTATATATGGTGTCTTCATAAATTTTTCTATTTATATTTTGAATTAGTATTCGTGGATGTGATGTATAGTTATGATTAAATTAATTGTTCGATTAAAATTATCATGTTTTTATAATAAAACACCATCGATGAGGTGTGTTGTCTTCAAAACTAAAAAGTGATGACTAGTTATCTAAAACATGCTTGAACTAAATGGATTGGTGTTTCTATGTTCTTAGATGTCATTGTTTGATATAATTCATGTTTAATACATAGCCCATTTTATGGTATAAATGGATTTTCTCTCCTCCAGTATAAATGTTTATTCATCAAAGAAACCTCCTTAGTACTTGGACAGACATATTAAATGAATTTCCATGTTTCAAATGGATTAAATGGGATGTAATAAATATATTGGCTTGAAATGATGGAATTCCTTCCAAAAATGATTTTTAAATATCGTAAATGGCATGACTTTATAATATTGAATAAAATGCTTCATGATGGTTAACATGTCATAGATGAATTAAATGTTATAAATAAAACGAATTCTGAAGTGTGGAGAGGACATGCTGATCAATGCATGATTACTACATGATTTAATTAAAATGTGGTGCCCTTATTTATATTAAGCCAATGAACAAGAGGTAATTCATCTTTATTATTAAATATGATTACGATTTGATATAGGTTGTGGAAGGATGGTAATGGTTTTTTGAGCAAGGAGGTATCATTCTCCCTTACTTTAGGTGTTGAGCAGGATGACTCACACCATTGTTAGCATTTGGACAGTGGGCTTGACGCACCACATCCCTTGTATATAGTGATAACATGAAGACACACTAACCATCTCGAGTGATGAGCAATACATCTCCCACTCATTATGATATGTTGGTAATGTACTATTTTTCATGAGTTTATATGCCTGTTTGGATTGGTTATGGAAGACTGAGTTGTTGGGGTGCCTCCTCATCTGGCCCCGATATATATTTTATATCTCTCCTGAGATATATTTGATATTATTGATGAGATATAAATGATATATTTGATTATATTTATTTGATATATTTGAAGAGATTTGAGATATAATTCAAGTGAGGGATGAGATATCATTTTTGTACCCTCATTTAAATATGATTCATGTGACTCTTCTCTCTTCAATTGTTGGAAGCAGTGTAGTTGCGTTTTCAAGGAGTACTTTTCAAATCTGCAGCCGGTGAACTACTCTGATATAATCAGCTTTCATCTGTAGTGGTTTTTGATCTATTCTCTATGCTTTTTCATATGTACTTTTGTTTAGACATCGATCTTTATCTTTCAAAATCAGATCTATTTTGGTTTATTAAGCAGAATGCATTCTTCATTTCAGGCTACATTCGGACTCTATATGTCCTCCATCATTGATCCATTATTTTTCAAAGTATTACTTTTGAGATCCCTTACTTTTTGGGGGAGTCTCTACCATGTACATAACTATTTTAGTAGATCCCTCTTTTTGGACTAGGTCCTGTGGTTTTACCCTTTTGGGTTTTCCATGAAAAAATTTATAGTGTCAACATTATATTTTGTACATATTTTTGTAGCTACACATCCACTATTTGAGGGATTTATTTTTACGCTACATGTTCACTTTTCTATTTTTTTGTGCATTCATCAATTTCCATATTTCTCAACATCTTGTATTTGAGTGTTTGGTTTTTATTTTATATAAAATATGGTATCCAATTGTAGTCAGATGATTTCATTGAATGGTAACAATTACCATATCTGGAAACTTAAAATGAAGGATCTTCATTTTGTCAAGCGAATGCATCGTCAGGTGTTTTGTACCTAGAAGCTAGAGATGATGTCAAGTGAAAAATGGTAATTCAATCATGAGATGGTTTGTGGATTCATTCGTAAATGGGTCTAAGAAGACATGATGAACCAAATTGTCAACATCTCTCATACCATAACATTGTGGGAGAAGCTTGAGACTGCCTTTGCTTCCATGACAGGAAACAATAAGTGGTTTCTTCTCAAAAAAATAATAAACTTCAAGTCCAAATAACGTCAATATATTTCTTATTATTTATGTGAATGTCAAGGATGTTTTAATCATTTGTCTATCATGGGTATCAATTTTTAAGATGAGGTTTTATTTCTTATATTTCTTGACAGTTCAGCCAAATATTTGTAGAATTTAGATGTTATATTAACCAGTTCTGCTTCTAATGGTGCTGTGACATTTTGTTTTTTCAAGTATGATATTTTAATTATGATTTCAGGAGATGTAATCAAGAAAAATATTCTTTCGAGATTTTAGTCCTTGAGAAAAGCGGGAGGAGCCATGAAATATATCAGGGACAGGGCAGTCGATGAATGAATTAAAGCATAAGAAAATCCAGACCAATGTAGGGAGATTTTGAATGTCATAAGTGTAGTAAGAAGGTAAATATTAAGAAGATTTGTTATCAAATGAAAAGTGAAAAGAAAATGATGGAAATCATCCAAATAAGAATGATGATGGAGATGATCATGTCATTGTCATTACAGAAGGTGATCATTTTATTGTTTTTGAATCCATTAATATTTCTTCTGATTGTTCCTGTTGGGTTATTAACAGTGGTGTCTATTTTTATGTGAGATCAAAGAAGGAGTTTTATACATCATACAACCCAAGTAATTTCAGAAGTTTGAATATGGGTAATGATGGTCATGCTAATGTCATAGGTATTGGTACTGTTTGTTTTTAGACCAATATAGGATGTAAATTTTTTTTGAATAATTTTACACATGAACTAGAGGTTTTCATGAATCTTATTTCTACCAGCGTTATTGATGATGGAGATTTTATCAGTACTTTTTGTGTTTTATAATTGATTCTTTTCAAGGGAACATTGATTGTGGCTCTAGGGAAGAAGTAGTCTGGCTTGTACTGGACTAAATCTTCAATTTCATGTGATAATTCTTGTGTTGTTGAGTGAAACGTTTCATCCAAGTTGTGGAAAAAGAGGCTTAGTCACATTAGTGAGAAAGGGCATAGTTGTTTGGCCAAGAGAAATATTCTTCAAAATTTGAAGAGTCCCAAGATGGACATGGGTGATCATTGAATGGATGGAAAATAGAGTTGGATGAGTTATAGCATTCACCCTTTACACAGGAAGTCATATGTACTTGAATTTGTACAATATGTTGTTTTTGGACCTTTGAAATATAAGACCTTTAGTGTTGTTGTTTATTTTTTTACATATAATTATGAACACTCATGGAAGCTCCGAGTTTATGTTTTGAATTCCAAAAGCCATATTCTCAGTGTTTTTATGATATTTCATGTTTTTGATGAGAGATAATCAAGAAATAAATTGAAATGTATTCGCACTGATAATGGGGGAGAGTATTATGGTCCATTTGATCAGTATTCCTGGAATGATGGTATTCGGCATCAGAAGACGCCTCCCAATACCCCTCAGCTAGATATTGTAGTTGAGCGGATGAATAAGACATTGTAGGAAAGAGATCATTGTTTGAATTCAGAAGCAATGCTACCTATACATTTTTGGGATGAGTCATTACATAATACTTCTTATATTATCAATTTATCACCTACAGTTTCATTGCAACCAGACCCTCCTGATATGTTTTGGTATGGAAAAAATATAAAGTATCATCACTTGAATGTTTTTGGTTTCATGACTTTTATTCACATGCCTAGAGATGATAGATCCAATCTAGATGGTATGCCAGGGAAGTTTATTTTTGTTTTATATGGACACGATGAGTTTGGGTATAGGTTTTATGATCCTTCTTTGAAGAAACTTGTTAAAAGACATGATGTAGTGTTTAAAGAGGACCAGATTATTGCAGAATTTGATAAGGCAGAAAATTATAATTCTCTAACTTATGATGACTTCTTAGTCTTGATTCAGGTTCTAATTCACATTTACCTCATATTTTTGATCTTGATGATCAAATTGAAGTGTGAAATGATGCTCAGGGTGAACTGGTTGGAGTTGATGTTTCTAATGCGCCTTCGGTTTCTGATGATTCGGTTCTTCATGTTCTCAATGAACCCGCAGTTCCACCCCAGAGTTCATCTCAGCATTGTTCCATTTCTACGTAGTATTCACCGAATGAGTATCTTCTCTTCGTTGAAGGGGGAGAACCAAAATATTTGAATGAGGTGGTAAAAATTAAACAGAAGGACATATGGGCTGCGAAAATTAATTAATAGATGTCATTATTACATAACAACCAAACTTCATAGCTGATGATGTTATCGAATGGTAATAGATCATTGCAAAATCAATAGATTTATCAGATTAAAAATGAAGAATCCAATTATGTTCCATGATACAAGTCATGGATGGTTTTTAACGGATTCTGTTAGAAGATAGGTATTGATTTTGATGAGATTTTCTCACATGTTGTCAAAATGTCTTCTATTTGGGATGTTCTTGTTTTGGATGCTAGTTTGGATCTGCAGATTGAGTAGATTTATGTTAAAAAAAACATCCCTTCATGGAGATTTAGATGAGGAGATTTATATAGAGCTACAAGAGGGTTTTGTTGAAACAAGTAAATAGAACCATGTCTGCAAGTTGAATAAGAGTTTTTATGGTTTCAAGTAAGCTGTAAGTCATTGGTATAAGAAGTTTGAAGCAGGCTCTATAAAAACGGTATATGTGGTCAGGTGTTTTCTACCAAAACCATGTAGAGATAATTGGAGAGTAGTGAATTATATATATTTTTATCTTTGTGGTAATTATGATCTGAGATTATGTTTTGGTAAAGGGAAACCTATGCTTTGTGGAATTACATATTCAGATATGGCAGGAGATATCAATTCAAGGAAGTCTACTTCAAGATATTTAATCACTCTTTCTAGGTGGTATTATCTTGGTAGTCTAGGTTGCATAGATTATTTTCTTTATCTACCACAGACTCAAAGTGTATGAAAACTATAGAGGCATGAAAATAATTGTTGTGGATGAAAACATTTATTTTAAAGCTCAATTTTAATCAAGATAGGTATGTTTCATTTTCTAATAGGCATATTGATATTGTTTTGGGAAGGAATTCCACTTTTCATGGCATGTCAGAGCATAATGATGTTCGATATCATTGGATCTGCATCGTCCTTGATTTGATACAGTTAGAGTTTGAGAAGACCCCAAAAAGATGAAAATGGGTTAGACATATTGACCAAGAGTTTACACATAGGTAAATTTGAGGCTTTCCGACTGATTGTTGGTTTGGTGATAATCCCCAGTTGAGTCTGAGGGAGAGTTTGTTGGGGTGCCTCCTCAGCTGGCCATAAGATATATTTGATATATTTTCTATGATATATTTCATATCATTGATGAGATATATTTCACATATTTGAAGAGATATATTTGATATCTTTGAGGTGATATGAGATATAATTCAATAGATACATGAGATATCATGTAGATACTCTCCTTTATATATGAGTCATTCATCTCTTCTCTCTTCAGTTATTGGATGTAGTGAAATTTCATTTTCAAAGAGTTGTTTTCAAATCTACAATCGGTGAATTAATCTGATTTGATCGTATTTCATCTATGGTGGTTTTTGATCTGATCCCTATTCTTTTTCATATTCATTTTTGTTTGGACATTGATTTCCATCATTCACTATCAGACCTATTTGGATTTCATTAGCAGGATGCATTCTTCATTTCAGGCATCATTCATACTATATCTTTTCTCCATCTTTGATTCTTTATTTTTCTTAGTATTACTTTTGAGATCCCTTCAATTTTTTGGGGAGTCTCTACCGTGTACTTATCTATTTTTTTGAATCCCACTTTCTGGACACGGTCTCGTGGTTTTTCCCTTTTGGGGGTTCCATGTAAAAATTTATAGTCTCATTTTTATATTCAGCAATTCTTTTTGTTGCTATGAATTCACTATTTTGGGGAATAATTTTTCTGTTGTGCGTTCACTTTTCTGTTGCTTAAGCATTCATTTCTTGTCTCCCAACACGACTAGTCCCTAAGTCTAGCCAACACCTCGTATTCTGGGTGTATGGCCACTTACATATGCACATAATTGGGTAATATATGTCGATGAAAAATATTACTATAATATATATATATATATTAATACTATATATAGATGTTGACTAGAAATTCATTCTTGCCATGATTTGAAGCAGGTACAGTCGTTCTGGTGTCCTATTGGATCCGAAGCAGACCAAAAATTATTTATTTTATTTTATTTCAGTTATTCAACACTTCATATTATTATGTTTATCGCACATTTATTTTCTATCCATTCATGTACTAGATTTAGCAATAGATATCATTGGTGATGGCCTATTTAAATTTTACCTCACACCCTGCTCAGGGCCCCATTGCACTTGGGTATCCATGGAAATCTTATGTTCGTAGGACCATGGATTATTACTCGTGATTAAAGTATTGTACATGGGGGTTTGGAGCACATGAATATGTTGGAGCTTAGGAGTATCATGGGGATTGCCCTTAGTACTTTTATTTCTTTTCTTTATTTGTGTATTGTATTCTATCACATTGTCTGTTGTATGTTGACTTTTGGTTTATGTATCCTCATTTGACCTTCATTAATTATTTTATATTGGCGTTGGCCACTGTTTTTCAGTTGAAGTTATTCTTCCACTACTGTATCTTTCTCTTCTCACTACATCTTCTATTTTTGGTAATTTATTTATTGATAAACCATTGTACTACTCTTTTCATGAGGGTATAGTCTCTCAGCTATCACCTCATTAGACTCTCGCTGCTAGCCGACACCCTCTAGAGTACAGATAGGCACACTTGAGGCTATGTGGCCAACCAGTCTGACTACATGGATAGTGGGATGTTGGTCATTGGATGTAACATTTAGGATAACGATCCATATTCTATTTGTGACATGTATGAATCACTACCACCTCAATAGAATGAAAGATTTTACCGGTATAACTCATAGAGTGTCATTTTATTTAAAATTGACATTTTATTAATGAATTCATTCATATTTACTTTTAATTTATGTCTTCATAGTTTTACTAACATAAAAAATTGAGATCTTATATAGATGGGTTTTTTTGCTCGAGCTGTGGTGGTGTGTTGGCAAATGATACCATGATCTGGTTTTTTTGAGAGGGGGTTGCTTGTGCAAAGACAATGAGACAATGATATTTTTTTATTTTTTGTGGATAGTAATTGAAAAGTTTACTAACCAAATCAATGTTTAAAATGTATATAATATAATTTTTGTATTTGTGATGTATGGTTTATTTCAAATAAATTATTAATTTGCATAGAGGTGTATTTTCTACATTTTGATGTCATTCAAACAACACAACACACCAGTATGGCTTTTATAAGGGTCCCCTTTTAACGGAACTGACGAAAACATCATTTTTTAGCAGTGATAAATCTCTGTTTGTGCAGTGTTAAGGGACCTCTCTATGTTAGTGGTTTTGGCTCTAGCCTTCTCATGTTCTAATTATTTATTTATAATAATTAGTAATTAATTAGTAAACATTTAAAAAATAATTAATAAAAAAAATCTCAAAAACATTAATCATAAAAAAACATATAAAATTAATAACTACAACTAATTTTAATGTGTGTCTGTGATAGGGCATGCATCACAGTACATATTGCATATTAGACGTCCCTATCGACACTTTGAAAAAAGTTTTCAATTTTAACTTATGCCACCTCTCTCGATCACCTCATTATTTAAGAGGGATTTTTTTTAAATATGTGGGTTTTAGAAAAAAAATTATGGAAAAGGTATAGGGTTTGAAATATTTTTAAAATGGGTTTTTAGATGCTTGATCCCCATTCACGTATCTTCGGCATGGATAGATGCATGAACGAGGTTCATGCATCCTCCGAAGACAACATGAAGGATTCATGAACACAGTTCACGCAACAATCTGAGAAAATATATAAAAGGGGGTCTCCCCCCCAAATTTTTTATTCTCCTCTAGATTTTGCTGCGAAGCCCTACAGAATTTCTTTCTAAATAAATTTTTTCTACTTTTAAGAAGGTATAATTTCTATTTAAATTTTCAATATTTTAATTGTGTTTATTTATTTCATTTTTATGATTTTATTATTTGATTTGTGATATGTAGAAACTAGTGTTTGTGTGTAAGGATTATTTATT
Source organism: Viscum album (assembly GCA_963277665.1). Lineage (NCBI taxonomy): Eukaryota > Viridiplantae > Streptophyta > Magnoliopsida > Santalales > Viscaceae > Viscum > Viscum album. Next base: position 1,798,070,845 of record OY728140.1, read on the forward strand.
TCATATGTATTGATGTGTAATTTAGTTTCTTTTTTATGATTTAATTTATGCATGATGTGTTTGTTATTTGAATTCGTATTGAATGATTAGTATAATTAATTATGTCATGTCTAAAATGTTGTTCGAATTCATATTGAATTTTTTTTAAAATTAAATAATTTATAAAAATGTTATTTTGAAAGTAATTTTAATTAAAATTATATTATTTTTATACAATAGAAATATAAATTGTGAATAATATAATAGTTATATGTATCATATTTATCATTATTAAAAAATATATAGAAAACTATTTCTATTAATGTTATAAAAATATTTTTTTTATAAATAGATTTTTTTAAATTATATTAGTTATAATTAAACATATTAAATATAAAATAGGTGTCGATATTTAATATGTATTTTATATAGTAATAGATATAATATGTATACCCTAAAAAATGTTAAGTTGTGTGATGACTGATCTTGAGATGACCGACCGATGCATAATTGAAATTTCATGTCTTGTATTGTAAATGTGGTTATTAAATTTGTAATAATTTCATTTATTTTTCTGTATTGATTACATGTGATCCATCTATGACTAAGTATGTAAGGATATTTGTGGCCACGTAAAAAAAGTTATGTTTTTCATACCCCAAGATCCCCTCAAATAAATGTGAGTAAATTTATAATTAAAAGGAAATCAACAAGAGGTTTCCCTAAAGATGCGTCCTCGAAGAGGTGTCCCCGAAGAGGCATTCGAGAACTAGCATTCGACATGAGGCGTTTCTATTTGAAATGAGTCTAATGGTTTCTGAAATATTTGATAATAGAGACTCCATGAGTCTACCCTTAGGTTTTGGATAGTTTATCAAATAATGATAGACATATAATAAGTCTCAAAATCAAACCATGATTAATTATTCTTAACTAATTAACATATATAATGTTATATTAAATAATGTATAATATTGATGTGGTATATAATATTTTATTAATTATATTTTAGAGGTAATAATGTCTGTTCAAATATATTTCAATGTTGAGACCATTTATATGGATCATGGATATAGCTATATTGTGCCACCTGTCAGAGCGGTAAATCTTCAGGATTGTATGGCATTGGATGCAGTTCGCAATAAGGTTCATAATCAGTTAAAACTGAGGGTTGATCAATCCATTTATTCATTCACATATTGACATCTAAAACAACCTGAACATTTCTGGCACACTGAGTACCCTTTGGTTGATGATGATGATTAGATAGATGCATCATCCTTATTTAGATAGCAGTGTGCTAATGTTTTGTTGGAGTTTTATGTGGTAATTTCTGATATAGATGCAGTGCAATTGACAACTAAATAACTGTGTTGTATGAGCTCGGTACAATTTGGTCCTTCACATCGGTCTTTTTCATTGCCTCACCTCATTTGACTCCAGTAATTGAATAAAATTTTTAAGAAGATGACCAAAATATAGATGGAAATGTAGATTACATGCCTTTGTGTGCTGATATAGTGAATTAATGTTTATCTGAAGAAGAAGAATCTGGGGAGCCATCAGGAGATGATGTGGGAGAGGGTGATGTGAGGAATAAACCTTCTGAGGTTCCTTTTCAGATATGTGGATGAGGGTGATGTAGGAAATGAAGCTTCTAAGGTTCCTTTGATAGAAAAACATCCATGAAATCCACCTATTATTGGAAATCATCCTTCAAGATTGAGTTTCATATTTCAAGGAATGTCTCATTAACAAAATTTTTATTAGGATGTCATCACATTGAGTTTGGAATTCCCTGGAATTATAGAGAATAGGTCTGCATCAAATGATAATTCCATCTATGTCAGGAAGGAGTTTGAATGTAAATTGGTCATGAAAAATGTGATAAAGAAATGCCACATTGATCAACATTTCACATTTTTGGTTGATGAGTCAAAAAGTCAAAATATATCAATCATTGTGAAAAATATGGTCTAGAATGTAAATTTTGATTAAGGGTAATATTTGATAATTTTTTTCCATATTGAAGGATAACCAAATTAGAAGTGCCAAAACAGTTGTTTCTATTCAAGATTTTTGCATGATCACTCTTACCATGATTCAAAGTTTATATCGAATTTTATTTATGAGATGATACAAACATGTCACGATGTTCTCATTACCCTTGTTCAGGAAAGAATTCAGTAGCTGTATAACTACAAGATGTCATATACCAAAGAATGTAATGAAAAACTGAAGGTAATTGTAAAAGTATATGGTGATTAGAAGGAATCTTATGCTATGTTTCCACATCTTATTGAAATTTAATCTCCCAATAATAATATTTTTTATCAGTTTGGACCCATTAGAGTATGTATCCTTCAATCACCGAGTTGATCGAACAAATGCGATGTTAAATATGGTTTTTTGGTCATTTATGTCTTTCCCTATTTTAAACAATTTATTCAATTATATGGCACTTTCCTGTATGAAATGTATACAAGTGTTCTACTCATTGATACCACACATTATGTTAATCATGCTACTCTTCCACATTCTTTTTCTATTGTGGAAAAGGAGAATTTTGAGTGTTGGACCTGGTTTTTGGCATGTGTGCATGCTTATGTCACACAAAACCATGGCATGTGTCTGATATCTAGTCTCCATTGAGAGATTATAGATGTTGTGGTTATTGATGGGGTTTCATGGACTAAGCCAAATGATTATCATTGTTATTACATTAGACATATTTCATGTAATCTTCATAATAATTTCAGAGATGATGCCATAAAGAAGACGATCCTCAAGGTGGGTATGTTTTTTCTAAACATGTTTTTTAAAACATAATTTACTCTCCATTTTAATATATTAATCTCTATTGGTTTCATCATATGATCCCCAACAAGAAATGTTTGGTCGATGCCTTGAAGAGATCTAAACTTCTAATGATGTTGTGTATGAATATATGATGCATATTTCAAAGGCAAAATAGTCATTTTCATATGATGGTCGTAGAATATATGTCCATATGACCACTAATATAGTGGAGTGCATAAATGAGTTCCTCATGGGTTTGCGCAAACATCCTATCACAGGGTTAGTGTAAGATACATTTTATTGATGTGTTCACTACTTGATTGACCGATCCCAAAAGGCATGTCTGAGGTTGGAAAACGGAATTCGTTTTATGAATCATGTCCAAAGGGATATTGATTCCATACTGAATGAGGCTTCATGATGGAATGATCTAGACTTTGACAGGGAAAATATGGGATTTCAGGTAATATTGTGCTACAATCACGCTAAATGCACTAGTTGTCGGGTGTTTGTAGTGATGTTAGTTAATAGATATTGTGATTGTAGAAAGCTTCAAGAATTTAGATATCCATGTGCACATGTTATCACAGCTTGAGATTCAGTAAATATATCATGGGGGCCATATGTTGACCGAATGTATTGCCTGAGCACTTTGGTGAACTGTTATAGTGCATCTTGGATGCCTATTGATGAATTTCATTCTATCTCATTGCCTGCTGATTAGCCGACCATCATCCCAGATATTTCTAGGTTTCATAATATGGTTCTGTTTTCAATTATTGTTTTTTCAATGTAAGTAGTTTTTTAAATTATTGGATTCATTCTATTAGGTTACGACCTCGAGGAAGACCAAAATCAAGTCAAATCCGAAATGAAATGGATTGGCCTCGACAAAATGGAGTGAAAATACGATGCAATATTTGTCATGTAGAACTACATACTCAAAAGAAATTTCCTCAAGTGGCATAATAGAGCTCCACATCTTGTCATCCATGATCAAGTTTTTTTATTGTATCATGAATATTTATATTTTCATTATTATGTGGATGTTTTATTATTGAATAATTTTATTTATGACTTTCTATATTTCTAAAACGTTTCAATTTTGGTTTTTATCATTTACTCATTGTCTAATAAATAATTTTTTTATAATAATGCTATACAAAAAACAACATAAATAAAGAACAAGATCGTGGAATCTCACATCAAATTCTTAGTAGACCAATATAGGTTTTAATTAATGCAGACCTCATAAATTTGGAATCTCCAAATTAGGTAATAGGGTGAATTATTTAGTGATGGGATTGGTCATGTATTACAAACACTAATCCAAACACAAAATTCATCTATAAATAAAAAATATTAAAAAAATAATTTTTCATTTCATTGTTCTACATTTATTTAATTAATAGTTGAAAATTTTTATTGAATTCACCATAATAAAGTAATAATGATATCATTTGTGTACATGGAAGATTTTCCATTGCTCACATCTCAAGATACTCATGTATCATGACTGCTTTTAGAGGAATGTCTAGTGCCTCGGTTGAGTGTACGCAAATCTCACCAATTCTATCATACCACACCACCTCTCGATCATTAGCTCATTGTTCTTCATATAGAGAGATGGAGGCCATAGTCACAAACATTCAATTTTTTAAAGGGGATATGAAAATTACCTTCTATGGTGTGGCCATTATTTTGGGCCTCCCCATTGATGGTGTAGCTCTGATCGGCCATGTTAGAGCAGATTTGTCGGAGCATGTTCATAGAACACTGGCCATAGAGGTCCCTGATGATGGAAGGACCATAGTTGGTGGTCGATTATGCATGCCTTCGTTAAACCATCACTTCACATTATCAGCATAGGATGCTGATGAAATCATCGTGCATCGATTTTCATATGCATATATTTTCACTCTGATCGGTGGAATGCTTATCTTATCACTCCACTACTTTTATACATTTGACGTATTTATCTTTTTTGGAGGATTTGGATGAGGCCAGCCGATATAGCTGGGGGTCTTCATGTATAGAATATACATAGAGGTCATTATTTAGCACATGTTGCATCGATAAGATGAAGATCATGGGATGCATGGTTCTTCTACAAATGTGGGTATGGGAGCTCATCCCTCAATTATCCCCACATGCGCTTGTGCCATTTCAAGCAGGTATAGTAGTAGAGGCTCTGATTGGACGTTGGTATGTTATTAATTCCTTATACTGTCTATCTTAATAGTATTAATTTCTATAATGAAATGTAAATAAAAAAATATTATCAACAGGTGGAGTCAGGAAAACAGACTTTCAGAATCCCCCGGACATGACGTCCATGCCTACAGACATATGTTGGACACCATTCGACCACAGGATGTAAGTGATTATTACTTATGTGGTTAAATCTTTATTATTTACTATATATGAATTCATTTATGAATTGATTATTTAATTTTTCTTCCAGATTTTATCGATGTCAAATATAGATTCTATTATCCATAGTCTTCCACCGTACTATATGGCGATGCTTGATAGTGGATTTTGTTGGGTTCCATTAATTCATTTTCATATAGCTCAGTGGAATTAGACCGATAGAGTTATGTGGCTCTTCGGATTATTTCAGCCTATTCCTGACCTGCCCAGTCAGTTATATTCCCTACATTCCTTGAAGTGGAAGGGAAGTGAGGTTTTCATTGGAGAAGATACCACGCCAGATATATTGATTTATGGGATATACGACATGAATTTTAGTTGAGAGGGGAAGGTAAAATGCATTTACATTTGGGGGATCAGATGGATTACACAACTCGGTACTACAGGTACCCAGTCAGATTTCTGACATGACATGGAAGAGGATTTCATGAGCTGGTATACATAGCTCCTTTAACAATTCAGTGAAATTTTTATTCATATTACATAACCACATAATTTTTTTTCATTGGATTCTCATATTTGTCATCTACTACACATGTGTGATCCTGTAGAGCACACTGTATTTGACCTATAATATTTTCACACCCTTGTATCACAATTGATTACATTGATGGATGATATTTATCATTTTATTTTCATTGATACACCACATGTTGAGGAGGCTACAGAGCCTGATGGGGATCATATATATGTACCCTAGGGTGATGATCCTATTATGGATCTTTCTGTTCCACAAAAGGAGGATGATCAAATTGATCAGTTAGATGCTGCAATTCCACATGGGGAGGGTGTTGCCCATGATCAGTCATATGCTCCTCTAGCTTCTCAGGCTCATCCACAGGTAGATACAGACGATGACTGGGATGAGCTTGATTATTTATTACAATCATCTTCAGCACAACAACCATCTTATATCCATGTTGGTTAGATTTCCATCCAGCCTCCACTATCATTAGATGCAGGACAAGGTACAGACATTGAGACTTTGCATCCACCTCCTATCACACAGGAGGATGTGGGGATCGCTGCTAAGGATGATGTGCAGCGTACACCATAGCGCAGACAGAGACAGAAACAACGTGGACGTGTGCATTATACACCTGGTTATAGGACATAAGTGCATCCACACCAGAGGCATAGATTAGTTTGATTTATTATTTACGATACATTATATATGTGCATTACTATTATCATTTATATTGTTCTAATTTTTTTAATTAGTGCCTTACTGTCATCAATTTATCTTCCAAAATTAATAATTTCTCTTTGGTAATCATTAATAAATATTAATACTCTAGATGAAAAGATATGTTAACATAAAAAAATCTTGATAAATATTAATATTCTAAATGATTTGAATCCTGAAATCATGGAACATGATAATTTGTTTAAAAAAATTAAATTTCATGAAGACAAATTTCAATGAACAATGAATAATTGTGAAGAGTAGATGATTATGTTTGAAGATAAAAAAACAAAATAAGAGATTTATGGAATTAGAAGTTCATTTGGCCAATTTTGAGAAAATACATATTCAAACATTATAGAAGGACACATGTTTTATTGTTAGACAATCATAACTGGAAGAATTTACTGTTAAAACACCTCCATTATGTGATAAAATTAAGGGCATTATGAAAAATATTTAATTAATATTATTCTAAAATAAGGAACAATCCTTAAGAGTGTTTGAATGTGTTATCATATTTAAGAATAAGTATTGAAAAAGATAATCCTTGGTGAAGTTATATAATATTTCGAAATTGATGTTTATGAGTGTATCTTTTGGGGGAGGTAAATGAAGAAATATTAAATTGATTGCAGAATTAATATATTAAATAGAATCAAATCAAATTACTATAATACATTTAGTGAGAGCATGTAATAGAAATATAATTTTTTTCTAAATCTCTCTTCCTTTGTTAACAAAAAAATATATACTGATTAGAAAGGGGTTGTAATTGAATTTATCAATAACCTAAGATATTTTTGCTTTTAAATAAATGATTATTTTTTAACCATTGTGTAGGACATGATAACGAGGTTCGTGCATCCTTTGGATACTTAATAAAGGATTCATGAACCACGTTCATGACTCTACCATTGCAAGGAAGTGGGAATGGGGTTCACACATCCTTCGAATATGGGATAATGGATGTGCGAACCTCGTTCACGCATCTCTCTATGCCGAAGATGCGTGAATGGGGCTCACGCATCTAAAGACCCATTTTTTAAAATATTTCCAACCCTATCCCTCTTTCATATTTTTTTTTCTAAAACCCACATATATAACAAATCATATTTTAGTCGTCCTCCCTCCTTCACCACAATCTCAACCATCAACATATCCATTATGATAAGGCCAAATTTGGGTTCTCTTCTTCTTCATCTCCCTCTTATTTTATTGGATTCTTATGGTAAGCCTAGTTAGTGGGGATTTGTGTATATATTATAGGTTTTAGTATTCCTAATAATGGTGAGTGTTTCTTGATTTACCTTTCTGTGAGTGTAGGAAAGGGTAGGAAAGTGGTGATAATAGAGACTTCATACTTTCCTTGGGGTAATGAGGGCCAACGTAGTGATTCTCTAGTGGTTGTTTCTGGTCGCAAAGAGGTCATCCCATCGTAGAGGCATGCAGAGGTCATGGACTTCACCTAGATCGACTACACATCTGCCCGCCACAAGACTCCCATAAACAACTGAGAAGCACATGTAGTTTTTAACAACATAAAGTAATATCCTCATATTTTTGTGTCAATCCATATGTATACAGAGATGGAAATGTGTTGAATAATAAATTTTATTTTATGGAATTCACCAATTGTACTACTTCCATTGTGCCTGGCCACTTCAGATATGGACTGCTTGAGGTGTTTCACATAGGAGGCTTGGGAAACACATTCTTCATGAAATATTATGACTTTTATTTATGTGTTTTTATAAACCTATGCATAATATGTGTCTTATATGTAGTGATGTTATTAAAAATAAGGAAACAAATTGTTCTATGATTTCGGTTATCTAGTGATCTGTGTGATTTCCTCTAGATTTACTTCCTATCGGTTATAGTGTGTAGGAGTAAAGATAAAGATGAATAGTGTGTTTATTAAAAAGGGATTTAATGTACTCTATTCGTTATTATAATCATTATTTTTTAATTCCCACATTCATTTGGAATTTCTCACTAGGGTTCGAAATTTTAAAAACCGTTTTTACCCCTTCCCTACACCGTCTTTATTGGTTGTCAACAACAACAACAAAATTTGTTTTAAACTTGGCATTTTTGGGAGCCTCATCACAATTTTTTTTAATCCAAATAATTTTTTACTTTGCTTCCTATATCCCTAACCCTTCCAAATCATCTTCTCACATAAAAAACAAAATAAAACAAAACAACAGAAAAATTATCACCACATTTTCACCAAGGATAGCATCCTCTTCATGCACTTATTCTTTTAATATTGATTTTTTACATGGGTTTTTATTTTTTATTCTAAAGGGATTGGGTTGGAGATATTTTCAAAAACTCGTGATTATGGTCAGGATACACGAATAGGGTTCAAGAGACCTTGTTTTCAAAAATAACACTACTATAAATTTGTATTTTTGCATCAAGGGAGCGGGAGACCGCCTTTGGTGGCCGCAAATAATAGTATTAGACTGTGTCAATGGCGGTTGTTGTTGTGGAAAATTAAATTAGTGGGATTTTCTCCCGCCCCCACCTATGTCTTCTCCAATTTCACCACTGCAACACCATCGACACCCCTTTTCCCACCACCACCATTCCACCACACATGGCCATCCCAAGTTTCCCCCACAACAACAGCCACTGAACTCCCATCTCCACCGACATTTGGCCACCATCCCTCAATCCTACAAAGACACCCTTGCCACTCCCTTCTTCCTCCATGCATCTTCCATGGATAGTGAACAAAGCATATGGTCCTTGCTCGTTACATTCTGTGTTCCTCGCTATCCCCAACACACCATTGACACCAAAAATTGAGCAGTATCCACTACCAGAAATGAACAAGAGAAGCACCTCGTTTTATCAGCACTGAACAGAAAGTGATGATAAAGGATGGGCCTTTATCAGTGCTAGCTAAAAGATCTTATAAATGTCCCCTTTATCAACACTTAAACTATTGATGAAAAAGGTTTTTAATAGTAATTTATTATAATTTATTATATTTATATAATAAAATGAAGTTATTTGTATATATTAAATAAAAATTTCATGTTCATTATTAATTTATATTTTTTTATAATTCAAAATATATATATATATATATATAATTATTTTTAAAAAGTATTTCTATGATCATAATTATATATATATAATTATAAGATTATAATAAATTCCATTAAATAATAAATATATATTTTATATATATTTTATATTTATTATATTTATTAAATCAATTTTATTTTTTATATTTAATATAATTACAATATTTATTTTATTTATAATTAATATATATAAATAATTTTTTAATATATATAGATTGATATTATAATTAATAAATATATATGTGACTCTAATAAATTTTGTCAATAAATATATGGATCATGCATGGATATATGTTATATATCATCGTCAATGTTCATTTATATAGTACACAATTATTATTTTTCATGTTGTCCATTAATGGCTCATTTTTTATTAAATATATTTAATTAGGCATATGATTAATTCATGTTACCCATATATACTCTTATGTTATCAAAAATAATTATAAAATTATATAATATATATTTAAATAATAAATATATTTAATATATTTATAATTAATAAATTATTACTATATATAAATACTTTCAAAATATATTTATTTGTAATTATAATTATATATATATTTATATACATTTAAATAATTATAATATTACAATAAAAACATATATTATAATTATTATATATCTCTCCCTCTCTCTATATATATAAATATATTTATAATTATATACAAATATTTATAAATATATTTATTTATAATTATAATTATAACTATAAATTATTATATATATATATATATATCTCTCTGTGTGTGTGTGTAAATATTTATAATATTATATTAAATATATTTATTATTATTACATATATAGTTATGAATATATAATTAAATAAATATATTTATAAACATATACAAATATTTCCAAGTAAATACAGATATTTATAATAATAATTCATAAAAAATATAGATATATTTAAATAAATAAAAATTTATAATAAATATATTAATTATATATATTTATATTAAAATAGTTATAAATAAATACAAATTGTTATAAATATTATTGTAAAAAAATATAGATATATTTAAATAATTAAGAAATTATAATTACTACATTAATTATATATATTTTAAAAATTATTAATATATTTCTTATAATTTTATAATTATTTAAACATATATATAGTTACACCTTTAAATACATATTTATTGATTATAATTTTTAATTACAAATAAATAAATATTTATTTATTATTTATACATATAAATAAATATAAATTCATTTAAATTATTCTTAATCTATAAGAAAATATATTTATTATTTTCCTATATATTATAATAAATAATTAAATTAATATATTTATAAATATATAGAAATATTGATAAGTAAATACAAATATTAAAACTTAGAGTTATAAATAAACACATATATATTTAAATAATTTTAAAATTATAATAAATATATAAATAAAATTATATATATTAGAAATATAAACTTGTTATAATTTCAGAACTATATATATATAAATTCATTTGGAATGGAGTGGTTCACCTTACTTGGCCTCTTACTACACGTTGGAAAAATTGTCTTAGCTCGCTTCAGGATTTCAAATACATCGCCACACATACCTATTAGGAAGCAAACATGGTGGCTGGTGGTCTTTACAACAAAGGTATCAACTAGTACATTACGTGGAGTGATGACTTACAGGTTGAGATCTTCCCTCATTATGAGAAATATCGTAATATAATTTCCTCCATTAGACTCTTGTAATTTTTCTTTCCTTTTTTAATAATAATTCGTGTCTTTTTCTTTGACCAATAAATTACCATTAAAAATATATAAAAAATATATTTCTTAAATATCGTTCTATGATTATAAATATAATAATTATATTTCTTATAATATTACAAATTTAAATATATATATTTATTTATTGGTATAATTATAAATAAATATATATAATAATTTAATTAAATTATTATCGTTATGAATTTATTAGTGATTTTTATCTAGCGCGGATAAATGGTTCACTGAGTATTTTAAAGAACCCGTCACTTTCACCTACTTCCTCTCACCCCTCAAGCTCTCGTGAACGCTGTTCATTTTCATCATCACCACCACCTCCTCCTCCTCTCTCTCTAACTCCTCTATTGTGATCCCACCTTTCCCATACGCTTCTCCTTCGTCGTGCGCCTCTCCTCTACCGCTGGCTCCTCCACCTTTATGATTCCCTCCATCGTGAACCTAGGTTCCCCATCCACCTCTCATCCACCATTCACCTCTCCTATGTCGGAGGACTCCTTAGTTGTGCACTTCTCTTCGACCATGAACCCAACTCCACTATGCGCTAAACCACACCTCCGCAGTGAGTTTTATCCCATTTCTCATTTGTTTCATATGTTTCTACAGTTTGATATTAATGGTGATGTTGTGAATTGTACGGGAAAAGCACCCCCTGAAAATAGTGCCTTTTAGTGGTCCTTGTTTGTGGAATAAATGAATTCCATGTTGGTTATCCTTGTTTCTATTGTTACTACACTATGATCTAGTATTTATTTGTGATGGAATTACCATTTTTTGTGAATTATATATATTTTACAATTGGGAGTTTTATATTTGGTAATCCATATATAACCTATCTGATGGTTAAGTTTTACTTCATATCAAATTTTCAAATTAGGATTTTGTAGAATTTCCTTATAAAACGTATTAATTTGGAATGATGTTTGGGATTTTAATAATATCTATAGAACAAGTCACCTAAATATTCAATGGTTTTATAGAAATTGAAATAAATTATTTTCCCAAAAATTATAATGTTCTAGATTTGGTACAAATGTGCATAAAGATTTTAGGTTCTTTATCTTTTATAATGGATTGTAAAAATGTGGAATTGTATTCACTTGTAGATATGAAATTAGTTTTGGACATTGGTATTTTCATAGAATTTGGATGCTTATGTGGAGGCATTAGGTATAATAGTGAATTATTGATTTTAAAATAAAATTGTTTCAGGGATATATTATTGGAATTGATTAAAAGGTATTTAGATTGTGATTACTATGTTGTTGTTGGTGACATTATCTTCGTGAGAGAGTGTTGAATGTTAAGCAAGTTCATTCACATGTTTAGGGAACCATTTTGGATCTTGCAATGTTTACTATTTAATGTTGGGTGTGACTAAATGAAATTGGGAACATATGGTTTGGGTATAATAAATTTTTATTCATGTTCAATGTGTATATGGTAAGGGATTCAATGTTAATATTTCATTTGTTTCTTTTGGTGTTTTTGATGGGACAATAGCCTTGTAGCATTCGTTAAGATTTTAGAAAAGAGTCATATTCATAAGATTCATTTAAATATTTTGGTAGTAGATTGGAAAAATTGTTGGATTATATGTGGCAGTTATATGAGTGATGGAATTTAGTTCATTTTTATGTTTTTAGAATGTATACTCAGTATGATGTGAACAGTGGACATCTGGTCACTCTGATTCATTTTAGTCATGAACTAGTATTTTTGGAATCTTCATGTAAAGGGATAATGTTATTTAATTGGAAAACATTTTGACGATCAATTGGATGGGTGTTTGATCACTTTTGATAAGTGTATAACATAGGTTTTAGGGAATTTATGTGTTAATTGCAAGACTAGAGACTCTATTATAATATTTAAGAACTACATTACTATAAAAATTTCACAATGTACATTCTTTATGGTATTAAATAGGGACCTCCATATTCCATCGTTCATTTTGAGGTCCTTTTATATAATTTTTTATTTTTTTGAACCCTTAGAGTCCTGTCATATTTTTTTTATATAAATGTCTAAGTTGGGGATACCATTTTTGGTATTTGTTTCACACTTTTATATTATAAATATGTCACATAGTTTAATTTTTTAATAATCATTGGATTGAATTGAAACAATATGTTTTCCAACTGTGTCAAACCACTTGGATTAATACTAGTAAGATATAAAATCTATCTTAGATTAAACATTCTATGTTTTTTATATTATATATAATGTAAATATTCTTTTGTCATATTATTTTTATATAAAGGAAATCATTGCATTCCGCTTAAACCTGGATGAATTATTTGTCATAAAAAAAATTTAACCTTCAATTGAGAGGATGATTTAGTGGCATTGTAATGGATGGGTTGACTAAGTGGTTATGATTTTGATGAAATTTATATCTTGATTGTTAAAAAATAACATAAGGCATAATTTATATTAAAAAAATTGGTTTTCCAAATGTGTCAATGGTGGAAATAATTTTTATATAAAACACATTGTATTTAATGGGTCAATTTTAAGATGATTAGGTTGATTTTAATATTCATTAAAATAATTTTTTTAAACATAAATACAATTCTGACAACCCTACTCTCTATTTAGACTTATTTATTCATATATATAAAATATTAAATTTTTATTAAATTTGAATGTGTGGGGATTTTACTCAATTCATTGGGAATGTAGGGGTATTCAATCACCAAGTTATAGTTATATAAAAATAAATCTTTATCGGTAGACATGTGGATGCATGGTAGTTATGAATGGGAGTGTTGGGAACGCTCTTGATCTAGTAGTTGGGGTTATGCTTATATATTTTCTTAGGTGTATTTATAAAGTAATAAACCAATAGTTCTTCATGTGAGAGATTAATAAATTGTTCATGGGGTGCACATCCAATTGATTTGGTGTGATCTAATGATAATTGAGATAATGCTGTGTTTTTAGTAAACCAGAACATGACAGTTTCACGGTTGTGAGTGTGGTCATTGAATATGGTACATATCTATTGGGAATCTAGTTTTTTGGTGAAGGTTAATTTATATAACAAGAAAATGTTAGCAAGGATATGGGATATCCAATTGCAGGGAACACAATATCAAATGCTTATGGAAATTATTATTAATACACTATCCTTTCGAATAATGTGATGGAATCATACTACACTGATTGACCAGCGGTGAATCGAGGTGTCTTTTTGTATCTTTTATAAATATCCTATCATGGGATATTTGTGTTTGTGAAAATTACTAATGGTCTCTTTAAAAACGATTCAATTGTTTTGAAATATTTCTTATAGTGTTGTCACTCATTTTAAATAATTAATATTATTGGGTAACGATGTTTCATTGAATTTAAAAAAAAGGAAATGTGGTTGTTTTGAAAGATAATTTGGAACTGATTGATTTATTTTAAGAAGGGTGAGTTATTTTAAAGATGAATTTGTATAAATGGTTGGTTTTTAATGGGATTCCAGGTGTGATTTTTTAAATTTTTATCATATGAAATTTGAACTATAGTTTTTCAGTAATATTTTAAGTTTATATATTTATAGAATTTGGAAAACCATTACATTATATCAAAATGTTTTGTATTTATTTTGTTAAATACTAATGTCACTGAATATAATAGGATTTATATGAATAAAAAATGGATGGATGCCAATCATTTGACAAATGATTATGAATGTGGAGTGAAAGATTTCATCATGTTTTAAAAACATCATGCTTATGGCCTTTCTTAAATCATTTTTTGGTGTTTACGCTATTGTTTTTACAGACAAGTTAGTCTAGGGGAGTTATAATAACACATGATCTATCATGGAAGAAATCGATGTTATAAATGATGAAATGAAAACCCGAAAAATTAGAATGTAGCTAGTGCCTGAGATAAGAATTCATTTTATGTATTATCTAATATGATTGCAAGTGTGTAAAATAATGAAGACCGTATCAAGGATGTGATTTCAGATGTGAATGATGATAAAGATCATTTTGAGGAAATTACAAGGATTGTTAAATATGAACTTTTTGATTGCCCAAAATGGTTTGATAAGAAAAAGTGTTGCGCAAGGACGCTTTGTATTATGGTGGCACTAAATATATTGCATTGTCTTCCATAATAATGATATATAATTTTAAAGTAGGAAACAGATGGATTGACTCCAGTTTTATACAATTAGATGCTGTATTGAATAACATGCTCTCAGATGATAATGAGCTCCTGATCTGGACATAAGACTTGAAAAAAATTCTATTCTTGATGGGAATGATCTCAGAAAGAATACACACCTGCCCGAATGACTATATACTATTTCACAAAGACAACAAATCACTTAGATAATGCTCAAAGTGTGGTTCTTATCTATTCAAGAATGATGAATCTGGTCCTACGAAATTTTTATGGTAATTTCAAATCATTCCTTGGATTATGAGCCTATATGGATGTGTGGAGACTATAGGGAAATTGATGTGGCTTGCAGATAGAAGAAATTAATATGGGAAAGTATGTCACCCGGTTGACTCATCTCAGTGGAATAGAATCTATCATGAGTATCATGATTTTCTAAATGAGTTGAGAAACATTTTTCATGCATTATTTAACGATGGATTGAATCCTTTTGGTTTTCAAAGAAACATTCTCATTACATGGCCTGTTATATTGGTAAATTATAACTTTCCACCATGGTTATGTATGACACAAATACACATCATGCTATCTATTATTATATCAGTACCAAAAAATCTAGGTAATGATATTGATTTTTATTTGGATTCATTGATCGAGGATTTGAAATTATTGGGGGTTTCAGGTGTTTGTTGTATTATTCTTATAGAAATGAAGATTTCACATTCAAAGCCATATTTTATAGGATGATAAATGAATTTTCTTTTAATGGAAGATTTTCAAGATATATAATTAAATGAACTCATGGGTGTCATATCTAAAAACATTGTACGCAATCAATTATGTTGAAACATTAATAAAAATTGTGTTTCTAGGACATCATAGATTTATACCCCAATGATAAATGTACCGATCTTGGATGGAATCATTCGATTGATGTTCAGAACAACGTACATCACCATCTCCACTAACAGGTGATCAACTATTTGATAAAGTAAAAGACTCTTACACTAATTTTGGTAACATATTTGTATTAAATAGTATGAAAACTAGTATAAAGAAGAAAACTATTTTTTTGAATTACAATACTAGAATATTTTTACGTTAGACACTTTCTTGATGTTATGAACGTTGAAAGAATATATGTGATACTGTTATCGACACATTTCTAAATGTTCCCAGAAAAACAACGATGAAATTAAGGCTAGGTTAGATGTGGTTTATATGGGAATATGAGAAGAGTTAGCACCAGTGAAGGGTGAAAAATGAAATTTTCTTCCTTCAGATGCTTACACTATTTCTAGGTAGAAGAGATATCACTTTTTCAACTTCCTTAATGATGTAAATGTTGTGAGGGTTATTCATCAAATATCATGAACATTGTTTCAATGACCAATTTAATGTAAAAAGGTCTGAAATCACATGAATTCCATGTTTTGATGCAAGATCTAATGCATATAGCCATACATTTCATTTTTCCAAAGAATGTCTATTATACAATAACCAAACACTGTTTTTTCTTCAAACCTATATGCTTCAAAGTTATAGACCTAGCAAAATTGCTGAGTATGGAAAGATAAATTTGTGTCATACTATGTGATTTGGAAATTTCCTTCCCACCAATATTATTTCATGGGATGGTTCATTTGATAGTTCACTTGGTGATAGAGATTCGACTATGTGGTCATGTACACTATTGATGGATTTACGCCATTAAATAATATATTATGATTTTGAAAGGGTATGTCAAAAATCAAATTCCATCAGAGGTTTGTTTTAAAGTGATATATATTGTTGAGAAAGCCGTTGAATTCTATATTGAATAAATATCTTGTAAAGAAATAATTTTCCTACAAAAATCACATAACACTAGGAGGCTTACATGTGAAAGAATTTCTAGAATAGAGGATTTCACAACTAATATTTATGATTGGGATTAATCCCTCCTTTATGTTTTGAATAACTATTTGAAGTTTTCCTCATATGTTGAAACCCATAATGAAATTTTTAGGCATTTGAATACATCAAGGGAGGAATGATGGATATCAAATCCACATAATCAATAGTTTATCGGATGGTTTTGAGACCATATTTTAAATGAGTCCAATGAAAATATGGATTAAATTTCCAAATGACTTCGATGGGTAGTTGAAGGACCAAGTATGTAGGTATTACCTTACAATGGTTATGTAATTAATGGTTATAAATTCTATAAAAATTAGTATGATGAAGATAGTAATATGAAAAATAGAAGAGTTACACTCATGGATGAAGTGATTCATGTTTCTTGAACTATGTAAAGAAACCCAATTTATGTGAATATGTTACAATTTGGCCTCATCAAAAAATATAAGAGTTGAATCAAATAATATTCCATGTGCCAATTTTTCAATGAAAGTGGGTTGATAATAGGGATGCTATTAAAATAGATGAATTGGGATTCATAAATATTGATTCAGTAAGGAAGGGTACAAATACATAACATTTATAATGGCATCACATGTAGTACAAGTATTTTATATTATAGATCCCACAAACTGAAAGTGGTCAATTGTTCTATTATCGACCAAAATAACTAAAGGGTCAGATGAAAATTTGATGGAGGATGACCATTTTATTCGTACATCAACATCATTTTGTAGCCATCAGAATATAGATGGTATTTTGTATTTCAAATAAGACCACAATTAAGGTATTTGGATAATCGATACAGTGGTCGAATACTTTTAGCCTTTAAAAATGAAAAAGAGGGTTCAATAATTAGGTTACATATTTTCACAATATATATCATTTTATCTCATGTTATTATCGCTTTTTTGCAACATTTATGTACTCTAATTTAAATGTTAAACCACTTTTGAGGATAATGACTTCTACACATGTTGTTTCTCCCAATCCTGAGCAATATCATGTCTCTAAAACTGACGGTGCTTGTAGTGTAGAGGATAGACTTTATGCATTTGTTGGTGCTCTCAATCCCGCAGAACATTAGATCTCTCAACATGTTATTACTCATAGTACAGAGGTACAACAACCATTTACATGTTTCAATGACACCACTCCAGAGGAACATATTGATGATGTTGATTCGGATGAAATGGTAGGTGATGAAGGACTAACATCGCATAAAAAAAGTACCATCGTAGTTTGATGGTGTTAGTAAAAATCCTTAAGTAGAAATCAAAAGGCATCAAATACGAGGTCAAATGGAATACACGAGGTCAACATGTCATCCTCAATAAGGCCATGTTCCATAGTTATATTGGAATCATCACTCATCAATGAATGATAATTGACTTAGATTCGTTGAACCATGTTGTGACTAGGCTTAAGGCACTTATTTAATAAGAGATCTGGGAAACATTGTGATATAATTTCATTATTTTATAAAATATAATATAATGAAAAATTAACTTATTTTTCATCATCCAATGAATAGTTAATTTTTAGTAGATGAATCCCACAAGAAGCATGTGTTAATTCTTGTTAAAAGGATTAATAAATAATTTTTCTCAATACTTAAAAAACACCATCTTAATGATACAGAAGGGAAAATAAACCCTCTCCCACTATATATCATTGCACACCTAGTAACCCAAGAAGAATGGGATGAGTTTATTGGATGTCATGTGGATGTGTATTTTCAGGTTCATTGTTTACAGTAATACATTTTTTGAAAATATGTGTATTCATCACTTTGACTGATTTTTTTTAATTTATTATTTAGTAACTGAGTGTTGAAAATAAGGAATGAGCAGTAAAACCTGCGTACCCCTATCCTAATGAAACGATGGGGTATACTTCACATAAAAAAATTGGTATTTATTTTAAATCTACGTCAATACTTTTATGTGACATGAAACAATATCATCATTATGTTCCTCTAATTATAGGTATATTAATGACTCGAACTACAAATAAACTTCCATCCCACACTATGTGCTATAGAATAAAGTACGTGTAAATGAAGACAAGATACTAATAGATGATAACACAAAAAAATGTGGGATTCATATGTAAGTATTATATAATAAAAATTGGTTTTTCTTTACATCACTATTACGTAACAATGACCAATTATTTTTCTATATTTTCTAGTTGATATAGTAACATGAATCAACAACATATGTTCTAGATGAAAAGAAACTATCAATGGACTTGATGTGGATAGAATATTTTGGTTGTGTCAGAGGTGCGAGTTTTGGGATAACACTCGAGACATATTTTGAGGAAAAAAACAAGAGGACAATAAATGTGATTTAATAAAACAGATGAGTGAAAAAATTGCTACACATAAAGGAAAATTCCAATAGAATAAGGAGATGATGGAATTTTTAATTAGGGATAGGAAAAAAGTGAATAAGAAACTCATGAATAGCCACCACATGAAGATCCCACCCCATCCCAACCAGCTATGCAGCTATCCATTCCCATCAAATAAATGTCTTAGCATAGTTAATCAATGTTATATTAAATTTCTATGTAAAATCTGAATCAGATAGACCCTGATACCTTTCTTATATTTCTATTCTATAATGTGATAATGACTGTGATTTATATCTAGCAACACCCACCCATCTCCTTGTGGTGAGGGATATGTCATTCAATATTCGAAAGGACATGCTACACAACAAATCACTTCTGTTAGATCATGTGAGAGCATCTATCTATATGGCCCATGAGCCATGCACAGTTCTACCTTTTCCAATTCATGAGGATTATATTAATAAAATTAAAAAAAAGTTGGCACATTCATCATATGACCATCACATATTGTAAAAAAGCAGGTTGGTAAAGAGGTATTCATTTCCAATTTACTTTTCAAGATAAAAAATTTACAATTATTGAAAGGGGTTAGAAATAATGAATGATATTATAGATGGACAATGAGAAGGGGATGAAACAAAAGACCATCTCAAAACCATCTAAAGGATCCACTAATCAATCAAAAAGATCTACCGAAATCATAATTACCCCACTTGTTCTATATCCACATTTAATATCATTCAAGTTCCATGTGGATAGAATGTTACAAGATTTTGGAAACCACATAGTTGAATTTGAAGAAAATTTGTACACAGTGAAGGATAAATACTTCATTGGTCTTGAGAGTGAAAATGAAATCCTCTACTATGACTGGCTAGGAGGCTCAGTTTTAAATTTATACATGAGGTATGTTCTCATGATTTAATTTTCAAAAGGATGATATGATGTGTTAATTATGACTAAATATCTTTCATATTCCTTTCAAACAGATTTGTGAAATCAATTGATGGTATTTACCCATTAAATATTTTTATAACTCATTATTCCTCTTGTATCCTCAATAGAAGAAGCTAAAATAGAAACCGACATAATGGATTAAATAGTGGTAGGTCTAATCAAATCCTTTAAAATAATTTTTTTGGATGACATACACCATTTAATAACAATAATGTAGGGGTATGACACTATAATTTAATCATTTCAATTTTATTTTCATTTCATTAATTACTTATTCCTTTCTTTGTTTTTAGGGAGTAGTGAAAGCTCAATGTAGTAAATTTGGATACTCCAAAGATTTATTTTCAGGATTCATTGCATGGATATCCATCAAAAAATCCACACATTATGACGTATTTCAATTTTTAATACACCACATCCAAAGTTTTAGAACTAAACATCAAGTTATATAATCTTTATTATATTTTAATGAGGATTATGTTATGATAGGGAAATCTACCACTATCATCTTAAATAAGGAATGAGGCCAGGGGAAATAGACAAGGAAGAACACAAGTTCCATGACTAGATAAGTATCGGGGTATATATAATAAGATTTCACTATCCAAACACATATCAATACAAATCACTTATTCTCCTATGTGTTTCTATTGTTTTTAAAATAAACTAATGAAAATGATTATAGATATTTTGATTGTATATTTATGAGAAAGATCATATTCCAGGAACAATCCAGCATCCTTGAAGATGGATTTTTGAAGATAATTACTATTTTATTTAATATATTTATTAATCCCTGCTGTATTTATATTTTTCTAGTACTACTATGAATGTCAAAAATACTCATATTCACAAGACGATATAGATACACATAGGAAAAAAACATTCCTTATGAATGAATGTATAATACTAGCTTGAAGTTGTGACTCCCATACATAGGGTATGAATTTCTAATGTTAATATCACCATTTATCACCTTTATTCTCATGTTATCCTTATATGACTGTTGATATATCCATTTTTTATAGTAATTGAACATCTATGATTTCCCTTTATTATGTTTCATATCCTTATGTTATTAATAATTGTTTTAAAAATGATGTCTAAGAAGGCAGATAAAACTCAAAGTGTCTCTTTTTTAATTAAAATTGTAATTAATTTAAGTAAAAACAATAAGTGACATACAAAAAATTGTTAGAACATATTCATATTGTATTGATATTTTAGAATAAAAAATTATTAGTCATTTTTAACATGCGGGGATCATCTGTACCAAAAAAAATGCATGGTGTGCCCAGAACAACTCAAAGTGAACCTTTTATTTAAAATAGACATTATTACATATAAAAATAATTGGTGAAGTAATGAAAACAATGAAACCACTTTTCAATTGTTTTTATATTTTCATAAAAATATTCATGAGTCATTTGTGATGTGTAGGAGTCAACCACACCACAAATCGATGAATGGTGTGGCTGTTAAAACTCAAAGTGTCTCTTTGTATTTAAAAATGACACTAATTTAAGTAAAAACAACACGTGACATACTAAAAATCAAGAAAACACATGCAGATTAATTTTATATTTTATAACAATTATATATCAGTCATTTTTAACATGTAAGGATCATCAATACCTCAATACGACTTATGGTGTGGCTAGTACAACTGAAATTGTCTCCTTTAATTTATAATTGACATTAAATTAAATAAAAACAATAAGTGATGTACTTAAAACTATGAAAACCCATTTGTATTGTTTGGATATTTTACGAAAATGATCCATGATTCATTTTTGACATTTAGAATTAAACTTCACCTCAATCTAATGCACAATGATGCCATTACAACTCAAAGTGTCTTTTTTTTATTTTAAATTAAAATTAATTTAAGTAAAAACAAGTGATGTACTGAAATTGAGAAAAAACATTCTGATTTTTTGATATTTTAGGGAAACGATCTATTAATCCTTTTTTGATGGATAAGTATCATCTACACCATAATATGACACACGATGTGGTCAATATGACTCAATGTGTCTCCTTTTATTTGAAATTGACATTAAATTAAGTAAAAAAAAGTAGTGACGTACTGAAAACTGAGAAAATGCATTTTGATTATTTCAATATATTAGGAAAATGATCCATGAGTTATTCTTGACATGTTGGTGTCAGGAAAACCTCAATTAGATGCATGGTTTGGAAGTTACAACTCCATGTGTCTCTTTTCTATTTAAAATTTTCATCAATTTATGTAAAAACAATAAGTGACATTATGAAAACTGAGAAAACACATTCAGATTGGTTTGATATTTTCGAGAATCATCATATTAGTCATTTTTTTATGTGTAGGGATCTACCTCACCTCAATATGACACATGGTTTGGTTAATACAACTCAAAGTGTATCCTTTTATTTAAAATTGACATTTTTTTAAGAGAAAAAACGAATTGAATTACTTGAAGACAAAAAAACATTGATATTGTTTTGATATTTTAGTAAAATTATCCTGGAGTAATTTGTGATGTGAAGAAGTCAACCACACCTTAATCCAACACACGATGTTGTTGTTACAACTCAAACTGTCATTTTTATTTAAAATTGACATTAATTTATGTGAAAACAAGTGAAATACTAAAAACTGAGCAACCATGTATTTTATGACAATAAACAATTTGTCATTTATGATCTGTAGTGATTAGCCTCACATCAATATGATACAGAGTGAGTTTAGTACATCTCAATGTGTCTCCCTTTATTTAAAATTGACATTAATTTTTGTAAAAACAACAAGTGACGTACTAAATATAGAGAAAACATATTCAGATTGGTTGGTTAGATTAGGACAGATATTTATTAGTAAATTTTGATACGTAGGAGTCAAAAACGCCTCAATTCGACACACAGTGTGACCAGTATGACTAAAAGTATATGTTATCAGTTCAAAATTGACATTTTAGTTCAAAACATGTCAATCACTAAAAACCAAGAAAACGTGTTCTGATTATCTTGATAATTTAGGAAAGTGATTCATAATTCATTTTTGATGTGTATGTAGTAGTATCATATCAAGATGACACATGATATGACGGGTATGTCTCAAAATGTGTGTTTTTAGTTTGAAAGTCATTTTTGTAAAAAAAACATGTTTGACATACTGAAGGCAGAAAAATCACATTTGGATTGTTTTGATACTTTAGGACAACAATCAATCAGAAATTTGTGACATGCAGAAATAAATTTAACCTCAACAGGACACAGAGTGTGTCCATTATAACTCCAAATGTGTCATTAATTAAAATTGATATTAATTTTAGTAAATGATCAAATGAAAAACTCAAAACCAAGAAAATGCATTCAGATTGTTTTGATATATTTAGAAAAGGATCCATAACTCATTTGTAACATGTACAAATCACCCTCACCTGATTAATATGAATGGTGTGACTACTATAAATTCAAATGATTCAATTTTTTTAAATATTGAACTTTTATTAATTTGTTCTTTTATATTAATGTTTAATTTATTTGGTTATTGTATTACTAACATGCTATTTATTTTCTTATATAGGTTGAATATTTTTCTCATGTTGAGATGATTTGTTTAGAAACTCATACCGTTAGACGAATTATTTTAGAGGGGATCATAGACATCAGATGATTCAATATTAATTTTTTAGAATATTTTTGGATAATTGCAAATTTATAATATAAAACATTTTGTTTGAAATTTAAATAATTGTGTTTATTTTTGTATATACCATGGGGGACAGTTTTTTATTCCTGATGTAAATTAAATTTATATATTCTTTTTTCTTCAAGTTTTCTGTTTAAATTACAGTTTGCATAAATTGCAGGTTTGGTGTGCTGTTATATAAACATCACATTGCATGTGGGTATCCCTTTATCTGTGGTAAAAATGTTCTCATTAAGGTATCCTTTATCAGATCTAAAAATAGTGTAGATAAAGTGTTTCTTTATCGGTACTAGAAAAGCACTGATAAAGGGGGTTCTTCATCAATGATTTTTAGCACAGATAAAGAAGACCCCACCTATATCAGCACTATGATTAAAAATGCATTTTAGCACTACAAAAGGATATTTTGCACGTTGTTTAAGGCCATATTTGTAGTTATGATCAATGGAGAGTTTTACTGGCCACGAGGGGTGGTCGCTTTTGAGAAACATTGACTAGGAAACATTGACCGCCGAATGCGGTCACATGGAAGTGTCTAAAGTGCTTTAGCGACCACTTTTAGCCGACGTTAAAAGCCATTTTTTAATAGTGGAAGTGAAAACGACGTTCACTCTTCCCCCATAGTTTTTTCAGTAGTATATATTACTATATATATATATATTGATATCTAATTAAATATTTAAATAAATATTAATAAAAATTAATAAAAATAAATTAAATACTAATAAATACTAATTACATATAAATAAATATTAATTAAAAATTCATTTGTATTAATAAATTATAAATAGAGTAATTAAATATTTATAAAATTAATAAATTTTAATAAACACTAAAAAAATATTATAAACATATTATAAACATATTTGTAATAAAGATAAATATTAATAAATAATGACTAAATAATAAATTAATATTCCTAAATATTAAATAAATTTTAATGAATATAAAAATATATCAATAAATATTACAAAATATAAATAACTATTAAAAAATAGTAAAAAAATATTAATAATTATTTATTAAATATTCATAAATATTTATAAATATTTATAAATTCTAAAAATTAATTAATAAATACTAGTAAATATTTACAATTCTTAATAAATATTAAATAAATATTCAGAACTATTATAAAAATATTAATCGAATATTAATATATATTAATGAAATATCAATTAAGTAATAAAATTTTATTAAATATTCATAAATACTCATAAATATCAATACACATCAATATATATAAATAAATATCAATAAATACAAATATATATCAATACATATTAATTAAATAATTAAAAATATAAAAATATTACTGAAAATTTTAATAAATAACAACAGAATATTTTTCATCATTTATAAATATTTATAAGTATTAATTAAAAGTTAATAAATATAAGTAAAAATTAAATAATTAATCATAATTATTCAATATTATTAATAAATACCAATTAAATTTAAATTAAATATTAAATAAATATTCACAAATTTTAATAAAAATTTTAAAATGTTGAGGGTGAAGACCACTTTTGTTAAGAATATAATTATTAATTAATTATTAATGAATATTAATAAATATTAATTACATATTAATAATTGAAAAATAAATATTAATAAATATTAATTATTATTCATTAACAGTGAAAAATGTGACTAAATAGTGTTTTGTTTAAACTCGATATTGTGTACATTGTTAGCTATAAAAAATTGACATTATTTTAAAAGGGAAGTATGGTAAAATCTTGGGACTCAACATTCTAAACTCTTATAAAAATTATTATCATTTAAATTTTTCGGGTATTACCTTCTCAAAATATGTCAGTAGTTCTCTTTCATAGAATCATTTGGTTCCCATGTTGCTTCTTCCATTTTGGGATTTCTCTAGAGTACCTTTACCAGATAAGTTATTTGATTCCTAAACTCTTGCTCTCGGTTATCAAGAATCAAGATTTGTTCTTTATATAATGAATGGTTAGGTTCCAACTCTAATACATCAGAGGTAACCACATGCATTGGTTATGGCATGTACTTCCATTGTAGGGATATATGGAACACATCATATACTTTAGATGTATTTGGCAGCATAGCCAAATGATACAGAATTACTCCAAATCATTCTTGAATCTTTAAGGGTTCGATGTACCTGAGACTCAGTTATTCTTTTATAACAAACCTTATAACACCCTTCCATGGAGAAACATTCAAGGAAACATGATCTCCAATAAGGAACTCTTAATCTTTCCTCCGATTATCAGCAAAACACTTTTTCTTACATTGGGCTGCTTTATTATCAGTATGAGTATCCTTTACTTTGGTTTTTGTCTATTTAACAAGTTATTTGCCAATGAGTTTCCTTTTACCAACTTCATCCCAACAATTTAGTGTATGAGACCTTATTCCATACAATTCTTCATACGGTTCCATTTGAATACTTGAAATTATTATTATAGGAAAGCTCTGTCAAAGGTTTGTAAGGATCCCATGTACCTTGAATGTTGATTACGTATGACCTAAACATGTCATCCACTATTTGAATAATTATTTCACACTCTCCATCAGTTTGAGTGTGCTAGGATGTGCTCAAAGGAAGCTTTGTATCAAGAGTCATAGGAAGAATATTCAATAATTTCGATGTGGAGAGGGGATCTCAATTAGAAACAATTGATAGAGTCAAACCATGAAGTCTTAAAATATAATTAATATAGAGCATTGTGAAGTGCTCAAGTGGAATGCTTTCTCATAATGGGATTAAATGTGATGAATGGGTTAGGTGATCAACAAAAACCAATAACACATCATTATTTCTAGGATTCATTGGTAGTCCCATGATTAATTACATTGTAATTTCATCCCAAATCCATATAGTAATATGTAAGGGTTATAGGATTCCTTTAGGATTCTACCTCAGAGATTTCACTATTTTGAAAACCAAATATTTGCAAACATAATCAGAAATTTCCTACTACATGTTAACCCACAAAAAATGATCCTTCATGTCCCTATACATATTTATGTGACTATGGTGTATAGAGAAATTTGAGTTATGATAATTTTCCAAGAAATCACTTTTTATCTTTAGTATATATGGAACATATAGTCTCTTTACAAAATTTAGAACATCATCTCCAGAAACAAAATCTGCTTATTTCCCATCATTCACTGCTTTAGTTTTCTTCTGGATGTCCTCATCACCAGACTGATAATTCTTAACCTCTATAATAATTATCATTTTTGAATCATTAAAAAAGTGATTGATGTTTCCCCTCTCTTATAAATTCCTATATCAATCTTTATAACGTCCATGAATATAGGATCCTTCTAAATCATTATTTTGGTTAGAACTCCTTAACAATCACTACTCATGCATCTTCTACCTTATTTGGTATCTCTATGTGGTAGTGTATGGAGAAATCATAATCCTTCAGTTACTCGAGCCGTCAACATTATATCATGTTGATCTCCTTCGGTGATTAAATGTATTACAGAAATTTAGGATCCGTGTATATCACAGATCATTCCCCATAGAGATAATGTCTTTATATATTCATAGAGATGATTAAAACCATTAACATAAGATTATAGGTTGGATGGTTATGTTTGTGAGTCATGAATTTCATTGATTCATACATGAAAAATTTAACATTTTTCATTATAAAACAAAAAAGTCCCTTAGTCAATGAATCACTATATATGAAAAATCCATCACATCCACATGGTAAAGTCAAAATAGACACATTGAACAGTCTATTATTTAGTTCATCGATCCATTCTTCAGATTCCTTCATCCAAACAAACTAATCCCTTTTATGTTTAATCTTTGTTAATGGGTCGTCCAATCAGAAAAAATTTAGAAAACATATTTTCTAGTAACCTTAAAAACCAATGAAACTACACACCCCGGTTATTTTTTTGGTGTAGAAAATTCTATGACTATCTTTGTCTTTGATGGATCAACTGATATTCCATCATTTTGGATGATAGGGCCAATAAAATAAACTTCATGATTCCATAAATTGCACTTACAAAATTTACCATATCACCCTTCCCTTATAAGAGTATTATGAATTATTTGTAGGTGATTATCATGGTCTTAATATTTTTTAGAATACACAATAATATCATCAATGAATACCAAAAAAAGCATCAACATATTCCTTGAATAGTCAGTTCCTTATGTACATAAATATAGAGGGCTTATTAGTCAATCAAAGTGGAATTACTATAAACTCGTAATATTCATACCTCAACTGAAATGTTTTCTTCTAAATGTATTCATTTTTTAATCATAATTGATGATACCTAGAATGAAGATCAATATTTGAAAAATATTGGGATCAATGAAGTTGATTAAACAAAACATCAATGCAGGGTAGAGTATACATGTTCTTTATTCTAATAACATTAATTTTGCTATAATCAATAGAAAACCTCATGGATCTATATTTCTTCTTCACGAAGAGAACATGGTCTCCCCATGGTAAAACACTAGGGTAAATAATTACCTTACTAACGAAATGTTCAAGTGGGTTATTTTACTCCACTAATACCACAATGGCCTCTCTATAGAGAGTTAGACACCACCCTTCTATCCCTTTTCAAACCTTGGTTTCCTTCCTTCTCTGAGATCTCCCTTAACTTGAAGGTTCTTCAGTTTTTTAATGGATCCCCGTGACTATTTATTTTTACATTGGAATTAACTGATGCTTCCTATTTGTTTTATCTGACTCTAATAACATTGTTTAAATAGCACTGACCATCGGTAGATTCCTTCGACCATCTCATCATTGGATAATAGGGTTTATAGGAGTAAGTGACTGTAGGGCACCTAGATTGTAGGAATAAAAAATAAGGTTTCCGTTAGAAGATGATATGGTTCATCATGGGTCATGGTCCCCTCATACCTTCAATGGATCCTGGTTTCTTCTATTTATGTGGATATATGAATTTAAATTGATCCATTACTTGAAAACATTGGAGGCATGGTTTGGATTTTTAAAACTCCCAATTCCTTTTAATAACCATTCGATTATTCTTATATTTGTAAATCTCATACAGTGATACCTATGTTCGGATAGTAGGACTAGATCTACATCTCATCAAATTTCATTGAGAATCTATGTTGTGGTGGATGTGTTGAAATCTCATGGAAAGACTTTTTTTATTGCTATTGATGAATATTTATGCTACAACCAATGAGTTATTTTTTAATAATGGTGTGATTTATATCCTATGTACAAGAAATTGGGGCATACATCAGTGGTATGCAGGCATGGGAAGCCGCTGAAGATGGTGTATGGCTCTGGTGAAAATTAGATAAATCATGTTCATAATGGTATGTCTATTGACCGAGGATGATTTGTGGATGTGGATTGCAATGGATCACACGTGGGTTGGGAGATTACATGTTTGGATAATCTTGATAATCAGGCTACTTGCCTCACGATCTCAAATGAAGTAGTCCATGATACTCAAGACCAAACAATTATTATGTCTCTTGATCCAAAAGTTATCGATATATTTGGTTGGTTGAGATGAGAACTAGAGGGGGTGTGTTAACTAAGGGATGTGGTGAATCAGGATCATGTAACGACAATGATTAATAGTCATGAATGGCAAGATGATCCCCATTTAATTACAGTTCATTCATCCCACAATGAGGATTCATGGGTGGATTATGATAGTTCTATGGGAATGCAGGTGTCTTAGGATGATTGTTTCATAATTGAGTAGGGGGTAGGCCCATTTGGATGATTATTTTAAAAAATGAAATTCCCATGTCTGGACTTTTTGAACCCTCTACACATGGTCACCCCCTCCCCCATGAAGGGGTAATTTCTCTGTGGTAGAGCCCCTCCAGGGATGTATCTGTTTCCAGCCGAGGAGAATTACGACGTTGAGGTGAATTAAGAAGCTTCTAATGATCATACTTCTTGTGAGGATACCCAATGTTTTGGTTTAGATAAAACTAATAAACATCCTCAGTTTATGGGGCTAGAATTTATATATATGAGAGACTCTGATATGTCAGGATAGGATCCAAAGGATGTTGATTTCAAAACTGTTACATAAAATATTAATTTTCAGGAGGATTTTCATAGAATTTATAACTCATCATGAATCTCTAATAGATAAGAGAATGATTCTGATCATGAATGTGAAATGGAAAACAATCCCTAAAATATTTGGGCCACGTTATATCCTCATTCAAAGATATTTTCATGTATAGAAAAAAAATTTATTGACAATGAGTGGTTCATCACTCCCCCCCCGAAATGAGTAGGTTGATGAACGACTAATCCAATATCCCATTGACCGTCTGTACCAGATCCTCCTCTAAGGTTCCAAGAAGGTTCAATATAGTGATTATCAAGATCTTTAATCAAGGTAATTCTCAATTTGAATGGGAAAATTCTCATGACTATGGTTATGGAAATGTTTTCTCATACTATAATTTTTATCATTGCTTCCGCTGGATAAGGGAAATCATTTTCTAACATATCTACTTTTCTTATCGAATTTTTTCTTCTTTTTAATAAATGGTTATATATTATTTCTTCTAACGACAGTGTAATAGTAATAGGTACATCCTCAATATAGATATTAACATCATCATCACTAGATGTTTTTTGTCTTATTAATCAATAATTTCATTCCACAGAGCTACTTGGGGAGGATATAGATAAGAATAAGTTGAGGAAGCTTCTCCTCTAAAGATGATGGATTCCACATCTCCTTTACAAATCATAATTTCCTTCCTCTTTCAATAAATATATTCATCATATTTTGAGATCCTTTCCATAACTAGAATTATATCAATGTTAAATATAGGTTTTATATAAAGGTAAGGACATAAATTATGTTTATGTGTCATAATGGGGACTTCCTGACACATCTTTTTTGAAATGAGACTTCCCTTAGTAGGTTTGATTGACAACTCTGTTATTAAATCAAAAGGGAAATGTATAATTTTCATAGAAAACTGGGTAGATATAGAATAGTATAAATATCTAGAATCAAATAAGTAATTGGATAAATTTTCAGATATGATTAATGTACATATCACTACATCATTCAGTGCCTATACATAGTTTTATGTGATCATATAATCTTGGTTTTCTGCACATGGCCAATTCTATGTTAAATATATATGTTGCAAGAGTAATTTATTTAATTAGTTTCCAATCTACCTATAAGATAAATAATTAATATCCATATTTTTATTATTCTACTTTAACTATTTAATATGATAACCCTTTTCTCTAAACTTATAATAGACACCCAGTACCTTCAAGCAATTCACAGAGTGAATTTTCCCAATGTTTTGACAAGGAGAGAATTGCTTCATTCCAATATTCTTCGTTGTCATATTCTATTTTTCTTGGTATGTAAAAAACCAATTCTTCTCTTGGATTCACCTAAATATGAATAATCATGATAATTACTTCATTTTATTGATGGTTTATAAAAATATCTCTCCATATAACGAAAAATTCTAAAAACAGAAGCCCATTGGAAATTTAGATTTAGACCATCAATGAGGAGGTCAATATTTTAATCTGTGTTTTGTATGTAATACATAGAATACCTCGATACCATTGTAAATATATATTTATTTTCTATAACACTATCTTTTTACTTTTTCTTTATTCTAAGAAACATTATCTTCATCTTAGTTTTTTGATCATGAGGGGAGTAATTATCGAAGAATGTCCCCTTAAAATTTCACAATTCCATGAGTTATATTTCTTATTCGTCCATAGATTTCTAGATCAAAGACCATCATTGATCGACATTTATATTCAGAAAATATACTAAAGGTGTTTGATTTTTCATTTTCCCCACATCCAAAATCCATGAATATCGTCCCCAAATACTTAATTCATTTCCCAACCACCATTGGGATATTTGTTCAACTATATAATGGGGGCCTCTATTGCATAAATTCATCCATCATCAGAGAATCTCTATGTGGAACAAGTTTCTCCATATGGGAAAGGTTGTGTGTTATAACATTATTAAGATGCCCTAATATTTCCATAACATTCTCTGTTCCAAAAAAAGCTGTGTTGGTATCCTTAGTTGTGAAATTAGAACATTTTCTTTGAACATTGATACCATTCTTAATTTTATGTTCCATTAAGAAAATAAAATAAAATGGATTAGATCATTCCACTATGTTATATAATGTATAATCCCAAAACAAGTGGAAAACTAATTAAAAATATAAAATGTTTTCCATAACTAATATCATAATAATAGGAATGGTTTCTTATGGGACATCGTTATAATCAAATACTTTATAATGGTTTTAAAAGAAAATGTGAATTATCCTAGGTGTATCCCATGAGAGTGAAAAACCTAGTACCTAGTAAGGCCCATTTGTTTGTACCAGGTTATACCGATTTAGGACCGACACCCCTTTCAGTGTTTTTACCAATATATAAGCCTAATCTAGAACCACATCCACTTTTTATTTAGAGGTAGCAATATATTTCTTGTAATTCCCACATAGTCTCTACATTAAAAACAGTCTAGGATTATATTATATACATATCCTCAATGTCTATCATAGGGGTATGTTCACTAATCTATGTTCTATATTTTTAGTTTCCATGTATTCTGAAAAAATTCCACTAATTCCAACTGTAATGCCCCGACCCCAAAAATCCATGAGTCGGTGCATTAGTTTATTATATTTTCATAGATACATGTTTAAAATACTAATTGACCAAAAAGATTAGTAGTTTTGGATATAAAGACTATATATATGATACACACAATACATTGGGAAAATAAAATAAATCATAACATAAGTAAAATATTAGAATCTTTGAAATCTTATTAAAATATTTCTTCTTCATAACATTGAAAAAGGAAAAAAAATATTGTGAGACCAATTTCCTAGTACTGGAATGTAAAGTAGAAGGAATAAAGAATTGATGATTGTAAATAAATATGAAAATGTAAATAAATGATAAAACATACCCTTCAAATAACATGATAAGGCATAATCAATATGGTAAGGTTATAAACAAAATCACTTGTCATTTAATCAATAATCAGATAATGAAATGCATCTATATATATGTTGAATCATTAATCACACGTATAATAATAATAAATGAATTTTCAATAAAGGGAATTCCTAATTATTGGACATCATGTTTCACAAGTACATGATACAATGACAAGAAATTTTAAATTATTCAAATTTGGAAAACTAATTCATCTTATGAGACTACTAATGCATCGAGGGGCGTGCACTAACTAGTTTCCTACCCGGAGGTCATTAATTAAACAATCCCCAACTAATGTATTGCATGTACAATGAATTACTCATATATAAAATAATATATTAAATAAAAAAACAACATTCCTTATAACAATCTATTTGTATAGAATAGAATATATGGATATATCAATAATTCCCCATTTAATCAAATAAGATTCAAATTGAACACCATATGTAAATATGGTATAAAATTTAGGAAATAATAATATCCATCACACAAAAATGATGATATTTATAGAAATATCCAATGAAAAATGATTAAAATAAAGTTATTTTCTTAGGATAAAGTTAAATATCACAACAATAAATTAATATTGTAATGGTAACATTGACCATTTTTATATTTTCAATTTAAACCCATTTTGTGAGATAAATCAAAGTAAATCCAAAAAAATACCATGAAATATGATTTAATAATGACAATAATTGAAAAGGTGGAATTATATACACCATAAAAAAGTGAATTAGTGAATAGTAACAAATATTTCTCAATGTATTGTAAATTTAGATAAAAACACATACCCTATGTTTCCTTTTCTATGAACTTCCATTAACCTATTCTTCTTTGGGTAACTCATTTTGGTTTTCACTAAAGGGATTAAATGGATGGATTTATTCCTAAAAATAGGACTATCATATGAGAGGAGTATTGTTGAGGAGCTATTTTTGTAGATTATGGTTGAGAAAAAGTGTCTTGAGAGGTGTGAAGAAGTGGGAGGGTTGAGGACCTTTTTATAGTAGAGGAGGAGTGACATTCTTGTAATTTTTTAAAAGGGAATTCCACACACGCTTTTTCTATGAAAATATGGATTCAAAAGTAAATAAAATTCGAGATAAGGAAATATAGAGTCTAAATATATCCATAAAATTGCTTTTGGAAACGTCCATAGGTCATAATGGGCTATAATATTAAGGTTTCGTCTCTTGTTAAGCTAATATTTCTCTTAATTTATATATATAATTTTTATTACCTTCACTAATTTTCTAAAGTAAAAAACTATGTTGAATTTATTATACATTATAAATTATGATGATTCCAAATATGGAATCAATTTTTCTAAATTCCAATCACAAAATTGGTATATATTAATTTAAAATTAATCCATCAGATGGAACGATAATGCGAGTTTTTAAAGTGAAATGGTTATAAAATTTCTATGTTTTTATATCCATTTTCAATGTGAAATTAATTTCAATAACCTAAAATTGAATAATTTATAAATTATTTATATAATTTCAATTTAAAACCTATTTAAAATTTAATTTATCCTTATAAATAAATTAGATGAAACAATATCTTTAAATTTAAATTGAGTATCTTTTTTTATTCATCAAAAAATATAATAACACATAAAATTTTCAAAAATTCACCATATCCTATATTTTATGTGTATTTTTCAAAAAAGAATTTATTTTTCATATTAAATTTATAAAATTTTCATGATTCAAATTTAAAACATGTGCGCCATTAAAATGCGGTAAAAATGCCATTATAAAAATATAGTTTTTATATGTAAAATTGGTCTTGTTATTATCTTATGTATATCAAATATATTGAATGGTTGTAAAATTTATTTATTGGACATATAACATATAAATTTATGATATTAATTTTCTAAAAGAGTTATAATATTATTTTCCACGCAAAACGTGACTAAATAGTGTTTTGTTTAGACTCGATGTTGCGTGGATTACTAGATATAAATTAAATTAAAATTATTCTAAATGAAAAATATGGTAATGTATTGGGGTGCTAAATGATCATTACTATTTATTAATATTTTATATTATTTTATTAATATTTATGAAATTTTAATTAAAGTGTATTAATAATTATTTATATTTAGTAATAATTATTTGAATTTAGCGATATTAAATTAATATTTATTAGTATTTATGAATGATTAATTAAATTTTATTAATTTTTTTGTGTATATTTTATTAATATTTATGAATATTTTTCTAATATTTATTATGATTTGATAATATTTACTAGTATTTATTAATATTTTATTAATATTTCAGAATAATTATAAATTTTTTTAATATAATAATAATTTTTAGGAATATTAAATTAATATTAATTAATATTTTATTACTATTTTTTTCAATTTATTTATATTTATTTACATTTGTATATATTTCTTGAATTTTATTAATATTTAATCAATATTTATTAATATTTATTTGTATTATATTTTTTTGTAAATACTAATTTAATTTTAATAAATAGTTTATACATTAATAAATATTTAATTAATCATTATTGATATTTTATTAATATTGATAAATTGTTTATTGATATTTTTTTATATTTACTTATAATATATTCATATTTATTTATTTTTTAGTAATTTTTATTAATATGTATTTTATTATATAATTTCATATCTATTTATATATATAAACACTTTGTAATATTTAATATTAAAAAATCTGAACGAAGAGTGAACGGATATCACACATCTTTCAGAAAATTCACACAGAAAGCGTGAACCCCATTCATACTTCCTTGCTTAGAGAGCAGCCTAAACATGGTTCATGCTCTTCCGGATAGGATTCTCAAAATATACCCAACCCTATCTCCTTAATTTTTATAAAAATATATTTTAAAAAACTCTGTATTTCCCCTCTTGTATTTTGTGACAAAAAAATAATTTCCTCTATTAATTTGCAAATAAAAAGCTATCTATAATTACAAACATCTGAACCTATCATTATTTCATCAAATTCTCATCCAAATTTTTTTTGAACCCATATGAAATAAAATACTACCTATATGTTTCTAAAATTAACGAAGGATAACTATGATAACTGATGCATCCAAATTAGAGACTTCCTTGACTCCAAAGATGTCATAGAAATTATAGATGATTGATTCATTGTGCTAAAATCCAATGCAATGATGAATTCTCTTCCACATCTTCTAAAAGAAAATCTTCAAGCATAATTGAAGTGAGACTACAAGGCCAAATCCATCATATATCAAAGTATTGATTAATCCACATTCAAGATAATCATTTCATTAAAATCATTAGAGGATATATGGGAAAATATTATCAAGGCATTTAATGTTTCTAATAAAGTGAAGAAAATATGGCTTCTAGTATCACAAATTGAACATTTATGAATTATAGAATTGGTTTTTATTAACACTAAAAAAGCACTAATATAGTATGTGCCTTTAATAGTTGGTCTCTTTTATCATCATTTGAAAAAATTCTCACAAGACCCCTCTATCAACGCTAAAAAGCATTGATAAAGGAGTCCTTTATCAGAGCAATTTTTATGAGTACTTATTTAACCAATGATAAAAGTACTATTTAGTAATGCTAAAAAATTCCTGATATAGAGTTTATATCACCACTAAAATATTTTAAACAATTACTTGAGCCGCCACCATTTCTGAGGGCCACCCTCCTCATAAAACCTCTTTTATCAGCATTCACCCCTTCTACCAACCCATGACTCTACCCTTTATCAGGGCTCAACCCTACCGGAATCCATTACTAATCGATCCCCAATTCAAGCCTAATCCTATAGGGATTTAAACATGGGACCTCCATCTATATATGCAATAAAATTACCACCGCATATTTATGTATAATTTTATATTTAGATATATTTTTTACAATGTATTTATAAATTGAATAATTATTGTAAATACATTTATGTGTGTGTGTGTGTTTGTATATGTGTTGGTTTGTGAGATCTCTCTCTCTCTATCTCTATTTGTATGGGTGTATATATATGACTTTATATATAATTTAAAATATATTTTTTGTAATGTATAAAGAAACCTACATATTATATATCCTTATAGTACCGAAAATCCCCTTTTAAAAGTGCTAGAAATTTATTTTTTTCAGCTCTAGAAATGATTTATTAATCTAATCACCATTAAAAGGGATCCCTTTTATCATTGGTAAAAAGAATCAAAAAAGGCCCTATTTATCACCACTAAAAAATGATGATAAAATGGAACTTTTACCAGTGATAAAAAATGTGTTGATAAATGTCAAAAAATAATATTCAAAAATGTTTTTATTTTCTTAAAAGTAGAGGGTGGCCATCCCACTTTATCGATTCTCACCCCCTTTAAATAGCACCCATCTATCCTCCCCCTATAATAGTGTTCCCCTACTTCACACGCCTTCACGCCTCTACCTTTACTATGTTTTGACCTTGAGACCTCACTATCACACGCCCGTTCCTTTTCCACTCCCTTATATTGTTTTTTTATTATTTTTTTAGATATCTATAGATTTATATATTTGTTGTTACATTATATATATATATATATTTATAATTATTTTAAAATACATATATAAAATATTTTCGGCTTGTGTGTGTTTATATATACATTAATTTATAAATATATATATATATTATATGTGTGTTTTTATAAATATAATTTTAAATTTTTTAAATTTTTTAAATGTATTATATATTTTTATTTATATAGATATATTAGAATATATAGATAATATATTTCAGTTTTTTAATACATGCATACAATCTTATAAATATATATATACACATTATATATACATTTTAGAGGTATATATATATTAATAATTTTTATTTAAATTAAATGGATAATATTATTATTAAATATGGTTTACGAATTTAGAAATATTTTTTATAGGTAAATTTGTATACATATTTATTTATAAAATTAAATTTCCATGCGTAAATATAT
Source organism: Viscum album (assembly GCA_963277665.1). NCBI lineage: Eukaryota > Viridiplantae > Streptophyta > Magnoliopsida > Santalales > Viscaceae > Viscum > Viscum album. Next base: position 1,798,109,128 of record OY728140.1, read on the forward strand.
ACAAATATGTATACATGTGTATTTTTGTAATTATAATGAAAAATACATTATGAAATAAGATAAAATTTAAATTTCATCATATCATTATGTATATAATCCTAGAAAATAAAATGATTCTCTACAGAAAATATGTAATTAGCCTCCCTTAAATGTGGATGAAATTCAATCTAATGTTAAAAAATGTGGCACACTGATAAAAAATCTGTTTTAGAGGTCTTTTGAGCCCTTTTAACCCCACAAATGATGATTAAGGATTTCTTTGTCACCATAGTGTAATTATTATTTCATTGTTTGATTTGATATGTGGTGGAGCTCAAATAGACACCCGAATCAAATGTTATGGAAAATTGAAGTTCAATTCATGTTCTCAACTTATTTTAGATTATTTATTAATTTATAGATTTTTTCATCTTCAATTTGTCATTATATGACTATTAATCCATGATAAATTGAAAAGTTTTAATTAATATTAATTTTTTAATTGTAATATAAACAATTTCCACTAAATATTTTTTAGTTTAATTGTGATTACATATTTATTATTATATAGATCATATTTTATAATATATGTTATATTTATATCAATATCAATATGTTTATATATTAATATAATATTTTTAATGATATATAATATTTTTTATGAAATATTCATTTTATCAATTGTAAAAACAAAGGTTTTTTTGCTGATAAAAGACATACTTATATCCAAGATAAGAATTGTGTTGATAAATGGTTAATTTTATAAGTGATTTGTCTAGCCCTAATAAAATGTGCTTTTATCAGATTTTATTTTTCAATGATATAATTACCCCATTTATCAGTTCTTTTTATTGGACTGATAAATAGTAGTGTTGCATATGGCTGAATATATGGTAGAGATACCATGAGAATAGATTATTTTAGTTTTTATATATTGGAAAATATATATATATATATATATATGTAATTGTGTATATATATCTTGAAATATATGGTTATTTTAATATATATATTAATTTTTATTTAGACGTATTAGTTAAATATATTGATAAATATATATTTCATTCTTAACAAAAATATATATTTATATTTATATATATAAACATTATATATACAATTTTATAGGTATATATATATTCAAACATTTTTATAAGGTATGTAAAATGGTTAGATATTTGGTTTAAATAAAATGGATAATAAATATTTATTTCTATATGGTTTATATATTTTATAAGTTATTTTATTTGAAAATATTTTTAAATATTTATTTATACAATTATATATATATATATACACAAATATTTATATATGTGGACATATATAATTTTAAAAAAACAAAAAAAAATGAAAAATTTTAAAATTTCAACACCATAAAATTCATATGCCCTTAATACTAAGAAATAAATACTTTCTTCACATAAAAAATATAATAAGTCTTTCATAAATAATGGTTAAATCCAATAAAATATAGAGAATTTAGGGTATCTGAACCAAAAATCAATATTAGAGGACTTCTAGGCCTTTTACCTATAAAAACAGTGATTATAGTCTCACATGACAACACGACATATATATCTTCACAAGCATCGATATTATATGTGTTAGAGCTCAAACAGATACATGGATCAAAAGTTATGGCCATTTTAAGTTCATGTCTTGTTTTTTAACCTCTCTTAATATATTGACTGTTATTTAAATTTTTTATATCACCATATTTTTATTATATGTCTAATACTCAATACTAATTGAAAAATTATTAAATAATATTAATTTGTTACTATTATAAAACAATATTCACAAAATATATTATATGTTAATTTTAAATACATATTTAGTATTAAATAAATCATATTTATGAAAATATATTTTATATATATCAATATAAATATATTTATATATTAAAAAATGATTTTTAATCATATATATTTATATTTTTTATGAATGGAACCTTTTTTGAGCACTAAGAAATGTACCAAAAATGATCCCATTTATTAGCGTAAAAAAAAGCACAGATAATGGCATACATTATTCACACAAACAAAAAGTGTTGATAAATGGGGTGATTTTTTTAGTTTTTTTATTAATGATGATATTGGGGGCATTTATCAACACTTTTAGTTAGCACTGATAAAGACACCCAATTTATCAGCACTACTTTTTAGCACTGATTAAGGGATACCCTAAATAATAATTATTCTGTAGTAGTGTTTAATCACCACTAGGTGTGTTTGAATACCAATTAATAAATTCTTCTAAATCCATTTTTGAGTATAATACTAGTGTATTTGTTATGGTGAGATAACTATTAAGAAAAGAAGAAAATATTAATGACATGAGGGCGTGCGATGATATTTTGTGATCATAAGTCCCAATATTTGATTAACTAGTCATTTACGTGGAAGAAACTAATGACCCATAGGTTATTTAAATTTATGAACTTATGGGATCTCTACAAACCCACGAACTAAAAGTGAATAACTGGATTGATAGAAATTGAGTGGAGAATGCCCTCCAATAAAAGTTTAATCTCAACAAGTCTAAAAAGGAGAAATGTTGACATATAATAAGGCCAATTTAGTGGACTCTAGGAACATTAAAATTATCCATGAACAGGAGGATGATGTAGAAACCACCCAAATCAAGGATTTTATAGATATCAAAATAATATTCCACAAGAAGAAAGACTATGAAGAAGTGTAGGATTCAACAATCGACAACCGAATCAAAAAATAAATGTCCAATACTATAATTTTCAAAATTATAGTCATTAACAATAAATGATGGAATAATAAAATCATGAATAATGTCATAGAGGGGGGGAAATATTACCGAAGGAGGTGATATTTTTGTAGAGTCCCTTGTGTTGATGTCACAAACAATAATGAAAAATAAATTTATGTGGTCTTTTGACTCCAGATCTAGAAACGACATGACAAGCCACAATCGCTTTTTTACCAAATTTAGATGAGATTGTTCAATGAGATATTTCAATTGATTATCTCTCACTAATATCTTTCAAATGAAGATAAGATATTCTAATTAAGTGAAAATGAGGAAATTATGCTTTCATATCTGATTTCTACTACATACCAGACATGAAGACCAAGATCATTAATCTCATAAAATTGGTGGAAATAAGATTTCATATAATCAAAATAAATAAAAAACCAGTTAATTGTTATTACTAATGAAGGAATGTAATAAAATTTATAATGATGAATAACTGCATGATTTTTATTTTGATCCACCCAGATATACCATGATGTTTGACCATGGTACTTAGTGATAAAGTTGGTCAATAAAATATAAAGTCCAAAAATTTAAACTTTTAATGTTTAAGATTATTTGAATGAAAATAGATGGTGAATGTGATTTATGTCATCATAAACTTGAATAAAATATGAGATATTTTTGTTCTATAAAAACAACATTGAAACAACTTTTCAAATAAGGCCAACTGGAAAGTTTCTACACCACCTGAGTTAGTCCACACTGATTTGTTCAGTACATTGAATACAAAATATAATGAAAATGGACATAATTTCTATCATTTATTTGTTAATATAGTAGGAAAACATGGATATACTTTCTCAATATGATGTTGTAAGTGTTTAACATCTTCAAATAATTCACGGAGGTAGTGGAAAATCAAAGGAACCATTGTCTACACATTATGTGATTTGATCAAGGTAGGAAGTACACATATTATATTTACAATAGAAAATCAAGGGACATGGAATTCAACACAAAATGACACATTATTTTACACCTTAATCAATGGAGTATCCAAAATTAAAAATCAAATCATTATTATGGTGACAAGAATCATGTTGAATGATAAAAGAGTGACCAATAATTTCTGGGATGAATTACCTTTATGTGTTGGTGTCTTTATACTCAATAGATTTAATGAAAAACAATCTAAAAGTAAAGACACCACATGAAAAATTGAGTACTCACAATGCAAGTGTAAGTCAACTTAGATTTTTTGGTTCCATTACCTCTATTAGGATCTAGGAGGAAAAATGAATAAGGCTAAATGAAAAAGTAGTGAAGTGGGTCCTTATGGAAAAAAAGATTGAGTAATGGGTTGTCACTTGTATAATCGAATAACCATGAATATTATATTCCATATAGATGTTATCTTTGAATAAATGGAGTCTTGAAAATGGAATCAAGATGATGATTCATGAGAGGTATAACTCCCCAGAGAAGATAACAGAATCATTAAAGAAGTTCTAATGAAAGGATTAGAAGTTGATTAACTAATGATGCTATTACCACATACTCCTAAAAAAGGATACAATTAATTATAAAATTATAATATACATCTATAAAATTATTAAATCATTATATATATATATATATGAGATAATATAACCAATAAGGGTGTTTGTAAAAGTGTATTTTTTCATTTAAATTTCAGAAAAATTTATCATTTACTAGGTTAAATCCAATGAAATATGGATGAAAGTTTGAGATATGTAAATCCACTCCATCAATACCACTAAATTCAATATGAAAAGGGAAGGAATTGACTATTTTGATGTATTTTTACCCATTGATTAGTAATTCAAACATGTAAATAATGATAATGAAAATTATTAGATGCAAGGAATACATGTTTAAGATGGTATGTTTAATAATAAAAATGTATTTACTTGGGTGGAGACCACCATACTACTATGATGGAGGATTTGAGACTTTAAATATGGGATGATTGACATTTTTGGAAATGGAGTCTTGGGTAACACCTACAACTCAAAATATTTGCAGTTATTTATGTTTGTTTTTGTCATTAAATTTTGTGGATGTTCATATCCCTATAAAGAGGGTGAGTTGTATGCATTGTGATATCATATGAGATAATTAATAAAATTGTTCTATTTTTTTCACTTTTTCAATTTTATTGTGATCAACTATAGTGATTTCCCCCCATGTTTTTTACAACAAAATCCATATACAAGATGGATGGATGAAGAGATTAATGTTTTTCCACTTTTAAGGTAGGGTATCCTTACTACATCTATAATTGAATGTCATAATAGTTATTATCCACCTATAAACAGATCATATTATTACTAATTTTATGAATATAATATGTGTTAATAGAAATCTAGAAACAATTATTCAAACTACAAAATTATATATACAAAACTCATCATAATAACCTCTTTTTACATATATTTTTCACAATTCCCGAACTCTTAGAATAAATTTTATAGTCATTCATGGGTTTATGAGTAACATTTAACACAATAGTCAACATGGTGGAATATAATCCCAACATGTAATTGATTAAACAATCTATTTGTAATAAAAAATTATTTTCAAAGTTGTTACAATTTTTCATTATTGAATCATATTCGATTCATTCCATTTTATCTGCATCATTTGATAATGTGGTACTATGATAATTCAATGAATTATTCATATAATTTCTTCATGGAAAGTAAATACAGTGGTTCATAAAATCATTAAATAAACAAGAAAAAATCATATTTTAAAGTTTCAAAATTTTCAAAGGCTTTTTAACCATAGAAAAAATGATTATTATGATCTAGAAAATTAATTAAATCTAATAAATATAGTCAATATGGGATGGAATAAAATGGGGGCTTTAGTGGAATCATTTAAATCATCAAAACATGGTTTCTTTTGTACATGCTTCATCATTCACGAATTGAAAATTTCTACCGATAACCGATAGGACATTAAAAGTTTTAAGTCATCTATTAAAAGGAGACCACAATAGGGTCCTAGAAAAATGATTTCTGGGACTCTCAAGAAACTACCATAAGGTTGTGAATATTTTTATTTCTTTTATATTTTAGAAAACAATTTTTGACCACAGGTTTAAGAAAAACATACCATAAAAATTATATTATTTCATCCAAAATTTAATATAATAGTTGATTCATATAATATGGATTAAATAATTTCAATTATCATATAAATATTTTACAAACATTTACAAATTGAATAATTCATCAATTTAAATATAGTTTTCAAATTCTGTTTTGGAATAGAATTAAATTTAACATTGAAGTTTATAAACTAATGGAATAATTAAAATTTAAAATTTTAAAATCTTTTTTAACTCTATATAGTGAACTCATATTTTAAAAATTAATTTTTAATATAAAATTATTTAATTATAACATATCTACCACATATATCTCAAATCATAAATTAGTCGATGATTATAATCATATAATTTAGGATAAATTCAAACTCATATATTTTTGATAATTTGACAGGAAAATTTAATTTTAAAAACACCATTTTAATCTGAAACTGATCTTCTGTTCATCCTGATTGCACTACACATGTTTGATTGTTGTGTGGTTTTTTCTTTTAAGAGAAATATTATTCAGCAGCCATTGTATTAAAATTTTCCAATATTTCGAGCTTGTTTACTCTATATTTAATTGTTTTAGTCATATTTTTAAATTTATAACATGATTTTAATATGAAAACACACTTTATATCATTCCAAACACACTAAATTTCAGATTTATGATTATTTATCTTTTAATTGTAAAAAATTAATCAAAATATTTCCTAAAATTTCACAATATTTAGGTCTCATTTGGTCAATTTTAATCACTTAATAAGCATTTTAAACTATGAATACACATTAATATTAAAATGAAATATATATAATCTTTATCAAACCATATATCAGATTAAGGTTACATTTGTTCTTATAAATCAAACATTATATGATGATCATTTTTCAATAATTTTAATAGAACGTAAGTTTTTTCCTCATTTTTAATTGTTTAACAAACTGTTTAACCTAAAATAAAAAATATTAAATTTATAAATTCACTATCTATCCTCATGAATACATAACATGAACGATTTATTCTCCATTAATTCATCAAGGATACAAAATAAATAATGTTAATTGCTATAGAATTTTATATAAACCTAAGATCATTTTCATGGCTTTCATCCTATGAAGTATATTTTTAAATTATAAATGTTTTTTAATTAAATAAACACAATAAATATTTTGAATAGAATCAGAAATTAGAATACTATTTGATTAATAAAAATATTTTAGGAATTAGTTAGTGATCATTGTTTTAAAATTAAACGATAATACATTCCTTGTTTCTCAGTTTTGACCACTCGACATTAATTTTTAACATAAAAAAGTTTTATTTCGAGAAAACATACCATATAGAATTTCCAAAGCACAATAATAAAATTAACATATATTTTATTCTCATATTTTATAAATTAACTATGAAATTTTTCACCTGATTTTTATAACCATAAAACATTGTTTTCCAGGTTTTTATTTTTTCATGTATGTTTTTTACATTTTTAAACAAAAATTTGCATTTTTTCCTTCTGACCACACTGCATATCAGATTGACATTTCATTCAATAATTTGTGTAATAATTATGTTAAAAATCTTTTTATTAGAATTTAATGACAAATCAAATTCATTTTCTAAAATGTGATTATTTGGAACACAGTTTTAACATTGAATACAATTTTAAATTTACAAATACACATTTAGATATTTCAACCTCACCGCATTAAAAATTGGTGTGTAGTTTATTTTTATGTATTTCATCTTAAATGTTTATTTGGTTATAAATTTTTATAATAATTATATCTGTTTATACCGTTTTGGACTATTTTATTCACATTTTAAACTTAAAAAACATTTATATAGAGAAAACCCACATTTTCTCACTCCAAACCCAAAACATATATTATTGACATGTGAATAATTAATAAATATCAAAAATTTATTGAGCATCATTGTAATATAATATCAGGAAATTAAAATATCATTTTTCATGTTTGATCAATCCAAACATATTTTAATACAATTTTGAATAGAAAAATAAACATTCAATTTGTATAGACACACTATAAGCCAGATTGAAATTAATTTGATTATTATTGGTTATACTTTAATCAGTGTTTGTTTTCCTATAATTTTACATAAGTCTAAGATCAGGCTCATGGATTTTATCATTTAACACATTATTTTTTCTTAGAATTTTTTTTATTTTCATTATGCACTTTTTGTGATTCTAACCATATTACATATCAGATTGATACTTGTTTTGTTCAAAAATTATGAACCCTTAATAGAAAATAATTGTTGAGAAATTTCACCATATTCACTGATTTGTTTCAGTTTTGATAATTTAACAAGCGTTTTCAACATATAAACACATTTGAAATATAAAAATATACATTCAATCATTTTTACCAAACAACACATTTTATTTTCATTCAAAAAATTATTATATGATGTAAATTAATTAAAGATCATTGTACTATAATTTCAAAATTATTCAAGGTCATTTTATTAGTTTTAACTATTTCACATTGATTTTTAGAAATATTTAAATATGAAAAATTATTTTTATTCATTAAAATCATACTACATATTAGACGAATGTTTCAATAAATTTCAATGGTTTAAAATTAGTTATTGATCATTATAATAGACCGCTATAATAATTTATAGTTTTTTATTCTATTTTGATCAATTGAGAAATGTAAGTTATCAATTTGGTTGATTCATTAAAGTAAAAAAATTAATTCATGATCATTTTATAGATACTTCATGGGAATATAAGATCATTATATGATTTTGAACAGTCCAAACACATTTTCAAATAGTTTATAATATGAAGAAAAAATATATGTCATTCTAACCACACAACATTTTAGATTGATATTATATTAATTCTTAAAGGTAAAAAATTAATCAATAATCAATTTCATATAATTTCTTGATAAGATAAATTTTTATTCTTTATTTTTTCTTATTGATGATAATTTCATAACATAAAAAATATTCTGGATTTAAAAATTCACATTAGGTTATTTTAAGTGCACCACATTTCTAATTGATGTATGGTTATTTCATATAAGTTAAAACATTTTCGATTATTGTTGTCCTAATAATGAAATATAAATTAATATTAACGACCATTTGTGATTTTTTTTTCTATAAAAAAGACAAATTAAAACCAAAGGACCCTGAGTGGAAAATATACTTAGTAATAAAATTACTGGAAAAGATGACTACGAGTTGATAAAAGTTCTATGAAAAATGAAGATGGTGTATTATTTTATGATTAATTATTATTATCGATTATGAATAATTTTACTATTGAACTAACATGTAAAACCAATTATAGTAATTATTAATATAAATATCTCACTTGGTTAGTGAAACATAAAATTGATGAATTCTAGCCCATTGTAAGTACCTATTGGGTTTTTTCAACATGATTTTTTCATAATCAATGAATAATATTATAATTACACGATGAAGAACACCATCGCCAATAAAATTAAATCGACAATTAGTTAACTATTATTCTAGATACAATAAGTAATGGTATTTTAAAATATAATTTAAAAGTAATTTCTTTAGATAAACAATTAAAAAAAATTAAATTATTTCTTCATTGAAGATTCAGTAGATAATTTTTTGTTATATTATCATTGTCTTAAGAGGAATCAAGGATAGATTCCCACTATGGGTGACTAAACATGTGTATAAATCATCCAAAAATTTATGTAATAGAATCTAGGTGTTATAATAGTTGATTCTAGAACTTTTATTATTCCCCATTGATCAGCAAAAGAATCCCTTCGAGGCAGAATAATTCTTAATGTTCCTTCTTGACATGAGACGGTGGAAGAGGGGGATCACTATACATTCTTTAGAACGTTCTAGGTGAAAATATTTCTAGTGATTGAAAAAAAATTCTATATAATTTTGTTTTTCACAACATTTCATAGGGTTTAGAATTCTATAATCATGTTTAAATAGAGCTAGGGTTAGTAAATAATTAATTCAAATGGGTAATTATTATTTCATAATCCTCGGTAAACCCCATGTCTAAATAATAATAATTATAATATTTACTTATCATGCGTTGAACTCAATGATAAATTATTATTATTTATGTGAAAAAATAAATTAAAATTTATTCAAATAATATTTAATGTTTTATTTTCAGCTATACCATTAAACTCGATCTTCCAGTCCTCCACAATATTTTTCAGAATTTATTGAATGAATATTTAGTTAATTAAATAAATATCACTAAATTATTCATCGATAAATATAATTATTTTACTCACTAAAATAGATAATAAATCATTATTAAACATTTACATTACCGAATAAATATTTTCTTCCTTTTGAATGAAATAGAGAAAATTATTATTATATATTTTCATAATAAATAATACATAAGGAATAAATATTTATTTAATATTTAATTCACTGGAAATTCTCTTGAGTAACCAATGACTAAATATATGTGATCAAAGATACATGAAAAAATACTTAACCATGTAGAATAATATTATTTATTCAAAAAGTTATATTTATATTGAATTTAATCGATGTTTCAAATTTATTTAATTTGTGACCTTCTAGATCCCTTTCCTAGAGGCATAGGTAAATAAAACTTAATGTACAAGGTGAGCATCTAAAAAAATTCCAAGGCTCCAATTATGAAAGACGATAAATTCCACAATGAAACTAACCACAAAAAAAATTACACTGGGTAATATAATAATTTTTTCTTGAGATATTTAATCAAGAAGGTTTCAAACTATTGTCATCAACTAATGTGCTCTATTCCTCTTTATTTGAATTTTCAGAAATGAACTTACCAATGAAACACCATGTCTATTTACTGAATCAGGTTGTTCCATTCCTATCAAAAGGGATAGATTTCATCTTTGGTTAGTGAATATAAATTAAAAATCATTTCTCTCATTATTCATTAATGCAGTATCACTCATGATGCACCCAACATATCCCACTTCACCAAAATAACATTCCATCATGATTTTTGTAAATGCATCAAAGTATACCAATCATGATATTAATTAATAATAATACAAAAGTATAATGACCAATTATCATGTCCAAAAATAAGAACATATAATGATACATTTTAATATCAATTTCCTAGTCTAAACTCATGTTCTCATAATATCATACTATAATAATTACAAAGGGAATACACCCTGAGAATGTGTCTCAAATTCTTATGAATCTACACCCCGGATAGACAAAATCATTTTCATCCCATAAAATGATATCATCGAATATATAACATATATTTCAGATTTATATCATGAATCTTTTAGTATTTCGTCAGAGTATTAAGAGTTTGGACCTTTCTACGAGATAAGTATCCGAATAAAATTTTCACATAGATTTCGAACATAAGAATAATCATAAAAAGTAATTAATTAATATTATAAACTCTGAAGATTATGGTAATCAAGTGTTCAATTTTTTCTATTATAAGGAACCAATTCTAATAGAAACTACATAACAATATTTATTCCATTGTAATATGTAATATAATAATCCTAGGTAAATTAGATTCAATCGTAATGCAAAAAGAAGAGTAATGTAATCTCTATCCCTATTTCCCAATCCTCTCTACCTTGTTTAGGTTTATCCTATAATAACTATCACCCTCACATGGTGAATAGAGTATATGATAGAAGATAACATGCATTGAAAATAATTTTTTCACAATAAATTCACAAGTATAACTAATTATCCCCATTAAAACATCAATCCTTCTACTTATAATGTAGAATGTGCTATGTACTACTCACAAATGAATAATTGTTCATTCACATGAATGAAATTGTAGAGTTGAGTGGGTAAAGGATCATACTAGTTGGAAATAACAATAATGTAAGCATTTAATGAAATTAATAAAACATTACTAAAATATAAACACTGAACTCAATCTTTAGACATGAATTAAATCATGAATGTTTTCTTAAATAGTGTTCCAATCACCCTAATAAATCTTATCTCTAAGTTAATTAATTATCATTTCACCCTTATATTATTCCATGTTTCAAAATGTAAATACTATTTCATTGTAAATAAACCCTAATTTACAGAAGCCATGAACATTATAATGCAGCCTAATTAATTTCAATGTGAAGAAATTAAAACACTAAATTCCCATATAATGTTGATCGAGACCACAATGAAACTTCCTAAAATGTGGTGTAAAGAGAAATTTTTTTTCTATCATATTAAATACACCCAATTTTCATGACAACTATATTTTATGTTTCTATCCAAAATCTGTCTAGATTAAAAATAATCCTATAGAGGGCTGCAATGTAGTGGTGTGACTTCAACATAGAGCTCAGGTAACCTAGAAATAACATCTCTAAAAAAACATGACCTTCCCCAATATCATGTCCGTTGTTGCAAAATTTCTTGTAACCAATTCGTATGAAGTCATATTTTCATCCTTATACACACTACTATGGCCAAATAGGCTCTGGTGAAGTGCATGGACAAATATCTATGTTCCACATTGGATATTGTAGATACCATAGCCCGATCTACCTGACTCATCCCTTAAAAATGATGTGTATTTTTGGAAAAGAAACATAATAAACACATAACATTTAAAATACATATCATGATATTTTAAAAGTATCGGTTTTTTAGAATTAAATACAATTACTAACGACTAAAGAAAAAATTACAAAATAAATTAAAAAAACAATGTGTCATAACTCTTTATCCAAGAGGACACCATCATAGAGTTTAACTCTACCTGTTATTTTTTTAAAAACATGGAATTAGCGATAAAAGATTATAAAGGGGTTTAAATAATAAAAGGAAACCAAATAGTGTTTTCAATTCAATAAAAATTGTGGAACATGTTCTTGAGTTTGAAAATTAATTCTTAAGAAACAATGGGTACTTCTCAAAATAAACAACTTTTCAAAAGGATTTCATTATATATCTATCATTTGGAAAATAAACATCATCCATTCCTAAAATTGTAGAAAATTTAATTGAAAATATATGAGAATTTCATAATTTAATTCTAAATGGAACCTTGAACATAACATGGATTCTCAGTTCACTCATGAGATATGATGGACATATTCTTATGATGGATTAGGTTTACTCACTAATCCCAAAATGTGAATAGGATAAAACCCCCATGCTCAATAATTTTATTCGGATAAACCTCCGGCACACCATACATAACATCTCATGAGATTAGCACATTACCCAAAACATTGAAGCACTATCTAGGATCACATATCATGTAAGATATAATGGGATCATCTGAAGAAATCTAGGCACACCCATAACATAGTTGGATAAAGTCCCACTAGGTTTTTGGGTTCACTCCCCATACTCAATCTTCATAAAATCAAGGTGTGATGCTTTTTAATTAAAAAAATCATAACATTCATTTTTTCATCATTAGGGGTCTAAGGATTCTAAAACTTTTGAGCATCGATATCATTTTTGTAAATGAAATTACATGGCTATACATGTGTCATGAAAAAATACTAATGCATGAAATCATACCAATATAAATGTATATAACAGTTTTACATAAAATATTATTTTATATATACTTGTTTTATATAAATATGATTTCAAACTCACATGCATGTACATCAGTATTAAAAATAATAACGCTTTTACACAAAATTACATACTCACATACAAACATATATACACATCCTGAGTAATATATATACATACACATATACATGTATTAAATAAAACTGTTTCAAATAGAAATATATATATATATATATATATTTGTGAATAAAACATAAATGGATGGATTGAAAACACGTTCAAAACCCTCTTATAAATGTAAATAAATTGAGTTTAAAAGGGATTTTAAATCCTTAAATCATTTGAAAATGGGTAGTTATATATATATATATATATTCATATATTTATATAGATAAATTGAACATAATTTAATAATTTAAAACCAAACCCTTATAATTACATAATAACTCCCTTTCATTGTGAATTTCTATATAACCACTACTATATGAGAATATGACGCCCTTAGTTTTGTTGTAACATGATAACATGCTATGGACATTTGTGAAACCTGACATTAAAATTATAAATAAGAAAAAAATGATTACATGGTTTCTTTCAATGAAATAATTATCATTTATTTACTAAATAATATATATTAAAATTAATAGAAATAGTTATGAGTAATTTGTTTATGATTAGTTATGTACTTGAAAAAAATACTTATATATGTCTGAATAACTTGTTTATATTTACCTATATGTACACAATTAATTATGTAACATTGACGAAGAATGAAATAATACTGTAATGAAACTTTTATAAATAAATAAATCTAAATTTGACATTAATTAAAGAATAATTTTAATATGAATATATTCAATTCCAAAAGTACATTAATAATTTTATTACACCATCATGTAATAAAACATAATTTTATATAAATAAATCCTTAAAATATTTTAGAACATAAAGAAATAGTTATTAAGAATGTAATTTAAATACACTTTTATATAAACATGAAACTAGTATTCTTGATGGAATCATCTTGAAATTGTAATAATATTTATATATGAAATAAATATGATGCTTGAATTCATTGCACTTATATAAAACAGAAATTTCAATAATAGTTTTAGAAGAAAATTTCACCTTCCATGATTTTGAAAATATATTAATTATTTATATTTTGTAAATGAATTAGAAATTAGAATAAAAATAGAATAATATTCTCTTAAAAAAAATATGAAAATGATAAATTTTTTACATAAATATTAGGTCAAGTAGATTGTATGATCCCTTACTAATACACCCTGAAAATAAAATTACTAATCTCCCTTTAAAAAATATGTTTGACTGTTGTAACCCATTTTTTTAGAACATAACTTTGATATGATTCATTAATAATTTTAGAAATCAAGACCATAATTTGAAAATTTTAATTTCATCATTACACAGAACCTTAAAATTAAAATCATAATATTAAAATAAACAAAATATCCCTTACCTGAAACACAAAGAGGATACCTTCTTGTGAATCAGTTATTATGAGCATACTCTCATCAAACTGATAGACCATATGGTATATGCCTTAGCACCCACACACTCTCTAATGGTTAAAAATTTTAAATGGATTTTAAAGCCAATGTTACTCAAGGAACAGTGATGTAACCAATTAGATAAACCAATAGACCAAAATCAAGCTTGCAGTGAAAGCAAGGTATAAAGTTGGTTATAATATTGATTGAGACAAAAAAATGAATACATTTATACACACCCTAAACGAAGGGAATCATCCATATTAAAACAAGTATAAATAATTAACATCAAAAACATAATATAGAAAATAAGGAACATTGAATTTACATACAGAAATAAAAAAACACTTGTTCACTGGAACGATAAACAGTGTATTGCGACTAGACCATCAAATTTAGTGAAGATTAAATCAAAACGAAACAATAACTAGGCTAGAAAATAGAATCCTACAAAGGGAAAACATATGTATACCCACTATGTCAAAAACTAAAGATGAAGAACAACTAAAAATATCTGAAACCTTCGATCTAGATTCTGATGTATGAATAGAAAACCCTGATCGAAATCGATACTCGGACCACCATCGACTGAAACTCCATCTCTGACTCAACTCAGAAACCCTCCTTGGTCATTACTCTTACACGACCTGAAGGACCCATCTTCAGCATTCCTATTCTTAGACTAACATGGACCTCAAATCCATGAAGGAGGAACCTAATCTCTCTTCCACCATCAGAATGACACACCCCCTCAGACACCTAATATGCTAATCTGATTCTCTCCCTCTCTTCTTATTTTTTATTATTATTTCATTTCAAAATCTTTAATAAAATTTATTAATATGTATATTTTTTATTATATATATATAATATTGTAATCTAACTTCAATATAAAAAATAGTAATATCTCATTTATAAAACAAAAAAATTTCTAATCTAAAGGTTTATAAATTAATTTTTTTTTTAAAAATTATAATATTAATAATTATAATATTAATACATAATTCCAAAAAAAAATTCATATATATGTAATATATATATATATATATATATGTATATATATTAGTTCGAAAACCAAATTTGTTATATTTATCAAGATAATTATAATAGTAAAAATATATATGTATATATTAAAATTTAAAAATGTACCCATTCAAAATATTAAATAAACATTAGAAAAATTTATTTAAAATAACTTTTCATAAGATAATAATCAAATTATATTATAAATAAAATAATACTATAATACAATATTTAAAATAAATGTGGAACCTATAAATAATTTGTATAATTAATTATAAGTATTATAATTTTATTAGAAAACTTAATTTAACTTATTATTTTAAAAGAAAATTGTCTTAAAAATATCAAAAAAAAATTAATTATAAATAAATCCACTTAATAAAAAAAATTATAATTAAACTATGTATATAATTTCAGGGTTGTTACATTATTCCCTTCTCAACATAATTGCATCCTCACAATTTATTTCGCCTTACATAAAAATAATTAGGAATTTCAATCTTCAGAATTAATAAAAACATGGATTTCTAGGCTTCTATAGTCTACAAATTAGAGGAAAACGTATATTCTCTGAATTTATCTAGACCATTGCTTTGATACGAATTGTAAAGACTCAAGCCAGAGCTACTAGACTCATCCCTTATAAATGCTGTATATATTTTTTTAAAAAGAAACACATTAAATAAAGAAAATTAAAAATATATTTCAATATCATTTACTAGTCTAGGTTTTAGAGAATTTAATAAAATTATTAATAACAATAGAAAACTGTAAAAAATTAAATAAATAGAATTTCCACACATAATCCTTATTGAAGTGGACGCCATCAAAGACGTCAAATATACAAATGAAAAAACATTTTTAAAACATGGGATGTGTGATAAAATTCCAAAAATGGGTTTTCAAAATAAAAGGAAATAAAATAGTGTTTGAAATTAAATAAAAAAAGTGGAACATGTCATGGTGTTCGAAATATAGGCTTATGAAACCATGTTTCCTTCTTAACAAAAAACATATTATCAAAAGGATTTATTATATATCTATCATTTGAAAAATCAACTTCAACCATTAATAAAACCATAGATAATTCACTTGAAATCTTATAATCATTTCATAATTTGATTATCAATGGAACGTTGAATCGTAACATGGATTCTTTGTTCGCTCCTACAACATGGTGAACATAGTCCAATGATGGATTATGTTCACTCCTAAATCCCATAATTTTTGTAGGATAAACCTCTTGTGCACCACAATATACTTGGTATAATGATACCGTGCGCCATACAGAACATCTCATCAGATTAATACATTACCCAATGCATTAGAGTTCTCTTTGGGGGCACCAATCGTGTAACCTTTTTTGGGATTAACATGCGCTCTCTTTGTGCACCCTTAACATAGTTAAAAAATGTCCTATAAGGATTTTGGGATCACTCCCCATAACCTAACTTCATAAAATCCACGTGCGACTATTTTTAATTAAAATCATTATAAATTTTATTTTTCCAACATAAGGGTTATGAAGCTTCTAATTATTTTGAGCTTTGATATCCATTTCGTAAATGAAATTTCATAGCTATACATGTGTCATGAAAAAAATAGTTTGGAATTAAATTATACCTACATGAATATATATAATAGTTTTACATAAAATATTCAACTATATATATATTTTTATACATAAATATTATTTAATACTCAAATTTATGGACATCGATATTATAAATAATAATGTTTTTACAGAAAATGACATAGTCACTTACATATATATATAAACATCATGAATAATATATATATATACACACACACAAATATATATATGTCGTAAATAATATTTTTCATAGGGATATATATATATATATATTATTGTAAATAAAACAAAAATGGATAGATTGGAAACAATTTCAAAACCCACTTATAAATGGAAATAAATAGAGTTTAAAAATAAAGATAAATCTTTAAACCACATTAAAACATGTAGTCATATATATATATGCATATATATATACATATTTTAATAACTTAAGCATTGTTTTTACAATTTAAAATAAAACCCTTAGAATTGCCAAATAATTCCCTTTAGTTATAAGTTTTTTATGGCCACTACTACATGAAATTGCGACACACTTAATTTTTATGTAACATGTTGACATGAAATGAATCATTTTAAAACATGAAAATAAAATTATAAACATTTAACAAGTGATGACATGATTTCTTTATATGGAATAATTAAATGTTATTTTCCAAATATTACATATTCAATTTTATATAAAGAATTAACAGAAATTTTTTTATGATTAGTTATGTACTTGAAAAAAATACTTATATGTGTTTGAATAACATATTTAAATATATGTATATATACACCATGAATCCTAAAACATTAAAGTAAAATAAAATCATTGTATAATAAAAATTTGATAAATTAATATATCCTTATTTAAACATAATTAAGACATATTTTTAATATGAATATATTCATTACTATAAGTACATAAATAAATTTATTACAATATCATGTAAAAAACATAATCTGATATTAATAATTCTTTAATATAATTTTCATCATAATAAAATAATTTTTTTGAAATTAATTAAAATATACATTAACATAAACCGGAAACAAGTATTCTTGAAAGAATTATCATGAAATTTAAAAAATAGTTATATATGAAATAAAGATGAGTCTTGAATTAATTTCATGTATATAAACTGAAATTTTCAATAATAATATCAGAATAAAACTTCCCCTTACTTGATTTTGAAAATGAAATAGTTAAATAGCCTTGCCAAATTAAATAACATTTAAAAACCAAATGGACTAATTTTACTATAAAAAATAAATATGATAATGCTAAATTTCATACAAAAAGATTAATTCAATTAGATATTATGATCCCTTACTAATATAGCCTGAAAATAAAATTACTAATCTCCTTTGAAAAAGTAAGTTTGATTGTTGTAACTTATTTTTTTGAATTAAATAATTTTTATAAAATTTATTAATAATTTTCAAATAATGACCATAATTTGAAAATATAACTTCACGATTACACACAATAAAATAATTAAAATCAGAATTTTGAAATAAATAAAAAAAAAACCCTTAACTGAAACACAAACAAGAGACCTTATTGTGCAACATCCATTTTGTGCATACTCTCAACTAACTGACAGACCATAAGGTGTCGGCCTCAAAACACACAGACTCTCTAAATGTTACACATAAAAAATCGATTTTATAACCAATTTTACTCTATGCACAATGAGGTAAAAAATTGGCTAAACCAACAGACGAGACTCAATCTTGTGGTGGAAGATGGGTATATAGTTGTTTATTAAATTAATTGAGACAAAAAAATGAAATAAATTTATACATGCTGTAAACATATGGAATCATTCGAATAAAAACCAGGATAAACCATTGAAATCAAAAATTTAAAATTTCCAGAATAAGAACATTGAAAAGACATCCACAAACCAAAATAATACACTTTCTGTTAATAATCAAAGATAAACATTGTATAACGTCCAAACCATAAACATTAGTGAAGAAAAAATAAAAATGATAAAACAACCAAATAAAGAAATTGGAACCTAAAAAGGAAAAACACATGTCTACCATATAGTTAACGGACGAAGATGAAGAACAAGTATCTTGTTTAGAAATATCATATCTGGATTTCAAAGTGAGAATCGAATACCCTAACTGCAACTGGCACTTAGACCTCCCTCGATAGAAACTTCGTACTCAGATCGACTGAGCTACCCTCATTTGTCATGGATCTCCTACGTGACATGAAAGCCTTAACATCATCTTACCTATGCTTAGCCTCACTTAGACCTCGAATCCAGAAATAAGGAATATAATCCCCCTTTCACTATCAGAAGAACTCAACCCCTTATATCCCTAATACCCTAATCCAATTACCTCCCCATTTTTCATTTATTATTATTATGTCATTTTAACATTTTTAATAAAATTTATTTATATAAATATTCTCTTAATATATATAATATTATAAATTAATTTCAACATAAAAAATTGTAATATCAAACTTATAAAACAGTATAATTTTATAATATAAACCTTCATAAATTATATTTTTTTAAAAAAAATTTATAATAATCATTATTATAATTAGAATAAATAATTCAAAACTAATAATTATAATTTCATATATATGTAAATATACATATATATATATTTTTATTTATTTATTTATAAGGATTTCATATCAAAAACCAAATTAGATATATTTATCAAGTTAATTATAATAGTCAAAATATATATGCATATATTGAAAATTAGAAATATAATCATTTAAAATATTAAATAACCTTTAAAATAAATTTTTTTATTCAAATATTATTTTCATAAAATAATATTTTAAAAAAAATTAGACTATAATACAATATTTAAAATAATTTTCAAGGTTATAAATATTAAGTACAATTAATTATAATTATTATAATTTCATTAGAACACTTAATTTGATTTATTATTTTTAATGAAAATTGTCTTAATAATATCATCAATTTGTGTTAATTATAAATTGGTCATCTTAGTAAACTATTTTCATAATAAAACCCAGTTTAGAATATCTAGGATATAACAGGTGTTCTTTAAGATGGAAAATCTTATATCATCATGGCAACTCGACCAATCATGCAATCAAATCACATAGGACAGAATCATCATGTGGGTCACCATTTCAACACCTATCCACTCTCTTCTCAACACCAACCCACATTGGGAGTTCAAACAATATGTCATTGCTGACTCATGCTAGAATTTCTCTTTAATGAATGACCCCTACAGTATATTTGAGATTGGGTGACTTGTAACATCCCAAAATTTTATAAATGAAATTTTATTTCTTATAATTATGTCATATATTATAAACCACATAAAACCACCCTAAGAACACAATTAATACTTAATAACTAAATAAGGAATTAAATAAGTAGTATTTCTAGAAGTTATGGAACCTTTAATAATGGAATAATAACTTGAACTTTGGAATTGTAATATGGCCATTTGAAATAATAAATCGACCAATAGAATAGTAACCTATCATAAAAAAGTAAAAAAATTACGAATCTCATTAATGAAAATATGATGTTTTTATTTCATTTAATACGTAAATAAATGTTTAAAAATGAAAAATTAACTGTTGGTATTTTTTCAAGTCATAAATAGTTAAATAAAATTTTATGATTTATTTAATAATTTAAAAGGATAATTATTTTCATAAAATTTATTAATAAATGAATATTTTGTTTTCTTATGATTATAATATAATTTTATGTGACCTTAGGTAATATGTCAAAGTGTAATAAAATCAGAAATAATTTTAAACTTTGTATTCTCCATGTAAATGATGATTATAATTAAAAATAAAATTTATAATATTTAGAAAATAATGTTCATATAATTGTGTATATTTTTTAATTCTACAAGTCAAAAAATGGTTAGGGTTAATTTTTTAATTGTTTCTAAATTAGTTTATTTTTTGGTCAGTAGTAAATTTGTGGTATTTATAAAATAAATGACTTTGGGTCATGGGTGAGTCAACAATGATGCATGGTTGATATAAGACCTTAATATTGAACTCAACTTACCAATTTAATTTATTTTGTCTTGGAATAATCACTATTTCATATCTTGATCCAAAATAACAAACTAATGAGAAAGCACCCCTCTCCTCCACTATAAATACCACCCCTCACCACCTATTCTCCTCACACATGTCAAGTTTGTAGCCATGACCAAATTCTACCCAATACTCTTCATAATCCTCTCCCCCACTTCCAAAATATTTTTTTCTCAAAAAAAAACCCAAAACTAATCCCACTAAGGTGGTTCTCAAGGACAAGGATTCAAGAGTTAAAATCCACAATCTATTCATTTAATTAATTTTCATGTTCTTTTTCTTATTCTATCCTCACCTCAACCCTCATCCAAATTTTATGATAAGTCCAATACCTTACATATACTAAAAATTTTGTTATGCTAATTTAATAATCCCTTATAAAATACCTTTTCTTCTCCCTTTTATTCTAAAAATGAAAACATAGTTTGTGAGGTATTTATTATCACATTCAATGATGACAAGTTTTCATTTTCATTCACTACCTTCAAGGATGGTCATAAAAAAATTATAATAGTTGAAATACATTTTTAAATGTATTTTGTAATATTTTTTTATGTCCTGTAACTAACATATATAAAAAATACTAAATGATAAAACAAATTGAGTTCATTATGATAAAAAACTTCCAAAATTAAGCTATATTAATTATCCCTAACTTTTATCTAATGATTAATCATCATACAATAAAACCCAATTATTTATAATATCATTTAAAAATATCTAATATAATTAAAAACATATAATAATAATTCTGGATATTTATACTCATTTTACATAGAAATCCATTCTTGAGTACAAGTAAACTGATCATGAAATCCAATAAATCAAACAGTCTTGAACAATGAAATTAAACTACATAACTCATTTAAAATCCCATAAATGAACAGAATAAAACTATAATGAATAAAATTCATGTATAAAAGGTTATTGTTTTATTAATTAATGTATTTAATTTTTATTATTCAGGATATTAAATTGAATAAAGTATTCAAATATAAGGTATGGGGATTATTTTACCCAAATTTCATTCTTTGGGGTTTCCTACTCTCACTCAAATATAAGTAAATATGTTACTTTAATTTTCGATAAATATCAAGTTGTTTCCGTCCCTTTTATTATCTAGGATATAAATTCTTCTAGTCTAGTTTATGAAATATGAAAATATTTTTCCAAAATAACTCTTCCTTCTAAAAAAATATGTCATAATTCTCTTGAAATTTTTTCTTCTAATCTCAAGATTGAGGATTCATATACAAATTATTTTATTCAATTTTTATTTTATGAAACCTATTTTCTATCCATGAATGTTTCAATATTGAAATATTCATGAAATCTATTTCTTTTCCAGGGATTATTTCATGGAATGAATTCTTATACGTTATATGTGGCATGTATGATTATGAAAATGTTATGATGAAATAAGGGTTCTTGGAATTATATATCACTCTAATTCATTGTGTAATGTTATGTTTATCATGAGATAATGTACAATATTCATGAAAATTATTCTATCAGTGTTCAAAAATACGATGTTATGATGATTCACATATGTTATGAAAGAACATTACGCTAGCTTTGTACATAACTATGTGTGGTGTTGAACATTAAGAAATGATTTTTTATTTTTATTAATTTTCAAATTCCATTCCTTTATACAATTTTTCATCTCATGAACATAATGTTAAGATGATTCTAATGCAAACACATGTTATATTTTTTCAGGTCCCTTAACTATCTTTTTATTGTGTGTAAAACCCAAAGGTTTTAAAAATAAATTGAAATTAATGAATCTAGGTTTTATGTATATAGTTATATCTATCATATAAACATATTTTTTCTACTTCTATGATTTTAATTTCACGAAACATGATTCTATGGTTGTGACCTGTAAGTTATTTGTAGTCTAACAGAACCAGCGTGGTTATTTTGATGATTAGTAACGTACCCTTATGAATACTAATATGAATTGTAGTATGTCCCAAATTAAAATTAAATTTTATTGTTTTATATTCTTATTGATTTAAGATAATAAAATCCTCATTAATTTTTTAATTTGATATAAAATGAGTTATAATTTTAAAATTCATAATTTTTTAATAATGTGTGAATTTATTTAAAAATAAAATTAATAATCTTTAGAAACATATTTTAAAACAATGGAGTTCATTTTTGAATTCAAGACATCAAAAAATGGTTAGGGTGATTTTTTTGTATTTTTTTGAAATAATTGAAATTTGGAAAAATAGTAAAATAAGATAAATTATATAAATGATAAATACTAGTTTTACTCTATCATGGGTGATGCAAGACAGATATATAAACACTTTTGTTTTTTTAACACACATTCTTTATTTATCATATTTATAAATATAATGAATAATATTCAGAATCATTGTCAAAAATGTGAACATAAAAATTAAAATAATGTAAAACCCCTCATCTCCTCCACTATAAATACCACCCTTATTCCCTCATTCATCTCACACATATCAAGCCTTCAGAATGGTAAATGTTTAGAAAAATACCCTCCCCATGTCTCTTCTCCACATCCAAGACATACTATACTCAAGAAAGTCCAAAACAAAAGTCTTTATGGGGGATTTCAAGGAGAAGAGGTCAAGAGGCAATAGTCCTCTTTCACTTTTAGGTGTTTTATTTTAAATTCAATTATTTTCATATACTACATTCCCCTCCACATATCCAAGATGTATAAAATCTCTTTAATCTTATATATTCTATATATTATCATCTACTTATAAAAAATAACCATCTTTCTTCTTATCCTGTTACTATTATACTAAAAAAATAAAAAACAACATTTGTGATGTGTTGTTTACCAAAATCGTGGATGATGTGTTTGAATTTTTTATTACATCCTAAAAATATTATCATAAATACATTTAAATTGTATAAACAGAATTTAATGATTAATATGCTACTAGTTTTATGTTCTGGAATGATCTTCTATGCATAATATTAATTTATAAAATGAAACAAGTTCATGATTATCGATGAACCGCCAAAAATGATCTAAACTAATATCATTACTGTTTTATGTAATGAAAAATCAATATATATGATAATAAAATTAGTTATGGTATCATTATATATTATTAAAACATATAAATACCATTTCATTACACTTCTATAATTTCATTTCCATACGACAATAAAATTAAAAACAAACCGACCATGGAAGTCATGTTATGAATGCACCCGAAACAGTGGAAGGAACAAAATACTCGGTAAAATCATGTTATAAAATGAACATATAAGGTGTTATAAACAAGAAAGGTTTTCTAAAAAATACTATTAAAACTCTTTTAACCATTATATAGGAGGATTAAACATGTTTTATATATTAAATATCTGAGGTAAGGTAATTCTTTACCCAATTTCCAATCATTGAGTTAACCTTCTACATCATTAATTGGATGGTTTTAAGATCATTTGTGGGATGATTTTTTATATTATTTTTTATTATGTTTATTTATATTTAATAAACATATTTTTTTCATTATATTGATTTTCATATTAATTATATGTTACATGAAAGTGACTTTTCTTATAAAATCATCATTTAAATATCTAGTTTTACAGAAATAAAAGTGAATGTTTTTACACAATTATTCTTATATGATAATTATATTATGGTTCTTGGAAATTTTTTATGACTATGGGAGGGACATATATCTCCCTCTAATTCCATGGGTATGTGTAATTTGTATGTCAACTATATGGTTACTCCATGTGTAACTGCGATGGTTAAACCATAAGGTAGCTGTGAGGGTCACATTGTATGGTAGCTTTGATGGTTAAAAATCATAAGAAAGCCACGATGGTAAACAATAATAAGTATGTACTACCGAATATAACTTGATGTTTCTAATTATGTTCATTATTTTTTCTATAAATCTCATGTAAATATCACGTTTCACAATGTAAGTATATATGAGTGACTAGTATTCCTTTTTGAAAATGATTTCATATGTTTACAATATTTATGAAATAATCTTTTTGTTTTCATTGTTTTAATATCCCTTATTGAGTTTTTTTCATCCCACATTTTTAAAGGATTTTCACCAGTTATAATAATGTGTATTTCAAATAAGGAAGCCATGTTAAATGTTATGAATATTTGTCAGTGAAATAATTATTAATTTGAAAAGTTTTATATTATAGAAGAAATGGATATTGTTTTTGTGTTATATTCCCTTTTCAAATGTGGAATGTTAGGTATTTATTATATCCCAATTCTCTAACACTATAAACATTAAATTATCCTAAATTTGAAAGGATGTGATTTATTGACTAAAATTCAAGATTATTTAATGTAATAAGATCGGGCCCTGAAAGATGGGATCATAGGATGGTTTAGATAAATTTAGGGGTCAGGTTGAAGTTAATAGAATAAAATAAATGATTTTTACTATGTGGTTTATTTTAAATGATATATAATTTTATGATTACCATTTCTCTTCGACTGAGATTTTTTTATTCGTAATGGCTTTTTGTAGAAGAAATAAGGAAGATGATGTGGGGAGCCACCGACAGAATGATATCTTTATGAATCTGCAACCCATAATGGTAGGTATTGGAACTGAGGAGTTTGTGATAGTAATGTATTAGATGAAGTAGGGAATAATGGGTAGTGGAATCCATGAATGAAATCAACTAGAGGTACCATAATGAAACATGATGATAGTGGCCCATTTTATGAAGAATCACCCTCATGCTTTCAATGGATCTTCTGACCCAATAGCAGATGAATTATGGATTAATTCCTTTTAAAATTTATTTAATCTTATGGGATGTTCTCATAATCAAATGTTACATATTTCCATTTTTTTAATTTGAATCTGATCCGTGATGGTAAAAGGTCAAAAAAAATTATGGATAGATAGAATATTGAATCCTTAGAGTGGGATGAATTGAAAGGAATTTTCCTTGAAAAACAGTTTTATAAAATTGTCTAACATACGATTTTGAAGAAACTACTTTATTTGAAGTAAAATAAGGAATACTCAGTGGCGGTGTAAAATGAATAATTTAAACAAATGGCAATTTATTCTCCAAATCTTATGTTGGATCGTAATTACAAATTCGATAGCTTTTACACAGGATTGACGCCAAACTATCGAAGGGCATTGACCTCCCATGAATTGAAAAGTTATGATAATGTTGTTTGATGTGATGAGATGGTAGATATGTAGTTTTCTAATATTCTCATGTAAATTGAAAATAAATATAAGAATTGGTACATATGAGAAGTGATGGGTAAGAAACAATAAAAGAAATCTGATGGTAAGAATGTCAATTTTTTTGTTTGTGAAAAGTGTGGGATGAAGAATGATGGGAAATATGTTCCCAAATCTAGCAAGTGTTTTTGATGTATTACGTTTGGAAATTTTTCCCATGATTTTAATTAAAATTATCTTAAGACTAATCATGATTAGAAAACTATTATGTGTTTTAAATGTGGTGAGATGGGTCATTATGAAAATTCCTTTCCAAAGAAAGATTCAAATGATGCAATGAAGCCAAAATATAAGTAGAAAGGTGTAGTGAGATCCTTTGGGACTATGTTCATAGATGTAGGTTCATCAAATTAATTTTTATCAGGTACCTTTTTAATTAAATAACATTTTTCTAAAGTTTTATTTGATAATAGGTCTACACAATCTTTATTTGAGATTAATTTTTTGGTAAATTTAAAATATCACCTCAAAAAATGAGACAAGAACTTATAATTTAAATACTACGGGAAATGCTATATTAAAATATAACTTTAAAATTCAAACTATTGTTATCTTTATAATGACATTACATAAAAACCTTATTTTTTCCCTTATTAGTGTTTTATATCATCCTTATGATGGATTGGATTTCTATTTATAATGCTAAGAGTGACTGTAGAGATAAAGAAGTTGTTTTTTAGAAAGAGTTTCAATTTTTAAACAAGAACAATCCCATACAATTGATAATTTATTAGGATGTTGAGAAATTCATGAAATATTGAAGTGAAATTAATCTGTATGAAATTATTGAAAATAAGGGAATTATTTAGATTAATTTGGTTCCATTGGTAAATGAATATCTTAGTGTTTTTCATGATGAGTTTATCAATGAAACACATGAATATGAAGTTGAATTCACAATTAAATTAGATAATGATGTTAACAAAATTTCAAAAAATCTTTATCAAATGGCTCAAATGGATCTTTTAGACTAGAAAAATCAGTTGTAGGATTTTCTTGATAAAGACTTCATTCATCATAACACTTCACCATTTGATGTTCTTGTTTTTTTGTAAAAAGAAATATGGTTCCATGAAACTTTTAATTGATTATATATACTTTAATAACATCACTAATGAAAAAAATTATACTTTTCCACATATCAATGACTTGTTTGATCAGTTTCGAGGAGCTTAGTACTTTTCCAAGATTGAGTTGAGATCTAGATACCATCAGTTGAAGGTGAAGAAGGATAAAATCCAAAATATAGCTTTTTTTACAAGATATGGGTATTATGAAATTATTTTTATGCCATTTGGGATAACTAATTCACATGGTGTATTCATATATCATATTAATTGAATATTTCACATGTTCTAGGATACGTTTATAGTTGTGTTTATTAATTACATTATGGAATTTTCTAAGAGTAAAGAGGAGTGTGAAAAAAATATAAGGGTTTATTTCAAAACCTAAAAGAAATATAATCTTAATGGAAAATTCAACAAGTATAATTTTTGTTTGACACAAATTTCTTTTCTTGGGAACATTGTTAATAAGGATGGAATAATTGTTGATCCTTCTAAAACAAAAGTGTTTGATGAATTTCCAATACCTATAAATATTACCATAATTTGTAGTTTTCTTCGATTAGAAGGTTATTACTAATGGTTTGTTAATACAATTTCATGGTTTATAGCCTACTAACTAAGTTAACAGAAAATGGGATAAATGTTTTGGGATCGAATAATGTGATGTTTGTTTATAGAAACTGAATTATTGATTATTGAAGGCTCAAATTTTTGTATTGCCTTCCCAGAATAGTGTGTTTTTCATCTAAAGTGATGCTTCATTGAAGGGACATGG
Organism: Viscum album; assembly: GCA_963277665.1. Taxonomy (NCBI): domain Eukaryota; kingdom Viridiplantae; phylum Streptophyta; class Magnoliopsida; order Santalales; family Viscaceae; genus Viscum; species Viscum album. The sequence continues at coordinate 1,798,137,801 of OY728140.1, forward strand.
TTGTTTTTTGATGCAGAATGATCAGGTAATTACTTATGCTTCAAGAAAACTAATACCTCATGAGTTAAATTATACCACACATGATTTGGAATTTGTAATAGTGGGGTTATCTATGATAATTCGGAGGCATCATTTATATAGATCCAAATATCAAATATACACTAACCATAAAATTGTAAACTATATATTCACTCTGAATAAATTAAAAATGAGTTAGGGATGATGGCGTGAATTAATAAAAGATTATGATTTCATGACCAATTACCATCTAGGAAAATCAAACAAATTGAGGGATTCCTTGAGTTGAAAACATCAAACATCATTAACCATGTTACTTTTGGAACAAGATCCCATGATTAATGATTTGATAAATTTTGGATTAACTTTAGTTGGTGAAGGAAATACATCTATTTTGTTTTAGGTTCCAATACAGTCAGTGTTTACAAACAGAATTAATAAAGTTGAAAAAGAAGACCCTAGGAAATAGAAAAAGATAGAATTGGTTAAAATGGTTATGTTGCTAAAATTTAACATTGATAAAGTTTGTATTTTATTAATTTGATAGAGGTTGTGTGTGCCATGATATTACCAATTGAAGAAATATTAATTTTTTGAAGCTCAAAGTTCTCCAATTTCAGTTCATCATGCATGTAATAATATTTCTTGAGAGCTTTTGGTGTATTATTGGTTGGTCGGAATAAAAAGAGATATTGCAAATTTTACTATGAAATGTTTTACATGTAAACATGTTTAAGTGGAGAAGTAGTTACCATATGGGGTGCTTTAGTATTTTCCAGTGATAGAGTGGAAATGGTGAAATGTATCCATGGACTTCGTGGTGAGACTACCAAATCATTCTAGTGGTAACAATTTGATTTGCGTGATTTTTGAATAGATGACTAAATCTGAACATTTCCTTTATATTTGATATACTTTGTATTTGGATCAGCTTTATAGATTATACATCAAAGATATTTTCATCTTACATGGAGTTACTCATTCTATTGTATCTGAATGGGATACCAAGTTCACTTCTATCTTTTATAAGGGACGTTAGAAGTCTTTGGTCATATGATTAAAATTCAGTACAAATTTTCATTCTCATTCAGATGGGCAGTCAGAATGATTTATTTGGACTTTGGAGGATATTATTTGATCTTGTTAAATGGACTATCAGGGATGTTTGGGTCAACATATTTTTTTGAGTTTTCTTATAAAAATATTTTTCATCCTAGTATAACTATGGAACCATTTGAGTCTTTGTATGAGATGTTGTTTCAAACTCTAAATTTTTGGGATGATGTCGGGGAAAATAATTTTATGGGACCAGAATTAGAAGAGGAAGTGTATGAGAGAGTAAAGTAGATCCAATAGCAAATGATGATAACTTATAGTATGTAGAAAAGTAATACAGATAACATGAGGAAAGAATTTTATTTTGAGGTTGGTGATCATGTTTTTCTTAGAATCTCACCAAGAAAAAGTGTTATGAGTTTTGGTAAGAATGGATAGTTAAGTCCATGGTCATTGGACCTTATGAAATACTTGTAAAAGTTGGACCAGTTGACTGCCGAGTATATTTTCCTCTGAGTTTGACTCAGGTACACACTGTTTTTTGAGTTTTGATGTTGAGAAAACATGTGCCAGATTCATCTCATGTCTTGATACCAGATCTATTTCTGCTCAAAGAGAACCTTTTTATGAATAGAAACCTATTTAGATTCTTGATCAAAGATACCATGTATTTCAGAATAATGAAATACACTATTTAATGGTTATTTGTAGAAATCACCTGGTTGAATAAGCAACATGAAAATCTAAAAATGATATGTGGTAAAGGTACCCTCACTTTTTAAAAAATTAATGAAAATTGTGAGGATACAATTTCTATAAGGGGGTGAGACTGTAAAATCTAGAGGATTAAAAAATAAGATTAAATGCAAGAAACAATTTTTAAATAGATAGTTATAACTATACTTGAAACAAAATTTTTCCACTTCTAATATTTTAATTTAAAAAAACTGTCATCTATGGTTGTGATCTGTAAGTTATTTGGATTCTGATAGAACCGACTGGTTATATTGGATAATAGTAACACAATCTTATTAATAGTAATATGAATAGTAATATTAACATAATGAATTTTATGTTTTATAATTTTATATTCTTAAGGATTTAAGATAATGAAATCATTATTAATTTTTCAAGGTGATTTAAAAAGTGTAATAGTTGTATAATCTTTAATTTCTGATTATTGTATGATTTTATATAAAAATTTAATTATTCATATTTAAAAAATTATTTTCCAAAAATGGAGTTAATTTTTGAATTCTACACTTCAAAAAATGGATAGGGTGAATTTTTGGGATTTTTTTGAAATTCATTAATTTTTTATGAATAGTAAAATAAGTTAAATTACAATAAATGCTAAATACTTTTTTTACAGCCTCATATGTGATAAAAGATGACGTAAGACAACTTTTTTATATCTCACGTAATTTATTAACTATTTTTTCACATAAATGAAGTCTATTCGTAGTATTTGACAAAAATATTAAAAGAACAATTAAAATAATGTAAAATCCATCCTCTCCTCCACTATAAATACCACCCTCATTCCCCTCTTCCACTGACACCTCTCAAAAATTGATCATTGTCTATGTTATACAAAATACCCTACCCAAGTCTCTTACCCACATCTTTGACCTGATGGTCTCACAATAATGGAAATACCAAAGCCCTTAAGGAAGTTCTCAAAGAGAAGAGATCAATATGTAATAATCATCATTCAATTTCATGTGTTTCCTTTTTGATTACTTTCTTTTATTATGATCTCTTCCCCTCCCATTATCAAAGAGGTATGAAATATTAATAATCTAATATATTATTTATGTTATAAAATTCATGTAAAAATTGGATCATCTTTCTTCCTCTCTTCTTACTCTTATCCTACAAAAACATCGTTCGTGATGTGTCATTTACCAAAATCATCAATGATGCATTTGAAATTTCAATTTCATTGTTAAAAGATAATCATAAAACAATATTACAGGTTGAAATATAATGCAATGTGTATTATTTAACATATTTTATGTTCAATATTGATCTTATATTAAAAAAATTTAATTTATATAATGAACAACTTCATGATTATCAACGAACCATAAAAATTTATCTAAAAAATATCATTAATGTTTTATCTAATAACTCATCATCATATCTGATAAATAAATTGATTTATGGTATAATTATATATTCTTGAAACATATTAATACCATTTAATTCCACTTGTAGAATTTCATTTCCATACGACAAGAAAATCAAATAAAAATCATCCATGGAAATCTTCTAAAGAATGCACCAGAAACAATGGATGGAACAAAATAAAAATAACGAAAGGGTGCACTGATGTTACAAAATGATCATATAAGGTGTTACAAAATTAAAAATTTATCTATAAAATACTAGTAACACTTTTTTAACCATTATACAATAAGTTTAAACATGTTTTAAGTAAGAATATCCCGAAGTAAGATAATTCTTACCCCAATTTTCATTCATTGGGTTAACCTTCTACTTTATTAATTGTGTGGTTTCAAGATCCGTTTTTGATCAATATTTGTTTATATTATGTTTTATTATGTGAATTTATATTTTATACACATATAAATTTCGTTTTATTTATTCTCATATCAATATTAAGTTATTTTTAGGTGACATTTCTTATAAAATCCACTTTTAAACTTATAGTTTTAATAAATTCAATGTGAATGATTTAATAAAAGTATTATTGATTGATGATTATGGTATGGGTATTATGAATTTTTTAAGATTATTTTTAGGACCTATGTCTCCCTCCAATGCATTGGGTATGTGTATTTTGGAGGTTGTCTATATGGTAACTCCATGTGTACCTACGATGGTTACATCCTAAGGTAGCCATGACTGTTACATTATATAGTAGCCGTGAGGGTTAAAAATCATAAGGGATCCAAGATGGATAAAAAACTAAGTAATTGATTCTCCAATACACCTTTATAGACTTATTTATGTTCTTTATGTTTTTTAGAAATCTCATTGAAATATCATGTTTCACAAATAAAGTTTATATGGAAGATAAGTATGTCTTTTTGAAAATGATTAATTACATTTACAAGTATTAATGGACTAATGTTTTCTTTTTTAATCATTTTATATCCCTTACTTATCTTTTTGTGCTCATTCCATGTTTTTAAATTATTTTCATAGGTTATAATCACTTGTATGACAAATAAGGATGCCATGTTAAATGTTATGAAGATTTATCAAAGAAATCATTTTTTATTTGAAATGTTTTATATTTTTGAATAAATGGATAATGTTTTTGTTGAATCTGATCTCTATTAATTTAGAATATCATGTAATTATTATATCTCAATTCTTGAATATAGTAAATTTTAAAAGGTATTAAATATTTAATGAAGTTAGTTCTTGAATAAAATTCAAGAATATATAACGTAATAAAGTCCGGTCCTTATTCTGGGAATTTAACACACCACATTTTGATGTATATCGTCTGGTGATTACATATACTAATTATAACAAAAGGACTTATAAGAATCTATAGAATAAGGATTTAAATATTGTTTATGTTTTGTTATTTAAATGTTACATATGGCCGAAAAGTTTCCCTATACATTAGTCCTTTTGGATCCTAGATTTTTAGAAGTAGTATATTCATTACTTTTAAAATGATGTTATTATAATTTATGAAAAAGTATGGTCACTATTGATATTATTAGAGCATGATTTAATTAATTTGGGAATAAGGATTGGATAACATTAGGGAAAACCCTTAGTATAAGACTAATTATAATTAAGCACCCATGAATATTTGTTTTAGAAAAATGATAAATATAGGGATCCCGCAAGATATAGATTTATAGTTTACTGCAAGAACGAAATAAATTATTTATTCATGAAAATTTTACTTTTGTTTTGATAAAACAATTTTTAATTTAGAAAATGGTGGGAAATAGGAGAAACCTGGCCAATAAACAGTGTGAGGGATAATGTTGTGATTTCTCGAACGACATACCTAATGCCTTCGGAGGTGGAGTTCAAAATTTCATGGAAATTGTTACCCAGTCATCTCAGGATATGAAAAATAACGTAAATAATATGGAGCTTCATCCATCACCCAAGATGTATAATGTGGATATTGATCCTTTTTTGTTGAAACAACCAATGATATTTAATGGATCTTCTGATCCACTAGTCATCGAATAATAGGTCATCTCAATAGAGAAGATCGTTTATGTGCTTCACTATTCTAATATGGAGAAAGTGACTCTGGATATTAATTTCATATATGGTGGGGAAAACAATGTTCGGTTTTTATTAATAACACCAGTGAAAATTACAAAATTGAAGAGTTATAGGGGGAATATATTGAGAAATATTTATTAAGATGTTTTTCCCACAAACTCTTTGTACAAAAATAGAGAGACAATTTTTAGAGTTAAAGAAAAAGGAAGGTGAATATACCATGGATTATGAAGATAATTTCACAAGGATTTTATGGTACACTTTTGGTTTTGTTATCAATAATGATAGAAAAATTAATAGATTATTTGGTGTTTTAAATCTACACCGCTTAAAGGATCTAGAAATTAGAAAATTTGGATGTCATGAAGATGTTTTTTGATGTTCTCTTAACATGCATATGGAGTTTGGAGAATGGTTCTATTTATTTGGTGATAAGAAATTAATGGAAAAGTTCCATGTTGGGGGATCTAATGATAAATGTGGAAAGAAATATCAACCAATTACATGATAATAATATGTGAATAAGTTGTATGGAAACTACCAAAAAGGGATGGGGAAATTCATTATGTGTGGTAAAAAAGGCCACCAAGCTCATGAATGTTAAAAATACAAGAGTAAGTGGTAATATGTGTATGTGAAATGGATAGCACCACCTATTGTTAAATTCGTCAATTATAGGGGTAAGAGAACTACAAAACCCAGTGAACTAATCCTCATGTTCTCTAGGGTAATTAGAATTAGTAGCCACCAAAGACAATAGAGAAAGGGAAATATTATGACATCACTACTGAGAAGGTGGAACCCAAAATAATGCATTGATATGTTTTGCAGTAAATCATTAAAGAATAGAGAATTTATTTTTAAATTATGGTTTTACACATTCTTTCATATCTTGATAGATTAGTAGAACTATTCAAACATGACTTCAAAATATGGTGGTTGATTTATCTATGAGAACAAAAAAAAATTAAATTATTACACCCAATGTATTAGTCTCCTCCCTAGATAATGATTGTGGATTGTACCTACTTATAAACCTATTATATTTTTCTTTATTGATGTTCAGTTCCATATTTATAATGGATTGACTATCTTTAATCAAATCCAACATCAACTATCTAGAATGGGAGATCAATATTTACATCCTAAAACATCCACCAATTATATAAAATTGTAATGTGGAGGATGACTATTCTTTAGAATCATTGTCACAGGTATAGATATTATTTTTTTATAAGAAATAAAATCTATCTCTAAAGATTAAGACTACAAATAAAATAATTCTTGATGACATGGCTGTTGTGAGGGACTATAATGATGGGTTCCTTAAAAAATTTCATAGTCTTCCACTTGAACAAAATGTCTCTCCTCAGTTGAAATTATTCCTAGATATCATCTTATATCAATGAATATTTATAAAATGGAAACCACTGAGTTGGATTAACAAAACAAGAAGTCATAAGAGAAATTGGAAAAGGGTTTTACATGCCTGAGTGTTTCACCATAGGGTTTCACTGGTCCTATTCATCAAGGTAAAGGATGGATCAATGCACCTCTGCATTAATAATCATGAGCTCTGAAAAATACTGATATAGAATAGGTATCCCCTTTTATAGATATATGAATTGATTTATCAACTACATGATTCCATTTATTTCTCTTAGGTGGACCCTTGGTAGAGATATCACCAGTTATTGGTGGGAAGGAATGTATTACCAATGATACCTTTAGAATGTTGTATGGACATTTTGAGTTCCTAGTGATTCCTTTAGGGCTTAATAATGCTTCAGAAATATGTATGTACTTGATGACTGGAGTATTTATTGATTACCTTGAAAAAGCTGTGGTAGTCTTTATTGATGATATTCTCATATACTCCAAGATCAAGGAGGAACACGATGATAATTCGAATACAATTCTAAAGACATTTCAAATAGAGAAACATTATTAAAAGTATAGTAAATGTGACTTTCCTATAGTGGATGTATCATTATTGGGGCATGTTATCAGAAAATAGAAGAGTATTCGTTGACCATTCTATGAAAAATTAAATCATTGATTTTCCAATGCCAACATCTATAATGGAGATCCATTGTTTTGTAGGTCTATCTGGGTACTATTGGAGAATTTTTAAGAACTTATCATGATTTTAAAAACCAGTAATCTAGTGTACTCAAAAGGGGGAAAAGATCATTTTGACTAAATAATGTGAAGACTGCTTCAATGATTGAAAAAAAGTCTTATTACTATTATAGTATTCACACTTCCGAATATTGGGGAAAACATTGTGTTTTACAATACTAGATTGAAGAAGATATTAGGATATGTAATAATAAAAAATATAAAGTCACATCCTATACCTCAAGGATGTTGAAAATTCATGAGAAACTCTATCCCCGGAAAGATCATGAGTTGTTACCAATGATATTTTCATTGAAAATATGGTAGAATTAAATATATGTGGAGATGTGTGAAATATATACTCATCATAAGATCCTAAAATATATATTAATAAATCATGATCATAATATGCGCCGATGGAGATTTTAAAATCTCATTAAGTATTATGACTGCACAATCCACTACCATCTTAGAAAATAGAATAAGGTAACATATTCTCTATGTAAAAGGATCCTACATCTTTATAAATGATATTAATTGAGAAGGATCCAATGTTATTATATTCTCAAATAATTGACATGGAAATAATTAAGGATGTAATACCATAAATCGTTTATCAAATGATTTCTCAGCCATCAATCCGGGAGAGAATAAATGATTCCCAAAGAAATGATGTGGAAATTTTGAAGAAGGTGAAAGCTCTGAGAATGCGTAAATCCTAAAATTTTAAATTCTATGGGGAAAAATGTAATATTTGGGTGATGAATATGTGTATCATCTAATTTGGAGATAAAGGATGATCTACTGAATAACACGCATATATCAACCTTCTCCATTTACCTTTGGAACACAATGATATATCAATATCTCCAAGTGAAATATATCCAATACCAAAATAGATGTAGGAAAACATCATCATATACTTTATCACCGGATATAAAAAAATCTAGAAGAAATAATGATATATGGGTTGTTGTGGATCATCAAATAATGAAATATCACATTATAAAAATCCAGGATTACTTCTAACCATATAAACTTAAAAAAATATAAATTATATAAGTTGAATGAATAAATGGATTACAACTATCTATTGTATCTTATCTAGATTTCAGATTTTCCTCCATTTTTTATAAAAGTCATCAATATGTTCTGAACACTATGTTGAACTTCGGTATGACTTATCATCCTCAAACTGATGGCCAATCTTGGTAGAGTATTAAATAACTTGAATACAAGTTATTTTTAATTTAAAGGATGATGTGACCAATATCTACCTCTGTTTTATTTCTCTTAAAATAAGAGTTTTCACTGGAGCATTAAAATAGTTCCATATTAAGACCTTTGTGGGAAAATATGATTAAAAAACTAGCATGATGGGATTAAGTCAGTTAAAATATGCTGCTAGGATCTAAAATGGATAAAGAAATGGTGGAAAATGTGGAAATAATTCAACAACAGAAAGATGATAGAATAGTTAGGCATAAAACCATTTATGGGACTTATAGTTTGAGGTCATAGACATGGTATTCCTCCACATTTCTACATAGAGGAGGATCCTAATATTTGGAAAGAATGGAAATATAAGTTCCTCATATATCGAATCCATAAATATCATTGATTATGTAAAAGCTATGGCATATTGAATATAACTTATTCCTACTATGTATTATGTACATGATGTCTTCCATGTATCCCTTTTTATAAAGTACACACCTGATCTCTCACATCTACTGAATCTATAGGTGGTACATTTGGATAATTATATATCCTATGGGGAGAATGTTGTGAATATATTGGGCTATATATATAATGTTATATGAAAAATACTACTCGCATGGTCAAATTATTATGGTATAACCAAAAGTAATAATTGGAAACATAAGAACCAGATGAAGTGATGAAGGAGAAGTACCCTCACTTGTTTTCAATTTACTATGTAAAAATAATTTGGGTGACCATTTATAAGGGGGAAGAATGTAACAACATAGAATTTTATCAATGAAATTTACCTTCTTATAATTATTTCATATATTAATAACCACATTAAATCACAATGAGAACATAATAAAAACATTACAAATAAATAATGTATGAAATAATATGTATTTATATATGTTATGGAACATTTACCAATAAAATAATGACTCGACCAGCATAGATGTAAGGTGAACATTATGAAACGTAAGTAAGAAAATAGATTAGTAACCTCACCTATGAAATTAGAAATAAAATTTAGGTATCTTATTAATTAAAATATGCTGTATTTACTTCATGTCATAAGTAAATAAATGTTTAAAAAATGGAAAATTATGTGTTCGTATTTTTGTAAGTCGTAACTATTTATTTAAAATTTTATAATTAATTTAATAATTTAAAAGATAATTTATTTTCATCAAATTAATTAGTAAAGTAATTTTTTTTCTTATGATTATAATTCAACTTTATGTGACCTTAAGTAATTTTTCAAAGTATTATAAAATCATTTATAATGGTAAAATTTATATTTTCAATGTAAATAATGATTTTAAATAATGATCTAAATTTATCATATTTATAAAATTATTTTTATAAAATGAAGTTAATTTTTGAAATATAAATGTTTAAAAATAGTTCTGGTAAATTTTTTTTTTGTTTTTTATAAAATAGTATATTTTTTGCTAAATAATGAATTTTTTGTATTTAAGAAATAAATAAATTTATGTGCCATAGATGAGTCATCGATGATTAATGGATGATGTAATAATATAATATCGAACATAACATACCTATTTACGATTTTTAGTAATGGAATAATCACTATTTCTTTTCTTGTGCAAAAATAATAAACTAATGAATAAAATAATGGGAAAACACCCCTCCACTCAACTATAAATACAACCCCTTCCCACATCTTCTCCTCGCATATATCAAAATTTGAACCATGTAAAAATTCTATATAATACTCATAAAAATCATATCTCTTATATCCTGGATCCTTTCCTCCCAAAAAATACCAAAACCAATCCCCTTGAGGAGGTTCTTAATGAGAAGTATTCAAGAGGAATAATCCTCTTTCGTTTCTTTTAATTTCTTTTCAAGTCCTTTTAGTTTCTTATTTAATCCTCAAATAAACCCTCATCAAAATGGTATGAAAACTCCATTAACTAAAATATATTATAATTTCATTAATCAAATATAATAATAAATCATCAAACACATTATTCTCTCCCTTTTATTCTAAAAATGTAAACATCGTTCATGAGTTTTTGATTTATCGCCTTGAGGATGACAAGTCATCATTTTTCCTTCACTGCCTTTATGTCTGGTAATATAACTATTATAATGGTTGAAAAATATTTTAAATTTTTTTTTTAATATTTTTCATGTTATATAACTAACATATATACCTAATACTTAATTATAAAACAAAAATGATTTTTTGTGATAAAAAACAAAAAAATTTTACCTAAAACGGTTCTCATTAACATTAATCAAATGATTCATGATAATACCACATAAAATTATATATAAGTTAATTTAAACTTATATTAGGCCATTAAAAATGTATAATAACAATTATTTATTTTTATCCTCATTTTACATTACAATACATTGTTGTATATTAGTGAACCAATCATGAAAACGAAGAAAATGAAAAGTCTCAAACGACGCAATTAAACTCTGCAACTCATAGAAAAGACAATAAATGAACCTAATAAAACTACAATAAATAAAATTCATGTATAAAAGGTTATTTCTTCTTTAAATTGTTGAATTTAATTTGATTATCCATGATATTAAATTGAATAAATAATTACAACATAATGTGAGGAGATTCTTGATTATAGAGACTTTAATAACATCACTACTTAAAAAAATTATACTTTTCCACATATCAATGACTTCTTTGATCAGTTGCAAGGAGCTTAGAACTTTTACAATATTGAGTTGAGATCTAGATACCATCAATTGAAGGTAAAGAAGGATGAAATCCAAAAATTAGCTTTTTGTACTAGATATGGGTATTATGAATTTGTTTTTATTCCATTTGGGATAACTAATTCACATGGTGTATTCATAGATCATATTAATAGCATATTTCACATGCTCTAGGATACATTTATAGATTTGTTTATTAATTACATTATGGTATTTTCTAAGAGTAAAGAGAAGTGTGAAAAAAATATAATGGTATATTTGAAAACCTAAAATAAATATAATCTTTCTGGAAAATTAAACAAGTATGATTTTTGTTTGAAACATATTTCTTTTATTTGGAACATTTTTAAAAAGGATGGAATAATTGTTGATCCTTCCAAAAAAAAAGTGGTTGAATAATTTCCAATACCTATAAATATTACAATAATTTGTAGTTTTCTTCTATTAGATGGTTATTACCAATGGTTTGTTAAAAAATTTTCACTCTTTATAGCCTTCTAACTATGTTAACAGAAAATTGGTTAATTTTTTTGGGATCGAATAATGTGATGTTTGTTTATAGAAACTGAATTATTGATTATTGAAGGCTCAAATTTCGGTATTGCCTTCCCAGAATAGTGTTTTTTTCATCTAAAGTGATGCTTCATTGAAGGGACATGGCTGTGTTTTGATGCAGAATGATCAGGTAATTACTTAGGCTTCAAGAAAACTAATACCTCATGAGTTAAATTATACCACACATGATATGGAATTTGTAATTGTGGGGTTAACTATGATAATTCAGAGGCATCATTTATATATATCCAAATATCAAATAGACACTATCCATAAAAGTATATTGTATATATTCACTCCGAATAAATTAAACATGAGTTAGGGAAGATGGCTTGATTTGATAAAAGATTATTATTTCATGACCAATTACCATCTAGAAAAATCAAACAAAGTGAGGGATCCCTTGAGTTGAAAACATCAAACATCATTAACCATGTTACTTTTGGAACATGATCCCATGATTAATGATTTGATTATTGTTGGTGAAAGAAATACATCTATTTTGTTTTAGGATCCAATGCAGTCAGTGTTTACAAATAGAATTAATCAAGTTAAAAAAGAAGACCCTAGGAAATAGAAAAAGATAGAATTGGTTAAAATGGTTATGTTGCTAGAATTTAACATTGATAAAGTTTGTATTTTTTAATTGGATAAAGCTTGTGTGTGCCATGAGATTACCAACTAATGAAATATTTATTGTTTGAAGCTCAATGTTCTCTAACTTCAATTCATCATGCATGTAATATGATTTCCTGACAGCTTTTGGTGTATTATTGGTGGGTTGGAATAAAATGAGATATTGAAGATTTTACTATGAAATGTTTTACATTTAAACGTGTTAAAGTAGAGAAGTAGTTACCATATGGGGTGCTTTAGTATTTTCTAGTGATAGAGTGGAAATGGTAAAATGTATCCATGGACTTCGTGGTGAGACTTCCAAAGCATTCTAGAGGTAACAATTAGATTTGCGTGATTTTTGATCAGATGACTAAATCTGAACATTTCTTTCATATTTGATATAATTTATATTTGGATCAGCTTTCTAGAAAATACATCAAAGAGATTTTCATCTTACATGGAGTTACTCTTTCTATTGTATCTGAATGGGATACCAGGTTCACTTCTATCTTTTATAAGGGACTTTAGAAGTCTTTAGTCATATGATTAAAATTCAGTACAACTTTTCATTCTCATTCAGATGGGCAGTTAAAATGATTTATTTGGACTTTGGAAGATATTATTTGATCTTGTTTAATGGACTATCAGGGATGTTTGGATCAACATATTTTTTTGAGTTTTCTTATAAAAATATATTTCATCCCAGTATTACGATGTCACCATTTGAGTCATTGTATGAGATGTTGTTTCAAACTCTTACTTTTTGGGATGATGTCGGGGAAAATAAGTTGATGGGACCAGAATTATAAGAGGAAGTGGATGAAAAAGTAATTTAGATCCAATAACATATGAGGATAACTTAGAGAATGTAGAAAATTTATAAAGATAACATGAGGAAATACTTTTATATTGAGGTTGGTGATCATGTTTTTCTTAGAATATCACCATGAAAAAGTGTTATGAGTTTTGGTAAGAATGGATAGTTAATTACATGGTCATTAGACCTTATGAAATCCTTGAAAAAGTTGGACCAGTTGCCTACCGAGTATATTTTCCCTTGAGTTTGTCTCAGGTACACAATGTTTTTCGTGTTTCGATGTTGAGAAAACATGGGCCGGATTCATCTCATGTCTTGATATCGGATCTATTTCAGCTCAAAGAGATCCTTTTTATGAATAGAAACCTATTTATATTCTTTATCGAAGATAACATGTATTTTAGAATAACATATTACACTATTCAATGGTTATTTGTAGAAATCTCATGTTTGAATAAGCAACATGAAAATCTAAAAATGATATGAGGTAAAAGTACCCTCACTTTTTAAAAAATGAAAGAAAATTGTGAGGAAGAAATTTCTAGAAGGGGGAAAAACTATAAAATACAGAGGATTAAAAAATAAGATTAAATGCAAGAAACAATTTTTAAATAGATTGTTATAACTATACTTGAAACATAATTTTTCCACCTCTATGATTTTAATTTAAAAAAAAATGTCATCTATGGTAGTGATCTGTAAGTCATTTGGTTTCTGATAGAACCGACTAGTTATTTTGGTTAATAGTAACAGACACTTATGAATAGTAATATGAATAGTAATATGAATAGTAATATGAATAGTAATATTAACATAATGAATTTTAAGGTTTATAATTTAATATTCTTAAGGATTTAAGTTAATGAAATCGTTATTAATTTTTCAAGGTGATATAAAAAGTGTAATAGTTGTATAATCTTTAATTTATTATTATTGTATGATTTTATATAAAAATTTAATTAATCATATATAGAAAATTATTTTCAAAAAATGGAGTTAATTTTTTAATTCTACACTTCAAAAAATGGATAGGGTGAATTTTTGGGATTTTTTTGAAATTCATGAATTTTTGATGAATAGTAAAATATGTTAAATTACAATAAATGCTATATACTTTATTTCCAGCGTCATAGGTGATGAAAAGGTGACGTAAGCCAACTTTTTTATATCTCACGTCATTTATTAACTATTTTTTCACATAAATGAAGTCTATTCTTAGTATTTGACAAAAATATTAAAAGAACAATTAAAATAATGTAAAATCCTTCCTCTCCTCCATTATAAATACCACCCTCATTCCCCTCTTCCACTCACACCTCTCAAGCCTTTATCATGGACTATGTTATACAAAATACCCTACCCAAGTCACTTTCCCACATCTATGACCTGATGGTCTCACAATAATGGAAATACCAAAGTCCTAAAGGAGGTTCTCAAAGAGAAGAGATCAATATGTAATAATCATCATTCAATTTCATGTGTATCCTTTTTTATTCCTTTCATTTTTTATACTGTCTTCCCCTCCCATTATCAACGAGGTATGAAATATTAAGAATCTTATATATTATGTATGTTATAAAATTCATGTAAATATTTAATCATCTTTCTTCATCTCCTCTTACACTTATTCTAAAAAAACATCGTTCGTGATGTGTCATTTACCAAAATCATCGATGATGTGTTTGCAATTTCAATTTCATCGTTAAAAGATAATCATAAAACAATATTATATGTTGATATATAATGTAATGTTTATTTTTTAACATATTTTATGTTCAATATTGATCTTATATGAAAAAAAATTAATTTATATAATGAACAAGGTCATGATTAACAACGATCCATAAAAAATTGATCAAAAAAATATCAATAATGTTTTATTTAATGACTCATCATCATATCTGATAAATAAATTGATTTATGGTATAATTATATATTCTTTAAACATAATAATACCATTTAATTCCACTTGTGGAATTTCATTTCCATACGAAAAGAAAATCAAATACAAATCATCCGTGGAAATATTGTAAAGAATGCACCTGAAACAATGGATGAAACAAAATACAAATAACGAAAGGGTGCATTGATGTAACAAAATTATCATATAAGGTGTTAAAAAATTAAAATTTTATCTATGAAATACTAGTAACACTTTTTTAACCAATATACAATAGTTTTAAACATGTTTTAAGTATAAAAATCTTGAAGTAAGATAATTCTTAACCCAATTTCCATTCTCTGGGTTAACCTTCTACATCATTAATTGTGTGGTTTCAAGATCCTTTTTTTGATTAATATTTGTTTATATTATGTTTTATTATATGTATTTATATTTTATACACATATAAATTTCGTTTTATTTACTCTCATATCAATATATAGTTATTTTTACGTATCATTTCATATAAAATCCACTTTTAAACCTCTAGTTTTAAGAAATTCTATGTGAATGATTTAATAAAAGTATTATTGTTTGATGATTATGGTATGGGTATTAGGATTTTTTTAAGATTAATTATATGACCTATGTCTCCCTCCAATGAATTGGGTATGTGTAAGTTGAAGGTTGTCCATATGGTAACTCCATGTGTACCTGCGATGGTTACATCCTAAGGTAGCAATGAGTGTTACATTATAAGGTAGTCGTGAGGGTTAAAAATATTAAGGGATCCATGATGGATAAAAAACTAAGTAATTGATTCCCCAATATACCTTTATAGACTTATTTATGTTCTTTATGTTTTGTGGAAATCTAATTGAAATATCGCGTTTCACAAATTAAGTTTATATGGATGACAAGTATGTCTTTTCGAAAATGATTAATTACGTTTACAAGTATTAATGGACTAATGTTTTCTTTTTTAATCATTTTATATCCCTTACGTAGCTTTTTGTGCTCATTCCACGTTTTAAAATTATTTTCATAGGTTATAAGCACGTGTAAGACAAATAAGGAATCCAAGTTAAATGTTATGAAGATTAATCAATGAAATCATGTTTTATTTGAAATGTTTTATATTTTTGAATAAATAGAGAATGTTTTTTTTTTGAATCTGATCTCTATAAATTTATAATATTATGTAATTATTATATCCCTGTTCTCTAATATATTAAAATTTAAAAGGTATTAAATATTAAATGAAGTTAGTTCTTGAATAAAATTAAAGAATATGTAATGTAATAAAGTCAGGTATTTATTCTGTGCAATTAACTCACCACTTTTTGATGTATATCGTCTAGTGATTACATATACTAATTAGAACACAAGGACCTATAATAATCTAGAGAATAAAGAATCAAATATTGTTTATGTTTTGTTATTTAAATGTTATATATGGCCGAAAATTTTCCCCATACACTATTCCTTTTGGATCCTAGATTCTTAGCAGTAGTATATTCATTACATTTAAAATGATGTAATTATAATTTATGAAAAAGTAGGGTCACTATTGATAGTATCAGAGCAAGATTTAATTAATTTGGGAATAAGTATTGGATAAACATAGGGAAAAACCTTAGTATAATACTAATTATAAGTAATCACCCATGAATATTTGTTTTAGAAAAATGATAAATATAGGGATCCCATAAGATATAGATTTATAGTTTACTACAATACGGAAAAAATTATTTATTCATGAAAATTTAACTTTTGTTTTGTTTAAACAATTTTTAATTTAGAAAATGGTGGGAAATAGGAGAAACCTGGCCAATAAATTGTGTGAGGGATAATTTTGGGATTTCTCGAACGACATATCTATTACCTTCGGAGGTGGAGTTCAAAATTTCATGGAAATTTTTACCCAGTCATCTCAGGATATGAAAAATAATGTAAATAATATGGAGCTTCATCCATCACCCAAGATGTATAATGTGGATAATGATCATTTTTTGTGGAAACAAACAATGACATTTAATAGATATTCTGATCCACTAGTCATGGAATATACGGTCATCTCAATAGAGAAGATCGTTTCTGTGCTTCACTATTTTAATATGGAGAAAGTGACTCTGGATATTAATTTCATATATGGTGGGGAAAACAATGTTCGGTGTTGATATTTAACACCAGGAAAATTTACAAAATTGAATAGTTATAGGGGGAAGATATTAAGAAATATTTCTTAAGATGTTTTTCCTTCAAACTCTTTGTAAAAAAAATGGAGAGACAATTTTTAGAGTTAACGAAAAAGAAATGTGAATATACCATGGATTATGAAGATAATTTCACAAGTATTTTATGGTAAACATTTGGTTTTGTTATCAATAATGATAGAAAAATTAATAGATTATTTGGTGTTTTAAAACTACACCGCTTAAAGGATCTAGCAATTAGAAAATTTGGGAGTTATGAAGATGTTTTTCGATGTTCTCTTAACGTGATGATGGAGTTTGGAGAATGGTTCTATTTCTTTGGTGATAAGAAATTAATGGAAAATTTCCATGTTGGGGGATCTAATGATAAAGGTGGAAAGAAATATCAACAAATTACATGATAAGAATATGTGAATAAGCTGTATGGAAACTAGCTAAAAGGGATGGGGAAATTCATTATGTGTGGTAAAAAATGCCACCAAGCTCATGAATGTTGAAAATACAAGTGTAAGTGAAAAAATGTGTCGGTGAAATGGATAACACCACCTATTGTTAAATGCTTCAATTATAGGGGCAAGAGAACTACAAAATCCAGTGAACTAATCCTCTTGTTCACTAGGGTAATTAGAATGAGTATCCACCAATGACAAAAGAGAAAGGGAAATATTATGACATCACTACTGACAAGGTGGAACCCAAAATAATGCGGTGATATGTATGCTGGTAAATCATTAAAAAATAGAGAATATATTTCTAAATTATGGTTTTACACATTCTTTCATATGTTGCATGTTTAGTAGACCTATTCAAACATGAACTCAAAATATGTTGGTTGATTTATCTTTGAGAACAATTTTTTTTTAAATTATTACACCAAATGTATAAAACTCCTCCCTAGTTTATGTTTGTGGACTGTAGATCCTTATAAACCTAGTAAATTTTTCTTTATTGAAGTTCAGTTCCATATTGGTAATGGATTGACAATCCTTAAACAAAGCCAACATCAACTATCTAGAATGGGAGATCAATATTCACATCCTGAAACATCCACCAATTATATAAAATGGTAATGAGGAGGATGAAGATTCTTTAGAATCATTGTCACATGTGGTGATATTATTTCTTTATAAGAAATATAATATATCTCTATTGATTAAGACCACAAAGAAAATAATTCTTGATGACATGGATATTGTGAGGGACTACAATGATGGGTCCCCTAATGAATTTCATAGTCTTCCACTTGAAAAAAACGTCTCTCCTCAGTTGAAATTATTCATAGATATCATCTTATATCAATGAATATTTATAAAATAGAAACAACTGAGTTGGATTAACAAAATAAGTCGTTATAAGAGAAATTGGAAAAGGGTTTTACATGCCTGAGTGTTTCACCATAGGGTTCACTTGTCCTATTCATCAAGGTAAAGGATGGATCTATGCACCTCTGAATTGATAATCATGAGCTCTGAAAAATAATGATATAGAATAGGTATCCCCAACTATAGATATATGACTTGTTTTACCAACTACATGATTCCATTTATTTCCCTTAGGTGGACCCTTGGTAGAGATATCACCAGTTAATGGTGGGAAGGAATGTATTACCAATGATACCTTTAGAATGTTGTATGGACATTTTGAGTTCATAGTGATTCCTTTAGGGCTTAACAATGCTTCAGAAATATGTATGTACTTGATGACTAGAGTATTTATAGATTACCCGGAAAAATCTATGGTAGTCTTTATTGATGATATTCTGATACACTCCATGATCAAGGAGGAACATGATGATAATTCGAATACTATGCTAAAGTCATTTCAAATGGAGAAACATTATGAAAAGTATAGTAAATGTGACCTTTTGATGGTGGATGTATCATTATTGGTGCATGTTATCAGATAAAAGAAGAGTATTCATTGACCCTTCTAAGAAAAATTAAATCATTGATTTTCCCACGACAACATCTATAATGGAGATCCATTGTTTTTTAGGTCTATCTGGGTACTATTGGAGAATTTTTAAGAACTTATCATGATTTTAATAACCAGTAATAAAGTTTACTCAAAAGGGGGGAAAGATCATTTGGACTAAATAATGTGAAGACTTCTTCAATGATTTAAAAAGGACTCTTATCACTGTTATAGTATTCGCACATCCGAATATTGGGGAAAGCATTGTGTTATACAATGCTGGTTTGAAGAAGGTATTAGGATATTTAATAATAAAACATATAAAGTCACATCCTATACCTCAAGAATGTCGAAAATTCATGAGAAAATCTATCCCATGAAAGATCATGAGTTGGTACCAATGATATTTGCATTGAAAATATGGTAGAATTATTTATATGTGGAGATGTGTGAAATATATACTCATCATAAGATCCTAAAATATATATTAATAAATAAGGATCATAATATGCACCAATGGAGATTTTAAAATCTCATTAAGGATTATGACTCCACAATCCACTACCATCTTAGAAAATGGAATAAGGTAAAATATTCTCTATGTAAAAGGATCCAATATCTTTATAAATGATAAGAATTGAGAAGGATCCAATATTCTTATATTCTCAAATAATTGACATGGAAATAATTAAGGATGCAATGCCAGAAATCGTTTATCAAATGATTTCTTAGCCATCAATCCTGGAGAGAATAAATGATTCCCAATGAAATGACGTGGAAATTTTGAAGATGGTGAACGATTTGAGAAAGGTTAAATCCTAAAATTTTAAATTCTATGGGAAAAATGTAAGATTTGGGTGATGAATATGTGTATAATCTAATTAAGAGATAAAGGATGAGCTAGTGAATAACACACATATATCAACCTTCTCTATTTACATTGGGAACACAAAGATATATCAATATCTACAAGTTAAATATAACCAATACCAAAATAGATGTATGAAAACATCACTATATACTTTGTCACCAGACATAAAAAAATCCAGAAGAAATAATGTTATATGGGTTTTTGTGGATCATAAAATAAAGAAATATCACATTATAAAAATACATAATGACTTCTAACCATATAAACATAAAAAAATATACATTATATTAGTTGAATGAATACATGTATTACAACTATCTATTGTATCTTATCTATATTTTAGATTTACCTCCATTTTTTGTAAAAGTCATCAATATGCTCCGAACAGTAAGTTGAAATTCGGTATGACTTATCATCCTCAAATTGATGGTCAATCTTGGTAGAGTATTCTGTAACTAGAATACAGGTTATTTGTAATTTAAAGGATGATGTGACCAATATATACCTCTATTTGAGTTCTCTTAAAATAAGAGTTTTCACTCGAGCATTCAAATAGTTTCATATTATTCCCTTTTTGGGAAAATATGAAAAAAAAACTAGCATGATGGGATTAAGTCCGTTAAAATAAGATGCTAGGATCTAAAAGGGATAAAAAAAATGGTGGAAAATGTGGAAATCATTCACCAACACAAATATGATAGAATAGATATGCATTCAAAAATTTATGGGACTTATAGTTTGAGGTCACATACATGGTATTCATCCACATATCTACACAAGGGATGATCCTAATATTTGGGATGAATGGAAATATAAGTTCCTCATATATCGAACCCTTAAAGATCATTGATTGTGTAGAAGCTGTGGCATATTGAATATAACATATTCCTACAATGTGTTAAGTAACTGATGCCTTACATGTATCCCTTTTGATGAAGTACATACTTGATCTCTCACATCTACTGAATCTATAGGTGGTACATTTGGATAATTATATATCCTATAGGGATAATATTGTGAATATCTTGGGCTATATATATAATGTTATATGCAAAATACTACTCGCATGGTAAAATTACTATGGTATAACCAAAAGTAATAAGTAGAAACATAGGAACCAGATGAAGTGATGAAGGAGAAGTACCCTCACTAGTTTTCAATGTACAATGTAAAAATAATTTGGGTGACAATTTATAAGGGGGAATAATGTTACAACCTAGAATTTTATCAATGGAATTTACCTTCTTATAATTATTTCATATATTAATAACCACATTAAATCACAATGAAAACATAATTAAGACATTAAAAATAAATAATGTATGAAATAATATGTATTTATATATGTTATGGAACATTTACCAATAAAATAATGACTCGATCTTCACAGTTGTATGGTGAACATTATGAAACAAAAGTAATAAAATAGATTAGAAACCTAACCTATGAAATTAGAAATAAAATTTATGTATCTTATTAATTAAAATATGCTGTATTTACTTCATGTCATAAGTAAATAAATTTTTAAAAAATGTAAAATTATGTGTTGGTATTTTTGTAAGTCGTAACTATTTATATAAAATTTTATAATTAATTTAATAATTTAAAAGATAATTTATTTTCATAAAATTAATTAGTAAATTAATTTTTTTTCTTATGATTATAATTATACTTTATGCGACCTTATGAAATTTTTCAAAGTATTATAAAATCATTTATAATGGTAAAATTTGTATTTTCAATGTAAATAATGATTTTAAATAATGATCTAAATTTATCATATTTATAAAATTATTTTTATAAAATGATGTTCATTTTTGAAATATAAATATTTAAAAATAGTTCTGGTAATTATTTTTGTTTTTTATAAAATAGTAAATTTTTTGCTAAATTGTGAATTATTTGTATTTAAGAAATAAATGAATTTATGTGCCATAGATGAGTCATCGATGATTAATGGATGATGTAATAATATAATATCGAACTTAACATACCTATTTACTATTTTTAGTAATGGAAAAATCACTATTTCTTTTATTGTGCAAAAATAATAAACTAATGAATAAAATAATTGGAAAACACCCCTCCCTTCAACTATAATTACATCCCCTTCCCACATCTTCTCCTCACATATATAAAAATTTGAAACATGTAAAATTTCTATATAATACTCATAAAAATCATATCTTATATATCCTGGATCCCTTCCTCTCAAAAAATACCAAAACCAATCCCCCTAAGGAGGTTCTCAATGAGAAGTATTCCAGACGAATAATCCTCTTTTGTTTCGTTTAATTTCTTTTCAAGTACTTTTAGTTTCTTATTTAATCCTTAAATAATCCCTCATCCAACTGTTATGATAACTCCATTAACATAAATGTATTATAATTTCATTAATAAAATATAATATTCAATCATAAAACGCATTATTCTCTCCCTTTTCATCTAGAAATGTAAACATCATTCATGAGGTGTTGATTTATCACCTTGAGGATGACAAGTCATCATTTTTCCTTCACTGCCTTTATGTCTGGTCATATAACTATTATAATGGTTGAAAAATATTGTAAAATTTTTGTTTTAATAATTTTCATGTTATATAACTAACATATATACCTAATACTTAATTATAAAACAAAAATGATTTGTTGTGATAAAAAATAGGCAAAATTAACCTAAAACGGTTCTCATTAACATTAATCAAATGATTCATGATAATACCACATAAAAATTATATATACGTTAATTTAAACGTATGTGAGTCCATTAAAAACATATAATAACAATTATTTATTTTTATCCTCTTTTTACATTACCATATATTCATGTATATTACTGAACCAATCTTGAAAACAAAGAAAATGAAAAGTCTCAAATGATGAAATTAAACTCTGCAACTCATAGAAAAGACCATAAATGAATCTAATAAAACTAAAATAAATAAAATTCATTATAAAAGGTTATTTATTTTTTTAATTATTGAATTTAATTTCATTATCCATGATATTAAATTGAATAAATAATTACTACATAATGTGAGGAGATTCTTGAACCCAACTTTCTTACTTTAGGATTTCCCACTCTCACTATATTTATAGTATTCATATTCATATAATGTTACCTAAATATTATTTAACATCTTTAAAATTTATTTTGATGGAAATACATGCTTCCAGTCTGGTTTTATGACAAATGTATAGATTTTCCAAAAAAACTCATCCTTATAAAAAGACATATTTTACTTCTCTTGGGATTTTTTCTCATTAACTCTAGATGGATGATTATTATACAAATTATTTGATTAAATTATTATTTTGGGAATTATAATTTTTATCCATTAAATTATACATTATATAAATATAATGAAACACATTTCCTTTCCATGGTTTATTTTTTGTAAAATATTGTCATATGTTCTATGTTGCAGGCTTGGTTATGTAAATGTTATTATGTGATAGGTGCACCAGGAATTATATAGCGCTTTGATGCATTGGTTAACATGATATATATTCTGAGATAATGTGAAATATACATGAACTTGATTATATATTTGTTCAGTAAGAATATATTACGATGACTTACTTATGTTATTCATGAACTTGATTCTATCTTGGTTCAAAACTATATGTGTTGTTGACCACTACGATATGATGTTTCAATTTTATGCATTGCCACATTACATGACTTTATCTAATGTTTCCCATCATGAACCTAATTTTATGATGATGATGATTCTGACCCATTTTCTATTTTTTTCATGTCTCTTAGTAATTATATTATTGGGATTCTAGCTCACCTCTTTTTGATGTACATCCTCATGCGAATACTTGTACATAGGATAACACAAAGGCCTCAAAAATCTAGTGAAGAAATAATTACCTAATGTTTATGTTTGGATATTTAAAATTATTGTATGTTCCTAATTTTTTCCAATACACTATACTTTTGAATGCTATATTTGTAGCACTATTATGATGATTATATTTAAAATTATATAATCATAATGTAAGAAAAAGAAGGTTCACTATATGACTTCCTTTTGATGGCTTGCCTGACCCCCCATGGATCTTGGGGGGGCTGGAACATTTTGTTCTCATATTTATCTTAATCATAAATTATTATGAAATGTGTGTCTCAAGACCTTGAAAAAACTCCTCTCCTACATAACCCTTTAACTAGATTAATGTCTTATGCCCTTGTAAGATATTATTTCACCTACATTAGACATAAATTCACGTATTGTTCACTCTACGTCATGATGCATGGGACCATGATGAAATTCATCATTAGATAACCATTATTTATATGAAACATGGAATTTTAGCCTTGTATTACTATATATATTTCTTTTTTTCTTTTAACTACGATTTATTCCCTAACATATTTATTTTCCCACACCATGAATCATGTGTTTCAGTCTAGTAATAGCTCAGTTCCCATCAAAATTATTTAAAAACTCCAAATCTCTTTAGTCATGTAATCTAGACACAATTCATTAAAAACACATGAAATGGATGTTATTTCATTCAAAAAAAAACTAAAACAGTGGACCAACAGTATACGAAATTGTGTCTCATCATACTTAGAGAAAGATCTCTTAATTTTAGACTTCTTAAGTATATTTTTAACCTAAAAACACTTAGTAATTTCGACCTCACTAATATTTGATTGATGCATTGTTCATTCCTATATGAATAAAATCAATATATGAACTTTTTCTTAGATTCTAGATAATATAATATAGTATTGATAGGTATGAATATTTATGTATGTTTTTAAATTATAAAATAAGTTTTAAATTATACACTCACGTTATGATATCAAATAACACTACACATTATATGTTTGTTTGGATCATTTTTATATATATAAAAATAATTGATAATAATTTTTCCCAAGTTTTATAAAAATATGATATCATTTTCTCTATTTTTACAATTTCACACTAGTTATTGAACAATTTTTGATCAAAAAAATATTTTTTTATTCATTTAAAAGAACACTATAAGTTAGATTGTTGTGCATTTAAATCTCACTTATAAAAAAATTGTCAATGAAATTTATTATAAAATTTAATAATCTTACAAGATTGTTTTTTTGGTTTTAACTATTGGACCAATGTGTTTATCTTTAAAAAGTATTTAAATAAAAAACCAAAATTTATAATATTAAACAAACTATACAATATAATTTCAGGTGGTTTATACATATAAGTCACAAAATCAATCAAATATATTTCTTCTAAATTTTAACATAAATAAGAGCTATTTTTATTGGTTTTTACATTTTATACACATTTGAGATCTATAAAACACTTTAAAATAAAAAACATGTTTTTTTGTTTTAAATCATTGCACATTGGATAGTAATTTAATTAATTAAAACACGTTAAAAATTTATCGATGATTATTTTCCTATAATTTAATGACAATATGAGCTTTAATTTTTCAATTTTGTTCACTGAATGCATGTTATTAATATAAAAAGTATTTTAAATAGAAAAAAGAACATTTGGAAATTCTATCCAAATCAAACATATTACTAAAGTTAAATTCATCTCAATTTCTCATAAACATATAAAAAAGTAATTCCCTATAATTTATTTACATTTATAACTCATTTTTTTAGTTTTAATATTTTGATGTACATTTTTAACAAAGCTGAAAATTGAAAATTTTAAAAACAACTTTCTCTTAATTCAACAACACCACACATTCTGATCTAAAAATGACCTATAATTTTAATTATAATAATAAAAATTAAATAGGTTAAAATTAAAGAACCATACCTCATGCATCAACCACATCATGCATATGAATAGCTACAAAACCACGATAATAACCTCAAAATTCATCTATATCCCATAATAAATAAATATTATATACTATAAAAATAAAAAAAATAATTATTTTAAATATAATTTATTAACTTTATTACCAGGGAATTTATTACTTGTGGATCATTATTCAGATGATTATCAAAAAAATTCCACCCCTTTTAGATATGCCTCTATATGATCACATCTCCCCTCAAACTGCATATATAGTTACATAATCCAAGAATCCATCTCAAAATCCATAATTTACATCATAAGATCTACCTGATCTTGTGTATGAATTTCTATACGCCTATATTCATTTATTGCTCCCACATAGAAAACTTTACTTCATTTGATACTCAAGTCATATTCCAATGATTTTTTTTTCAATAGTGACCCAAAATTAATTGGGTGTTATTATCTCTATTGGTGCTATTATGTCGTTTCCACTAGAATATGATCCAACTCAGTCTAAAACTATTCAAATGGAGTATATTTAACAATTTTTTTAATAAATATTAATAATTTTACAAATATAGAAATATAATAATTCAGAAAATAAAAGTTAAATAATATAACACTATAAATATCCTGATTAGTGACTTGGTTAATCATTATCCAAAATAAAATTTGAACCATAGGGTCACCTTAATAGCGTAACTATGTAAATAGAATAATAATTTTATTTTTATATGCACATTATATATGAACATATAATTTATTATACTCAAAATGAATTTTAAATATACATTATTTCAAATTCTGGATGCATACCTAGTCAAAATTCTTTATGGAATCCCCTAGAGTAACCAATTAAATAAATGATGTTCAAAATCAGTCAATATTCAATACATTATATTATTAGACTTATGAAATTTTATATAATCAAACAAATATTTAAATCAATATATCTTATTGTCACCACCTTACTTGACTAATATGTATCCAAATCGTTCTACTGAGAGAGAAGAATGCCTACTAGGTTTTATTGTAAAATTTTTGGAAACTCATATATGGTGATCTGTGATATCTATTTACTATATCTTGTAATAATTATATATATTTCAAATTTTTGTGATACACACTATCAGATACTCATTGGGAATGTATAGTAAATTATACTATTAAAAAATTTCGATTTTAATAATAATAATACTGAAAAAAATATTATATATATGCATCTCACTTGAATCTCACACCATGGTTTTTTTATTTCCCACTAAGGGAATGGTATCCCATGATGAGTTGTATTAGAGATTATGTTAGGGTATCATATGATATAACTAAATTAAAGAATCAAGGGTAACACCCTATATCCAATATGGTTATATAGTGTAATTCAATTACACATCTAATCATGTACATGATTTTGAATTAGACATCTAAATACCAATAACCCCATATAAGGGAGATTCCTTTCATGATCCTATAAGAAATAATTTCCAAATATGATAAACAATTAATTATTTGAATTATTTAAAATAGAGGTATAAATAATAGAATATACATACACTTATATATAATTTATACATAAAAATGAACTCTTATATATAATCCATGTAAGATGATGGACATTGTTACATAATTGAATTCATAAAATTAAAATATATAATATTTGTGGAATATTTTTATAATTAGTTCATAAATATTTAAATATTATTAATATCAATTTATATATAAATAAATAAATGACCATCCCAATCGGTTTCATTATTTAACAATGAGTCTAATAAATGTTTTCAATTTATATTAAAAGTCAAAAAATTCAATAATATAATTAAATGTTGTATTTGGTGAGTCAGAGGACAAAACCTACATACGATCATGAAAATACTTAGGGAAAATTAAAAATAATTTATTTTTTAAATGAGAACGAGAAAGGATAAAAGGAATTGGTTTGAAATAAAATGGTCAAAAATAAATGAGTAATAATTTCCAGGTTCATGTTCAAGTGGATTAATAATAACACTCGTTTAGTTATGTTGTTTCCATATTTGAATCTATGGAAACCATCAGTCTTGGTGTATTCTCTTTAATTTATTATTTTTCCCTTTTTATATTATCAATTACATCTACTGAATATATCTATTAGGTGATTCAACACCGTTTTGAAGCATAATTAACCTAATCCATGCAACGATCATTCATGAAATAAGATAATTAGTCATTTGTATTATGACTCATCCCAGTTCAATTATAAATGGTGATTAATAAATAAAAGGGGAGTTGATTAATTATGGCATGAATATATTTCCCAATATAAACATTAAAAAATAAAAGGACCAAAAAAGAAAAAGTTCCAACTAGTACAGTCCCCCTTAAAATTACATCATGTATAACATGAATTAATTACACCCTCCTTATATTAATATGATATTGACAGAGGGGGGAAACATTTTCCTACAAGAAATAATGGAATACCATAAATCTCTAGTGTAGCACTCCTCACCTTGAGAAAGAGTTTGTCTTCAAATTGATGTTTATGGAGGGGAACCTAATCCCTTTATTTTATAGAAGAAAATTCTACTTCGGTTGATTAAATGATTTAAAATACTCCATTGTATGTGATCATTTCAACCAAGGGGTTTATTGGGAAAATAAATTCATAAATTTGTCAAAAATACCACAATTTAGAATATTAGAATTCCCATAATTGATTTTCACAACATGAAAGATGGAGTAATGACATAAAATATAGTGTCTAACCACACATTGAACGATCTATAACATTCCATGAAAATGATCTTTATTACCTTTACATCATTAATATTGGTTCAGGCTTTGAATATGATTGAGTCGGCTCTGTTTTTTCTATTCTGCATCTAGCCTCCACTTCGATCTATGTAATCATTCCTCGAACTACTCGTGATGTAAATACCACTTCAAAGATGTGAATATTTGTCATAATTTTTTATTTTTACCTTTGAAACTAATCTAAAATAATCCCTCCACAAATGGATTACGAATAAACTAAGCAAGTTTAATCAATTTAAATTAAAAAGTCCTTATATTTTATATTCAAAATTTTATGAATAAAATTTAGACATCAAATCCCCTCACATTTAAACTCATGATTATCCTCATGTATGAAATCAAAAAAATTTATTGAGGAACTTCAATATAAAAATAATTAGATATGAATTTAAACAAACATCTGTTGATTAAATTGGGAATTAGATATTCAATAATCACAAGGAAAACATCTTATACTTCTCAATTTTCAAATAAATAAAACATGTATTTTACCTTTTCTCTTTCAAAATAATGATGATTCTACTTTCTTCCATTTATATTTTTATATTTATTTCAATTTTCATGGTAATTTAAATTAACCTCATAGTAATGCTTTCACTCATCATCACAGTAACAATTATAAATAGAGTATTGTCAAAACCTCGAATCATTATTTTTACCATAGGAATGTAATGAATCTAAATTATCCACTCAATTGAGAAAAAAATCACATATAATAATGAGGGACTCACTATTAGTTTCAATTGAATTTGTGTATTATGGGCCAGTGGTTGATGATGGAAAAATAAGTAAATCTAAAAAATGAGGTGAATCTCTAGATACTTTTTCTTGATAATTAATAAAATATACATGAAAAGAATCCCTTTAAAATTGGCATCAGCCATTTCCAAAAACTGGATGAAATTTCATGAATCAATGACTTATAATGAATGATTCATCCTATTGATTTTTTTTCTTTTTTGAGATCTGTGTTGGGACAAGTCTCAGTTCTAATACACAATTCCAATTTATAAAAACCATTGGTTAAACAGATTATTATATTTGAACATCCAAAACCCAAAAATTTTTTATTTTTATTTTTTATTATTGTTTTTTAATTAAAGAGGGTGTATAGTAAAATATAATTAATCAATAATTATGATCCTTTTAAAATATCTCAAAAAACAGACCCAAACTTTTACATTATAGAACACATCATCCTTTCCACCATGGTACCATCTCCCCCACACTCATTTTATTGATAGCAAGGAAAAATATATTCAGTAGGGTATAAAAAGATAAAATGGGATTGTAATTGGTTCGTCCCTAAAAGGTCCATTCATGTATTTCATGGGAATAAGAAATATTAAATGTAAATGTAGGTCTTAGGATAAAGGGGAAACAAAAATATTCTCCAATCATTAAAATGTGATTTTTTAAGACCACAACTTCAACAAGATAAAAAGAAATCTATTGAAGATGTATAACATGTGTTGATTAAATAATATTATTAATTTTTTTATAAAAAAATCACCATAGATTATGTTACTAATAATGTTTATTATATGTAAATTTTATGGTGATATTTTTTAGAATAATAATTATTATTTTAAAATAATTCACAAGTTGTTAAATCCATGGAAGGATATTCAATTAATTATTTTGGATGTGTTTTTTTGTAGTTTGGAAAAACTCTTCATAACCTATATTTGTAAGAGGAACATATGGGGTTTGAACAATATGTTTGGAATAATAAATATGAATCACGAACCCACTATTTCTGGAAATATATGGATAAAAAACATTACATTTGGAAGAAACACTACATTTGGATTATAAACATTTAGTTCATTAACCTTAATTTTTTAATCATGAATATTTTTTCAATCAAACACTAGGAGTTTATCACTATGCAGAGGAACTCTATATTTATCTTGGCCAATTATGGATATTTAAGTCCATGAAATTATCCATGTTTATTATAATGTTATCACCAAAAGAAAATATCTCTTCCAAGCTAGTTTACAATTGATTCAATGTCACATAATCAATGGATTAGATTGTTCATATGACTAAGGGAATTTAAACATATCTTTTAATGATTTGAATTCAAATATAACTAATGTATTATGTGGTACTTATATAGATTTTTACCTAAATCGATTCAAACTTCATGCTAATTACTGAGATATTCATATTCAAATGATATACATATATTCTTCAAAAGAAAGTGGTATGCACTTGAATATAATAGTGTGTCATTTACCTTAGTGCTTCAATATGGATACATACATATTTTTTTCATGTTGATTGGATCCCTATTGTTACTACTCTATCTTATTGTTAAATACTC
Source organism: Viscum album (assembly GCA_963277665.1). NCBI lineage: Eukaryota > Viridiplantae > Streptophyta > Magnoliopsida > Santalales > Viscaceae > Viscum > Viscum album. Next base: position 1,798,168,927 of record OY728140.1, read on the forward strand.
TTTTTTAGTTAATCAATTCATTATTCAAAGTTAAACTTTAGGCCTATACGTGTTTATTCATCTACCTAGTTTTTTCTCTATAAACATTTAAATGATGATTCTGCTTTGTTGAAGAATAATTTTTTGCTAATTTATTTTATTGATGATCAAATAAAACTATCAGTTATAGTTGTATCTGTTAAACAAATCTATTTTCTCAATCAAATCAGTCTCAATTAATTTATTGGAGTATCAGATGCTTCGACTCAATCGCGGTGTGGTTTTAAATTCTTCGAACAAGCATTTGATATTTTTGGTCCCTATAAAAAATCCAAAAGTGATTGCAAAGTTCATATTGTACTGGTTCCAACAACCTGTACTCAGTTATATAAGTCCTTGGTAAAATTACATACATGTAAAAATCACCATACTCGTGGAGAGGGTGTTGGTGGAATGGAATAATAGATGTTTTTTCCCTAAAAAACTATACATCGTTGTGTTGATTACATTATTTATTTCTTATTATTAATCATATATACGATAAAATCAATGAATCACTTCATATCAAACAGTGTGTCTCAAATTTGTCAATGTTTTTAGAGTAACAAATTTCACCACCCTATTGTGTCTTCTTCATAACTGTTCCAACCTAACAAGTGCAATCAGTTGTTTGGATTAATTGGATATTTTTTTTGGAAGTCCATGAATATTATAGTATTTATAAACTATACAAATAGTTTCTATCATAGGGAAAACAAAAAATGAGACTTCGAATTTTGGGCTCTTATGTAAACTTGAAGATTACATTGGTCTCTAGAAAGCCTGATTTAAAAATCTAGACAATTGAAAAATATTAAATTGGCAAATCAAAGATAATTCACGTAAATGAACCATTATCATTACATTAATGGTGATATTTATGTATGGTGGGAATACCACATAATTATTCATTTTAAAAATAATGGAATACAAGTTTTATTAAATTTTTTCATGTCTTAGGAAATTCTTTTTGATGATCTAGAAAAACTGAATAATGATATAGAGAAATAATATAATATTAGTTCAATAAAAATAAATTATATTATCTATAGATTAAAGTTCAACGAGTTTAATTGATTTTATAAATTTGATATAGCATATGATATGTTTCATAATATTTCTGTTGCATATGAAATAACCAATAATATCAACCAACTGAGATACAATATAGAAAAGTTTAAGTTTACTATTTTCTGAATGCGTGATGATGAAAACATCATTTAGATGAATTGGAGATATACATTAAGGGTCAATAATATTGCTACCCAGTTAGATCCAATTACAAAATAAAACTAGGAAAAAGAGTACTAAGAGTCTTACATTTTAAGTGAAAATTATTATCCACTACAACACATAAATCAACAGTAGTGACCGAATTAACAATAAAATAACATATTGGAACTTTGATGGTGTATGAAGCTGAGATGTATGTTGGATGTGAAAATTATATTTCGATAAAAAATTAAGAATTCACTCTCCAAAATACTATTGATGAATCATCTGATTCAATTTATCCAGATTCAAGTAATGATTTATTAGATATTTCTAAAAGATTAGGAAAACTATACAAAAATATAATTAAATGGATTAATAAAGATAGATTCTATGAAGAACTAGAAGTGTCATTGTTTCAAATGGTTAAAAGTGTAATTTATTATGAATATATTCTATTCATTATGAATCTTTTAAATGATGAAATAGTAATATTTCATGTTGATCTGAACATTTTAGAAATTAAAATACAGTGAAGTAAAATTTTTATGTTTCAAAACCAATTTTTGATATACATAATAGAGAGTATTACAATGTGAAGGAATACTCAATTTATAAAGAGTAATTTGATGAATTTAATGTAAAAATGATAATTCAGATGGAGTCAGTCAGATGAGAAGCTCTTACTAAGTGGTATCTTGATGAATTAAAGGAGTTTTTTCTCAAACAATTCTCATATTATTCATTGATTCAAATATTTACAAAATTTCAATGAAACATAAAACAACTATCAAGAGTTTTTGCTACCATTAGTGAAAAAGTTCAATGTTTGGAGAGTACATATAATCTATATAACACTTCCAAAATAGCAGAATCTTCTTTATATATGTAAATTTTTAATATTAAATATTATATATCTTATTTTTATATTATATTAAATGATAGTTTTATTTTATATGTCTAAATTTTTTAAATCTATATCATAATTTCATTTTGATGTTAGAATAGTGGAGAAATTTACCTGAAATCAATATGATAGTTATTTGTTTTTTTTTTGGGAGAAAGCATCCTCATATTTGTATTTTAAAGTAGGATAAATGTTCTTGAAATTAATTAATATTTATATTCGTAAAAATATTTTTTATTTTTTTAATATTAATATTTAGGTTGTGGGATTGGTGATCATCGAAAAAGGTTATTTTTCATCATATTCTGATTCAACCATTTTTTTAATTTATTTTAATTTTGATTCTCAAAAAAACCTACATTTATGTTACAAAGAATGTGTTTTAGTCAATTTCAGTATGGTATTTATTGGAATATTTTTTTTATTATGGAAGCATTCACATGTCATTAAATCCATTGAAGGATAATTTATCAATTATTGTTTTTGTTTTTATGAGTAGTATAGAAACAAGATTCATATACTATGTTTGTAAGTGGAACATATGGTTTGGGATCCCTATGTTTGGAATAAAACAAATGGATCATTAGCCCTATGATATTGGTAAATTATGAATCAAAAACCTTATGTTTGGAAGAAACCCTATTTTTGATGTATAAATGTATAGTTCATTAACCATTCATGTGTAATCAACCATACAGTATCAACCATACTTTTTGAGTTTATCACTATATAGAGAAACCCTACATTTTACTTTGTCAATTATTGATTTTTAAATTCAAGATATTATCTTCATTTTCTACAAATGTCTCACTAAAATTAAATATCTATTTAAATATGGATTATGACTAATTCATTGTCTCAAAATCCATAAATTAAATCATTCATATTTTTAAGGGAAGTCGCCACACTCATTGAATGATTTGAATTCAAATATTCATGATTTATTTTATGGAATTTCTGGTTATGATTTATCTAAAGCTATTCAACCATCAGGATATATACCGAGATATTAATCTTCTAGAGATATAAATATATTCTTCAAATTAATTATTTGTTAACTTGAAAATAAAATCATTTCATTTCCCTAAGAGATACAAACTGGAGATATAAATTTTTGGTTATTTTTGATGGAATCGCTGTTTCAACCCCTGTAACTTATTTTTAAATCATCTTCTATATTTAATTTTATTTTTCATAGTAACCATATAGAGACATACATATTTATTCACATGCTTGGTGTTTTCTCTATCACTATATAAATGAATTGTGTACTAAATTTAATAACATTTTGATACTTTTATTCTTTATTGAATATCCAATACATTTTTCTATTGCTGCTGCAACTATAAGTGAAATCTATTTTCTCTATCAAATCGATAACTATTGCTTATTGGGGGATTTTCTATTCAGACTCAGTCATGGTGGAGTTTCATCCCCTAAAAATATGTTATGGATATCATGGTTCCCTATAGAAAAAATTGAAGGCCGTGTAAAATCCTTATTTTAATGGTATTACCTGCCTACAATATTTTTTTGAAGTCCTTAGTAAAAGGAAATACTTTTTAAAATCATAAAGTTCATCATGAGAGAATTGGGGGAGTATAGTAGTTGAATATTTTCCCCGAACCACTATACATAATTGTGTTCTTTTATTTATTTATTTCTTTAACTCACTCATCTTTAATAAATAAGGATATAATCTCTATATATCATGTGGAACGTTTAAAATTTATCAAATTTCTTAAAAAGAAAGAATAAACCCTAGTGTCTATGTTATAAAAAGTACAACCTAATATGAGAAATCATGTTTGAGTTTGATAAAAGAAATATAATCAAGAAAGAATGAAAAAAATGATGATTACAAAATTTATCCCAAATATAAACATGACATTTCTATAAATAAATCATGAAAATTCACAAAATAATAAAATAAATTAAAAAATATCATAATTATAAGCCATGATAAATATTATCAAAATTCATTTACAATAATAAACCGATTCCACAAAACAATATTTGTTAAATCAAAATCATCCAGTTTATCTTTACTAATCATTTTACCATTTACTATTTAATATTTTAAAAAATAAATTTTTTAAAAAATTATCACGATTATGCTAATATTGTTTTCATCTTGATAAATGATTAAAGAAAAAAATTTAAACAAGGGGCCATCATTTTTAAATAAAAAATTTTTTAATTGAAATTTAGGGGAGAATGAGAATATTGATTGTAACGCCCCGACCCCAGCTACCCAGAGTCGGTGCATTACTTCGTAACATTGGCATGATCACAAAAGATCAAGTCTCGAAATACCGATTAGATTAGTAGCCTTGGAAACACTAGATACATTCATAAATCTTTCATTACATAAAAAAGTAAATAAACTACTATAACATGGTCTTCATAGTCCACACTCATATCCTCACTGACTATTCTTGCAAGTCAGTCATAATACACTTCTTCACCTCCTGGAAAATATTAAAACATTGAAAGGGGTCAGCTCAGATGCTCAGTAAGGATAACAATATTGCGGAAGCTTTTATAAGAAAACATAAGCATTTAAGGCAATGTATAACTAAAACAAAAGCCTTATTGAACTTGAACTTCAGCATAATATGGCAAAAGTAAAATAAAATAATGCCATTACATACTATCATGGATATTCTACTAGACGAATAATCACATGAAATATCAATAACCACTTTCATAATGAGGGAATGTATAATGCCAGACATTCTGAAACACTTTGTCAAGGCCTCGGCCAAGACGTCTAAAATGATTAAGGCCTCGGCCAAAACCATAAATCAAATTGGGAAAGGGCCTCGGCCAATTCCACGTCTAGTTGTCTCATGAGACCTACCGATTCATCGAGGAGCTATAGCGGGCTCCACCCGTCACATATTAAGTCCAATACATTCCTCATATGAATAGGTTTAAACATAACATAAATATTCGTTTTAAAACTAGCATACGAAATGTCAATAATTTCTCCATAAGCTATGGATGGTATAAAAATAACACATCCACAGTCAAATATGTCACAAAATGTTCAATAGAAGTTTTGTATCATAAATCAATTTCAATTAAACTTAAAACCCATCAAATGATGTTGACATGGATGAAATCAAAGCTATTTGAGAGTAATATCTCTCCTTTTTGAAATAATTTAAAAGTCCCATAATTATAAAATAATACATTTTCATTGAAGATATTCTTATAAGCTTGTTAGGGAATCTTCAACGAAGTTATAATGGCAGAAAATAGCCACACCTGCCGTATAAGTTAAAAAAACATTCTTACCTTAAATTTGTCAAAGAGGTCAAAAAGTACATTGTTTGGAAAACAACGGTAAGATTCCTTTCAAAAATGTATAAGGGTGTAAATGACTTTAACAAATTTTCCATTTAATAGTAAAAATGATTTGAAAGACATTTTTAAGAAACATGGATGTGGATGATAACGAGGTCCCAGTAGATAATTATGTATAAACAACCTTGGATAATGAAGAGGTTGTGAAGTAAACCCTTACCTTGTACATTTCCTTGGTTGGGGTAGGCTAACCTCCTGTATAATGGTGAAATAATTGTTATTAAATTATACAAGAATCATATATATTCATATGATATCATATATGATCTTTTAACATTGTTTTGTTAACAAAATCTTAGATTTATCGTTGTTTCGGGTGTTAACATACTCGTTTTCTTTTATATGTTTTGTTACGTAAGTCGTGTTTTTCATGGATAGGTTGTATATTATTCATATCCAGAATGATATCATGTCCATAAACATTATTTTTAAATCATCAAATGATAATTATACTTGAATGGATACGACAGAGAATAAATCTCATCGCGTTCGTGGAGACGGTAGTCTGTACGTACGCACGAGCGACAATATCATTATTTTGATATTAAAATAATATATAGTTGGATAGTATATCATATATACAGAATCATTATCATGTTATATTTATTATTTACATGAATTACATATCATTATTATACCCTTCTAAATAATAATATATTGAATAACAATTACACCACGACGTGGAGACGGTAAGCCGTACGTACGCACGTATGGTGACATGTCATTCAAATGATGGGCAGAATACTGAATATGGTTGTTCCATATTTATAATAACATCACAGTATATAGAAGATACTGGAGTTATAATTTTATAATTGAAATAATAAACAAAGAGGGAGTGGAAGAAGAAAGAAACTTGAAAGAGGGTGATGAAAATGTTACCTCTTCTTTGGGTTCTTCCTTTTGATTTGATCAAAAGGACTCCTTAGTATGGCTTTCTGACTAAAGTAAAGCTTCTAGGATGATGGGAGAGAAGTTGGGAGAGTATTTGGGCAGAGGTTGGCCGAACCAAAAGGCTTGGAAGTGTGAATAAGGAGGTAGAGGTGGGGGCCTTTTATAAGAGGAGAGGAGGGGCTCTTTTGGAAAGATTGAAATGTTACATTATTATACAATGATTTTCGGATTCTAAAGGTCCCACACTTATATAATTCGAGGATAAGGTGATAAGGGTTCTAAATCTACTCATCCAATAGGCATTGGACAAGTGTAAGCCTTGGATTTTTCATTATCTTCTCATTTTATTTAAATCGTTAAATAATGAGGTCATCGCTGCATCATAATGATGTCATAAATAATTTAATTTATATAATGTCTAAAAATTATAAAAAAATACTATGATGTAGGAAATCTTTTTATCTTTCTAATGAATATTTATAGTCAATATTTGGATCTGTGGAACCCCATTTAAAAACTTTTTTAGTAAAACAACTCATGTTTGTGTCAATTTAATTTTAACATTAAATAAATATATATTAATGTCATTTTCCAACTAAAGTGGCTCCATGGGGTCCCCAAGTTGACCCATGGGTTGTCTTGGTTGGCCATGACTCATCCAATAGGAGTAGGACAAGTGTCAAGCTCATCTCATATTATTAAAACATTATTTTTACCTTAAACTACACTAATCACCTCTAATCGCGATTAAGAACTTAAAAGTTACTTTTCACCAAAAAATTATTTTAATCTCATTGAACCACATTTTACTTCTTAATGATAACCATGTTTGTCGGATTTTGTAAAATCAAATCACAGAAGTGGTAATATTTCATTTTAACGAAAAATCAGTTTTTAACAACCACTTAGTGGTTTCACTATTCATCAAAAAATTGAAGTTTTTCAGAATAAGGCCAAAATTTCACCCTAAGCTATAATTGATATTCCGAATTCAAAAATTATGTCTATTTTAAAAAATTCCAAACATATAAGTTATATTAATTAATTTTATAATTAATTCCCGCTGTTACAACAAATAGCATGTTTTTACGAAACAATTTATATCAAAAGATTGGCAATTGTTTATGTCCAATTTCAATGTTAAATTAATTCTAATGACCTCCATTGGATTAAATGGTAAAAATATATTCTAATTATACTTTAAAACCACTAAATATTATAATTTATCACTAGAAATTATTTTGATTAAAAAAGTTGTTTTTAAGTATTTTTCACTATTCATAAAAATTTAGAAGTTCTCAGAAAAATACCAAAAATTCAACATAGGCTAATTTCAATATTCCGAATCCAAAAATAAAGTCCATTTTGAAAAATAAAATTTATAAAATTTCAAAAAGTAGGTATTACTATTCACAATGGCTAGTTTAGTTAGTTGTGGTGTGTGTTAGAGCTCGAGGTTGCGTACAACACAGGCTATTGCATTATTCGAAGGGAAACGTATAGTGGAAGCTTGGGGTGTTACATTCTCCCCTCCTTCAAATAATTGTGTCCTCGCAATTTCTAGGGTATTACTGCATAAAAAGACTCGGGTGGTTTTTCATCATAAATTTTTCAGGTTCCCACGTTGCCTCTTCCATTTTATGATTTCTCCACAAAACCTTCACCAGACGAGTCGTCCGGTTTCTCAGCACCTGCTCCCTCACATCAAGAATCCTGACGGGCTCTTCACAATAGGAAAGATCGGGTTCCAGTTCTAATTCCTCATAGGTGAGTACATGCGTTGGGTCAGGCATGTATATCCTCAACAGAGATATGTGGAACACATCGTGAACTTTGGAGAGACTTGGCGGCATTGCCAATCGGTAAGCTACAGCCCCAATTCGTTCTAGAATTTCGAAAGATCTGATGTACCTGGGACTCAATTTACCTTTCTTACCAAAACGTATGACTCCCTTCCATGGAGATACCTTCAGGAAAACATGATCACCGACTTGAAATTCCAAATCCTTCCTTCGATTATCGGCATAGCTCTTCTGCCTACTTTGAGCTGCTTTGATGTGATTTTGGATTACTTTCACCTTTTCCACCGTTTCGTCCACCAGTTCTGGGCCTACAAGTTTTCTTTCACCAACGTCATCCCAACAGGTTGGTGTACGACATCTCTTTCCGTATAACGCTTCATATGGTGCAATCTGAATACTCGAATGGAAGCTATTGTTATAGGAAAATTCTACCAGTGGTAAGTATTGATCCCACATACCCTGAAAGTCAAGAGAGCATGATCTCAACATGTCTTCTAAGGTTTGAATAGTCCGTTCCGATTGTCCATCTGTTTGAGGGTGATAGGCAGTGCTCAAACGAAGTTCAGTATCCAAGGCCTTTTGTAGACTTTTCCAGAATCTTGAAGTAAAACGAGGATCACGATCAGAAACAATCGATAGGGGTACTCCATGAAGTCTTACAACTTCATTAATATATAGTCTTGCTAGACGTTCAAGTGGTAGATCCTCCCGTATATCCAGAAAATGTGCTGACTTAGTAAGTCGATCAACAATGACCCATATTGCATCATTCCTTCTAGGAGTCTTTGGTAGTCCCATGACAAAGTCCATCGTAATATTATCCCATTTCCACTCAGGTATGGGAAGAGGTTGCAATACTCCACCAGGATGTTGCCTTCTAGCTTTCACTTGTTGACAAACCATACTCCTCGACACAAAATCCGTAATCTCCCTCTTCATATTGTCCCACCAAAAATTTTCCTTCAAATCTCTATACATTTTGGTGGTCCCAGTGTGTATAGAGAAGTTGGAACTATGAGCATCATCCAGCAATTCCCTTTTTAGATCAGGTATATCGGGAACACAAAGTCTCTTCCCGAATTTCAAAATTCCATCCATATACACAAAGTCCCTCAATCATCCATCATTCACACCTTTAATCTTCTTCTGAAATTCTTCATCATTGTTCTGAGAACTCTTAATCCTTTCTAGTAATGATGGTTTGGCAACCATTTGAAAAAGCATTGATGTTTCACCTTCCCTAGTTATTCCCATTTCCATCTTCACTAGATCCAAGAAAATTGGATCCCTTTCAATTCTCATCACATTCAAAACTCCATAGTCTTTTCTACTCAAAGCATCTGCCACCTTGTTTGCCTTCCCCGGGTGGTAATGTATCGTGCAATCATAATCCTTGAGTAGTTCAAGCCATCGCCTTTGCCTCATGTTGAGTTCTTTTTGTGTGAAAATATACTTCAAACTCTTGTGATCAGTATAAATCTCATATTTTTCACCATAGAGGTAATGTCTCCATATCTTTAAAGAAAAGATCACAGCTGCTAACTCAATATCATGAGTAGGATAGTTTTGCTCATGAATTTTTAGCTGTCGTGAAGCATAGGCAATGACGTTATCATTCTGCATAAGGACACAACCGAGTCCTTTCTTCGATGCATCACTATAAATAACAAACCCATCATTCCCCAATGGTAGAGTCAATACAGGGGAATTGACTAATCTTCTCTTTAGTTCATCAAAACATTCTTCACACTCTTTTGTCCAAACAAATTTAATCCCTTTACGTGTGAGCTTTGTCAATGGGTTAGCCAATCTGGCAAAATTCTGGACGAAACGTCGATAATAACCTGCTAAACCAATAAAAATGTGTACCTCAGTTATACTTGTCGGTGCTGGCCATTCTTGGATTGCCTTGGTTTTAGAAGGATCAACGGAAATTCCATCCTTAGAGACAATATGTCCAAGAAAAGAAATCTCATGAAGCCAGAATTCACACTTGCTAAATTTCCCATATAATTCATGTCTTCTAAGAGTGTTCAGGATAATGCGTAAGTGATTTTCATGATATTCGTGGCTTTTGGAGTATACCAAGATATCATTAATAAATACCACTACAAAGTCATCAAGATATTCCTGGAAAACTCTATTCATTAGATCCATGAAAACAGAGGGTGCATTAGTCAATCCAAAAGGCATTACTGTAAACTCGTAATGCCCGTACCTTGTTCGAAATGCTGTCTTTGGAATGTCTTCGTTCTTCACACACAACTGATGGTATCCAGACCGAAGGTCAATCTTTGAAAAGTATTGAGCTCCATGCAGTTGGTCAAACAAATCATCAGTGCGAGGTAGGGGATACTTGTTCTTTATTGTTATAGCATTCATCTCCCTATAGTCAATGCACAACCTCATAGATCCATCTTTCTTCTTAACAAAAACAACAGGGGCTCCCCAAGGAGAAACACTAGGGAGAATAAATCCCTTATTACTCAATTCCTCTAGTTGTTTCTTTAGTTCAACTAATTCCACAGTGGCCATTCTATAAGGGGTCTTCGATATGGGCCTTGATCCAGGAATTAAATCAATGGAAAACTAAACTTCTCGTTCTGGAGGATGTCCAGGTAAATCTTCCGGAAACACATCAACATATTCTCTCACATTAGGTACATCCTATATTTGAATATTCCTTTCCTCACCCTCAGTAATTTCCTTCTCTTCCTCCCCAATAATTGAATTCAGTTGAGCTACCGGGGGAGGATCTATATAAGAATTATGTGGCGACGACTCGGCTCTAAAGATAAGGTGTTCCTTATCATCATCATCATGAATCGTAACCTCTTTCTTCTTACAATAAAATTTTGCATCATGGTCGGAAATCCAATCCATACCGAGGATTATATCACATTCAATCATGGGTATGATGATGAGATCAGCAGGTAAAGAACATTTAGGTGCTCTAATGGGAACTAATCGAAAACACTTTGTTGCAACAATACTTCCCTTAGGGGTTTTGACTGACAACTCCCTTGTAAAATCAAATTGGAAATATATAATTTTCTTAGCAAACTGGGAAGATATGAAACAATGCGATGATCCAGAATCAAATAATGCATTTTCTAAACTTGAGGAAACCATTAAATTAACTGCCACCACGTCTTTCGGAGCTTCCACCTCAGTAGTAGTGATAGCATAAACCTGGCCCTGATCCCTTGGCCTCTTCTGAGGTAAGTTCCCATGACGCTTAGGACATTCATTTGCATAATGTCCCTTCTCTCTAAAATTATAGCATTCCACGTTGACAGCCACTATCTTTCCCTTACATTCATGAGCTTGGTGGCCTTTTTCACTACACTTGTAACATACTCCTTTTCCTTTTAGATAGGAACCTGGGTGCTTCCTACCGCAATTATCACAGGGTGGAAATTCATTTCTACCCTTCTTCCCTGTTTCCTTATTTCCTTTCCCAGATTTTTCAGCGGATCTCTTCTTATCTTGCTTTGATTTAAAGTCATAAGACTTAGAATTCCTTTTTTGTCTTGATAGCGCACGAGACAATACCTTCGTATGAAGAGAAGGTTTGTGATACTAAAGCTCGACGGAGAAATGGTTTCAACCCATCAAAGAAATGATCTGTATTACTTCTTGGGTTACGTATGTAATCTGCAGCATACCTTGCTAACCTTGTAAAGTTATCCTCATACTTTGCGACATTCTCATCCTCCTTCTGCCTCAGACTCAGAAATTGCCTTTCCATATCCGCTCGATGGTCTCGAGGAATGTATTTTTCTAAGAACAACTCTTTGAACTCCTGCCATTCCATTTTTGTTAATTCATCATCTTCCTTTGTGTTTTGATTTAGTGACCACCATTGATCGGCATCTCCAGTGAGGCGGTAAACTGCCATGACAACATTCTCCCTTTCACTACTCCCCAAGGCATGGAATATTTTCTCTAAGGAATTTATCCATTGCTCATCTACTATAGGATTTGTACTCCCATTGAAGGTTGGCGGTTGTTGCCTCATGAAACGGTCTAGCATTGATCCTCCACGTTGCGGATCAGGGTGCTCCATACGAGTAAGGTTGTTATTCATAACCTGAGTGAGTTGTCCCAGTACGGTGAGAAGCTGATCAGCACCAGTTGTATCCCTAGATCCACCATAATTATCCTGAGCAGGAGGGCAATCCCCACACGGAGTGCGTGCATTGATACGGTTTCCATTCCTTCCACTAGGCGCCATTTCTAAATAATGGCATAAACTAGATTAGTTCAGGAATCAAAATACATAATTCCATACTTTTAAAACACTTAACATAAATTGAACTAATTATGGATATAATCCATAATTATAAAAATGTTTTCTTTGAGGAAGTATATACTCGTAACCCTTTATAGTGGTTTGTAAAGAAAATAGGAATTATCCAAAGCATATCCCCCGGGAGTGTCATAACCAAGAGTGCAGTAAGGCCCGTTGTCGTGCACCAGTTCCCGTTCGAGTCTAGCTCAAAGCGGTGTTTTCGGGTTTTACCCTTAGGTACATCTGTGCTAGAGCCGCCTCTACCTGCTCGTATCCAGACAGGGATGTATTGTTTGGAAAACTCACAACATCTCTACAATACCAAAATTCTAGGAATTTCATCTATACTAATCCTCAAAGTCTATCTTCGGGATATGTGCACTAATCAGAGTTTATCTAAATCTAGCTTCCAAGGTTAGTACTAAACTGCCTTTGATACCAACTGTAACGCCCCGACCCCAGCTACCCAGAGTCGGTGCATTACTTCGTAGCATTGGCATGATCACAAAAGATCAAGTCTCGAAAGACCGATTAGTTTAGTAGCCTTGGAAACACTAGATACATTCATAATTATTTCATTACATCAAAAAGTAAACAAACTACAATAACATGGTCTTCATAGTCCACACTCATATCCTCACTGACTATTCTTGCAAGTCAGTCATAATACACTTCTTCACATCCTGGAAAATATTAAAACATTGAAAGGGGTGAGCTCAGATGCTCAGTAAGGATAACAATATTGCGGAAGCTTTTATAAGAAAACATAATCATTTAAGGAAATGTATAACTAAAACAAAAGCCTTATTGAACATGAATTTCAGCATAATATGGCAAAAGTAAAATAAAATAATGCCATTACTTACTCTCATGGATATTCTACTAGACGAATAATCACATGAAATATCAATAACCACTTTCATAATGAGGGTATGTATAATGCCAGACATTCTGAAACACTTTGTCAAGGCCTCGGCCAAGACGTTTAAAATGATTAAGGCCTCGGCCAAAACCATAAATCAAATTGGGAAAGGGCCTCAGCCAATTCCATGTCTAGTTGTCTCATGAGACCTACCGATGCATCGAGGAGCTATAGCGGGCTCCACCCGTCACATATTAAGTCCAATACATTCCTCATATGAATAGGTTTAAACATAACTTAAATATTCGTATTAAAACTAGCATACGAAATGTCAACAATTTCTCCATAAGCTATGGATGGTATAAAAATAACACATCCACAGTCAAATATTTCACAAAATTTTCAATGGAAGTTTTGTATCATAAATCAATTTCAATTAAACTTAAAACCCATCAAAGGATGTTGACATGGATGAAATCAAAGCTATTTGAGAGTAATATCTCTCCTTTTTGAAATCATTTAAAAGTCCAATAATTATAAAATAATACATTTTCTTTGAATATATTCTTATAATCTTGTTAGGGAAGCTTCGACGAAGTTATAATGGCGAAAAATAGCCGCACCCGCCGTATAAGTTAAAAAAACATTCTTACCTTAAATTTGTCAAAGAGGTCAAAAAGTACATTGTTTGGAAAAAGAAGGTAAGATTCCTTTCAAAAATGTATAAGGGTGTAAATGACTTTAACACATTTTCCATTTAATAGTAAAAATGTTTTGAAAGACATTTTTAAGAAACATGGATGTCGATGATAACGAGGTCCCAGTAGATAATTATGTATAAACAACCTTGGATAATGAAGAGGTTGTGAAGTAAACCCTTACCTTGTACTTTTCCTTGGTTGGGGTAGGTTAAACTCCTGTATAATGGTGAAATAATTGTTATTAAATTATAAAAGAATCATATATATTCATATGATATCATATATGATCTTTTAACATTGTTTTGTTAACAAAATCTTAGATTTATCGTTGTTTCGGGTGTTAACTTACTCATTTTCTTTTTTATGTTTTGTTACGTAAGTCGTGTTTTTCATGGATAGGTTGTATCTTATTAATATCCAGAATGATATCATGTCCTTAAACATTATTTTTAAATCATCAAATGATAATTATACTTGAATGGATACGACGGAGAATGAATCTCATCGCGTTCGTAGAGACGGTAGTCCGTACGTACGCACGAGCGACAATATCATTATTTTGATATTAAAATAATATACAATTGGATAGTATATCATATATACAGAATCATTATCATGTTATATTTATTATTTACATGAATTACATATCATTATTATACCCATCTAAATAATAATATATTGAATAACAATTACACCACGACGTGGAGACGGTAAGCCGTACGTACGCACGTATGGTGACATGTCATTCAAATGATGGGTAGAATACTGAATATGGTTGTTCCATATTTATAATAACATAACAGTATATAGAAGATACTGGAGTTATAATTTTATAATTGAAATAATAAACAAAGAGGGAGTGGAAGAAGAAAGAAACATGAAAGAGGGTGATGAAAATGTTACCTCTTCTTCGGGTTCTTCCTTTTGATTTGATCAAAAGGACTCCTTAGGATGGCTTTCCCACTAAAGTAATGCTTCTAAGATGAAGGGAGAGAAGTTGGGAGAGTATTTGAGCAGAGGTTGGCAGAACCAAAAGGCTTGGAAGTGTGAATAAGGTGGTAGAGGTGGGGGCCTTTTATAAGAGGAGAGGAGGGGCTCTTTCGGAAAGATTGAAATGTTACATTATTATACAATGATTTTCGGATTCTAAAGGTCCCACACATATATAATTCGTGGATATGGTCATAAGAGTTCGAAATCTCCTCATCCAATAGGATTTGGACAATTGTAAGCCTTGGATTTTTCATTATCTTCTCATTTTATTTAAATCGTTAAATAATGAGGTCATCTCTGCATCATAATGATGTCATAAATAATTTAATTTATATAATGTCTAAAAATTTTAAAAAAAATACTATGATGTATTAAATCTTTTTAGCTTTCTAATGAATATTTATAGTCAATATTTGGATCTGTGTATCCCCACTTAAAAACTGTTTTAGTAAAACAACTCATGTTTTTGTCAATTTAATTTTAACATTAAATAAATATATATTAATGTCATTTTCCAACTAAAGTGGCTCCATGGGGTCCCCAAGTTGACCCATGGGTTGTCTTGGTCGGCCATGACTCATCCAATATGAGTAGGACAAGTTTCAATCTCATCTCATATTATTAAAACATTATTTTTACCTTAAACTACACTAATCACCTCTAATCGCGATTAAGAACTTAAAAGTTACTATTCACAAAAAAATTATTTTAATCTCATTGAACCACATTTTACTTCTTAATGACAACCATGTATGTCGGATTTTGGAAAACCAAATCACAGAAGTGGTAATATTTCATTTTAACGAAAAATCAGTTTTTAACAACCACTTAGTGGTTTCACTATTCATCAAAAAATTGAAGTTTTTCAGAATAAGGCCAAAATTTCACCATAAGCTATAATTGATATTCCGAATTCAAAAATGATGTCTATTTTACAAAATTCAAAACATATATGTTATATTAATTAATTTTATAATTAATTCCCGCTGTTACAACAAATAGCATGTTTTTAAGAAACAATTTATATCAAAAGATTGGCAATTGTTTATGTTCAATTTCAATGTTAAATTAATTCTAATGACCACCATTGGATAAAATGGTAAAAATATATTCTAATTATACTTTAAAACCACTAAATATTATAATTTATCACTATAAATTATTTTGATTAAAAAAGTTTTTTTAAGTATTTTTCTCTATTCATAAAAATTTAGAAGTTCTCAGAAAAATACCAAAAATTCAACATAGGCTAATTTCAATATTCCGAATTCAAAAATCAAGTCCATTTTGATAAATAAAATTTATAAAATTTCAAAAAGTAGGTATTACTATTCACAACAGCTATTTTAGTTAGTTGTGGTGTGTGTTAGAGCTCGAGGTTGCGTACAACACACGCTATTGCATTATTCGAAGGGAAACATATAGTGGAAGCTTGGGGTATTACATTGATGAAATTAAAAATAATGCCCCCTTGTTGAGTGAATGGAGTTCCACTTTTGGATACCTGTTTAGATAGTTCCCTTACTACTTGATTCTTTTTCAATTTACTTTGACCCGAAAAATGAAAAATACACATGTCAATATACATGCCCTTTTTAATGAAATTTGAATGATATTAGAGGGGATAGTGTCTAAAAATAGAAAATAAAAAATCAGAAAACCCATGTTTCCCCCTATAAGTAATTTTTTAAATTGTTTAATATAACATACAAATTAAAAAAATGTGATGGAGGAATGAATATATATTACTTGGTCTGGATCCATAAATGGTCTCAACTGTGACCAATTCATATAAACGGTAATCCTTCTTAAAACAAATTCATACATCCTTAGGGTAAAATATTATTAAACTCTATCAGGACACTCCACTAATTATTTTTCAGATAATACATTCCAAATTTTATTTCATTATCCATCCAAACATACTATACTTATTCAAATTTTCATGTTTCTTCTATACCTCTATAACAATTTATTTTATCTCTCAGAATTAAACATTTCATTTTAGATTTTACTCCATCATCTACATGGAAATTAAGTTTCTCTTGGTTTTCTTATAGTATGGAAAACTCTTCAACATAATTTCTATCATCTTCTTGAAATTCATCATACTTCACATGGTTGTATTAATTTGTTTTTTTTTTTGAAACTGACTGGTACATTTCCCACTTTTAGACACAACACACCACATTGTACATCGATCGTCACACTTCCTATTGCTAGAAATTGTCTCTTAATAATTTGAGGTGTGAAAACCTTATCTAAAGCCATCACTGAAAATTAAATGATGATGAAAAACTTGTATACTTTGATTATAATTTCTTCAATACATCCTTATGGGCATTTCAGTATTTAATAAGATAGTTAATGGGGAACTCTTGTGGAATTCAGGCCCTCAAGTACAAAAATTTTGAAGGTGGTGTATGACATGATATTTAATATCACATATAAATAACATAAATATTATCTAAATTTGTTAGACCCAACAAAAATAATATTTGAAAAAGTACCGAGCTCTCACTTCTATTCATGTTGATCCTTTGATACTACAATAATGAATTCTCTCATGAATGTTATTTTCAAAATTTATTCTAACTTTATATTGTTCTTCACAAGTTCTTTCATGAACATTGAGTATATTATAATGTTTTCTACAACTTATGAAAAATGAATATTAATTTTCACTTTTTTTAATTATTTAACAAAACATACATTCTTGTGCTTTTCATGTTTCATTCTCTCATAAAATGGTATCTATGGCTTGAACACTAGTGTTAGTTCCTACTTTTATTGTCCCTTAATTTTTTATTTATGTTCCATAATTTATTGAAATTTTTAATCCTTAATTTTTATTTCTTGATTTTATTTTATCTTGCATTATTTTTCCACTTCTAAAGGGTATTTCCTTAGATTCTCTAAATTGGTAGTTTTTTGGGTGGCCTTGAAATACTATTGTAGAGATATCTTAGTGTTACCCATCAATATTCCCAATATGAAATCCAAATTAAATTGGGAATCTTTTTGGATTATTGAAACTTTTTTAACTTATTTCTCACTTATCCGGTGGCGGTCATCAGGCAAGCCAATATCTTCTCTAAGGAGTGAATTTATCTTTTGAGTGAGAGATATTGTGGTGTTTGATGTAGGTATCCTTGATGTCTTATTAGAAAACCATGATCTTATCATAATTGTTATCTCCATCCTTGAAAACCATTTAAGTTATTATAATCAACATAATTAGCATCTTTGATATACATACCATGGAGGTTTTGGTGAAATGTTTGTGTATCCAATTTTCATATCATGACCTCCATCCAGGATACCATCCATCATTGGTTATCTTCCATATAAATCCCCCATCACTGGGATAATTAATTTTTATATGATAAACTATTGATAAAAATTTAACCCAAAATGTTATATCTCTACTCATGTGATTTCCTCATCAGTGGCCCACCCTCTATATATTAAATGATATAATTATTTTCCAATGATAAACATTAATATTTTTCTGAATTAAAATCCATATTTCAATAAAATTATGTGTTTAATTTCATGTTAAATCTTTCATTACATCCATGTAAATATAAATTGATTCATCATAAAATTATTTAATCTTTAAATTTTTTTATTATGATGTTCATGTATTATTATGGGGGGATGTATCGAATCATGAATTTTTTGTTCAAACCATCCTGTTTATAGGGTATTTCAATCCATTAATATGCCTTATCTTTTAATGGAAAAAATTAATTGATGTCTTACCGAATATGTTTAGACATTATTGAAATTAAATGTGTTAGATAGTTCAAGAAAACTACATATATAAGAATTGAAATCCACATGTTGAATTCTATAAAATTGGATTGAATTTATATCATTTGAATTATTGTTTGTTTTATCTTGATTGTTGTGCTAGTACTAAAGGCACAATGATTATAGGTTAGATCCCAACAACAGAGGGTCTTCTACAATCAATGAGTGTATGTATCTTTGGTGGTCTCTACAGAACCCTTCAAGCCACATCATGTATTTATTGTCCATCCATACCTTCATCATTATCCTTTCTTTTCTTTATAATTTTTCTCTCTAATATATGATCATATGTGAGTTCATCTATGAAAAATAATCTTCAATTCACCATAATTCATGATTAATTACATAATTATACACATAATATATTCATGAAATATTGAGAGGCCTAGTGTCTTTGGGAAACTAGATAGATAACATAATAAATTAGAATAGGGATATAATGAAATTATTTAATAAATCCACAATATGACCTTCATATCCATTTATATTTTTAAACTCCATGTGGTAAAATGGGTACATACATAAGAAACGAGTGAGAAATAATCCCTATTTATGGAATAATCAAATCAAATCATGATAAAATTAAAACATGGTAGTCAAGAGTCATATAAAGGTGACATAAAATTGATGAGAATCATAAACCGGGACATTTAAGCATGATATATGATGATAATATCAATACAAAATAATAATATGTAAACAACATAAATTATGAAATCACAAGAATAATTCAAGGATAAATATTGAGACATCATAACATAGTTTCTTTAAGATATTCCCCCATGCAGCATACATGGGATCGATTGATATAAAAACATTACCCAATTCATTGGAGGGAAATATAATTATGGGTCCACCGACAACAATCATATAATATACATGCATTTTCATTCTGCATAGATCATATAACATAATAAAAATACATCATCATTTTTATCCCATGACCATGGAGTTGGGTTACATAAGTAGATGTCCCCAATAAAACTGTTTAATTTCAAAAAATACAATGTTGGTTTCTTCATATCAAAAAACAATTTTTTTTTTAACCCATATAAAAACAAATGAAGGAATAAATATAAATATAATAATTATTTTCTTAAAAAAATAAAGTATATATATATTCATAAGACAGGGGTCTAGATATATAATTCCTTATTACACTTGCATACACCATAATGGTAAGGTCTATGATGATAACAATTTCTTGGGGTGGATTGGGGAACATGGTTTAGGTCCTGATCTCAATAAGCCTAAACTAATTTCGTGACTGGTTTCAATCATGTTTCAGTTGTATGAGTATATCTTGGTCTTGGTTAAGGGAAAACCCGTGTGATTCCTTCTCCCTCATAAACTCTAATAAATTGGATTCAAAGGGTGTAATAGTACTAGTTGATGCTATCCATTCTTCTATATATGTCAATTGGGTTTTTTCATCATGATTAATATATAATAATCATAATGGACATCATATATTGAAAATATTAACCATGGTTATGATGTTTTAAAGTATTTAAAATTCTATAATATATAAATGATAAAGGTCCAAAATAACTGAAGTAGTGCATGTGTTTTCTATAACTACTGGCACTGGAAAATGCATCCAAAATATAATTCAAATGCTTCCATACATGATCCAAGATCATATACCATTTCCAAATATTTGATTTGACTAGTCGTAGTGTGTGAACAGAGTTACAGATAATGAGTTATGGACATTTGATGTTTTGCGGGAAAAATGGTTCATAGAGCCTATTCGCGAATATCCCTCTGCGCTTGCAGTGTATAAGAAATTGATCATGGCCTCTCCAAGTTCTGCAAAGGCCCTAAAGGAATCCTCTATGAGTTTGTGGAACTTGATTAGATCCTCTGTGAGAACCTCAATGGCCATGCCAGTAGCCTCCGCGACTACAAGAAATTTGAGGGGACTTCCTTTCTTTATAGAGGACGATATCTTTCGTGACATAATTTTCTCTTTTCAGTGCACATTTGTTCTTCGTGGCATGCTCCACCGACCTCCATCACCTATAAATATCCAGCCCTCTATTTATATTGATCGTTATGCCGCCCATTTGGTGGTTGATCTCCCATTTCTCGATGCTCTTGAGAACCACGAATTGATGCCCTTCATGAAGGCCTCTGCCCTTGGACAAGGAGAAAACCCCACTCGGGTTTCTCGAGGCTTTGTGTATCATTATTACATCATGGAGCACTCTACTAATAATGCGACTTATGCTAATGCTATGACATGATCCACAAGCACCTATCCTTCATCAAGATGCTTCACGAGACCATGCGCTCTGTGAAACCCCATGCTATGTGAGATCCTGAGCTCCATGTAGCTCCATTCCTCATGATAACCTGAGCTCATTGAGCCCCTTCTCTCAATGATATCCCAATATTCACAAATCCACATGATCCAAGAGATTATATGATCCACGTATCTCCCTTATTCACAAGACCATGAGCTTCACGACCCTCATTGCTTCACGAGACCCTGATCACCGCGAAGCCCCAAGCTCCACGAGACCTTGATCTATTTGCAGATCCCTTATTTGAAATACCATGAGTTTCGTGAAGCCCCATGCTCTATGAGATAATGATCTCCACAAATTTCTATGCTCTGTGAGGCCATTCTTTGTGAGCAACTTTCCTCCATGATGCTACTTCGAAAAGCCGTAACCTTCAAGAAGCTATATCATTTGAAAATATTAAAACTTTACTCCCACCGGTCAATTCCGTGGGGGCCTCACCACTGCCCCGCCGCTCGAGATCACTGCGGGGCCGCGGTCCCGACCCTTCGGGCCACTCCCTTATCTATTGTCACAGATGCCAAAAAAATAGAGAGTATCACCGTGAAATTTTCTAGTCTGCACATCAATATTTTCTATTGTTCCCTTATGCACTCACGCCTTCAACCTATGGAATACCATGATTCAAGATACTCTTCTACACTCTATGAAATACCTTTATATGACATATTTCTCATAGTCCCTTTCACATGTATGTCATGAGTTTTGATTTTCATCATCAATTTCCTGGGCACCTTGAGTCGAATTCTTCCACAAGGAATGAATCCAGACCCCATCACCTGACTCCTATTCTAGGATCCACCACAATGGGACTCTCTTGCGTAAGTCCCTACACCAACCATTTCTAGGAATCTTATGTCTAATATTCCTATTATTATGAATTTAAATTTTTGTACAGCCTATCTAAAAAACATAGGATACCTCTTGTTCCAAACAATAGATGTCATATGTTCCAAGAAAAACATTCCAATAGTTCTCTCTATATGACTTTAAACTGTAGAACACCTTATATTACAAACACAAGACACCACTTTCTATAAAAAAGATATTCCTTATATTCCAAGCATAAGATACCATTAGTCCTATCTAAATGACTATAAACTGTTGTACACACTGTGTGACCAATATAGGATTCCTCTTGTTCCAAATAAGTGATTTCTAATGCACCCATCATAAGATTATTTAAGTCCTCACTACATGACATTGAACATTAGTATTCTCTATAATTCAATATCATGATGCCTGTTGTTCGAAATAAGAGATGGATTATGTGACCAGCATAACATACCTCATACCACGATTAAAATAGAGTGATTTCAAGAGAGTTGGAAACCTGTCGAGTATTCCATCACTCCACCTCATGTTTTGTGTGTCCTTTATTCGGATCGTCATCCACTTTCAGGTCTGAAGTTACCCCTTAATGGCTTGGTCCCATGACACTCCGACCCCCATACCATTTCGAGACAATGCATTGAAGATGTTGGAAAAAACATCGATGTTGGCCCCATGATTTGAATACAGTTATTGGTTGGCCATCAATTTTTTTCATATCATTATAAAGAGATATAGTTGTTGGGTTTTGAATATAGTCATCAATATTATTCCTTCTTTCTACCACCCTTATTATATTTTAAATATTGGCCATATGATTCGCACTTTTCAAATACCTTTTTCAGACTACTTCCAATGCCTTTAGCATTATCCCGCTTGTGCATTAGATCATAGGTGTAGGCCTAAATTATATGCCTCAACCCACCATGGAGTTGGGATGCCCTTATAGACCAACATGAAGAACACATTACGAGAAACATCCACGCGTAAGCCCCTTTACCATTGCCGCTCCTGTGCGGCCCAAATGTTGCTTCCATTCCTAAGCTCCATTCACCTTTGTTGCTCCATAGCGGCACACAGGAAGCTTCCATGTGTAATCACCATTAACCATTTCCTCTGCATAGTAGAACATGAGCAACTTCCATGTGCAATCCCCATTCACCATTTCCTCTCCATTGCGGCACACATTCATCTTACATGCATAGGACCTGTTAATCATCGCCGCTCCATAGGGGCACCCGGGATGCTTCCATGCGTAAGCCCTATTCACCATAGTCTCTTCATATAGGAACCCATGAATCTTCCATGAAAAATCCCCATTCACCATTGTCGATCCATAGAACCACTTGCGAAGCCTCCATCTGTACGCCTGATACACCATTGACACTGCATAACAGAACATGGGATGCGTCCGTGCATAAGACCCTTTCACCATTACCTCTCCATAGCTGTACCAAGACAATTTTCATGTGCAAGCCACTTTCATCATTTCTGCAACTTAGTGGTACCCAGAAAGCTTCAAAATATAATCCCCATCCACCAATACCTCTACTTAATAGAACACATGTAGCTTAAATATGTAAAACACATTCACCACCCTTCATAATCACACCTTTTCACCATAATCATAATTTCTTTTATTGCCTCTGGTTTCTCAAACTGAGCATTACTCATGTGGGAATAGATTATGCATTGACAATGAAACCATACATGGAACAAATTGTTGTGCATGCCCACCCCTCACCACTTAACTACGTAGAATTTGATCCTTTCCCTTTCTAGGCAAGGTACAGAGGAAGCCTCCTTCAAGTTCAGGCCCACAAACCATCAGTTCCAACCACTTCATGTCGGTTCACCATCATCCTGCATGACGTTAATCTATATACATTCAAACTATTTGGGTTTTGTTCCTTATATACTAGATAAGAAAATTAGGAACCTCCTTGAGGTTTAACCCCAAACACTGGTAAACCCATTCAATCAATATTGGTTTTCATCTCTCTCTCTAGGGAAGGGTATGCAGGATCCTCCTTGAGGTCCAAACCCAAACATTGGTAAAACTATTTGAAATATGTGGGTTTTGATCCCTATCTTTAAAATAGGGTATGTAGGAAGCCTCCTTGAGTTTCAACTAATAACATTGGTAAATTCATTTGAACTACACGGGTTTTGATCCCAGTCTCATAGATAAGGTATATAAGAAGCCTCCTTGAGGGTCAACGCCGAACACAGGTAAACCCATTCAAACTATGTGTTATTTGATCCCCATATACAAGGTAGAGTACATATGATGCGTCCATGAGGTTCAACACAAAATGATGGTAATCTTTGGTGTCCCCTTTTTTAGGACCCACAACCTTGGATCGTCCCTTAGTGGCGTCAGAACAACTCTTAGGCAGCTAACCACGCGTATCCCCCAACATGCAGTTGTGTTATTGTCCATTGCATACACCCCAATTCCAGGCCCCATTCTAAACTACATGGAATTTTATTCCCAACCATAGGTATATATAGGAATCCTCCATGAGGTCCAAGACCATCATTAATTTTCCATCATGGTGTTTCCCATGATCCTTTGTATATCGGGAAGGTCATGCCCTAACTCAGAGGTTCTACTTCCTCTAAGTCCCATCTGAGTGCCCATCCTCATGAGACACCTCCTTAGGAGACTCGTTTCCCCCACTGAACTATGTGGACATTGATTCCCTTCCATGGGGATATATAGGAATCCACTCTGTGGTTCATGCCCAAAATCATAGTCATCATCATGTTGGTTTCATCCATATCCATCCTGATTCTTAGCCAGGCCGCATCATCCTGGTAAAATTATGCCATCCACCTGGACATATAAACATTCATAAGACCCACAAAATACATAACCATTGTAACTCCCTTACCCCAGTTACCCAAAGTCAGTGCATTATTGCGTAACATTGGCATGATCACAAAATATCAAGTCATGCAAGACCGATTAGTTTAGTAGCCTTGGAAACACTATATACATTCATAAGTCATACATTACATCATAATGTAAAAAAAAACTACAAAAACATATTGTCTTCATATCCCCTCATACTATCCCTACAGGTCATTCATAATATACTTCTTCATATTCTGAAAAAATTAAAACATTGGAAGAGATGAGCTCAGATGCTCAGTAAGGATAACAATATAGTGGAAGCTTTCATAAATAAACATTAACATTTAATGCAATGTATAACTAAAACAAAATCCTTTTAAACTTGAACATCAGCATAAAATGGCAAAAATAAAATGAAATAATGCAGTTTTATTATTCACATGGATATTTTACTAGACGAATAATCACATGAAATATCAATTACCACTTTGATAATGAAGGAATGCATAATGCCAAACTATCATAACCATGTAGCCTAGGCCTCGTGCGAAGACTACAAATATGATTTTGTCAAGGCCTCGTGCTAAGACACTAGTTTGTTTCATGAGACATACCGATGCATCGAGGAGCTATAGCGGGCTCTACCCATCACTTATTAAGTCCAATGCATTTTTCATATGAACTGGTTTAAACATATCATAAACCATAACATAATCAAATCCCATAGAACATGCATAATGGAAACATATCATTTCCACATTTCAATCACAAGATCAAAATAAAACACATTGATATAATAAAAACGCTTTCAAAAAAATTTTCAATACCAATATTAACAGAAATTAAAACATTGTATTTATTTTTCATTTTAAAAAAATTTATGGCTTGTAGAGGAAGTGGAAACTCAAATAATTGGCATGGCGGCGGAGAAGTCATTGTTGCCGCATACGTATGACAAAAAAACATTCTCTTTTGTTGTTTAGTAAAATTCGTCTTATAAAAAAGATTACTTTTGAATAAATGTAAAATTCAAAGGGGTTTACACATCGTATAAATTAAAGTTGTGTATAAAACAAAATATTCCTCAATGAAAGGATATTGAGACGAAGTCCCTTACCTCGTGTCCCACTTGACTCGACCATTCATTAACCTCTTGAATAAAAAACTAGAGATAATTTGTAATTTCTTAAGAAACTTTTTCAAGTTTATTGTTCCTTTTATATCACTTATTTCCATTTTATGAACATTATGTAATTATTTATGTTAATAACGGTCGTTTTGTCGATCTTTGGTACTTGAGTCAAAAATGAACTTCTTATAATTACAAGTTGTTCTTGTGGTAAAATATCCATTATATGCAGAATTATATTCATGATGTAGATATCATATATATCATATATATCCATTATATACATTCATTAATAATATTACTTAACATTTAGAGGTAAGAAATTAAATTCACCGTTCATAGAGACGGTAAGTTGTACGTACACATGATCGCTACTTTCATTTCTATTTCGTATTTAATGGAATGAAATACTAATGATATAAAGTTGTATTATAATTCCAGTATAATATCATATATAATATCATTTAATCCATCATTTATATGTCTCACATATGGCATTAATGATTCAAATCACTTTGAGGGGGCGGTAGTCCGCACTTCCTAAAATGAAATTATCGTGTGTATCCATAATGGAAATCATAAAGGTATGCCATAAATGAGAAATACAGAACCATAAGGAAAAAATAAACATAATATATATCATATATAAAAAGTAGTTTCATCGTAATGGCCACCATGAGAGGTGTTAAAATAAGATTGAACAATCATCGTTTCGTGAGGCCGTATTTCGCCACCCTCAAAAACAGTGTGTTCTTTAACCATTTGACGGAGGTGTGTGTAAGTTTAAATCAAATACTTATCATAAAAACATCCTAGTATATTTTAGATACATTTATTGTTAAAAAATAATGTAATAAATTGATTTTATGGGGTTTGAGAAGAAAAATAAAACAAAAGAACATAAGAGAAGACATTTCCTTAAAATCGGGTAACTCTTTTTGATTTGAGCCAAAGGCTTCCTTGGGAAGACTTATTCCCAATGTGAGGCTTGTAGGAGTAATCGAGGGAAGTTTAGAGAGTATTTGGGCATATGTTTTCTGATCCAAATGGATTTTATGGTGTGAATAAGGTGGTAGAGGTGGGGGCCTTTTATAAGAGGAGAGGAGGGACAGTCTTGGAAATTAATGAAACGTTACATTATTATGAAGTGCTTTTCAGATTTAAAAGGTCCCACAATTATATATTTCGTGGATAAAGTGATAAGGGTTCTAAATCTACCCATTCAATATCTTTTTGACAAGTTTAAGTCTTAGATTTTACATTATCTTTTCATTTTATTTAAATCGGTAATTAATGAGGTAATCATTGCATCGTCATGGTGTCATAAAAATTTTATTTTATTTAATGTCTAAAAATTATTTAAAAAAATATCATTATGTAGGAAATATTTGTATCTTTCCAATGAATATTTATTGTCGAAATTTTAACTTATATAACCCCATGTAATAATTGTTTTAGTAAAACAACACATGTCTGTGAAAATTTTATTTTTACATTAAATAAAAATTTATTAATGTCATTTTCATACCCAAGTGGCTCCATGGGGTCCCCAAGTTTACCCATGGATATTCATGGTCGGCCATGAATCATCCAAAAAGGTTAGGACAAGTGTCATGATATTTTAATATTTTTATATTATCATTTTTACCTTAAATTTCACTAATAACTTTAATCGCGATTAATAGAACTGAAAAGTTACTATTCACCAAAAAATTATTTTAATCACATTGAACCACATTTTACATCCTAATTAAAACAATTTCTGTCGGATTTTGAAAATCAAATCACAGAAGTGGTAATTTTTTTTTAAACGAAAAATTAGTTTTTAAACTACCACATAGTGGTTTCACTATTCATCAAAAATTGAAGTTTTTCAGAAAAATGTCAAAAATTCACCGTATGCTCTATTTGATATTCCTAATTGAAAAATGATGTCTTTTTTACAAAATTAAAAACATTTAAGTTGGTTTAATTAATTTAATAATTAAATTCCGTTGTCACAACAAATAGCGTGTTTTTAAGAAGCAATATATATCAAAATATTGACAATTGTTTATGTCCAATTTCAAAGTGAAATTAATTATAATGACCACCATTTGATAAAATGGTAAAAATATATTCTAATTATACATTAAAACCAATCAATGGTATAATTTATCACTATAAATTATTTTTATTAAAAAAGATGTTTTTATGTATATTCTCTATTCATAGAAAATTGGAAGTTCTCAGAAAATTAGAAAAAATTCAACTTAAGATAATTTCGATATTCCGAATACAATAATGAAGTAAATTTTGAAATATAAAATTTATATAATTTAAAAAACTGGGTACTCTGATTCATAACTTCTACTTTCATTGGTCGATGTGTGTTAGAATATTGAACTTGCGTACAATGCAAGATATTTCATTATTTAAAGAGATGTGTATTTTGAATGCTTGGGGTGTTACATTCTCCCCTCCTTTAATAAATTACGTCCATGCAATTTGAAAATATTCTTCGAAAATAAAAATTTGAAAATACAAAATACCTTTGTAGAAAACCCACATCGGAAATAGGGTTAATAAAAATATAACATTAAAAGAAAGAAAGAGAGGTAAAAAAGGTCACCCGAGATAGCCTATACTAGTATTCTATGAAAATATGGATATGGAGGAAAAACAGACCATCATGGACTGATGGAGGGTTATAGAAAATAGGGTTAAGATAAATTCAACTATAAGAAAATCACAAACTTGTGATTGGTTAAATGATCATTGAATCCCCATTAGAAAATGTTAACCGACAATGTTTTTGTTTTAAGTTACCTTTTAAAAAGCTGAGGAATTTATTTAGGAGGTTTACTAAGAACGTAAGGGAATATACATACTTGTCATGTAGACATTCATGCATTAATAAATGTTTACCACAAACCCATGTTTCACTCAAAAAGATAATGTAACTTAAAAATATTATATTTGTCCGAATCATACAAGGTTCCAAATATTAACACATAACATTTATATTAGGAAAAATATTTTGTAATAACTAGGGACTTCTTGTAGGATAGAGGTAGGTAATTATTTCCTATCACACTAAGGCTGTGGGTTCGATTCCTACAGCTTTTTCCGATGCGATGGGTTATCCCCCCAACATACAGGTTGTCCTTTTCCTAAAACTATAATATTTTAATATTCAAAAAATAATATAAAAAAATTTTACCATAAAAAATACTATCCAATGTTCAATTTAATTTATTCCAACCTTTATAGTTATCCAAAATACATCTGCCCAGAATTTCTCTAAAAGGTCTCTAAATTCAAAAATCATTTGTATCATCATATTCCTCAGACAAATTAAAGTTTCTCTTATTGTCACATACAAAAATATGATTAACTTCATCATATTAAAACCTTAATTAAAACAACAAGTACTGCAGCACAATCCTTATATATATCACATTATTCATATAACTAGAATATAATCCTTGAGTCCAAAAGCACCAATATATTATTTATTTCACTTCAACTATAGTAACAACATATGATTGGCCTTGATCCCTTGGCCTTTTCTGAGGTAAGTTTCCTTGGCTCTTCGGGAATTCATTTGCATAATTCACCATTTCTCTACAATTATAGAATTCAACATTGAAATCCTCTTTCTCTCCATTGAAATTACGAGCCTGGTGACCATTTCCTCCACATTTATAACAAACTCCAATTCCTTTTAGGCATGTACCGGGGTGATTCTTCCCACAATTATCACATAATGGAAAATCCTTCATTCCCTTTTTACCTTTATTTGTCTCGTGTTCCACCGTTCTCTTCTACTATTTCTTTACTTTATTTTCATAAGATTTAGGTTAATCTTTTTCTATATTGATAACACAGGAGACAATATCTTCGTACACCGAGAAGGTTTGTGAGACTAATGCTCGACGGAGAAATGGTTTTAACCAATCAAAGAAATGATCAATCTTACTTCTTGGGTTACGTATATAATCTGGAGCATACCTTGCTAACCATGTAAAGTTATCCTCATACTTTGCAACATTCTCATCCTCCTTCTACCTCAGACTCAGAAATTTCCTTTCTATATCTGCTTGATGGTCATAAGGAAAGTATTTTTCAATGAAAATGTCTCTAAACTCCCTCCATTCCATTCTTGATACATCTTTATCTTCCTTTGTGTTTTGAATCAGCGACCACCGATGACCGGCATCTCTAGTGAGGCGGTAAACTACCATGACAACCTTCTTCCTTTCGCTGCTCCCCAAGGCATGGAATATTTTCTCTAAGGAGTTTATCCACTGCTCAACTACTAAGGGATTTGTACCCCCATTGAATGTTGCCGATTGTTGCCTCTTGAAGTGGTATAACATTGATCCTCCATGTTGCAGATCAGGGTGCTCCATACAAGTAAGGTTATAATTCATAACCTGTGTGAGTTTCCCATGTACGGTGATAAGCTGATCATCACTAGTTGAATCACCAACTCCACTATAATTATCTTGACTAGGAGGGAAATCCTTACATGGAGTGCGTGCATTGATACGGTTTACATTCCTTCCACTAGGCTCAATTTCTATACAATGTCATAAACTAGATTATATTATGAATCGAAATACATAATAATAAACATGAAAAACACTTAACATAAATTGAACTATTTATTGATATAATCCATAATCATAAAAATGTTTTCTTTGAGGAAGTATATACTCATAAACACTTTATAATGGTTTTTAATGAAAATAAGAATTATACTAAGCATATCCCCCCGAGAGTGCCGTAACCAAGAGTGCAGCATAACCCGTTGTCGTGCACCAGTTCCCGTTCTAGTCTAGATTAAAGCAGTGTTTTCATGTTTTACCCCTAGGTACATCTGTGCCAGAGCCGCCTCTACCTGCTCGTATCCAGACATGGATTTATTTCCCGGAAAACTCACAACATATCTATTATACCAAAATTATAGTAAGTTCTTCTATACCAATCATCAAAGTCTATCTTAGGACTATGTGCTCTAATTAGAGTTTATCTAAATATAGCTTCCAAGGTTAGTACTAAAATTCCTATGATACCAAATGTAACGCCCCGACCCCAGTTTCCCAGAGTCGGTGCATTATTGTGTAACATTGGAATGATCACAAAAGATCAAGTATCGAAAGACCGATTAGTTTAGTAACCTTGGAAACACTAGATACATTTATAAGTCTTACATTACATCATAAAGTAAAACAGAACTGAAACAACATATTGTTTTCATATCCCCTCATACTGTCCCTGCAAGTCATTCATAATATACTTCTTCGCATCTTGCAAAAATTAAATCATTGGAAGGGGTGATCTCAGATGCTCAGTAAGGATAAAAATATAGAGGAAGCTTTCATAAATAAACATTAACATTTAAGGAAATGTATAACTAAAACAAAATCCTTTTAAACATGAACATCAGCATAATATGGAAAAAATAAAATGAAATAATGCCATTTACTTATTGTCATGGATATTATACTAGTCGAATAATCACATGCAATATCAATAACAACTTTCATAATGATGGAATGCATAATGCCAGACTATCCTAACCATGTAGCCAAGGCCTCATGCCAAGACTACAAATAATGTTTTGTCAAGGCCTCATTCCAAGACACTAGTTTGTCTCATGAGACCTACCGATGCCTAGAGGAGCTATAAGGGGCTCCACCCATCACATATTAAGTACAATTCATTCCTCATAATAACAGTTTTAAACATATCATAAACCATAACATAATAGTATCACATAAAACAGGCATAATGGAAACATAAAATTTCCACATTTCAATCACAATATATCAATAAAACACATTGATATAATAAAAATGCTTTCAAAACAATTTTCAATACCAAAATAAAAGAAAATTACAACATTGTATTTATTTTTCATTTTAAAAAAAGGTATGGCCTGTAGAGGAAGCTGAAACTCAAATAATGGTCACGACAGCGAAGAAGTCGTTGTCGCCGCATACGTATGACAAAAAATCAATCCCTTTTGTCATTTTGTAAAATGTATCGTATAAAAAAAGATTCATTTTGAATAAACATAAAATTCAGAGGGGTTTATACACCGTATAAAAGAATGTTGCGTATCAAACTAAATATGCCTCAATGAAAGGAGATTGAGACGAAGTCCCATACCTCGTGTCAGACTAGACTCGATTGTTCTTTAACCTCTTGAATAATAAACTAGAGTAAATTTTTAATTTCTTAAGAACCTTTTTCATGTTTATTATTCCTTTTATATCACATATTTCTATGTTATGAACATTATGTAATTATTTATGTTAATAATAGTCATTTTGTCGATCTTTGATACTTGAGTCAAAAATAAACCTCTTATAATTAAAAGTTGTTCAAGTGGTGAAATATCCATTATATCCAAAATTATATTCATGATGTAGATATCATATATATAATATATATCCAGTATATAAATTCATTCATAATATTAGGAATCATTTAGAGGTATTAAATGAAATGCACCGTTCATGGGGACAGTAAGACGTACGTACACATGAACACAACTTTCATTTATATATCATATTTAATGGAATTATATATTAATGAAATAATGGTTTATTATAATTACAGTATAATATCATATATAATATGATTTACTCCATCCTTTATACGTCACACATATGACATTAACGATTAAAATCACTTTGAGGGGGCAATAGACCGCACTTCCTAAAATAAAATTATCACGTTTACCAATAATGGAAATCATAATGGTATGCCATAAATGAGAAATAAACAATCAAATGGAAAACATAAACATAATATGTATCATATATAAAAAATAGTTTCATCATAATGGCCACCATGAGAGGTGTTAAAAGAATATGGAATAATAATCGTTTCGTGAGGCATTATTTCGCCACCCACAGAAAAAATATATTCATTAACCATTAGACGGAGGTGTGTATAAGTGTAAATAAAAACCATATCATAACAACATCCTAGTATATTTTACATAATGGTGTTGTTACAAAAGAATATAATAAAAAGATTTTAAGGGTTGGAGAAGCAAAATAAAACAAAAGAACATAAGAGAAGATATTACCTTAAAATCGTGTAACTCTTTTTGATTTGAGCAAAAGGATTCCTTGGAAACATTTATGACCAAAGTGAGGCTTCTAGGAGTAAGAGAGAGAAGTTTAGAGAGTATTTGGATAGATTTTGGCAGATCTAAATTGCTTTGATGGTGTTAATAAGGTGGTAATGGTGGGGGCCTTTTATAAGAGAAGAGGAGGGGCACTCTTGGAACGTAATGAAATGTTACAATATTATGAAGTGCTTTTTGGATTTCAAAGGTCCCACAAATATATATTCCGAGGCGAAGGTGATAAAGTTTCTAAATCTACCAATCTAATAGGTTTTTGATAGGTTTATGTCTTTGATTTTACGTTATCTTATCATTTTATTTAAATCGTTAATTAATTAGTTAATCATTGCATCATCATGGTGTCCTAAAAATTTTAATCTATTTAATGTATAAAAATTATATAAAAAAATATCAAGATGTAGGAAATATTTTATGATTTCCAATGATAATTTATAGTCTAAAAGTTAACTTATATAACCCCATTAATAATTATTTTAGTAAAACAACACATGTATGTGACAATTTCATTTTTACTTTAAACAAATAGTTATTAATGTCATTTTCTTACCCAAGTGGCTCCATGAGGTCCCCATGTTGACCCATTAATTCTATTGGTCGGCCATGACTCATCCAATAAGGGTATGACACGTGTCAATATATTTCCATATTTTAATAATATCATTTTTTCCTTAAATTTCACTAATTATCTTTAATCGGGATTAATAAAACATAAAAGTTACTATTCACCAAAAAATTATTTTAATACCATTGAACAACATTTTACTTCCTAATTTCAACCATGTATGTCAGATTTTTGAAAATCAAATCACAGAAGTGGTAATGTTTTATTAAAATGAAAAATTGGTTTTTAAACTACCACTTAGTGGTTTCACTATTCATCAAAAATTTATGTTTTTCGGAAAAATACCAAAA
The DNA here is from genome assembly GCA_963277665.1 of Viscum album. NCBI lineage: Eukaryota > Viridiplantae > Streptophyta > Magnoliopsida > Santalales > Viscaceae > Viscum > Viscum album. The sequence continues at coordinate 1,798,202,989 of OY728140.1, forward strand.
ATTTACCCTAAGATATATTTGATATTCATAATTCCAAAATGATGTCTATTTTAAAAAATTCAAAACATATAATTTGGTTTAATTAATTTAATATTTAATTCATGTTGTCACAACAAATAGCGTGTTTCTAAGAAGAAATATATATCAAAAGATTGAAAATGGTTTATGTCCAATTTCGAAGTAAAATTAATTCTAATGAACACCACTGGATAAAATTTTAAAATTATATTCTAATTATACTTTAAAACCACTCAATAGTATAATTTATCACTATAAATTATTTTCATTAAAAATTGTTTTTATGTATTTTCTCTATTCATAGAAAATTGGAGGTTCCCAAAAAATTACAAAAAATTCAACTTAGGATAATTTAGATATTTAGAATACAAAATGAAGTCCATTTTGACATATAAAATTTATATAATTTCAAAAAGTGGGTATTAATATTCATAACTGCAACTTTGATTGGTCGTGGTGTGTTTGAATCTCGAACTTGCGTACAATGAATGATATTGCATTATTGAAAGAGAAGCGTATCATAAAAGCCTGTGTTGTTAAAACCATATAACCCTAATTTTCCCTCATTCTATGACCTACTATTTGTGAAAAAGCCCCATCATGCCTCTGGGTCATTGCCCTTGGTGTACACCCCGATTCATCACCCCATCGAACTACCAGGGTTTTGATCCCTGTCTTCTACATAGGGTATGTAGGAATCCTCCTTGTTCTTCAATCCCAGTAAACTGTAAACTTTGGTGTCCCTATTTCTAGGATGCACTCTTTTTGATCTGACATCTGGTGTGTCCAGACCTGACTTCATGGTCTGATATCAACACTTTATTTGACACACCATCCTGGGTCCGCTCATATTGAGTGTTCTGATCCATCCATCTGGTAAACCTTCCATGAACTCCCTCCTAGGGATTTAATGGTATGATAGACCTCCACGGGGCATCTAGATCACTCTTATTCCATCTCAAAAAAGACATTAAACTTGTGTCCTACCCTATGTTGAACATGTAATGTCTATGGAAAACCAAAAAAACTACACCTTGGATTCTATCTCCACAAGTTGTTAAACTAACAGTATACCCCATGTTAAACATGGTAAGTGGAGGAAAACATTTGTGACATGATTCTAGCATGAGAAATCCCGCGATCATCATGAAATTCCGTATGTTCAACACCATTGAGATGGATTCTTATGAAGAAAATTACATGTCTTCCAATTTCCTCAAATCCTGAGATTCCACAACATGCCTGATGTTACCATCTACTCTGCCTGGAGGTTACTTCCCTATCAAGATCCCTTGCAATGTCCTGAAAGAAGAAGAATAGTTAACTGGTGTCAACAATGATATGGCTCTGAGAATGTTATTTGTAAACAAAGACTCAAATATTTTAGGGAGACCCATATTAGTGGATGAATTCAAAAGAAGCATACACTGAAGGATAGACTGAAATCCCATAATCCCATTACGATCATGTGGAAAATTTATCTGAATAAGTGACAGATGCTGCCTACCTTTGGACAATAGAAATGTGGGGAAACAGCTGTGTATCCTCCATGTATGGATGTGATCAATGGAGAAAATGTAAGAAACAAAAAATGGTGAACCTTATGTGATTCTCTTCCACTTTAATAGCGAGTAGACCAAATATGTCAGGAAATTGAGGCATCACCCTGGTAAATATCTTATCTTTAATATGTGAGAGGATGTGTACAATTAGGTTCATAAGGACTGGAGTCTATCATCTCCTCGCTGACTCTACCTCCTATAGAGGCTGTGTGGGGGGCATCTTACCAGAATCTATCGGCTTTATACCAACTCCTCCACCATTATCGGTTGTGCCTGGAGTATCAACCCCTGACTCTATCAGCTCCACATCGACCTTGCCCCCATAAGAGGATATTCTAGGAGAATCATTTCCTTTACTCCATCAGCTCCTCGCTGACGTCGCCGCCTTTATTGGACATGTTGGGGCATCCACCCCCAACTCCATCATATCCTTATAGACTTCACTGCTTTTATAAGTTTCACTGAGGGAATCGGCTCCTGACTCCATTAGCTCTTTGCCGACTACACTACCTTCACATGCCTCATCGGGGGAATCATCCCCCCTGACTCCATCATCTCCTTGTTGACCCCATCGACTTCATTGGATGCACTGGGGGAATCATCCCACAACTCCATTGGCTCCTTGCTGACACATCCTCTTTCATAAGACGTGCCAGGTTACTCACTTCCCAGTCTTCATCAGCTCCATCCCATGTCCTCCACATTTCGACACTATGCAGTGGGAATCAACCCCTTACTCTATTAGTGAGCTCCTCACTGACTCTGCCTCCTTCATAGGCCATGCAGGGGGGTATCAACCCCCGACACCATTGGCTCCTTCCCGACTCCACCACCTTCATAGGTCACATCGAGGATATCCACCCCCAACTCCACCGGCTCCTCGATTAATCTTCCGCCTTCATAGGTTTTGCTAGGGGCATCGTACCTCGATTCCATCGGCCCCTCGCCGAATATAAGGCCTTCGTAGGACTTTCTAGGGGAATCCTCCTTCGACACTATCAACTCATAAAAAACTCTTCCACCTTTATAGGTCGTACATTGGGAATCCTCCACCCAACTCCATTACCACCTCATCGAACATGCCTCATTTAGAGGCTGCGCCGAGGGCACCAGCCCCCCGAATCCATTGGCTCCTCACCAGTCGTGCCACCTTCAGAGGCCATACCTGGGGAATTAGCCCATCGACTCCATTGGATCCTCATCGACATATCCACCTTCAGAGGGCGCACTAGGGGCATACACTCCCTGAATCCAATGACTCCTCTATGACCCCTCTACCTTCACAGGCTCCACCAAGGGAATCCTCCCCCCGACTCTATCGACTCATCGCCGACTCTAACACCTTCTAAGGCCATGCATAGGGAATCACCCCCTAACTCCATCGGCAAATTTCCAACTTTGTCGCCTTCACATGGCACATAGGGGGAATAATCCTTCTGAGTCAATTAGCTCCTCGCTAACTCCCCCACCATTAGAGGCTGTGTTGGGGGAATCCTCCCATGACTCCATCAGATCCTCGCCGACTCTGCCACCTTCAAAGGCCATGCCGAGGTCATTCTATTCTTACTCCACCTACTCATCATCAACTCTGCCATCATCATAGGGAGCACTGGGTGAATCCACCTCCAACCCATCAATGCATTGGCAATATAACATGATTCTACTACATAGGTCCTACCAACACCAAAATTAGAAGACACGAGAGTCCTCCTCATTTCCATCATAATCCACTACAAAGGTCCTCCTCGCACCACTATCATTAGACATAGATTTATCCCTATCTCCATAAGCATCCACTATGAAAGTCCTCCCCACACTACTATCATTAGGAAAGAGATTAATCCTCATTTCCATCATCAACCATTGTTGAGGTCCTCCCCACACCGCTATCAACCATCCTAGACGTCCTCAGTATGCAGTAACTACAAGTCATCAAGTGGTCCTCCCCAAGTTGAATCCAAGCATTTCAATGAGGAACCAACACTAGGCACATGTTGATCATATCCCTGAACTAGTTGCTCTACCTTATGAGATGACGCACCAGGCTTCCACGCATTCCGAGCTCCATTGCCCGGTCGTACTGATGCTCCCATATTCCATGCCTTTCGGGCTCCGTTACCCTATCGTACTAAGGCTCCAGGCTTCCATTCCATCTAGGCTTCATAGCTCTATTATACCGACGCTCTCGGCTTCCACGCCTTCTGGGCTCCATCACCCCCATCGTACCGACACTTCAGGATTCCACACCCTCTAGACTTTTTCGTCCCATTATACTAATTCTCCAAGCTTCAAAGACTTATAGGATCCACCCCCCCATCATACCTATGGTCAAGGCTTCCACGGCTTCTAGGCTCCATTCCGACCAACGTACCGATGCTCAAGGATTCCATGCCTTCTGAGCTCTGTCACCCCACATGATTGAGGACATGATGTCAATAGATCATGTGGCCCCTTTAACCCTAGTGATACTATCCATAATCTCATCAAATGAATTTCATCAATATAAGTGTTCATCCATACTGCCTCAACACAAGCTTGTGGACTATTCACCATGGGATAGCCCAACTCATGCATGTGAAACATCCTTTCATGTGCTGGGGGCATTTTGGGCTAATCCCAATGTATATCCCCCCACCATCTTCTAGGATACTAGTATATCATAATGAGTTATAGGTGACTATCCATCAACAGGCACATACCATTTGGGTTGACGACTTATTTTTAACCTTTTAAACATCATAACAACCACGTCCTAGTTGCATTACGTTAAACTGCATAACAACCATCATCTTGGTCCCAAGATTTTAAACTGTGGGATGAAGACTTTGTCACATGAAGTTAAATTTTACAAAAAAATTCTCAAATCTATGTAACCTAAAACTAAAAATACCATGCTCAATGCTATGTGACCTTAAACTCCATCCATCACACATCCTAGCCACAAGACTTTAAACTAATCACCAAGTCCAAAATCTATGAAGTTACACTATGATCCATTCTCCCACAAAATAAAACCTTAAACAATATGAAACACCAGGGTATGTTAGTTTGAGTCCAGTATTGTCTTCCCACTAAAATTCTCTGATGCACTGTGGTGTCGAACCCAGATTGTTGTACTCCAAATAGACATAATCACAATCCATCTCCACAATTCGTAACATCCCTTTTTTGGATCCACTACCTATATAATTTCTGATGGGACCCCCAAATGGCATGTTCTCGTGCCACTTTGGCTCACCTACCATCTAGGACTAACACCCCAAAAGACATTGGATGAAATTTTGCGACAGGTCCCGGGTTTCGAACAAGGTCAGCAGTCGACCCTCATTTGTATATCCTCATTCTAGGTAACATGATATAAATGTTGTGTTTCGAACAAGGTTTGCAGTTATCCTCCATCATTACACCACCATCATTATGATCTAGATATCAGAAACTATTATTCCCCATTTTTTCACCTCTCGATGTTTATGTGGAACTCCTACACCCATGGTGTTACAATGTTTTGTGTCTTTACACATCAAGTAAATGGGATAGGGTCCATGGGATATTCATGATCTAACATCTCCACTACCCTTTTTTTGTGTGATTCCAAGCATTAGGGAAATCCCACCAATAGTCATTGATTCACAAATTGAACATGAATCATGTGGGCATAGTAGTTTTGGTAGAATTCGTACAGATATAATTGAAAGACATAAACATTATCGTCTTACATGACTTTAAAATTCTCATCATCATCCCTCACGATGCTAAACTCTCATTCAAGAACTGTTTATGGATTGATTCCCATCCTCATGGGATATGTGGTAATGCCCGTGCACTTTCGAGCTGTTTTAGCCCCATGTTGGGCCACCAATGGTCTATGGTCAAAAGAATCCCACTAGGAACACATAGTTTCGTGTCGACTTTTACAATCCTCATTTAGGTCAAAATATGTACCACATTGTGCATTTCCATTAGGGTTCCCATGTCCTTGACACATGACTTGAAACTGTAGTTCTACCATAACCAAGTTCATGATTCTCCATGATAATTATCGGATGCGTCATCTTTCATTCTAGAAAGGATTTCGGATACCCACATTGGTATATGAGCACATTGTGCTCAATACATACATATGGCTTGATTCCCATCCTCATGGGATACATAAGAACACATGAAATCTTTCCCTTTTTCCCAGCCCCATGTTAGGCCACCACAGTTCTATGGTCTAAATAATCACACTAGGAACATGAGGTGTGGTGTGTACTTTTAGGGTCCTCATTCACATCATGATATGTACCAAATCATGAATTTCCTTTTGGGTACCCATATCATAAATTTATGACTTTAAAATTTTTTTCTACCTTGAAAAAGTTCAGGATGCCCCATGATAATTATGTCATGCATCAGCTTCCTTACCAGAGATGATTTCCATTACCACCATTGGCCTCAGACCATGTTGTGCTCAAGAAATCCATTTTTCTTGATTCTCATCCTTATGTGATACATAGAAACACCTATACATTATTCCTTGGGAAAATTCCTAGGGTCATTAACACTTCTGAACCTTCGACCTCGATTATGGTCCAAACTCAATGACATTATACTATGAGCCTATCATTCGTGCAACATGATATTAATCTTATAGCCTCGGTGCAAGTATTATGACCGTAAAACTATGGACAACATCCTGGTCATAAGATGTTAAACAATGTCATTCATCGTCCTCACCGTACAATGCCAATAAACATATCTATCATCTACAATTTCATGACGTAATACTGAAATCCCTTTTTGGCCCTAAAAAGAGATGTCATATATGTGGCAGGGTTGATCTTTGATAAGACCAATGCACTAACCTAACTTATTTTCATCACGATGTTGTATTTTGAAGATTGTTGGAATCCATTGAAGAAACCCATCACTCCACCATCCATGTTTTTTATGAAATTAATTTGTATCCTTGTAATTTTTCACATCTAAAGGAACCCCATAACAGTACGGATGCTCATCCTATGGCTTGCCTGCCGTCTGGGGCCAATGTTACAGAAGACTATGGATGAAATTTTTAGTTAGGCCCCATGTTTTGAACATGGTCAAAGGTTGTCCATCATTTTTTTCCCTATTTTAGACTAATTTTTTATGGATACATTATTTTGAATACAGTCAACAGTTATCCTCCTTAATCATGTCACCTCTCATTGTGTTCATAATTTCAGGTATCTTAATTCAAACCTCTCATTCCCCTTCATTTGGATTTATTCTAATGCCCCTGGAGTTACCCCACTTATGCACTCGAGCAAGTAAGTAGAACCATGTTGGTTATTCAGAGAGACCTATTCTCCAGGAACATTCCCTCCTATTCAGGACACCACCAATGGTGATCGATGTTGAGATCTGATCCCATCATATATTTTTTTGTTCAACACTATCATTCAGGTGAATGGACTTCTATTATATCTTGTTTCTGACACCGATCATGGATCAAATGGGATTAGATATTTAGTTTTTTGATTAATAAATTTTATTGATATACATTATAACTCTAGGCAAGGTGTTTTCCTTAGATGTTTCCTCGTAATGTTGTCAGCCTCACCCACCTCATCCTCATTAGACCCAATTCTTAAGGGGGGGGGGGTATTTCTTGGCAGTAGAAAATGAATCCACAATATATTAAAAATTATTCTATACATTATCCAATAATTCATTCCAATTTTCATGATTTTATTTGACTTGTAGTAGAGAATGAATGGAGTTACTAATTAGGAGTTATGAAAATTGGAATTTGGGTTGGAAAATAGGATCACATAGCCCATTCATTGAGTACCCTCTACGATCACGGAGTAGAGGAAATTGACCAGAGCCTCCACAAGCCCCAAAAAGGACATTAATTATGACTATGTGAGTTTTAGGAACAAGGTCGGAGCCTCCATGAGCACCAAAAAGGTCATTATGGTAGCCTCCGTGACTACATGAAACTTGAGGGAATTGCCTCCGGTTGTGGGGCACGAGTTCCTTCATGGTTTCATTTTCTCTTCACGGTGCACATTTCTTCTTCACGGAGATCTCTTATCACCTCCATTTCCTATAAATATCTAGCTCACCCCATGCATATTGGTGGTTACACCAACCCATCTGTGGTGGATCTCCCATTTCACAGTGCTCCAGATTGCCCTGATGTGATTCCCTTGGTGAAGGCTTCCACCCTGTGTGAAGGAGAGAGCCCCATTCATGCTTTATGAGGCTCTGTGAAGCATTAATACATCACGGAACACTCTCTTAATAATTCTCTTTATGCTAAGGAATGTTTGTGATCTATGAAAACCTCTCTTTAACGAAGCTGCTATGCGAGACCCTAATCTTCGTGAGCCACTTTTCTCTACAAGACCCTGAGCTCTACGATTCCCCATACTCTGCGAGACACTGAGCTCTACATAGATCTGTTCATTGCGATACACTGAGCTCCACAAGCCCCTTTGCTCCCTGAGAAACCAATCCCCATAAATCCCCATTTTTTGAAAGTCCCTGAGCTCTGCATAGTATCCTTCTTTGCGAGACCCTTGGATCTGCAAGAACCTTGGCTCCATAAGACCCTGAGCTCCACAAAGTCCTATGCTCTGCTAGACCTTGAGCTTTACATAGATCCCTTATTTTCAAGACCTTGATTTCAGTGAACACCCATGACTAGTGAGTTTCTGAGCTCTACAAATCCCTATGATCTATGAATCCATGATCCACATGCACCTTTCCTCTACAAAGTGGCTTCCCGAATCCCTATCCTTCACAAATACCTGTCATTTGAAAAGCTCCTACCTTTGCGCCCACTAGTCCACACCACGGGGGGATAAATCCCTACTCCCCTTCTCAGAAACTGTGTTGGTCTTTGGTCCTAGTCCTTCGAGCTGGTCCCTTTTACTACAGTCAATGGCCCCTATTAAAAATGGAGAGTCGCACCACTAGCTTTTCAGGCAAGGATATCAATATTCTCCATTGCACTCATATGCGCACACACCTTCCATATATAGAACACCATGATTCAAGATAATCCTCAACACAATATGATATAAATTGAGTCGAAATATTCTTCTTGGTTCCATTAACATGATGTGAGTTGAGATTCTCATCATCAATTCCTTATACACCTTGAGTCAAACGATTCCTCAAGGAACACCTCAAAACCCTGTCACACGACTTTGATGATAGGATCCACCAGAATGTTTCACTCTTTTAAATGTCACAAAACAAGATATTTCTAGGAACTTTACGTCTAATAGTCCAATCTAGATGACTTTAAACTGTAGTACACACTATATGAAAAACATATGATGCATTTTGCTCCAAACACGAGATTCCCTATGCGCCAAGAATTAGATTCCAACAGTCTTACATATAAGACTTTAAAATGTATTACACCCTATATAAATAACATAAGACAACTCTTTCTCAAGAAAAAGAAATTCCATATGCTCCAAGCATATGATTCAAGTAGTCCATTCTGAATGAATATAAACCATAGTACGCCCTATGTGACATATATATGATGCCTCTTGTTCTAAATAAGATATGCATTATGCACCAAGAATAAGATGCCTATAGTCTTCACTACAAGACTTTAAACTGTAGCATTCCCTATCATTATGTAATAGGATGCATCTTGATCCAAATAAGATATCGATTATGTGACAAGAAAAATATACCTCATGTCATGATTAAAGTGGTGTAACTTCAATAGCATTGTAAACCAATAGATCATCCCATCACCCCACCTCATGCTTCGTGTGTACTTAATTAGGATCATCATCCTATTTCTTGTCTGAAGGGAACCCCTAATGGACTGGTCCCATTCCTCTAAAGTTCACCCACCATTCTGAGTCAATGCCCCAGAAGAATTTTGATGACACTTTGAGTTTGGCCTTCTATTTCAAATATAGTTAGTGGTTGGCCCTCGTTTGTTTGTTTCAATCTCAGGATAACACGATGTGGATGATGTGTTTTGAATATGGTTAGTATTTTTCTCCCTTCTTCATGCCACCTCATTATGATCTGAATGTTGCTCATATGATTATACCTTTTCAACTCCCTTTGTTCACACTAATTCCAACTCCCTTGGCATTATGCTGCTTGTGCACTAGGGCATAGGAGTAGGCCTAAATTACATGCCTCAACCCACCGGTGAGTTGGGATTCTCTCATGGCCATACATGAGGAAGAAATTATTGGAATCTCCAATTCATAATCCCAATTCAGCATTACTGCTCCATAGCATTACATCGACAACATTCATGCATATGCCCCTTTCACCCTTTCTAGTCCAATGAAACACAGATGAAGCTTACATGCATAAGCCCCATTCAACATTTTGGTTCCATAGTGGCACACTATAAGATTCCATGCATAACCCCCATTCACCATTTATACACCATACATGCACACGAGAAACTTCCATGAGTAATCCCCATTCACCATTGCCACTCCATAGCGATACATGAGCTACTTCCATGCATACGTCTCATTCACCATTTTCACTCCATCGCGGTACCCGAGAAGCATCCATGCATAATCTCTATTAACCATTGATTCTCAATAATGGAACTCAAGCATCTTCTATGTGAATGTCCCATTCCCCATTAATGTTCCATAGATGCACCCGAGAAGCTTCCATGTGTTTTCACCTTTCAACATTGCCTCTCCATAGCGTCACCTGGGCTACTTCCATGCATAAGACCCTTTCACCATTTCTACTCTTTTTTTCCACCAGGGAAGATTCCATGAGCATGTCACATCAAACATCACTTCTCCTTAGTGGAACACAAGAATATTCCATGTGTATGCCCCATTCACCACCAAAACCATCAATTTTATTAATGAATGGAGAACAATAAAGGCATGAAGTGGACAAACATAGGGGGGATGAAAATAATGAAGTCCAAGGAAATAACCTAAAACAATACTCGCACACTCTGGGGACAAGGATTCCAATATGGAGTAGGAGAAAAAATTATCATCATGAGGAAAACTGGATGCAAGGATGTCTTCCACTTTGTTTCCCTCATGCCAGGTATGATGTAACCTGGTGCTGTTATACATGAGAAGATTTCAGTCCATGATATGGTACAATATTCTCCATGTACTGGACTGGTGATCAATATGAACATCGTAGAGGATTTTGGAATTAGTTTTGATCTCTCAGAGAAGTAGGTGATTAGACAGACTAATCTGAATTCCTTTTAGAGGTGCCCAAGCCTCGGCTTGCAGGGAGCCTCAACTATCGAAGTAGGCTGTGTATGTTGAAACCACAGAACCCCTTGAGTTTTGGATCACACCGCCACTCCGGATAATTCCAAAAGATCGGGACCCATTAGAATTGAGATTCAGCCCATTGGATGGTGGTCTCCAACAAATCCATTGAACCCCCCCCCCTAGAGACCCTATTTAGGGTAACCTACACCTTAAACAGAATTAACTGCCTCAGTGAAGGATATTCCTCCCAATTATTCAAGAGGACACCCAGGTCTTCTATAATCCATTTGGATCTAGTGGTCAGGACCGCCTTTGAGTACCCAACACATTCAAAACGCAATTTGTTCATCGCCTCCCAGATACACCAACAGTCGACTGAAAAAACAATTTCCCTCACCTACTTCTCTATGTATTTAGAGTCTACTCTATGAAATGACCACTACAGGAAGGATTCATCAGAAACGAATGGATATGTCATGCTGGAGAACACCTCTACTGCTTCCTAGACAACACTGGCCCATTTTCTCTAGAATAATTGATGTGAGTTGGTCTCGACATAGGGGTTATGACAGTAAGAACATTTGGAAACAATTGAAACCCCATTATGAAGGATCTCTTCATCTATAGATATGGTGTGGTGTCGAAGCCTCCATGTGAGGTAATTATATTTTGGAGGAACACATTTTCACCATAGGATATGGCCCCATGGATCATGAGAATGGTGTCATGAATGATCGACCGGTAGGATTTAACATAAAATGAGCATGAAGTGGTTACCTTGAAAACCCATCTATTGAGTTTGTCTAAGAGTTTGATGAGATTGAAAATTTTGGACTGATGATTATTTTGGACTGCTTGGATGAAGGCAGGATGATCACTAGCTTTCTTGAAATTGATTTCAGTGACTGGGCAGCCATGAAAGTGAAGAATATCCCATGACCAGTTGTAATGCCAAAACCTGAAGTCTCTGCGGCCGATGATCATCAGGTCTGTTGTTTCCTCTTTTTTCTCACATTGAACTCACCTCTATTGGGATTAGACTAATCATTAGTAAATACACCATCCTTGGGGCTCTTTAGTGTCCAGGCCCATCCTTAACCACATTACAACATGGGAATTGATCCTATCCATTTTTGAGAAAGGTACGTAAGAAACCTCCCCATTGATCAAGCCCATCACCCATCGGCCCCAACTAATTCATGTTGGTTCACCCTCATCCCACATGACATTAAACTATAAACATTCGAACTATGTGGGGTTTGATCCCTGTCTCCTAGATAGGGTATGTAATAATCCTCCACGAGGTTCAACCCCAAACATTTGTAAACCCATTTGATGTATGTGGTTTTTTATCCCTATCTTTTAAGCATGAAACATAGGAAGACTCCTTGAGGTCCAGCCAAGAAATTTGTAATCCTATTCACAATACATGAGTTTTGATCCCTATCTCTTAGACTGGGTACGTAGGAAGCCTCCCTGGGGTTCAACCCCATACACCAGTAAACCCATTCAAACTAAATAGGTTTTGATCCTTATCTCATGTAGAGGTTATGTACGAAGCCTCCCAAAGGATCTACCCCGAGAACTGGTAAACCCATTAAATATATGTTGGTTTTGATCCCTGTCTCCTAGGATGGGTACATAAGAATACTCCCTGAGGTTCAACCCCTAACACTGGTAAGCAATGGTGTCCCTTTTTTTGGTACCCACATATTTGGTATGTCCTTTACTGGCATCAGACTAACTCTTGGGCCACTAACCACGCATTACACCAAGCTTGTCGTAAGGTCATTTTCTTTTGCGTACACCCTAATTCCAATCCCTATTCTAAGATACATGTACTTTTAAACTCTACCATGGGGATACATAGAAAGACTCCCCGAGCTCGAATCCCATCATTCATGTCCCATCCTAGTCTCTCCCATGAGTCTTTGTCTTTCGGTATAGTCATTCCCTAACTCAGAGGATCTACTTCCTCCGGGTCTGATCCATGCATCCATCCTCAGTGGATGCCTCCTCAGGTGACTCATCAACACCACCAAAAAATGTGTAATTTGAATCCCTACCATGTGGATACACTGGAATCCCTTAAAAGGTTCAGTCCAACATCACATTCACCATCACGTCGGTTCCATATATATCCATCCTGATTCTTTCCCAGGACAAAAAATCCCAATGAAATTATGCCATCTACCTGGGAAACTGACCAAGCATAAGCTCCACACAATCTGTAACCATCCACCAAATAGTGACCTTTTAGAAATGAGCCACTATCAAGGTGTAATCCCTAACATGCCTCTAGGTCATTTTCTTTTGTGTACACCCCGATTCATCACTCGTTCAAACTACATGAGTATTTATCATTGTCCACTACACAAGACACGTAGGAGTCCTCCTTGAGGTTCAATCATAGACAATAGAATACTTTGGTGTCCCCCTTTCTAAGGTGAACCCTTTCATATCTTACCTCAGTGGTGTCCATATTAGACTTCACGAAGTGATATCATCCCTTTATGGGACACACAATCTTGGGTCTTCTCATATTGGGATTTCTGATCCATCCATTCTGTAAACCTTCCAGGAAATCCCTCATAGGGATATACCAATCTGATCTTCCTCCATGGGGAATTTTGAACACTCTCATTCCATATCTGAAAGATGTTAAACTCAATGCCTACCCAATCATGAACATGGTATGTCTAAGGAAATCCTAGAAAATTATACCTTTGGCATCCATCTCCACAAGATGTTAATCTCGAGGCATACCCTGTGTTAAACATGGGATGATGAGGAAAATCTCTAAAAATGCATATGGCATGAGACATGATGTGATCGGTGTGGGGTGACTCAGGTTTAGAACCCTTTATATTCCCTCTTATGAGGAAGAATACATGTCTTCCAATGTCCAGGCATACAAAGATACCCCGACATGCTTGATGGTAACATTTACTCTGACCGAAGGTTGTTTCCCTGTTAATACACCATGGAATATCATTAATGAAGTATCGTAATTAACCAATATCCACAATGATATGGAACTCATAATTATATTCACAACAAACGAATCAAATCTTAGAGGGAGGCTCGGATTAGGTGATGACTTCCATAGAGGAATCTAACGAAGGAGAGACTGACATACCATCATCTCATTAAATTCTAGTATAAAACATACCTGAATAAGTGACATATGACACTCACCTTTATAAATCAAGAATACATGGAAACATTTGTGCATCCTCCATAGAAAGATTTGTGACCCAACAAAAGAATCAGAAACAATTACTTTAGTACTTGATAAGGAATTTATTTATTTATAAAGGGAATTTAAATTATAAAAATTATTTCATTACGTCATATACATTTCATTAATTATGAGTGGTGTAGTCATGCATTGAATAATTTTCAAAAACCATGGCTTGACACGAAAATGAATAAAATAAAGAAAAACATTTGAACCATTTATAATTAACCCAAGGATTATCGAAAACCATCCCTATAAATGATGCATGAAATTTTACAAACCCAAAGGTAATCTTTATTTCTATACAAGATTTATTAGATTTATTAATTTATTTTAAAACTAAAATTAAAATCTCAACTAATTAAATGTTGTTTGTGGAATTTCTAATGTCGAACGCTAGAGTTGAATTAAAAATAATATTGAAAAATTAAAAATTATTGATTGTATGAATTGAAAAGAGAGAATAGAAAAATAATAATATTGAAATAAAATTGTGAAAATGTTCTAGGATTAGTAATTTTCTGGTGCATGTGTTAGTGTATTAACGATTTTTTGTGAATAAATATTTTATGGTGTCCTCTTAGTATTTTTCGGGTGTAATTGTGTTTTTTGACATATATATATGACCAAAAATGTGTATTTTTGGTGTTTATCGATGTCATGTTTTTAAAGTGGCGTAGTTTCATAGTTTTATCCATGTTTTTGGGAATAAAAATTGGGAATTTGGGTCTGGAAATGATGGGTTTTTTTCATAAGACTGAATGGTTTGAGGAATAGAAAATGAAATCATAAATGGAAGAGAAACTTGGTGCCCAAAACATGGACCACGTACCATGTCATGGAAGGGTTCACGACCGCATACCATGTAGTAGGAATGGTATGGGGGAGCAGTCCACAAAACCAAAAATGGTTTGCAGTGGAATGTGGTGCGGTACATGGATGGATGATCATTGGTGGAGATGATCAACCACATAGGAGAAAAGGATGTACACAGACCAGAGTGGTGAAATGGTTTGCAGAAGGGTTGCATTTCTTGGCAGGAGGATCAGTATGTAGTGGAGATTATACCAAATCAAATATTTTGTAAATCATGGATTATAAGGTTTTGATGATTAATTTTCCTATAAAATGAGTGATAATCCCACCTATTATAGGTGACAGAGAATATCATTAAAGATCATATATTTTCTCTGGGAATTCGGTGATGTCTAAAGGAATTTCCTTAGGAGAATCATGTGAAGGATGAAGTGGTGCATGGAGAAGAATTTCCGCAAAAGATTTATGTGGGAAACTGTATCCCGCAAAGGACGTGGGGCATGGAGGAAGAAGGAACAGTACGCTGGTGGTTAGAGAAGGTAGACCATGAATAGAGAACAATTCATGGATAGAGTGTGGTTCATAGAGGAGGTCTGCAGAGTCGGTACATAGAGGCGGTACATGACTGCGAAGGTAGAGTCAGTCCGCAGATGAAGGATGGTTCAAGGTAGCAATAGAAGTACGCAGATTAGGTGATCCATGCACCATACATGGTATATATTACACGAAGGAACATTGTGGTTCATGATTTTCACAGTGAAGCTTGTGAAAACATTAAATCGGTTTTCGAATATATTTTATGATATCTAGCAGTACCCAGGAAGGTAAACTTCATCTACAGGTGAAAAAGAAACTTCAATAGAGCATCAAAATAAAGTTGAGGATGATAGAATTCACAAAAATGAAGGGACCTAAAAATACATAAATTGTGTTTAATTATAAATTCTATAAACTGTGATTGGATTGCAATCCAAGATCAGTGAGTGATGGAAGAGGATGATGGTGACCCTTTTCCACCAGGAGTGAGATAGAGAAAAAGGCATAGGTAGTGACCATTGGGAGTGGAGTGAATAGTCTCTAAATATTGTTAACGTTGTGATCCTGAGCATAAATGATCTAACATGAACATTTTACATGTTATTGGAAATGAGCCTTAGTGAATTTGGTGCATCGGCACATCATCATTGTATGCTTCTTGGTTGTAGCACAGTGAGGGTGAACGATGTAAACATTTCTATGATTTGTGAATGATTTCATATTTGTTAAAATATTTCATTGGGAGTAAGGGAGAATTGGGATTTTTTAACAAAGATAAATGGTCCAAAGGGGAAATGGTTTTAATCTGTCATACCATGATTCACCCCCTCTTAGGGTATTTGACCTTATAAACCTTACACAATTAAAATCGTTTAGCTATGTTGTATTGAAAATTGAATATATGGAATCTTTGGTCATAGTGAATCCTATATTATTTATTAATTTTCAGTTTTAATGATGTTAATTATGTTAGGTGGGTCAAATAAATAGGTCATTCAAAATCTTGTTTAAGAAATTTAATCCCTATACATGCAATGGTAATGCATGAATTAGGATAATTAGTCTTATATTTTATGATTCTTCTAGATTCAATTATTAAAGGTAACGATTAATGCAAGGGTGAGATGAAGAATTATAGAGTGAACATACAACCAAATATAAACAAGAAAAAATAAAAAATAAAAACATTCGACTATAAGAATACCATTTATAATTACATCACTAATAATATGGATGAATTACACTATTATGATAGTCATGAGAGGGTGGGAGAGTGTAACGACCTGATCATTTTAATGTTATTAGTTTCCTATTTTTTTGTGTTATTTTATATTATACTCAACAAAACTATATCGTTTAATTAATGATGTGGGTATAATTAAAATGAGACCATTGGGATTCGACTGTTATATGAATTTTGGTCAATATGACCATTGGAAACCATAATCATAACCTTCTGTTTTTATAAATAAATTTACCATTGTTAATTAATATAGAAATTAGATTGAATAGCCTCATATAGTAGACTCAGTCCATATGAAGCCCATCTATCAGAGCTTGGGAATGTGGTAGCATCACTGGGCTTTGTTATAGACCAATCCCAAGATGAACTTCAATATATAAAGATTGAACAAAATCACCTTAGGGAGAAGTTCAAGTTTAGAGAAATTACCACTCGGGCAATGTTTTCTGAGTCACCCCAAGATTCTATCACCATAGCACACCTTACACTTAGGTCATATGCTGGTGTTATAAGGGGCTATGTAACAAGAATTTACTGACATTGTGTAATCCTTTTATATAAATAAAATATTTTTTTCTTATTATGTAAAAGTCATGAATTTCAAATATCCGGATAAATATAGGAATTGTATTATTGATGAATTTTGGAAAAATAGGGGTTATTTTTAAATATTTTTTTTCTTTAAATAATTAATAATGAGAAATGATTTTCCAAAAATGGTCTTCTACAGTTGTGATCTGTGAGAAATTTAGAGTCTAATAAGATCAACTTGTTTTCAGTGAATAGTAATGTATGAACAGTAACATACCCATATGCATAGTAATGAATAGAAAATTGGACAAAAAATAGAAACATCACACTTGAATGTATAAATACAATTTAAATATCTTATAAGTGAAAAAACAATCATAGTATAAGTTTTGGTATTTTTGTATGTCATAATTATTTTATTTACAATTTGATAATTAATTTAATAATTTAAAATGGAAATTTATTTTCATAAAATATAATCATATATTGTTACATTATTTTCATATGGTTATGCGATAATTTTATTGGACCTTGATTACTTTTTTAAGGTATTACAAAATGAGTTATAGTTTTGATGTTTTATTTTTATAATAAATACTGATTTTATATAAAAAATAAATTAAAAATATTTATAAAATTAGTTTCATAAAATTGAGTTCATTTTATAATTCAGAGAATCAATATTATGTTAGGGTTATTTTTTTAAATTTTTTCTGAAATAGTTGAATTTTGAGTGAATAGTAATAATACAGTTTTTAGTTTCGGGTGTTTAATGAAATCATTAATTAATTACTAATGATATAAGCTTTATGTTCAACTTATGAATAGTGATTTATACAATGAGGTGTCGAATGTGTCCAATACCATGGGAAAATACAATGGCCAATCCCATTGTTGTTCAAATACCACTGATGAGATGTCCCTTGGAAATTAATAATTTATTCCCTCACTTTTCATATAAATACAAATCCATTTACCTCATCTATTTCATTCCAAAATCCTCATGAGCTATTTTATTGTCTCTTTACCTCCAAATTAGTCCTCCCAAGGTATCCTCAATCTCCACAGGGTCCCGACCTTCATGCTTTTGATGTTACTTTTCTAGGTAAGGGAACCTTTAACCCTTCTCTTTTACGTCCTGAATTCCTTTATGTTATGTCTTATAGTTCCATTTCATTATGAAGGGGCTTGTTCATAAATATGTTTAATACTTTCCATTTAATTTCAAAATGATGAGAGTCCCTTTCCTATCTCATAAGTTTATTTTCTGAATTATTTTGTTACACAATTATGATGCAAAAGTTTCGTAAAAGAAATCACACTTTCACTTTCCTTGCAAGTTTCCATTTCATGTGGTGTATCATTCAATGGTCCACACCATGATATTATTTCTTTTTATTCTATACCTCTACCATAAAATGAATAATTTTTTATGGTCAACCCTTTTCCCCTCTATTTATATTATTTTCTAAAACCATGTTATATAGCTGTTACGCTACAAAAATTTTGTCAAAAAATCTCTCTCTTTTTCTCAAAGAATTCTGTAGTTTTATTTATCTGAATTCCTAGAACTATTTAATTTCTATAGGTGTTCATATATACAAAAATTGATATACTTGATTATTTAATTTACATACATGTATCACTCTATCCCTTTCCATAGGTTATAAATGACACAACGATCTTATTTTTAATCACTTTTAAAACGTCACAATTTTAAAGTGAAACCCATTTCTTTTACTCTCTTTTGGTTATATATGAAATGTTTGATTATGATATATGTGGATCAGATGAAAATAAAGTCATATTATGGGTGATCCATGATATCATTTCCATTCATTGGGTAAATAACTGATCTTTGGATATGACATGTTCTACGATACCTTGGTGGATAACCTTGGTAATTATTGTGACACCTCATGCATGAAATTTGGTGATAGGTTCATTAATGTCTAAATGAAATGTGGTAGAAACATATTTATGTTATGATTAATGTTTTTTTATCATTATATTCTTATTCTTATTTGGTTCATTTATTTATGATTTTTATCATCTTCTTATTAATATTTCTCAAGATTACAAGTCAATTGTTTCACTTGTTTTACTTACTGAGCCTTCTTCTCATTCATTGATGTATGTCTCCAATATATGAGATGTAGTAATTTCACAGAAGATGAATCTATGTTATATCATTAAAATCGGTTTATATGAATGTTTTATGTAGTTTTCATGTATTATTTTCCTGATTTCCAAGACACTAGACTTTAAAGATCCTATGTTTGTAAAATGCAATGAAAAGTTATGTAATAAAAAGGTGGGATGCCATAGTTGGTATAAAAGGGTAGTTTAGTTATCTATAGAAATTAGGCTATGAAAAATTTAAGAATTTTCTAATAGAAAATGTTAAATATATGAAAAACTTCTGGGTATTTTATTTAGTGTTGAGGAAGTGGTTTATCAAGAAAATACATCCCTGCCTGGATACGAGCAGGTAGAGGGGGCTCAGGCAAAGAGTTACCTAGGAGTGAAAATTCTGAAAAAGAGTTTCAAGCATGACCTGGGGTATCCGGGTACATGAAAACAGTCCTTGTTGCACTCTTAGTTATGACACTCCTGGGGGATATATTTGGTTAATCATTATAATGAATTTATAGAGAAATGTAACTATTTAAATGATGAATTTTGAGGACATAAAATACTTAATTGTTAAAATATTTGTAAATGCAATAAGTTTCTCACTACACTTTTATTATTTTAGATATGGCGAGTAATAGGAGGAACCATGTAAATGGTGACCGCAATGGACAATGAGTTGAGATTCCATCGATAAAAGCCGAAATGGAAACATTCATCCGAATGATGAACCAACTGAATCAAGTTATTTTAAATAACTTGAATCAAGCTGAGAGATCGATCTCACTAAGAAGGGAAAAAAATTCTCTGGAGTCCTTTATGTTTCAATGACCACCAACCTTCAATGGATCGAACGACCCATTTATTGATGAATAGTAGATCAGCTCTATAGAGAAGATTTTTTTTGTGCTCCACTGTTCAGAGTAAGAGAAGGTCACCCTAGATGCATGTCACTTAGAAGGAGAATCTGATCCATGGTGGGAAATAATTAAAAACATGAGTAAAATAATAGAGGTTGAAGCTATAGAGTGGGAAGTGTACAGAGGGATCTTTATCAGTATGTATTTCTCTTGTTCTATGAGATCATGAATGGAGATTGAGTTTTTTGAGATGATGTAGAAGGAGAATGAATATTTGGGAAGCAATGAGTTGAACATTACATGAAATTCATGTTATACATAATTCTTTTTCGAGGATCCTATCGGTAAGTTTGATAGATTATTCGGTGGACTAAGACCACATATAGAGAAGAATCTAGCCAACCTAGACTATGACAACTATAAGGAGATCTTACGGAGTGGAATGAAAGTCAAACTGGAAATCGTTGAGAGAAAGTGGTCTCATAAATCAAATGAAAATAATATTTTGATGGTGCCATGATTAGGAAAGACATTTGATCAGGGAATAGGAGGCAAGGAAGTGCAACGTCCCTTGTGTAATAAATGTGGGGTGAAGAATTCGGGGAACTATCTGCTTGGGAGCAGGAAATGATACAAGTGTGGAAGAGATTTCCATATTGATTGGAATTGTCGTAATGAGGTGGAGCCTCAACTTCCAAACACTAACGACAAGGAGAAGATGGTGCATGACCTACCTAATGTCCAATGTTTTAAGTGTGGAAAACTTGGGAAATTTTCCAATCATTGTCCAAATCTAAGGGTAGTGGAAGGGAACCCCCATCTACCTCAACAAAGGCCAAGGAAAAAATGTCATGATTTTTCTATCAGGACAACTGATGTTGACACTCTAAATGATGTGGTATCATTTACAATTTATGTTTTCTCAATTCTAGAAAGTACATTGTTTGATTCTGGTTTTACACATTCCTTTTTTTCTTCCATTTTTTCAATGATTTTGGAATCAACCACAAACATGCTGAATGTAGAGTTATCAGTCAAGATTCCTAGTGGGATTATCACAGAATCATCAGTATTTATAAACTATAGTATTTAATATAGTGATAACAATATTATCACAAATATAGTAGTCATTCCCATGCTAGAATTCGACATTATACTAGGGATGTATTGGCTCTCAAAGTATAATGCTAAGATCAAATGCACAAGTAAAG
Source organism: Viscum album (assembly GCA_963277665.1). Lineage (NCBI taxonomy): Eukaryota > Viridiplantae > Streptophyta > Magnoliopsida > Santalales > Viscaceae > Viscum > Viscum album. The sequence continues at coordinate 1,798,224,365 of OY728140.1, forward strand.
AAATCTCAGTATTATTTAATGTAAAACCAAATGTTATCATCCAAGGGGAGATATCTCATCCTGCTCATTTTCTAGAAGAACATCTTATATCCTTCTTTATGGAATTTATTGGTGAAGAAGAAGAAGGAAATGAGATTTTGAGGGTAGAAAATGTCCCCTTTGTCAATGAATGTGTCGATGTATTTCATGAGGAGTTTCCTGGACCTCCCCCAGATAGAGAGGAAGAGTTATATATTAAACTCGTACGTGGATGTCATCCAATAAAAAAGACCCCGTATAGGATGGAAAATGTGGAGTTGGAGGAATTAAAGAAACAATTCCAAGATCTTTTGGAGATGTGGTTTATCCGACCGAGTGTGTCTCCTTGGGGAGCACATGTTGTATTTGCAAAGTTGAACGATTGATTGATGTGGATATGTATTGATTATAGAGAACTGAGTGTGATCACAGAAAAAAATACCATCTTCCTTGAATTGATGACTTATTTGACCAACTTCGTGGGGCTCAATTCAGCACTGCGATTGATCTTCGATCTGGTTATCATCAATTGAGGGTGACGAAATAAGACATTCTAAAACCTACCATCCGATCAAGATATATTCATTATGAGTTTGTTTTTATGACTTTTTAACTGACTAATGAAATTTATATTTTTATGGATTTGACTAATAGAGTCTTTAAGGACTACCTTGATAACATTTTGGTAGTTTTTATTGATGATATTATCATATGTACCAAAAGCTGTGAGGAGCATGAGGATTATATAAGGGTTATTTTGCAAACTCCACAGAAGGATATTCTTTTTGGAAAGTTCAGTAAATTTGAATTCTGGTTACATCAAGTTTCTTTCTTGGGGCACATTGTTTCCAATTAATGAATCATAGTTAACCCTGCAAAGACAAAAGTTGTAGAGGAGTGGCCTCAGCCTACAAAAATAACTGAGATTCATAGTTTCCTTGAATAGGAAGGATATTATAAGAGGTTTATGAAAAAACATTCATGAAATTATAATCCATTAACCATGATAACTCAAAAGGGGTCAAGTTCGTCTATAAAAAGCAGTGTGAAGACTGTTTTCAATAGGTGAAGAAGATATTGGTTACTGCACCCATGTTAAATCTTCCCTCAAGTAGAGAAGGATTCGTTATTTTTAGCGATGCATCATTGAATGGGATTGGGTATGTCCTCATGAAAAATGACAAGGTCATTTCATATGGATCTCGATAATTGAAGACTCATGAGTAGAACTATCCTACGCATTATCTAGAGCTAATTGCAGTTTTTTTTGCTATGATGATATGGAAGAACTATATTTATGGGGAGAAATGTAATATATACACAGACCATCAACGTTAGATGTATATTTTCACACAAAGGGAATATAAAATGAGACAAAGGAGATGGTTGGAACTTTTTAAAGACTATGATTATTAAATTAATTATCAGCCCATAAGAGAAAAAAAAATTCACTGATACATTATGCAGGGATGACCCAATTATTCATTCCATGATAAGGATTCAAAGAGATCATTCAATCAGTGACCTAGTAAAACTGTACATGGGAATAATAAGGTAAGGGAAATCATCAACCACAAACCAAATGATTTCTCAACCGTCATTACTAGAGACGATCAGAAAGTACAGAAAGAAGAACCTTTGTTATTGAAGAAGATTGAGGCTGGGAAGGATGTGAAGATTCTTGAGTTAAAAAATGATCTAGCAGGTGTACTGAAATTTCGTACAAGACAATGTCTTCCATATATTCTAGAAATAATGGAGCTGGTGTATGAAGCCCATAGATCTACTGTCTCTATACATCCTGGATACACGAAAATGTATAGGGACCTTCGTGATCATTTTTTGTAGGATAATATGAAAATGGAGACTTATGACTACACGTTAAGGTGCCTGGTATGTCAACAAGTGAAAGCCAGAGTGACAACTTCCTAAAGGGGTATTGCAACCACTACCCATTCCAACATGGAAGTGGGAAAATAAAACTGCGGTGTTTGTCACTAGTCTCCCGAGAACATCCAAAAGAAAATAATGCTATATTGGTTATTGTGGACCCTCTCAAAATGAATTCCCATTTTATATCCATTCGTAAAGATTTCTCTCTTGATCAACATTATAGGATTTACGTGAATTAAGTGGTAAGGATGCATGGAGTTTTACATTCTATCGTATTTGTTCATGATCCAAGGATCACAACATAATTCTGGTGAAGTCATCAACAAGAACTGAGCACTAAATTGAATTTCAGTATGACCTATCACCCCCAAACTGATGGCCAATATGAAACGACTATTCAAACACTCGAGGAAAATATAATAACATCCGCAATGGAATTTAATGGTTGATGGGATCAACATCTCCTTTTAGTTTACTTCTCAAACAACATCATCTTCCACTCGAAAATTCTAGTGGAACCCTATGCAGCTCTATATGGGTCGTTTTTTAGAACCCCTAATTGTTGAGATGAAGTTGGGGAGAGAAACATTCTTGGGCCTGATCTTGTAAAAAAGATGATAGAAAATGCCCATTCCATCCAGTAACACATTAAGGCTCATGAGAGTCTGTAAAAGTGCTTTGCAGATAACCGTCAAAGGGACTTGGATTTTGATGTTGGTGACAAAGTGTTTCTTCATATTTCTCCTTGGAAGAGTGTCATGAGGTTTGGGGAAAATGTAAGCTTACCCCTACGTACATTGGCCCCTATGAAATATTTGATCGCATGGGAGAAATGGCATATCAGTTTTCACTTCCTCCAAATCTAGCACAGGTTCATGATGTCTTCCATTAATCGCTCTTGTGAAAGTACATACCAGACCCTTCACATGTAATAATATCTAGAGGTGGTAAAACTGGAACATTACCACTCATATGAGAACCAACCGGTAGAGATCTTGGCTCATAGAGACAAGTTTCTACGCAACTAGAATACCCACATTTTTAAGGTGTTGTGGAGGAACCAAAAATGTGAAGAAGCCACGTGGGAACTGGAGGAGTCTATGAGATAGAAGTACCCACAACATTTCCCAATATAGGGTATGATATAAAATTTCAAGGATGATATTTCTTAATAGGGGAAGAATGTAACGACCCAAATTTTTTTATTATATTTGTTTCCTAATTTTGTGTGTTAAATTATTTTATACCCAAAAATACAATATACATTAACGAATGAAGTGGGTATAATTAAAATGAGATCGTTGGGTTTTGACTGTTATAAGACCATTGGTCAATATGAACATTGTAAACTATAATCTTATCAATTTTTTATTATAAATACAGTTATACTAGATAATTAATATAGAATAAAGATTGAATGGCCTCATACAGTAGACTCGGGCCATATGAAGCCCATCTGTCGGAGCCTGGGAAGGATGTAGCATCATTGGGATTTTCTCTAGACTAAGCCCAAACCGAAATTCAATATATGAATCTTGAACATAATCAAGTAATGGAGATGTTCAAGTTAATAGATATTACCACTTGGGCAATGTTTTCCAAGCCACCCAAAGTTTTTATCACCGTAGCACAACCTACACTTAGGTCCTGTGCTGGTGTTATAAGAGGCTATGTAATGAGATCATAAATCCTTTGTGTAATCATTTTATATAAATTAAATTGTGATTTTTTATTATGGAAAAGTATATGAATTTAAAATGTTACATTGAATATTGGATGTGTATTATTGATGAATTTAGGGGTAAAGGGGGAAATTTAAAATACTTGTATTCATTAAATAATTAATAATGTGAAATGATTTTAAAAAAATAGTCATCTATATTTGTGATCAATTGTGTATTTAGAGTCTAATAAGATCAAATTGTTTTTAGTGAATAGTAATGTTTGAAAAGTAACTTAATTGTTTGAATAGTAATGAATAGTAAATTGGCCAAAATAATACAAACATCACCCATGAATGTATAAATTAAATTTAAACATATTTAAAGTGGAAAAATGATCATATTATAAGTTTTGGTATTTTTGTATGTTAAAAATATTTTATTTTCAATTTTAAACTTAATTTAATAATTTAAAATGGAAATTTATATTCATAAAATTTAATCATATATTTTTACATTATTGTCTTATGGTTATACGATAATTTTATGGGACCTAGATTACATTCATAAGGTGTTACAAAATGAGATATATTTTGAAAGATTTATATTTTGAATTAATAATGATTTTACATAAAAATTAAATTAAAAATATTTAGAAGATAATTTTTATAAAATTGAGTTAATTATTGAATTCAGAGCATCGATATTAGGTTAGGTTGAATTTTTGAGATTTTGCTGAGTAGTTGAATTTTTGGTGAATAGTAAAAATACAGTTTTGAGTTTCGGGTGTTTAATGACAACATTAATGAATTAATAATGATGTAATCATTCTGGTCAACTTATAAATTGTGATATATTCTATTAGGTGTCATAAGTTGCCAATACCATGGAAAACTACCATCGGCAATCCCAGGGTTTTTCCAAGACCACCGATGAGGTGTCCCTAGGAAATTAATAATTTATTCCCTCAATTTTCCTATAAATACCATGCCTTTTCTCTCATTAAATTCATTACAAAATCCTCCTAAACGAATTTTTGGTCTCATTACCTCCCAAAAATACTTCCCATGGTTTCCTCAAGCCTCCTAAGGTCCAGGACATCAGGCATTAGGAAGATACTCTTCATGGTAAGGGAACCTTTCACCCTCCTCTTATAAATCATGACTTCCTTTATGTTTTGTCTTATTGGTCCATTTTATTATGAGGGGTATTGTTCTTATATGTCTTAATAATGTCCATTTCGTTCCAAAATGATGGGAGACCTTTTCTTCTCTCAACAAATGATTTTCAAAAATTTTATGTGACGTTGTTAGGCTATCGAGTTTTCGAAAAAGAAATCATGTTTTCTCTTTCCTTGCAAGTTTCATTGTCATGTGGTGTGTAATTCAATTTTCCACACCATGAAATTATCTAATTATATTATGTACCTCTACTATAAAATTATTCATTTATTTATCATCGGCCCTTTTTACCACTCTTTATATTATTTTCTAAAACCATGTTATATAGTCGTTATGCTGTAGAAATTTCGTCTCTCTTTTTATCAAAGGATTATCTTGTTTATTAATGTGAATAACAAGACCTATTTCATTTCTATGGGTGTTAATAAATAAAAAAATGATATATATTTGATTCTGTAAATGACATTCATGTTACCCTCACTCCCTTTTTGTGGGTTATAAATGACATAACGATCTTATTTTTAGGAACTTTTAAAACCTCACGATTTTGAAGTGGAACCCATTACTTTTGCTATCATTGGGTTACTTATGAAATGATTGATTATGATATATGTGGCTCACATGAAAGTAAATACATATTATGGGTTCTACCTGATAGCACTCCAATTTATTGGGTAATGAATTAATCTCTAGATATGACAAGTTTCACAATATCTTGGTGAATAACCTTGGTAATTTTTGTTACACCTCGGGGATAAACCATAGTGATATGTTAATGAATTTCTAAATGAAATGATGTAGCCACATATTCATGTTATTATTCATGGTCTTTTTTCATGATATTCATATTATTACATTGCTCATGTCTATGATTTTTACCATGTTCTTATTAATATTGATCAAGATCACATGTCAACGGTTTCACTTACTTTCCTTACTAATCCTTCTGGTCACCCTTTTCATTGATGTATGTCTCTAAGATATGAGTTGAAGTAATTATACATAGTATGGAAATAGTAAGAAGCCTTATAAGTGGTTTAGAATAATGTTTTATGTTGTTTTATGTATTATGTTTCTGATTTCAAAGACACTAGACTATAAAGATCCTTTGTTTGTAAAATGTAATGAAAAGATATGTAATAAAAAGGGATGATGGAATAGTTGGTATCAATGGATAGTTTAGTTATTTATATAAATTAGGAAACTAAATCATTATGATGAATCCTATATAAATGTTTAAATATAGGAAAACATCATGGTATTTTGGTGGGTATTGAGTAAGTGGTTTATCAAACGAATACATCCCTGTCTCGATATGAGCAGGTATTGGCGGCTTAGGCATAGAGGTACCTTGGAGTGAAAACTCCGAAAATGAGTTTTAGGATTGACCTGAGGTATCCTGGTACATGACAATGGGCCTTGCTGAACTCTGAATTACGACACACTCGGGAGATATGTTTTGGTTATTCATTATGAAGGATTTATAGGGAAATGTAATTGTTTAAAGCATCATGTTTTAAGACATAAAATCCTTTATTGTTAAATGATTCATAAATGAAATAAGTTTCTCACAAAGGATTACTTATTTTATAAATTGTGGTATATAGGAGGAACTATGCAAATAGTGACTGCAATGGACCATGTGTTGATGACCATCTGATGAAAGCTGCAAGGGAATCATTCATGCAAATGATGAACCAAATGACTCAAGTTATGGGAAATAAATTGAATCATGATGAGAGACTGATCTTACCGTGAAGGGAAAAACATTCTGTTGGGTCTTTTATTCATCAACGACCACCATCCTTCACTGGATCGTCTGACCCATTGATTTCTGAAAAGTGGATCATCTCAATAGAGAAGATCCTTTCTGTGCTCTGTTGTTCCGAACAAGATTTGGTCACCTTGTCTCTCTATTACTTAGAGGGAGAAGTTGATCAATGGTGGGAACTGATTAAAAACATGAGGAATATAGTGGAGGTTGAAGCTATAGAGTGGGAAGAGGTCAAAGGTATCTTCTTTAGTAAGTATTTCCCTCATTCCATGAGAAAAAGAATGGATAAGGAGTTTCTCAAGCTTAAGAAGAAGGAGAATGAATCTTTGGGACACTATGAGATGAACTTTACAAGACGTTCCCATTATACCAAAATATTTGTCATGGATCCAAATGGTATGGATGATAGAATATTCGGTGGACTGAGATCTCATCTGCCGAATAATCTATCCAACTGAGAAAATGACATCAATGAGGATATCGTACAGAGTGCAATGAAAGTGAAAATGGAGTTCGGTGAGATTCAGTTGTCTCATAAATAAAAAGAAAAAAATATATCGGTGGATCCCATCTTAGGGAGGACCTTTGATCAGGGAAGAGGAGGCAGGCAAGTGCAACATCCCACATGTAATAAATGTGGGAAGAAGCATTCGGGGAACTGCCTCCTCAGGAGCAGGAAATGCTAATAGTGTGGAAGAGATGGCCATATTGTGAGTAATTCTCGTAGTGAGTTGAAACCTCAACATAAAAAAAATAACGACAAGGGGGAGATGGTTCATGCCCTACCTGATGTCCAGTGCTTTATGTGTGCAAATCATGGGCACTTTTCCAATCACTATCCAAAATCTGAGTGTAGTAGAGGGGAACCACTATCAGCCTCTACAAAGTCCAATGGAGCAAGGTCGTGCTTTTTCAATCACGATAGTTGAAGTTGAAGCTCCATATTATTTAGTTGTAGGTACTGTGTTGTACTCTAAATGATAGAAATTACATTGTTTGATTATTTTTCTATGCATTCCATTATTTCCTCAGTGTTTGCAAAGTATTTTGAATCATCCCCCGACTTTCTAAAAGTAGATTTATCAGTCAAGACTCCTGGTGGGATTATCCTAGCATCATCACTGTTTAGAAACTCTAGTATTTACATTATTGAGAACAATATAATCACAAATATAGTAGTCATTGCCATGCTAGAATTTGACATTATACTAGGGGTGGACTAGCTCTCAATGTATATTGATATGATCAAATTCAGAAGTAAGGATATATAAGTAGTCTTGGATGAAAATCCTACGGTTATCTTCCAAGGAGATATATCTCAACCTGATATTTTTCTAGAAGAACCTCCTATATCCTTCTTTATGGAATTGATTGATGATGAAGAAGAAGGAAATGAGAGTTTGAGGATTGAAAATGTCTACATTATGCAGGAATACATTGATGTATTTCTTGAAGATTTTCATGGTCCTCCCCCTGAAAGAGCGGTTGGTTTCCCTATACAACTCATACCTGGATCTCATCCAATATCAATGACCCCGTATAAGATGGAAAATGTGGAGTTGGAGTAATTATAGAAATCACGCCAATATCTTTTGGAGAAGGGGGTTATCTAACCGAGTGTGTCTACTTGTGGAGCATCTATTCTCTCTGTGAATAAGAAGGATGGATCGATGCGGTTGTGCATTGATTATAGATAACTGAACGGGATCATAATAAATAAAAAATACCCTCTTTCAACAATTGATGAGTTACTTGACCATTATTGTGGGGATCAATTCTTCTCTAAGATTGATCGTCAATCTAGTTATAATCAATTGAGGGTGACATAATTAGATATACCAAATACATCCTTCCGATCATGATATGGGCATTGTGTGTTTGTTGTTATGCCTTTTGGACTAACTAATTCACCTGATATTTTTATGGATTTGATGAATAGAGTCTTTAAGGACTACCTTTATATCTTTGTGGTAGTTTTTATTGATGATATTCTGATATATTCCAAATTTAGTGAAGAGAATGAGGATCATATAAGGGTTATTTATAAAACTCTATGGATGGAGAGGCTTTTTGGATTGTTCAGTAAATGTAAAATACTGTTGCAACAAGTTGCTTTCTTGGGGAAAATTGTTACCTATGAAGGAATCACTGTTAACCCTACAAAGACAAAAGTTGAATAGGAGTGGCCTCTGCCTACAAAAATTAAAGTTATTCATAATATCCATGGATTAGAGGGATAATATAAGAGGTTTGTGAAAAAACATTTCAGGAATTTTTAATCCATTAACGAAGTTAACATAAAAGAAGTCAAGTTCATTTGGACAATGGAGTGCGAGGAATGTTTCCAAGATAGAAATAAGAGATTAGTTACTACACCCGTGTTAACTCTCCCCTTATGTAGAGAAGGATTTGATATTTTTAGCAACCCATCTATGAAAGGGCTTGGGTGAATCCTCATGAAAAATGAAAAAGGAAATTTCATATGCATCTTGATAGTTGACTACTAATGAGAAGAAATATCCTACGCATGTTCTAGAGATGGCTACAGTTGTTTTTGCTCTAAATATATAGAGGCATGATATTTATGGGAAAAAATGAGATATATACACAAATCATCAATGTTTGAAGTATATTTTCACACAAAAGTAATTGAACCTGAGACAAAGGAGATGGTTGTAACATCTTAAAGAATATAATTGTTCAATTCAATTTCATCCCATAAGAGAAAAACAAAGTCACTGATGCAATAAAAAGGAAGGACCTAGTTGTTCAATCCATTATGAGGATTCAAAAAGATCCTTTGATCAATGAACTAGTGAAACTGGGCATTGGAATTATAAGGGAATGGACATCATCAACCGTAACCCAAATAATTTCCGAACCATCATTACTAGAGAAGATCAAGAATGCTTAGAAAGAACATCCTTTGTTACAGAAGATGTTTGAGGCTGTGAAGGATTGGAAGATTCCCAAGTTCAATACTGATCATGATGGTGTACTAATATTTTGTACAAGACTAGGTCTTCCATATATTCTGGAAATAAAGACGGAGTTGATAGATGAAGCTCATAGCTCTACATTCTCAATACATCATGGTAGTAAGATATTTTATAGGAACATTAGTGATCATTATTAGTGGGATAATATGAAAAAGGAGATTTCTGAATACACGTCAAGGTGCATGGTATGTCATCAAGTGAAGGCAGAGCAACAAATTCTTAAAAGGGTATTGCAACCACTACCCATACAAGCCTAGAAAGTGGGAAAATATCCCAATGGACTTTGTCACTGGTCTTCCGAGAACATCCAATTGAAACAATGAAATATGGGTTATTGTGTACCATCTCAAAAAGACTGACCATTTTATCTCTATTCGGGAACATTTCCCACTTGATAAAATCTCTAGGATTTACATGAAGGAAGTGGTAAGGCTATATGGAGTTCCACCTTCTATCATATCTGATCATGATCCATGGTTCACATCAAAATTCTATAGTTGTCTTCATGATGATCTGAGAACAGAATTGAATTTCAGTATAACCTATCACCCCCAAACTAATGGCCAATTTGAAATGACTATTCAAACTCTTGAGGAAATGATAAGAACATGTCTAATAGAATTTAAAGGATGATGGGATCTACATATCCCATTAGGTGAGTTCACATTGAACAACAGCTTCCACTTGAGCATTCAAATGGCACCCCATAAAGCTCTATATGGGAAAAGATGTAGAACTCATACATGTTGGAATGAAGCTAGTGAGAGAAATCTTCTTTGGCCTGATCCTGTGAAAGAGATTAATGAAAAGGTCCATGCCATCTAGCAACACAATAAGGCTGCTCAGAGTTAGAAAAAGATCTTTGCTAGTAACCGTCGATGGGAATTGGAGATTGATGTCAGTGACAAAGTCATTCTTATGATTTCACCTTGGAAGAGAGTCATGATATTAGAAAAAAAATGGAACCTTAAACCTAGGATCATTGTCCCCTATAAAATCTTGGATTGGGTGGGAGCATTGGTTTATTGTCTTGAACATCTTCCAAATCTTTCCCAAGTTCATGATTTCTTCCATGTATCCCTCTTGAGAAAGTAAATACCAGACCCTTCACACGTACTAAATATATAGGTGGTACAACTATACCATGACCTCTCTTATGAGGAGTAGCCAGTGGAGATCATGTATCATATAGGCAAGGTTCTACCGACCAAGACTACCCACCTTGTTATGGTGTTATGGAGAAACCAAAAATATGAAGAAGCCACGTGGGAACTATAGGAGTATATGATATAGAAGTACTCACACTCTTTCTCATCAGAGGGTATGATATAAAATTTCCGGGATGAAATTTCTTAATGGGGGATGAATGTTACATCCCGTAATTTTTTATTATATTTGTTTCCGAATTTTGTGTGTTATTTTATATTATAATAAAGAAAACTATATCCTCTAATGAATGAAGTTGGTATAATTAAAATGAGACCATTGAGTTTTAACTATTATATGATTGTCGGTCAATATGACCATTGGAAACTATTATCTTAACATTTTGTTTTTATAAATACATTTATAATTTTTAATTAATATAGAAAGAAGACTGAATGGCCACATCCAATTGACTTAGGCCATATGAATCCCATCTGTCAGATCTTGGGAAGGAGGTAGCATCAATGGGATTTTCTATAGGCCAAGCCCATGCCGATCTTCAACATATGAAGCATGAACATAATCAGATAAGGGATGTGTTTAAGCTGATAGAAATTACCACTCAGGATACGTTGTTCGAGCCACCCCAAGATTCTTTCACCCTATCACACCTTACACTTTGGTCCTATGCTGGTGTTATAAGAGGCTATGTAATGATACCTTAGATTCTTTGTGTAATTATTTTATATAAATAAATTTGTTATTTCTTATTATGGAAAAGTCTATGAATTTAAAATATTTAGATAAAATATATATTGTCTATTATTTATGAATATAGGAAAAAAGGAGTATTTTTAATATATTTTTATTCTTTATATAATTAATAATGTGAAATTATTTTAAAAAATGGTCTTCTACAGTTCTGATCAGTGAGAATTTTAGAGTCTAATGAGATCAACATTTATTATAGTGAATAATAACATATGAGTAGTAGCATACTCGTACGAATAGTAATGAATAGCGTTGAATATTAAATTGGATAAAAAAATAAAAACTTCACCCATGAATGTATAAATTCATATTAAACATATTAAAAGTGAAAAAATGATCATTGTATAAGTTTTGATATTTTTGTATGTCATAAACATTTTATTTAAAATTTTATAATTAATATAATAATTTAAAATGGAAATTTATTTTCATAAAATGTAATTTTATATTGTTAATTTATTGTCTCATGTTTATATGATAATATTATGGGACCATGATTACATTCATAAGCTATTACAAAATGAGTTATAGTTTTAAAGTAGTATTTATTGAATAAAAAATGATTTTATAAAAAAATTAAATTTAAAATATTTAAAAAATTATTTTCATAAAATGTAGTCCATTTTTAGAATTTTGATCATCGATATTAGTTTAGGGTAAATTTATGAGATTTTTCTAAAATAGTTGAATTTTCAATGAATAGTAAAAATGCATTTTTGAGTTTCAAGTGTTTAATGACATCATTAATGCAGTAATAATGATGTAAGCATTCTCGTAGACTTATAAATAGTGAGATATTCTATGAGGTGTTCCATGGGGCTAATACCATGGGAAAATACTATGGTAAAGCCCATGTTTTTGCAATTACCACCGATGAGGTGTCACTTGGAAATTAATAATTTATTCTCTCACTTTTCCTATAAATATCAAGCCATTTACCTCATTAGTTTCATTATAATATACTCCTCAATGATGTAATGGTATCCTTACCACCCTATGAGTCCTTAAAAGGTTCCCTCAAGCCTCCCAAGGTTCGAACCATCATGTTTTCGAAGTTACTCTTCAAGGTAAGGGAACAATTCACTCTAATCTTTTAAGTCATGCCTTCCTTTATATTTTGTCTTATATTCCCATTTTATTATGAGGGGTCATGTTCCTCTATATCTTTAATAGTTTCCATTTCATTTCCAAATGATGATATACCACTTCCTCATTCATTAATTAATTTTATGAATTTTTATGTGACGTCATTAGGCTGCTGAATTTTCGTTCTTTTTATGTTTCCATTTTATGTGGTGTGTCATTAAATGGTCCACACCATGATCTTATTTCATTATATTTTGTACCTATACTATAAAATAATTCATTTATTTATGATATAACCTTGTCCTCTCTCTTAATATTATTTTCTAAAACCATGTTATATAGCCGTTATGCGGTAGAAATTTTGCCTCAAATTTTCTATATCCTTTTCTCATGGAATTATCTAGTTTTATTTATATGAATACCTAGAAAAATTTCGTTTCTTTGGGTGTTCATAGATACAAAACAAAGATATATTTTATTTTATAATTTAAATACATGAAACCCTCACTCCCTTTTCATGAGTAATGAATGACATAATGATCTTATTTTTAGGCACTTTTAAAACGTCACGATTTTGAAGTGAATCCCATTTCTTTTACACTCTTTGAGTTATTTATGAAATGTTTGATTGTGATCTATGTGGATAAAATGAAAATAAAGACTTATTAATGGTGAACCCTTAAATCACTCCAATGCATCGGGTAAATAAGAAATCTCTAAAGATGAAAAGATTCACAATACCTTGGTGAATAGCCGTGGAAATTGTTATGACACCTTAGAGATAAACATTGGTGATTTGTTCATTAATGACTAAATGAAATGTTATAGACACATATTGAAGTTATGATTCCTATTATTTTTTATCATGATATTCCTATTTTTCCATTCCTCGTGTCTTTATTATTTTTATCATGTTCTTATTAATATTTCTCAAGTTCACATGTCAACTGTTTCACTTGTTTTCCTTACTGAGCCTTATACTCACCCTTTTATTTGATGTATGTCTCCATGATATGGCGTGCCATAATTTTACATAGGATTAAAAAATTATTAATCCTTACGATATGTTTAGAAGAAATTTATAGGTAGTTTTCATGTATTATGTTCTTAATTTCGATTACACAAGACTTTAATGATCCTCTATTTGTAAAATGTAATGAAATTTTATGCAATAAAAAGGTGGGATGCCATAGAGGGGGGGAAAATAAAAGAATTCCCATGGGTAATTATGGAATACCTAGACTTTTAAGTGTAACACAATACAGTTTGAAAAATTGTCTCTTCAAAATTATTTCCTTATAGGAGATCCCAATACCCACATTTTATAGATTAAAATTCACCCCATCTAGCTTAAATCCCCTAAAATCATCCATTGTATGTGTCTAGGTCAACCATGGGGGTTAATAGGAAAATTAATGAAAATTTGGTCAAAATTTCAAAATTAAAGTAATCATAATTCCATTCATTTTCTTTAATGATGCTAAAGTTAATTTCAAACCATGAAATATCATGACTTATCCCCCTTATAAGGGTACACATATATCTATCATGTGTGATTTTTTAGATTTTCACACCTTGAATTTTGGTTCAAACAATGAATGTTTCATGGCCAGTTGAATTTCATCTATTATACCTCTATCCTCCACTTAGAGTAATGGTTTCATACCTTGAACTTCTCAGAATATGAATTTCACTTTCATGATGTGATTAATAGTAATATTTCATTATTTTTTCCCTTTCAATCAAATTCAATTGAAACATTCCTAAAATGGATAAAAAAATAAAAAATATTCACGTTTAATCAATTTAATTTACAAAATAATTTTATTTTATTTTTAAAACTATATTAATAAAATTTAGACATCACATATAAAATTGCATGTAACATATCATTGATCAGGAAAATCAATTTTATCTCCTTGATGTTCTACCAATCCCACTTAATATCTTCCTATTATACAGAAAATGTTTTTTTCTCAAGTGTTTACCTATGAAAGGAATTGGTATTTTTCCCCACATTAAATTTAAAATAATCACATTTTATATATTTTACCTACACAATTCCTTTTTTAATCAACTAGAAAATTATTAATTTTAACATGTTTTAATTGTGATAGAAATATGAATCCATCATTGATGACTCACACATCACATGATAAAATATTTTTTATAATTTACCAAAAAAACTATAATTTTTTTCATTTAGTTACATTAAAAATATGAAATCAGTCCCAATATAAGAGAAATAAAATTTAACCCATTATTATATATATCTTTGGTGATGTCAATTAGTTCACCAAAAAAATGACTTTTAATGATGGATGGATAATAATAAATATTATTTTTATGTCATAATCAATACCAATATACCAAATATAGTTATTATAATCCAAAACCTTTACTTGTCATATAATTTTTTTAATAGTTGGACCATCATCAAGTTTTTTAAATTTTTTGGTTACTATTCCAATACTCAATTATTATTGGTTTCAGACCTATACATATCACACACTTTAATGGTAGGTAGTCAGTAAAAAATAATCAACAATATTTTTTTAAAATAATTTTAGAAACATAAATATAAATATATAAGTCTTGAATCACTGATGAAATAGTTTGAAATAATTTTTTGGATCTAATAATTGGTTTCCTGAGGGATGAACTACTTCAAATCATTGACTCTTATCCAAAAAATGTGAAAAATTATGTGATAAATATAAACTTTAGTATAAAATCAAAAGGAACAATAGTTCAAATATATGAATTATTTTATCAATGAAATAAACAATTAAATATTGAATAAGACATATAATTAAGATTCCACCCACTCAAAATTTTCCATATTTGATTATTTTACATATCCAATTTGACCATTATTAATTCAAGTGGGGTTATTTTATTTTGATTCAACATTATAATTGTATGAAATATAAAAATTAGTAAAATAATTTATGAAATTAACCATGATTAGTTATTCTTCTATGATCTTTGTTAGGTATATACAATTTTAATATATTTAGGCATCTCTTAACAGGATATTTCAACATGAATTAGAAAGGCCACCGAAAATGAATACCATTATTAATTGTATGGTAAATTTGAAAATTAAATAAGTAAAATAAAATAATAAAGATTATTATTGAATGAAATAGTTTTAAAATTATTATCTTTCTAATTATTTAAATAATTCATTTATTTATTTATTGAATAGGATTATTTGATTATGTAGAAAATCAATTCCAAGGTCATCCAAATATTGTGTGTCAAGCAATTATAAATTATAATTATAGTTTAATTACCAATGTATAATGTGTTTTAATAATTTTTAAACCATGTAATCTCAAAATTAACACATTAATTTTCTTAAAAATACTTGAAATATAACCATTAGAAACCGTATTTTGAAATTAATTTGTATTTATATTTTATAAACTTTTTATACTCTGTCAAAAGATCTTATGCATTGTTACCATAAAATAATTTTAAGTGAAATTCTATTCTCCAACATATTTTTTTATAATTCTTATCATAAATTGACATTATTTTTATTACCCCTAAATTACCAAAAGAGACTATAATATTTTATCACATTAGCTTTTATGAATATGCATGACATGAAAATTATAAATTAAATTATTATATTTCTAATATGGGATATTGATGAAAATAAAAATCCTCTTATAATAATAACTAAGATATCTATTTACATAATTAATCAAAGAAAAGTCAAGTTGTAAAAAAACAAAAATAATACGTTGCATAAATGTTCTCTTAGACATTTAATATTAAAATTTTAACCCCCATTATGATATGAAGTGATAAGTTATATTACCTAGTCTTACAATAGGTAACTCCATGAACTTTAAACCTATATAGTATATCATGAAATCATATGTGACCGATCCATTAAAATGTTTTATAGTTATTAATTCATTTTTATTCTTTTATCTTATTAAAATTAAAATAATAATATTCTATTTTTTATCTTATTAAGTCATTAAAAATCATGTACTATCCCTAACAATGTATCCCATAATCCAAATATTTTATTACATAGTGAGTTAAAATTTATTAAATTTTAAACCATTTTTTTTGTTCTCAACAAATTACTATAGGAAAACATCAATTTTATATTTTTTCATTTATTTCTATCATTGGGAGGGTAAAATTTCAAGGAATGTTTATTTCATACATATCCATAATGGACAGATACATGTAAAAAACTCCGTAGACCACATATTATGGGTTTCACCAATAGTTGACCTAATAATTTTAAATTCATATATTAACAATCCCAACTAGACATTTTGAATATATTAGAAAAAATATATGTTCATATAATAATACTCATATTATTTCAAAGATTTTATTAGGTGATTTAACATTTCTATTTTCTTATATTTATCCTCTTTCAATCATTGTAATGTAGAAATTGTAAAAGGGTTGAATAAACACCTCAATATAATATTTAATGAAATGTAACACATGTTTTTTATAGTGATCTACTTCATATTGTTGGTAAACCTACTAGGATAAATTTTATGACTCAAATTTACCTTTTGTTTCATTCCACCGTGAAGAGTTATATTATATGAATGTACCAGTGCTCCAATGATAAATGTCTCTAATAATAAGATAAAATGAAAAAATTAATAAATATAATATTTAATAATAAAAAATAATTTATATTGATTTGGAATAATATTTACTAATTTAAAGAGGAAGACTAATTTTCATCATATTTAAGAGAATGTTACATAGAAAAAATATACCAGAAATAAACACTATCTCACAATGATCATTCATAGCAATATTATTCTATAGTAACCATAGTTTCATGATCCACATAGTAGTGCATGATACTATAGTACAACATGCTGATATGGCGCATACTATAATACTACCCGGTATTAGTGTAAACAGTTATCTTTAATATTGGGTCCAAACTTATTCAATGCCTCCGAAATTTTATACATATGGATTTTATCCTAAATCCATTTCCTAAGGGGTTCATCCCAAAAAAACCCTCAATGACCGCACTATAGAAGTTTAACCCTGAATATAATTGTAAAATTGTTGACTATGGACATATTTCACGATAAAAAACACTATAAAATAGATCAATATAAATGATTAGAATACCCTATAAATTTTAGGATAATCTAGAAACTGGCCTCCGTATTTGTTCCTAAGGTATACTTCCAAATTATATCTCTCAATATTTATTTATTAATAAATTCTAATAGAATAATGTAAATGAATCAAATTATTAATAATAATTAGGTTGTTCAACATATTATAAATTTTTGGCCTACATTTTTTTATACCATTTGGTATCATTCCAGTGACAAAGTATTTCGTTAAAAAAATTTGTTTCATCAAATCATGAAACTCTAGTTTAAACATAAAATATACCATACATAAACTACTATAATGTAATATATTTTCCTCTATTTATATTTATTATTCATGTAGGAAGTACTTCATCTGAACCATCTCCTTCCCAACTTCTATTAGAATAATATACTCTAACCCTGAGATTAATAGTTATAACATTTTTTATAATTGAAATAAACTACTTCTGAAATTCCTTCCATAAGTAAACACATAACATAAAACTCTTAACTAAATGTCAACATAACGTTGATGTCACCATTAACAAACCCCTATTGAGAAAATAAATTCAAAAAATTTAGAAGCAGTTATGTTATTCCATTAAGATACATTTGTATTCAAAACAATTTTATTGCGTAAGGGTGTCCATACATGGATTTTTTTAATTATAAGGGTTTTCATGACCCGATATTCTCATGGCATGCTCCAAATTTATTGTTTTTAGGTTGGGAGAACAACATCCAATTCTATGGGTAAATAGTAGTTTAGTTGGGATGTATGAGGAGGTGTAAATAAGTTTCAATCCTCAATTTTATCAAGAAATATCTGAATAAAAATGATGTACTATGAACATAGACATTATTATTGGTGGATAGAAATATAGATGAATGTTTCTAATTTCAAAGCATAGTGCCACACCTATTAGTATGTGATGGATAAGCCCTAGGTTCTAGCTAGTTTAAGACAAACCCTTGAGGTTATTTAGTAATATGGGAAATTATATTAATGGATATCATGAATGGAATCCCATGATTGTAAAAGTGTTCTGATTCAATTTGGGTTATTATTGACCATATGAAATTTTCAAATCATTTCATTCCCACCCAACAGTAGAGTTTTGTTGAGAACATGGAACACCTATACATAGATGAGTTTATATGGTTATATAGAGTTCCCCTAAAAATAGTATATAATTGAGGTAGTCAATTCATGTCATTGTTATAGAGGATATTATAGGAGTATTTTGGGACTAGGTTAGGGTTGAGTAAAAAATATTTTAAAAACTGATATAAATTTATATAGGACCATTCATGTTCTTGTGGACATGTTTTTGGATTTCATGATTCATTTTTATGTGATTTGTATTGACCAGATAACATTGGTTGAGTTTTTATATAAAAGCTAAAACAATATAGTTATTGATATGGAAAATTTTCATATATTATATGGGAGTCCTTTTAAATCATCCATTTGTTGGAATGAGATAAAAGTGTCTTTAGTTAGGGGGTTTGATCTAGTGTGGGTAATGATGGATATAGTGTAGGTGGCCTTGGAATAGATATAGACAACTCAAAGCCATCAGAAGCACTACATGGACTAAATTATTAGGTCATTTCAGTTAGAAGAGTTATTCCATTTGTTCTTAATGTTGACTCCATGAATTTAATTTTGGAGATTCAGATGGGGAATAAACTTTTCCACAATTATCAATATGATATTGAAAATTTTCTATAGGGTATTTTTAGTTTTCTACTGAATGGAATTAAATTTACAATTACATCAAGTACACACAGTTTTCCATGTGTTGCAGCTGAAGAGAACTATTCACAACTTATCAGACATTATTTAATTGGGTATGTTTTAGTCGATGATGATACCAACTATGTGTAGTATATAGAGGATACCAAGTAATATATAGAGAAGTCACATTGTGGGTGAGTTCTTCTAGTGGGGCATGTATTGTGGTGTCATGAGAATCTTTATGAGGTAAAATGACATCCACGAATTAGATTTGAGCTCAGTTCTCCCACCAATTTGAGTGAATTTATATTTTTATGATAAAAACCCTTTAAAGGTGGGAATGTTTTATTGACCTAATTTTATTGTTTCAGAATCATTGAATTCTTTTAATAATATTTTTTAATGTGATTTATTTAACAATTCATTTTAGGAAGTGTTTAGGGGGAATGAAAATTATTTAATATCTTAAATATATTATTTTTAATATATGAATGTTTAAATGAGGTAAATAATTCCATTTCATCCCCTATATACCTTATACTCTATGTGAAAAAAATTCCCTAACATTAATTTTAATGGATGTTGGATTTATAATAAAAACCAAAGAATGAATCCAATAAGGTAGTGCGGTGTGGGTTTACCATTAATTCATATAGTAGTGAAGGGAACATTTCATATTCACTGTGTAACTGGATAATGTGAAATAAATAAACCTTGGGTAGCATCTCGTGTGAAGGATTGACTAGGAGTGGTAACAGGTGTAGTATTGATTAGAAAATAAATTGGATGGTGGATATTGGAAAGGACATAGAGCCAAGTTATATCAGTCACAGTTTTAGGCATGATTAGTGGTAGAAAAAGAAAGTGATGATGGGTATGAATATGGTTTTTTGAACATGAGATTTTGATCACGTGGAATGTGACTTTTGAGAAGCATGACATATGGAATATTGAGTGGCACATTGGGATTCTAGATCCATGATAAATGGCATTTGGTGTGTAATTTTAAATCACACACTTTGTTTAAATATGATACATTACTACAGATGTTTTATAGTTCACACACATCTCTCCCATATTCTATACACATTATGAAGGGAGAGGGGAATGAAATTTTATATTAAATGAACTAACATTGGATACTAAGGTACACTATTGGATAACTTATGAGTGTTAGATGTCATGTATCTTTATGTTAACACTATGTCAAATAACCCATCATTACAACTAAATGAGTGTAAAAACATGACTACTTCTCGAGGCTCACACAGTGTGTCTAGAATATTTCATGTCATGTATGGTGCAATATTTATTCCCCTTAATATCCCATCACCCGGGTGTCAGAATTGGACAAAAGGATAGTTGATTATGATTTTTTTCTCATGTAAAGGGAAATAGTGAAATCATCATTTTTATAAGATCCAATTTTCATAACATGTTTGGTTTAATGGGAATAAAATATTTATAGAATTGGTGACAATCTTTTTGGAATAATGTTTTGTTTATTATTGAGATCAGTATCCAACCTAGTGGCCGACCAATACTAATGTGTGGGTCATCTATAAATGTATGAAGCTAGTCCTCATGAATATGGTGTGTGGTTCCTAAATTTTAGGAGATTTTAGAATGGAATCAATATCCCATTGATCATATTATGTTGGTTATACCCTATTATAGCGACATAGAATGTAACCCCTACATGATATAGTGCATTCCTTAACATAATTAAATATGTAATACCATAGATTGATAAACTTTTCTACCAAATTGGTACAATTACTCTCTAGGAATATGTATCAACTTGATTAACATACAGATATGTTTGTGAGGAGTGGTTACCCAACTATGAATTCAAGGGTATGACATAAAATCTATGATATATAGGTAGTTTAGGTGTTTTTGGATATCCGATTTATTAGGTATCCCTATTTATTTGGATAAAAAACCATAACAGAGTTGAGACACGATGTATAGTTCTTCTACTATAACTAGTTTATACCTATACTTTAATAACAATAATCTTTTCCATGGTTACTCTTTTCTTTGGTTTTGATATGTATATCCTTTTAATCCTACATTATGTTTTTTGGGGATCATACAATATATTTTTACACTTACCCTATCTTGGGATTAATTCCATCACATTTTCTATGTGTAAGTGAGGATCAATACATATGTGACTGGTGGATGTTGGGGTGGTGGATTTATATCTTGACGGTGCCAGATTTTGATGGTTGTTGTAAGTGTTTGTGATATGAGACAGTAAAATGAGGAGTTTCCACCCCCATTTTTTTAATAGATTACTGTTATTATAGGATGATAGGATATTATGTTTATTATACATTTTAGAATTTAATTAATTATACTATTAATATTTTTCATCATTTGGAACAAGGAAATTATTTTAAAATTGTATGATATGCTTGGTATTTATTTTTTATATTTTTTTCTAGAGATATGTGGTTGTGTAATGGTTTATTAGGCTAAAGCCTCCCATGAATTTGAAATTTATTCATTATTATAGGTCCCAAACCATTATAAAATTATAGTGAGAAAGGGGTGACACCCTCTCCATACAAATGTCTTAAGAAAGGACCCACAGGGTTATGTCATATCAATGTAGAAGAGGGAGATATTTAACACCTTCAAATAAAAATGCAGAAGTCCCTTTGGTTAGGACCAGATGACACACCATCGATAAAAAATCGGTGTGGCACCGTGAAATTTGATTTTAAATACACTACTTAATTCTAATATACCAATAATAGTGCTTCTGATCATGATAAGTCCCCATAATAGTAAGATATACCATGACTTGGGAGGATGAAGCGACGTGTTATAGAGTTAAAAATCAATTTATTATAATGATAAATAAAAAGATAATTATGTATTAAAATAATAATAATAATTTAAACAATGTTTTCAAAAATATAAATTAATGAATACTGGATCCGGATACAATAATTGATGCCCTATCTCGATAGCATATTTCTAATGATCAAGAGCTAATCATTAATTCACCTTCAATTTTCTAGTGTTGATGGAATCTCCATGAGGAGTCTTCACCCAAAATATAGTAGTGATTTATCATCATAAATGATGTAAAATCCTATAAAAACATTTTTAGTGACGAATTTATAGAATTAATGATGTGTTATCATATGAAAATTTTGAAATTTTTGTGAAATTTCTTGAAACATGATTAAACCGGGTCTATAACCACAATAAATATTACTCCTCTTCATCTAGACCCACTAGGGCCCCAACTGAACTAGTTAATTTTCTAGGAGTTCCACCTGGATCCCTCCATCAATAATTCAGGGGCTATTGACTCGCACTATGATGTTGTAACACTCATATGGGTGGCCTTTTACATATAATGACAAGAAACATCCATAGATGTATAACAATTCCATATTTTTTTAACCTCCAATATGATATAATATATAATATATAAAAATGTTTTAAACATATATATAACACCACTAATCATCCTCAATTGGTATTTAAACAATCTCACAAAAATTAATACATGGAACATAATAAAAATAGCGACAGAAAATTAACCATGAAAAAGTAAAGGACTCCTCATTATCATCATTACCATATCCATAAACACAATTATTATTCACCACCACTGAGCATTGCAATTCACTTCCTATATAAACTTATTGTAGTTTAAAATTGTTCCCCAATTGTACATCATCAACAAAAACAAAAAAATATGGATTAAAATCCTATGAAGGGGTGAGTATAAAAATATTTAATATCAAATCCCCAAAATAAAACAATGTTTTAAACAACCCCAAGAACAAACTTGCTATACAAGGAAGATGAGGCTGAAAAAAATGAGTTAACGACACTACTTCAATCATTAATCAAAAAAAGGAAAACACTCAAAAGGGAGATAGAAAGAATAAAAAACCACTTAGCTCATCATGAGGAATGATATATGTTTGGAATCGATGAACTAGTAAAAACAATTTCCTAGATCAAATATTAATACATGTAGGCAACAAAGGTCATCTATGTGACTCACCCACAACTAAAAAATTACACAATACTCCATGTATGATTGATTGTAAAAATCCCAAGAAAATAATCCCACTATTCAATAAATAATGAAATTTCTATTATGATAACATCTTATCTATAAAGAAAATATATTATATGCTCTAATGAATAGTGACTCCATGAAAAATGTCTCAAGAAAAGAAAACCCATTAGGAAAACTCACATAAAATCTATTACATCAAATTACAAAATAAAGTATAGGATCCAAACCTCATTATGGGATGTACCTTGGATTATGGGCTATCAACCTTATAGATAATTTACCCACAACACATGAGATCCAATATTATTAAATTCCACAAGACCTATCTATAATCATTTTCGGGTACCCTAGACTTGTTGAATCAATAATGGTAGTTTATTTGAAATTAATGACTATAGACGGAGTATACATTCCCTATATCATGAGGTGGGTTGGGGTGTTAAAAACACCAAATAACAAAATCTAGTATCCACCTATGATTGAGTATTAATAGAAAGCGTGAGTACCTAACTTAGTGTTATCATATCTCTCCACCACATGGGAACATGAATCATGATTTTAGTGGATATAAAACATCAAAAATATAACTAGGGAGATGTTCTATATACATATATCATATAAATCAAAAATTAATTATAAATGAGAGAAAACAAATATATTTCTATAACCCATGTTGTTTTATAATAATTTTACACAATTATTGTTAATGAACAATACTCTTGAAATTCTATTTTATGGAATATATACAAAAACATAACTCAAAGGGGTGTATGGTAATAAAAGAATCCATTTGAACCCTATATTATTGTTCATGTCCACTCAAATATCCATGAAACTATGAGGGAACCAAAGAAGACTTTTATATGTGTTTCTAGATGAGAAACTCTTCAAACAGCTTGTAAAAAATCAAAACCTTCCAATAAGCTACTATAGAGTACAATTCTATTCTAAGCATGCACTGGGATCATGCCTTATCATCAATACATCACCTGGGGAGTATCAAACACCATTCATTCTCCAAAAATCTCACATGAAACCCGCTGTTATATCTATCAAGTATAAAACTCAAAATTATCAATCTCATAAAAAACACGTGATATGGAAGTGCATTATACTGTTTATTTTTTCGCAAAAGGATTCCCAGAATGGACTTCTAATATGTTTAATTTTTATTTTTTGTAAAATTGTTGTTAATAATGATCCATGGAGCTCATACCAAGACACATGATATACCATGGTGGACACCACATAGTGTTAACTTGTTGGTGTGAAAAATGAACTATTTAGTTGTATATCCTACCCATGAGATGATTGGGGATGTGGACCACTACCACCCCACTAGGTCTGATAGTATGTTGAGTGTACCACACAAATGAGATGCCTTATTAGAATAAATCTATTTATACCCACATATCATTGGACAAAATAGAACAATGTATAACAAAAAATATTATAAAACTATATTATAATATACATTTAACACATTCTAGACATCCAAAATAGTACATAAAATGGAACATTGGAAAATATGATCAAATTTAAGAACCGAACATCCAAAAGTAACATACATTTAAAAACCTGAAAGGGAATCTCCATGTGAAACCAGATCCCATCACACAAATTTCAACAAGAACTATCACTATAGGTTATACTATTCTGTATATACAATATATACACATCGATAAATCTCACCTCCATTATCTGGGTTATCTTAACCATTAAATCCAATGTGGAAAAAAATACTATGTAGTGTTTCTTATAAAAATACCCATTAGGACTCCATGAAAACAAAATAGAGGATGAAAATATCATTCATGTCAAAAAAAATGTGAGGTAATAGACAAGGAGAATCGTAATTTTATTTAAGGAATATATAATAAATGTTTTAATAATGTCCTATAAAAATAGTCATATATAATTTCTTTTCTAGAGACAAACATGAATGCATCATATGACCTATAAACCATATAACCCAAATTACAAATATTTTATTAGGTTTATACCCCCTTTCCAAATCTATTGTTTTTTACCCAAATCTCACTAAGGAATGCATGTTTTTTGAGGAATTATAAAGTAATATGGAGGAACTACACATCAACAATGGGAAAATTATCGATATAAAAAGAACAAAATCGAATGGATGGGTGAACTGCACCCCATCAAGGGGGTGGGTGAGGTATCGACTCCATAGATGGGGGTCATGTGCACCATATTTTAGGGGAGTACCAACTCTATTTGTCATATAGGGGACCCATGCATTTTTAGGGTCATGGGAGTTTACCTAAAAACCAAAATTAAACTCATGAACTCTAGACTCAGGGCTTGTACCGACCCACTATATGTTCATAGTACCAGCACCCTTCCTCCATGGTTATATAAAGGTAGTATCGATATAGTTATATATAGAAATTCCCTACTTGAACCCTTAAATCATATCTAGTTATATTAAAAACATAACTACCTATAAATTCTGTGTAAATAGTCTCTAATGGCCAATATGACCACATCATCATATCTTTTAGATAAATACACATAGAATGGACTATTCTCTTTCAAAAATTTGACACATTGAAAAGAATATATGTAGGGAAATAAAGAACACATAGTATAAAACATGTATATTTCCTAACCCATTTTGAGAGCCATAGGAAGTATTCAGCCATGTAAAACTATCATCCTTTCATTTAGGGACTATATGGAATATGGGACTTATAAAATATCTGAGAATATACCTCTGTAGCCTGATTCATGTCCTTTACTCAGACATGGAGTAACACTCAGCCAAAATTCCATGTATGTATGGGGGGATAGATATTCATGTAGTTGAGAATAAGAATGGTCATTTGAATAAACTGAATACAATGTGTATTTTAAAATTTAACACATTATGGTTTTTATTTACCCATATAATCCATCACTATAAAATAAATATGATATATGGAGTGTGATAAGATAACACATGTCATTTTATATTTAACTCCTTGGAAACTCTAGTCATAGAAAAAAAAATGAACATGATTTATACTAAAGGACTATATGCTACATGACCATGTCTTATTTATCTTAGATGATTTATTTTATATTTTATCCATGAACAAACATTTTATCCATTTCATATCATATTGCCTCTATCGATTCCTCAAGGTCCTCCAATTTCACTATCCATTTTTCCTCATTATTATCAAACCAAATACTATAATTCAAGATCCTCTATTATGCACTGATCACCAACACACTACACCATTTATTACACCTTGATCATTTCCACACCAAACCAGTTATTCCCTCAACTATTAATGGCTAGGTTATCGCTCTAGACCTCTATCACCGTGATACAAAACATTTAGAATGATGAATGTAAATGTTTTCTATTTGAAGGGATAATAATAATGGACAATGTGAGGTAGATTTATTAATATGTGTGATTAAGGGAAAAATAAAATTTCTTAATTAATACAACCATTTAAGAATGCATAAGTATTAAGAATCATGTTGATAATATGATAAAGAAATAAAGTTAAATCTCAAGGAAAATTAGAAGAACAATGAAAAAATTACTTAACAAATAAAAATTAATAAATAATAGATCATTAGTTAGTAATTAATGTCATACATTAGTGGAAGACAATTTATGCTTGAGACTTGATCTTGAATTCTACATCACCATTTAGGTTTTGATCGACCCTACTTAATGATTCTATAGTAATATTATACATGTTTTTTCTCATTGTCAACGGTGGTAATCCCTCTAAAATATGATAATTGAAGAATTTATGTAGGAAATAAAGGGTTGGGATTTCAATATCCATGTGTTTTTATGGTTTCGAACTATTACTAAACATGGATCAGATCCGCATTGAATATTAATCTTCTCATAATGTAAAACCCCCACCTTGATAACAAATATAGGGTCATAATTTCCCTATAGGGATAGGTGGAATAGATAATAATTATTTACCTCATTCATTATTGGATTGGATAAAAATAATATATTTAAAATACTAATATTTTTAAATGACACCTGATGAATTAACCAAATTGAACCATCCATGGAAGAAAATTAATATTAATATTTAATACAAATGTTCTAAATTTTTTTTCATGTTGAAACATATTCCACCATTAAATGGGCTTTCCTCCTAAAAATCCTGAATTACTAGTGTAAAAAACATTTTTAAAATCACTTTTTTACATTTCAATTTCAGTTTATAAGCAAAATTAATATAGGTGATGTATAGAGTGGAAGTTTATATGGTGTTATTCATAAAAATAACATTGAGAACCCTCCCATAAGATGATAGATTATGGGATTTTGATGTTGAGTTTTTTATAAAAATAATTCCATGGTATTGCAATGTCTATGAGGAAATTAGACATTAATGTTCCATAAAAATGACATGTAAATACCTCCAAGGAGGATTTCGATGTTATTTTTTACTAAAAATCACCATTATATGTTGATTTTTAGAAATATTACAAAATTACATAATCCCATACATGAAAACACAAAATATAGAACCAAATTGAAAAAACAAGTATAAACAAAAAAATACAAATAAAAATCATTGAGAACATTTACAACAATTCTTATAAGTACACACCTAAAAGAAACTAAATATCCAAATTAGTCATACAACGAAAATATTGTGAAAATAAAATTTGAACATGTTTTATGGAATTGGATGTATATGAATAAACATCAACAAAAACCTATAAATTAAAATATTATGAATTTTAAGCATAACATATATGTTTAAATTAAATGCTTTATAATGAAAATAACCTTTAAAAAATATATTTGTTCGTTGTCACTATCATATAAATGAATCTTAAAACTTAATACCCAAATTCAATAATACATTTTTTGTTGATTAAACCTTGTTAATGATACTATATTTCAAAAATAGAAATTAAATATATATATGAAAAAATATATATTCACTAGTATATATTTTATATATTTGATCTTTCACATATTCATTTTTTATGGTTCTCAGTTGGATAGTGAGCCTTATTGAAAAAAATACTTGAAATTTTTTAATTTTAAATATTAATAAAAAATTTGTATTATAAAAAAAATTAATATTGAATAAATAAAATGGTTAAAAATTAATTCGTCAACAACTTGTTTAATTTTCGTTGAAGAACAACTAATAAAGAGACTAACCAATATACTCTACATTCATTTGGAAAAAATACACCCAAATTCTAATTTCCACTAAAATTTTATAAATTATGCATTAATAATACTATAATTATTATTTTTTTATAATTATATATTTATTCTTACCTGTCGAGGAATGGAAGAAACCAATATGTGATCTCTATGTTTTTTAATCTTTCAAACACATATTCCATGTTGGTTTCTTATATCAAATATTTCACTCTTGTTAATATGTATTCTACATCAATAAAACAATAAATAAAAGTAAAATCATATTGGATGAAAATAATATTGAGATAACTAGATATAAATGTAATTAATTAAGTTAATATAAAATATGATTACTTAATGAAGAAAATTAATTACTGAAATTTTCTTATATGAAAAACAACTTCAAGATGGATATATTTAGATTATATCCCTTATAAAATCCATGATTTTATATTTAAATATTTTTATTCTAAAATCTCTTCCTCATATATCAAAACTCATTGGAAAAGATAAAAATTTATTTAATAAAGTGAAAACATGTGTTAATTTAGTAACCCAATCAATATATTGAGGAATATTTCAAGGTACCGAAACATGAAATTTTATTTTCCTTTATAATGATTCATTCGTTTTTTGATAGTTATATATAATGTATGTGTAATAAAATAATAAAACCAATTATGAATTCAGTGTCAAATAAAAAATGAATACCAACACATACCTCATATGTTAGATGACAAGAAAAATTAGTTATCTAAAGTAATAAAAGGCCAATAAATAGTCCAATTATGGACCGCCCCTCTATAGGCATCAACACTAGCATAGTTGGATTCGTAATATGATTTACTGATACTCTTATCTGAATTTAATTAATAAGATTATGATGTACAAAATTTTTTAAGATAATTTATAATTCTATGTTCTATAATATATAAATGGGGATCCACCAACAAGAAACTCCAAGTACACAGTCAATAATGAAAGATGAGGTGGCAGATCTGGGTAAGAAGGTTGTGTAGTATATGTCTATCTTATCACTTCTTCAATAAAGATCATATATATTATTTAATTATATCTTATATCTACTAATTCATGTGTAACATCTCAAACAACAAATAATATATTTCTTTGTTATATTCTTCCACCATTTGTTTCACACTAGGGGTGAAAACATTTTTAAAAAAAATTAACACCCTCCCTATACCCTATGACATAAACAAGGTGTGATATATTTTCTAAATCAATAGTAAGAATATATTTTATACCTTTATTGATAAAGACCTCATGTGTCATTTTCTCTTATAGGGGGTCCTAAAGTAATATTTTCAAATATAATATTTGTAATATAAATATACTGAATAGTAATATTGATGAAAAATTATAATTAAATAATTTTAATTTTATTAGATAGTTATTCTATTGTATAATTAATATAATTTCCTTTTTTACATTCTCATCATTTTCCATTTTTCATGAAATGTGGGAGGATATGGAGTGTTGAGTGTAACCTCTCTATATCTGTTACGTGACATGGCTATTAATTCAATAAGTGTTTTTATAAATAATTTATTCGTCCCATAAAGGATATCATCCTTGTGACAATGTATGAGGGAATAAATTAGAAAATGGTATCTCTTGGTAAAGCTTCTGGGAGGCCTATAATATAGGAAAAAGATATAAATTATAAAATAGTGAAAATTAATAAAACAAATATTGATTATAAATAATAAAAACATACCATAATAGAATCCTATTTCTGACTGAAGAAAAAATTATAGATGCTTCTCTATCTATATAGTCATTCTTAATTCACTAGTGCAGAAAACATTTTTTACGTCGGTTATTTTTCATTATTTACGTCGGTTTTTAGGCGACGTTAATACGGACGACGTTATAAATAACGTTTTTTACATCGGTTATTTAAAACCCGACGTAACATCCCTAACATCACGGGGTTTATCACGTCGGTTCATATAATAACCGATGTGATAAATATGTGCGGGGGGGGGGGGGGGTTTATCACGTCGATTCTTAATATAACCGACGTGATAAAACGCCTGGGATATCGTTTATCAGGTCGGTTATGACATAACCGACGTGATTAACCCTTCCCCGGGCCTATTATCACGTCGGTTTCTTAAATAACCGACGTGATAAAAACGCCTGGGAAACGTTTTAGCACGTCGGTTATATTAAGAACCGACGTGATAAAAGGCCTGGGAACGGTTTAGCACGTCGGTTCGCGAAAAAAACCGACTTGATAAACCCCTACCGATTTATTTACCACGTCGGTTATAAAATAACCGACGTGAAAGCGATATATTTTTTTTTAAAATAATTGCACTGCTCTCACCAAAAAGCAACCAGAAACCAAACAACAAAAATAACCATGCCAGCCCTCCCCCATGCCCCAACTGAACCCCACCCTCATCTATACCCACCTAACAACCTGGCCAGCCCTCCCCCACCACATTGGAGCCCCACCAAAACCATTGGACACCCCCCCCACCCCTTGGACAGCCCCCCACCCTCATTTACACCCCCACGACCCCTAGTACAGCCTCAAACACCCATTGGACACCCCTCCCATATCCCTTGGACACCCCCCACCCCTTGGACAGCCCCCCCACCCTCATTTACACCCCCAAGACCCCTAGTACAGCCTCAAACACCCATTGGACACCCCCCCACACCTTGACAGCCCTCCCAGACCCCTTGGACACCCCCCGACCCCTGGACACCCCCCCCCCCCCGAGCCCTTGGACAGCCCCAAACACCCCTTGGACACCCCTCCCATATCCCTTGGACACCCCCCACCCCTTAGACCCCCCCCACCCCTTGGACAGCCCCCCCCCCCCCACCCTCATTTACACCCAACCGGCCCCTTGGACAGAACTCCCAGACACCTTGGACACCACTCCCATATCCCTTGGACACCCCCCACCCCTTGGACACCCCCACCCCTTCGACAGCCCCCCCACCCTCATTTACACCCCCCGAACACTAGGACAGCCCCAAACACCCCTTGAACACCCCTCCCATATCCCTTGGACACCCCCCACCCCTTGGACACCCCCCACCCCTTGGACAGCCCCCCACCCCCTGGACACCCCCCGACCCCTTGGAACCCCCCCCCCCCCCCCCGACCCCGTGGAAACCCCCCCCCCCCATCCCCTTGGACAGCCCCAAACACCCCTTGGACACCCCTCCTATATCCCTTGGACACCCCCACCACTTGGACACCCCCCACCCCTTGGACAGCCCCCCCCCCCCCACCCTCATTTACACCCAACCGACCCCTTGGACATCCCCAAACACACCTTGGACACCCCTCCCATATCCCTTGGACACCCCCCACCCCTTGGACACCCCCACCCTAATTTACACCCCCCCCCCCCCGACCCCTTGGACATCCTTAAACACACCTTGGACACCCCTCCCATATCCCTTGGACACCCCCCCAAACACCCACCCACCCCCTTGGAACCTCTCCCCCCATACCAAAATCCAGACCAGAAAAACCATCAACAGTAGACCAAAACAAGAAGTAGAGAAAAATTAAACATTCACTTATATAACATTCAAAACATACACTGTCAACTTCAAAAAAAAACTAAATCCAACCTAAACGACTACGAAATACACAATTACATTGACAATATTCAAAATTATATTTTACATTACAAACAACTAAAAGTCAATCAAACCTGTAAAATAATTTGACCACTCCACTTGTAAGTGTTTGATATCTTCAGCAGTAAAGGGTTGAGGGTCATCAAAAAGCTACAAAGGAAAAGGATAGTAGTCAACGTGTATAATGAGTAAATCAAATTGAAATATTATGAGAAAGATGAAATCTTACCAGGTCAAAACTCAGAACTGTCCCAGTTGTTATTATTTCATACATAAATCTTAACATGTAATATCAGCATTCGATGATGCCTTGTTTCTCATGACATTTCTGTTTGAATGAGTGTAAATTCAATATTTTATTTTTATGTAATAAATCAAAATGTAAAAATTATAAATGGATATTTACCTTCGCATGTACATATTTGATCTTGAAATTCCTTTTCTTTGCGCTTTTTCGAAAGTAGACCCATGCCCTGTTAGAAAATAATACGAATGGGGTAAATTTAAAATTCATTATAATATATAAAACTATTTTGAAATTGAAACTTACGTTTCCAATATATTCTTAAAACTTTCTCGCACATCATCATGGAGAGAGCATATCCAATAAAGTGCTTTCTCTCTAGGGCAAAAAACCCCTAACATCCAATGATCCCTGATAAAAGAAAATTTAACGTTAGTGGTTTTTTATGTTAAAAGATAATTAACTCTTTGAGAGGGATGTGTTTCATACCTCTCACAAAAAGGCATCATCCAACACTGTGTGATTACATTCTTTTCAAATCTATCAGCAATATAAATCATTCTTTGTTCCTCATCCAATGCACATGCTTCAGGGGAAATCAATTGTGGGTCCACGAATCCATATACATCTGTCAGCTCATTCCTCTCACAAATTTTATACAGATACCTAATACAAAGCAGACATAAGTATACAATTTTAATAAATATAACGCAAGGAAAAGGTGTTAAGACTTACATGATAAAAAGTTGCACCACGTTGATGCCCAACTTATCTCCAGTGATAAACTCGATGATATCAGTTTTCATAATCCCCACACTTAGTTCACGTCCACGGACATGAGCTTCCATTGTAAAGTCATAATGATCCGCCAACAAATTTGAATATCTTGACAATTTTTCAAGACTGCTAGTATCTGCATCTGATGTCATAGCTATCTGTCTTTGTTGTTGTCTATACAGTATTTATTTACCTTTGAAGTATTCCTGTAAAAATAAATTGAAAAATAAATTAGTTTTCAAATGATAAAACATTAATAAAAATATAAAATAAAAGATATAACATCCATACCTCTATGGTAATGAGTCGAAGAAGTCTGGATGGAGAAAGTAAAAAATGGCCGATACTATGTCCAACTGTCGTCACCTCATCTGTAGGTAATGGTATCCGAGCTGATCTATCTATAATATCCTGTACAGTGACCCTCTGATTCTCTACCTCTAACTGTTGATGATGAACTGTATCTCCTATACAATATACCATCCCATATGCAACTATATGATGTTGAGGATCATCAACATACAACTCACAATAAGTAGGTAGCTGCGGCGGAGGAGGAGGATCAAAAATGGGGTCCGCAGGCTGAGGTGGGGGAGTGGGAGCTACTGGGAGAGGTGGAGTGGGAGCTGCACCCTGAAATTGTCTTTGCAAGTCTGCAAACATAAACTGCACCGATGCTCTAATCTTGTCCTCCATTGTCGCATTAATATTATGGACTTCAGCCTCCAAGGATTCTATTTTTTT
This sequence comes from Viscum album, assembly GCA_963277665.1. Taxonomy (NCBI): domain Eukaryota; kingdom Viridiplantae; phylum Streptophyta; class Magnoliopsida; order Santalales; family Viscaceae; genus Viscum; species Viscum album. Next base: position 1,798,258,359 of record OY728140.1, read on the forward strand.
ATAAACTCCCTCAACGTTAAAAGTTGAGGAACGTGGAAACACTTTTCTTACCGATACACCTGCCGGATATCCTCTTACACGGCCAGGATGTTCGGGCTTTCCCAATGCCACAGATAAAATATCTTCCCTCCCAGAAGGTGTAAATGTCCCCTGTGAACTCTGCTCCTCAAGAGAGTCCTGTAATAATTAATTGAACATTTCTATAATGATTGGAAATATATGACGAAAATAGTAAACTTAAATAAATAAAATAGATATCTTACAATACTCTCAACTACGAGTCTCGATTCTTCCGAAAGATATTGTCCTTTTTTGCCCTTACGAGCTCTTTTCCATTTCTCATGTCTAGATGGAGGGGATGGAGGGGCCACCTCTCCAGAGCATGAAGAATCAGCTCTTAGTTGTTGAAATTTTTATGCCATCATTTGTTCTTCCAATAATGCATACCCTCCCCGAGATAAACTATGAGGGTATACATTTTTAGATTGGATCTCTTGATGAGCTTTCCTTGTTTGCTGTAAATTAAGAATAAGTAATCATTAACAAAAAAATAATAAGATCATTTATATAAGAAAGCTTATAAAAGTTTACATTGCCTTTACCAAAAATGATTCTTTTCTTCTACTTTCAAAAAAATGTCTCCATGTGTCTTCATCTATAAAAGGATATATACGACATGGATTCTCATGACTCCTATGACCATAAATGAAATCAGATGAGAGGGTTGATTTGAAATCCCTCCATCTCCTAGCAGCCAACGATAAGCATTTCTTCCTGACTCCTCCAGTGTCAGGAATATCAAATGTCATCTGATAAAAAAGAGGTTAAAAATATTATATATACTAGAAACATTTAAAGAACAGTCAAACAATAGCAAAAGATCTTACCAAAATGGTCTCCCACAGCTAAGAAATTATCGCCTTATCCACACTTCTCCAATCATCATACGGAATTCTTACTTTTCTCTTAGCCTGAGTTGCTACAAAACCCTTAAAATCTTTAGCATTTGGACCTCTAGGAAGATCATCATCATCAAACTCCACGACTATCCTCTCCTCCTTCGTACGGGCAAGTGATAATTTTGGTAAACGTGTGCACCCACGCTTACCAACCTTTGAACTCTTTTTCGTAATAGGAGCATGTGAATGTTTTTTCCCCAGATGTATGACCAATATGCTCATCTCCAGAATCATGTGGCTGATCAACTGATTGATCTGTCATTTTCCTTCAAATCAGAAAAACAAACATTAGTTCACAAATATACAAATTGAAATATTGTAATACTACTTAATCAGAAAATAGAAAAGTGTACTAAATTACATAATAGTAAACATTGGTAATATGGTAAGCATGTTAAACAATGATAAACATGGAAAACACAGTCTGTTGTACCCCTCTCTCATGGATTTTAATGATCACAATCACTCTTATTATGTTCTAACTTGTTTTCAAGTGTTTTTGTTGATAGGAAAAAGGTTTCCAAGGAGTTGGCCCAAGAAAGCTGAAAAGTGGACTCACTGAGTCCACCGGTCCGCCGGTGTGAGCTCACCGGCCAGCCGGAGGACCCAGGCAGTAGACTTGCCCACTGCCTGGTGTCACCGGCCGGCCGCTGGCTCACCACCGGCCAGCCGCTAGATCACCACTGGCCGGCCGGTGGACCAGACAGAGAGCCTTCCTCTCTTTCTGGACCACCGGCCGGCCGCTGGCTCATCACCGGCCGGCCGGTGGACCAGAGAGCTTTGCTGTCTGGACCACCGGCCAACCGGTGGTCCACCACCGGCCAGCCGGTGCGCCCAGGACTTCTCCTCTTTACGGTTTTTATTGTTTTATCATTTTGGTTTGATACATGTTTTAATAAGTAAAAAATTTACAATATCTAACATTATATGAAAAAACTAAATGTAAAAAAGAAATAAACATGTGTTACCTGTAATTTTAGGAATGTACAGTTGGATTGTTTTCCCAAATTCCTTCGTCGTGATCGTTCCTTATGGCACAAAACATGTCTTCAACATACTCATCATTATGTTCTGTTAATCTTTCCATGGAAGTAGGGATCTCACATAAATCAGTATCTTCATCAAATTCATCCTCACCAACATATTGTTTTTTCCCTTGTAAAACAACATCCCACTGTATATCTGATTGATCTACTACATAGAAAATTTGTTTGGCATGTGTTTCCATTATAAAAGAATCAGCTGTGTCTTCCAATCTATTCAGATTAACAATTGTCATTCTAAATTCATCGTGTCTAACACTGTTGTTACTGATAAACCATTTACAGTTAAAAATAGGAACTTTATTTTTAAAGTAACCAGCCTCCCATATGTCTTCAATCACTCCATAATATGCACTTGATGCCGAAATTGGTTTTCTGTCCTTAGCACTCGAAAAATGCATTGCTTCTGCAAACACCAATACACCACTATTCTGAACTACCCTTCTGTTGTCCTGAGCTTTCATATGAAATGTATAGCCATTAATTTCATAAGCGGACCATGTTATCACATTTAAAGATGGACCACCCACTATCCATTTTAATGTCTCTGATACATCTGATCTACCAAGCAAGGTCTTTTTAAACCATGGCAAAAACGTTTTGTTGTGCTCATTCAAAATCCACATTTCTTTCTTCTTTGGATGACATTGATTCAACTCATTAATATGCAATGTGATATACGGTTGAACATCAGCTATGTTATTCAAGATGTATGATTCTAACTTCTTCATCTGTTCAGCTGATAGTGATTTGACTTTAAAGCCACGAATCCCCTTTCCCTCATTATTAACCCGTTCATGGAGAGATGGAGGCAAACCTATGTGTTGCGCCGTAGCCAAGTAGCTCGTACAAAACTCTGCTACCTCCTCAGAAATATAATTTTCAATAATGGAGGCTTCAGGTCGGTATGGATTTTTAACATATCCCTTAAATATTTTCATATACCTTTCAAAAGGATACATTCAACGAAGATATACAGGTCCACAAAGCTTTATTTCTCGAACCAGATGAATCATTAAATGCACCATCATATCAAAAAAAGTTGGAGGAAAATACATTTCCAAATGACAAAGTATAAAAATTGCATCCTTTTCCAAAATGTTCAAAGCATTCACATCAATCACCTTGTTACAAATTGAATTTAAAAAATAACACAACCTCATTATAGTCTTTCTGACACGGATGGGCAATATTCCACGCAGTGCAACTGGTAGAATTTGTTGCATCATGATGTGACAATCATGTGATTTCATACCTATCAACTTCAAGTCTTTCAATGAGACAAAATTTTTTACATTTGAAGAATAACCTTGAGGCACTTTGATATCATGAAGACACTGACAGAAGCTACTTTTCTCCCTCTTCGATAATGTATGACAAGCCGGGGGAAGAAATGTTCTTCTTCCTTTAGGAGTGGGAGCTAACTCCAAACGTATTCCCATTGATAGTAGGTCTAACCTTGCATTCAACCCATCTTTTGTCTTTCCTTTGATATCTAGAAATGTTCCGATCAAAGAATCACAGATATTCTTCTCCACGTGCATGACATCAATATTATGTTTGACTTCATGATACCTCCAATATGGTAGCTCAAAAAATATTGACCTTTTCTTCCAAATATGTCTATCATTACCAGATTTCCGTGTCTTTTCCCAATGTCACATCAAGGTTTTTCACCCTCTCAAAATACAAATCTGGGGATAAAGGGTTTGGAGAAGTATCAAATTCTTGTGAGCCATTGAATGCCTTTTTTAGTCTTCTATTAGGGTGATCCAAAGGCAAAAACTTTCGATGACCCATGTACATTGTTTTCCTCCCATGATGCAATTGACAATATGACGTCTGTTGTTCGAAAATTGGACATGCTTTATGCCCTTTAACACTGTATCCAGACAAATTTCCATATGCTGGGAAGTCATTTATAGTGAATTGAAGCACTGCATGCAGTTGAAAATATTCCATTTTATAAGAATCATACACCCTAATACCATCAGCCCATAACAGTTTCAAATCATCAATCAGCAGTGACAAGTATACATCAATATCGTTGCCGGGTTGCTTTAGACCAGAGATCATGATACTCAACATGACATATTTGCGCTTCATACAAACTTCAGGAGAGAGGTTGTAAATTACCAATAAAACAGGCCATGAACTATGTGTGCTACTGAGGATTCGGTATGGATTCATTCCATCTGTGCACAAGCCTAGTCTCAGATTTCTAATTTCATTTCCAAATGTAGGGTACTGGGCATCAATTTTCTTCCATTGTGGACAATCAGCTGGATGACGTATTTTTCCATCACATACCCGCTCATCAGCATGCCATCTTAACCTTTTTGCATCATGTGAATTAGCAAATAAACGTTTGAAATGAGGAATTATAGAAAGATACCAAAATACCTTTGAAGGGAGCCTGGTAATCTCTACATCAGCTTGTGATTTTTCTTTCACCTTATATCGTGATGTCCCACATTTAGGACACTCTTTCAGAAATTCATATTCCTTCCTATATATAATGCAGTCATTCGGACAGGCATGTATTTTCCTGTATCCCAATCCCATCGGGCATAATATTTTTTTGGCCTTATAATGTGAATCTGGAAGATCGTTATCTTTTGGAAGAATTTCTTTCATCAATTGTAGCAGCTCTGTAAAACTTCTATCACTCCATCCATGTTTCGCCTTCAGGTTAATCAATCTTAACACCGCCGACAAAACCGTAAAATCTGTACAACCAGGATATAATGGTTTTTCGGCATCACCATATAGACGTACAACTGTCGGTTCTATCTCAATTTGTTCTGCTACAATATCACGAATCATTTCTTCAATTCCATCGGAGTTACCATCTTGCGATTCATTATCATCAGTGACATTCTGTCCAGTTTCGCCATGCCAAATCCAAGGGTTGTAACTCAGATTGAAACCATGACAAATCAGATGATCTTTTATCTCTCTACATTTCAACTTCTTCATATTCAGACATTTCAGGCATGGACAGAAAAAAATGTCACTACTTGGAACATTTCGTTTAGCAAATTCCAAAAAGGCATCAACACCTTCCTCATATTCATTGCTCATTCGATGTGCCGTAATCCAACTTCGACTCATTATTACCTATAACAAATAGAAAAAATATATATATTTTTTAGACAAGACAAATATATGTTTATATGAAAAAAATCATAATTTGAATGTAAACAATTTTGAAATATAGAACAAATCGATGTGTAAACCCCCCTGGACACCCCCCGACCCCTCTGGACAGCCCCCACCCCTCCTGGACACAACCCCCACCCCCGACCTGCTTGGACACCCCCCAACCCTCTGGACAGCCCCCCCACCCCTCCTAAACACCACCCCCACCCCATACCCCCTTGGACACCCCCCTGGACACCCCCCAACACCCACCCACACCCTTGGACAGCCCCCCACACCCACCCACCCCATTGTAAACCCCCCTGGACACCCCCCGACCCCTCTGGACAGCCCCCCACACCTCCTGGACACCACCCCCACCCCCTACCCCCTTGGACACCCCCCTGGACATCCCCCAACCCTCTTGGCAGCCCCCCCACCCACCCGGACAACCCCAAATACCCTCTGGAGAGGCCGCCACCCACTTGGACAACCCCCCACACCCATCCACCCCCTTGGACACCCCACCGACCCCTCTGGACAGGCCGCCACCCCCTTGGACAGCCCCCACACCCACCCATCCCCTTGGACACCACCCTGGACACCCCCCCGACCCCTCTGGACAGCCCCCGACCCCTCTAGAAAGCACCCCCACCCTTCCTGGACACAACCCCCCACCCCGACCTGCTTGGACACCCCCTGGACACCCCCCAACCCTCTGGACAGCCCCCCACCCCTCCTAAACACCACCCCACCCCCTACCCCCTTGGACACCCCCCAGGACACCCCCAACACCCACCCACACCCTTGGACAGCCCCCCACACCCACCCACCCCCTTGTAAACCCCCCTGGACACCACCCCGACCCCTCTGGATAGCCCCCCACCCCTCCCTGGACACCACCCCCCCACCCCCTACCCCCTTGGACACCCCCCTGGACATCCCCCAACCCTCTAGACATCCCCCCCCCACCCACCCGGACAACCCCAAATACCCTCTGGAGAGGCCGCCACCCACTTGGACAGCCCCCCACACCCATCCAACCCCTTGGACACCCCCCCCTGGACACCCCACCGACCCCTCTGGATAGGCCGCCACCCCCTTGGACAGCCCCCCACACCCACCCATCCCCTTGGACACCACCCTGGACCCCCCCCCCCCCCCCGACCCCTCTGGACAGCCCCCGACCCCTCTAGAAAGCACCCCCACCCCTCCTGGACACAACCCCCCACCCCCGACCTGCTTGGACACCCCCCTGGACACCCCCCAACCCTCTAGACATCCCCCCACCCCTCCTAAACACCACCCCCCACCCCCTACCCCCTTGGACACCCCCCAGGACACCCCCCAACACCCACCCACACCATTGGACAGCCCCCCACACCCACCCACCCCCTTGTAAACCCCCCTGGACACCCCCCGACCCCTCTGGAAAGCCCCCCACCCCTCCTGGACACAACCTCCCACCCTCGACCTGCTTGGACACCCCCCTGGACACCCCCCAACCCTCTGGACAGCCCCCACCCCTCCTAAACACCACCGCCCACACCCTACCCCCTTGGACACCCCCCTGGACACCCCCCAACACCCACCCACACCCTTGGACAGCCCCCCACACCCACCCACCCCCTTGTAAACCCCCCTGGACACCCCCCGACCCCTCTGGACAGCCCCCCACCCCTCCTGGACACCACCCCCCACACCCTACCCCCTTGGACACCCCCCTGGACACCACCCAACCCTCTTGATAGCCCTCCCACCCCCCTGGAATCACAGAAAATTTACCATAACAAGAAGTTGGGCCATTCAAAGAGTGTTTTTAGGTGTGGAGGAAGAATTGAGTTTCAATAGATAGAGAAGGAACTCGACATTTGGTTGTCTATTCCAGGTGTGGATTTGAAGGAGTTAATGTTTGTTCAGTGACCCAAGAGATTGAATCAGAAATTCAGCTGTTCTTCCATTTTCTCGTGATGAGGATGAATAATTGGTGGGGTTTGACTTTTAAATGGAGAGCTTAGCAGACCATCATATTTTCTATAGATCAGTAAAGGATGTTAGCATCGAACATAATGCTTAAGGGATTCTTTAAGATCCAAATATGTATGTTGATGGATGCAATGGATCTAGTAGAGGTTCTAGAAAGAATGGTGGTTTTATTTGTTTAGGATAAGTAGTGAAGAAAAAACTAGTTAATTTTTTACTTGCTGAAAAGAGGGTATCTAAAATTTTTAACATGCCGAGGGGAAATCTAGCGAGTCCTCCTCGTGAAACATTGTTTTCAAGGGGTGAAAATGGTGATGTGATCCCAAATCCATGCACCTATTCCATGGTTGTGTGTGAATAAAGTAGTAACAACTGTAAAAGGGCAACCCATCCAAATGGACACGCCCCAACCCTCTCGGGGATTTATAGAAAACGATGAAAAATTAGTGAAATCATAAAATTAGTCAATATTGCATGTCGAACAAATAGATCTAGGGATGATAAATAAGATTATGGTGCCAAAACGAGTTAAAAGGGTTCGCAATCGAAGAATCTTAGCTAGTTTCAACAAAAAAATCACAACACATATATATATACAATCCGCAAAAAAAAAACGAATGAGTGGGAGGATTACCTGAGTGCTGCGAGTTTAGATGATTGATCCGAGGAGATTAAATATGAGAAACGATGATCGCAAAATGAATCTAAACCAACGAAATGGACGAGCCAATTCGGGTTTACGCGCGAGAGAGACGAGTCACGACTGTTGAAGGTAAACTCGCAAATGACAGTCCACATTTTTAAATGATTTATCACGTCGGTTCTTCAATAACCGAAGTTATAATTTTTTAAAAAACATTTATAACATCGGTTATTCAATAACCGACGTAAAAACCTTCCTCCGATTCTTTTTTTACGTCGGTTATTTTATAACCGACGTTATAAAGGGCTCAAAATCCACATTTTTTTACGTCGGTTATTCCATAACGGACGTCAAAAACATCTGCGGATTCTTTTTTTACGCCGGTTATAAAATAACCGACGTAAAAAGGCCTTCGAAAACCGCGTTTTTAAAGTCGGTTATTTTTATAACCGACGTAAAAAACGAAGCCGCGCGATTAATAACGTCGGTTATTTTTATAACCGACGTTAAAGGAGTACCGAACACAGGTTTTTACGTCGGTTATTAAATAACCGATGTAAAAAACCTCATTTTACATATTATGACGTCGGTTTTATATAACCGACGTAAAAAATGGTGACGTAAAAAACATTTTCTGCACTAGTGATTCATCGATTTTTTTTCATTTTACTCCAAAATATATATGTTGACACAATTTTTTTCTCAAAATCTCTCCATATTGTTTACACAAAGGATAAAAACATTTTTAATTCCTTTAATATCTTGAAAGTAAAATTCCATTTTTAATGAAATAAATAAAATATTATGAAATTTATAATATTTAAACCATTGTAATACTAAATAAATAAGTTTATTAATTTAATAGTTAAGGACTCCAATAAAATATATTGTGTTTACAGTTCAACACTCATCTAATTTGGGGATAAAATAATTGTCCTACAGTTAATCCATGATACTAGGTATGTCTTAGACTATATGGAATTAGGGATAGTATGGATTTTTGGAATCGAGGATGTTCGTTGTTGGAAATAAAGTATGGTTTGGGTTTGTTTTCAATCCACTATTTGATGATCAGAGAGATGCATGGAAATAGATCATAGAGTACAAGACATAATCTATATTGATGGTGGAACAATTTCTTACTTCCAAATTTCATGACCTCAAAATTGAGAGATTGATGTTGGAAAATGATTGTTTATGAAATAGGAGGGAATGGTATGAAAAAAATAATGAAAATTGAAAAAATAAGAGAACCGTATAACTAAAAACATGGTCCACTTACCATGTTTTGGGAATGAATTTTTGTCCATGTACCTGGAAGAGGGAATAGGATATGGAGGTGTTCACATAATCAAAAATGGTATACATCTATAGTTTGTGGTGGAGGCGTATTGTATGTGGAATGCCAATGGTTTGTAGGAATGATGTGTCTCGCGAAACTAGAGTGGTACATGGTGGGAGCTGTACCAAGATCAAAGATTTGGTAAATCTTGGTTCAGTGGTTCTTTCAGATCTGTTAGTGCCTATATAAGGATATATATTCTCATTCACTAAGCAATTTTATTGGAGATTAAAATTTAAAAAATAAATCTGGTGAAGCTAGAAGTGGTTTTCAGAGGAGAAGAAGATAGATATAGAGTACCATCTGCATAAGGAAAACAGTCCATGGATTGGTGTGTGGATTGAAGTTGATGCTCTCATAATATGTGGTGGATCAAGGAAGCATGTGAAGTTTAAAGATAGACAATGGAGATGAGTCATACATGGTAGAGAAAGGTAGTACATAGAGTTGGACGGTATGTGAAGGAGTTGAATAGTACACAAAGTAAGGAAGTAGGTGGAGTATGCCAGTTCACGGAGGAGCTAGACGGTACATGGAAATAATAGTGGTACATAGAGCAGGAGATAAATGAACTATAACATCTAATCATTATGCGGATGAGGTAAAGTGGTACACAAAACACCCACGGAACCAATAAAATTAACCAATTAAATTCTTAAAAATAATTACCATAACCTATTAGTACAAAGGAAATTAAATTACATATGTCGGTGATAACATGAATTCAACAGAGAATCCATTTATAGTTTGGGATTCATGATTTAATGATAAACCATTAAAGTGACCATCATGTTGCTAAATAGTGTGAATTTTATCCCAACACAACGAGCAAGGGGAGTCAGCAGAAGTGATCTGAGGGATGTAGTGCGCATTCCCTAAATCCTAGTTAATGTTGTGCGCCTGGCATTGAATTACTATTCTAAACTCTCATAATCAACAATTTTTTAAGATTAGTGGTATTTGGTATGACTTAAACAATGTTGTAATATTTTCATTGGATGTAGCCCTTAGTGGTAACCATGTAAAATTGATGCTTTAATACTTTTCAAGTGATGGGTTGTTTTCTGCACTTCCTCATCAGAAATGTTTAATAGGTTTCAATAAATGTGGGAACATGATCCATCCATTTAAAATAGAAATATGAAACCCAGATTCACCACCCCCCCTCTTAGGGTGTTCTGGGGTCCTTCAAGTGGTATTAGAGGGTAAAGGTTATTGGTGTTGAATCTACCTTCTGTTGTCATGTAGAATATAGTCAATCTTAGTGGAGTTCCCCTCATGGATGGAAGTATTTTTTATATATGTGAAAATAGGATGAGGTCTCATCTATGATATCTTGGAATGGTTATCTTATTTTCCATTACATAAGGAATACAAGTCAATAAACATACAATACATTCAATGATGGACACAAAAAAGAAAATTTCATGATACTGATGGAAAAGAACAGAATGCTCTCACTACAACTCTTAATGATCAGATTTTTCTAATAGTAATGAGTTTCCTATATTATAAGTCAATATGGGATAAACTGGAAAATATTTATGAAGGGGATAGAAAATTAATGGAAGTGAAACTTCAAGTACTCCACAACAGGTTGGACGATCTGAATATGAATTCTAAATGAGGATGCATGCTCATTTTTCAATCGATATACCAATGTTTTATGAGCCATTTGAGTTCTGGGTGAAGATATCAATGGAATTGACATAGTAAAGAAAATCATGAGAATACTTCCACACACTTTCAATGCAATGGTGTTATACCATTAGGAAAGATATATCTCCATACTCTTGGTAAATGATTTTCTATATAATCAATCTGCATATGAAATGAGAATCACACTAGAAGCTTTTATATATCATTAAGCAAGGAAATGGACTTAAAAGCAATGGATGAACTAAAGGTCTAAGGAGATAGTGGCGAGAAATATGATAAGGAAAAATAAATAGTTTCTCTAATTTCCAAGAATCTCAATAAGGGAAAAGCAATGTTTGAAGGAAAACTACCTATGGATTTCATTCGTTGTAGTAATGATGGGTACATATCCTCTTAGTGCTCAAGAAAATATGACAATGAAGAGAGTCAATTTTAAAAAATGGAAAATCATCATAAAATATTCATTATAATGGGAAACATAAAATTTCTAATAAAACTATAGAAAAAGAGTTTTTTTACGTGGATAGGAATAAGAGGATAATGATTTCTTTAAGGAAGAGGAACCAAAAAATAAATCTGGAAAACAAGCTTCCATGATAGCTACTCTTGGAAAATCATAATCATCATAAGATAAAACTAGAGATAATCAGTTGAAAACAAATACAGATCCTGATTATTATCTTAATTATGATATTTAAAAGAGTAAGATTAAATTAAATAGTTGCAATAAGTGGAATTAAATTGTGAAAGAATCATCTGAATATGATGATTATCTTGAAGAAGAAATTGAACGACTACATAAATTTGTAAAAGTACTGTATAAAATACATGAAATCAAGAGATGATGTCTGAAGCTGATAATTGAAGAGCAGTCAATGGTCATCAATTACCTCACCTCTAGACTAGAATAAAAGTCCATGATTGCAGAGGGTTTTGAAGAGTAATTTTTTTCTCTGAGTAGAAAACTAGAGAGTGAATAAATTTCAAAATAATAAATGAAAAAAATCCAATTTTGAAGGTTCATAGATGTTGATATACTAAATGGAGAAAAAAATGGTTTTACGGTGTTGAAAATATTCTTAGTGGTCAAATAATGAACTGTGTTTCTTTCGATGAAGCAATAACTAACTAACATAGGTGATAATGTGAAAAACCTAGAAGTGATTTACTATGATAACACCAGTGAAATTTATCTTACAAAGAATCATATTCATCATTCTTGTTTGAAACATATTTAAATCATATATCACATCATCATGGAAAGAGTTGAACAAGGTGTGGTCAAGATGGACCATGTGGGAACTAATGAGCATGTGGCTAACATTATGACCAAGCCACTATCAGCAGTTGTGTTTGAGAAACACCAGTTGAACCGTGGTCTTCAGCCACCTCTCAGTGCATAATGAGGTTAAAAATTTCCCTTTATCCCTATTTTTTAAAACTAATTTCAATTTTATGGATTTGATATAGGTTTATGGGTCAGATACTTAGAGGGCGCATGTTTTCGATCTCTACAAGTCATGGTTCCATACATTGAATTTATTTCCAATATGGGAGAATGGATAAATTCACAGAGCAATGGAAGAGATTGAATTGTTTTTTCCTAGGATATAGGAATGTTTGAGAATAGAAAAATTCATCAATGAAAATATGGGGGAGAAAAGAAAACTTGAGAACTCATGTAATGCAAAAAAAAGTCAACCACGCAACTATGGGGGAGAAAAGGCAACATGATAACTCAATTAATTCCCTCTCTCTCTTATTTTCTACATCAATAACTACTCTCTAGACTTAGTGTTTTGGATTATTTTTTTATTGAAGATTCAGGTTTTTATTGTGGCTAGTGATTTAGTGAATTTATCTGGATATTTCCAAAAAACCCAAAGGGAGAGATTATTGGAATCGCGGATGTTCTTTGCTGGAAATGGAGTAAGGGTTTCATTTGTTGTCATTCCTATAATGGATTATTGGGGAAATTTCATAGAAAGGGATAATATTATTCAATCTATAAGTAATATGGATAGTGGTTAAGTTTCCTAGCATTATCCAAATTTATATGCCTGAAAATATAGAGTTTGATGTTGGAAAATAAGGTATTTTACAAAGGAGTGAATGGTATGTTAAATGACAAATAAAATCAGAAAAATAAAGGAACCACATACCTAAGAACATAGACCACTTACCATGATCCATGAATGGTTTGTGACCATGTACTTTGATACGGGGATGGTACATGGAGCGGTTCGCAGAATCGAAAATGGATTTTTGTGAAAATTCACTATGAAGGCATGTGATACACAGAATGCTGAAGGTTATTGGGATTGATGTGGTTCATGAAACAGGAGTGTTATAAGGTTGGGGTAGTACAAAAATAAATTTTTTTTATAAATCTTGGTTTAGAGGATTTTTAGGATCCATTAGTACCTATATAAGGATCAGTAATCCCCTTCGTTAAGAAGTGGGTTTGGAGATGAAAATTTAAGAATGAAATCCACAAACATCCAAAGTGGTTTGTGGAGGAGAAGATGGTTTGTAGAGAGAATGACCCATGTAAGGAAAACAGTCCATCGAAGTAAGTGTAGTTCACAAAGGAATCTCTCACAGTTCATGATGGAGAAATGTATTATGTAGAGTAGGATGGTACATGGGGATATGAGTAGTACATGGTGGATAAAGGTAGTCTAAGTATTATGATGATATTCGGAAAATCTGATTAGTATGTTGAGTATGGTAGTACCCCATGTAGGGAAGTTCGTAGAGGAGACAGACGATATGTGGAAATTATAGTGGTAGGCGAAGGAGGTGATTTGTGATCCATACTCTCTTCTCACTACATGAAGGAGATAAAGTGGTACGCAGAAGACCCACAGATTCCTGGAAGTTGCCCAATTTAGTTTTCATAATTGATTATAATAAACTATTAGTGTTCAAGAAAGTAAATTAAATCTGTGGGTGATATTAAGACGTCAAAATAACATCCATTTACAATTGATGATTCATGGGACAATGATAAAAATTTTAATCTACCTTCAAGTTGATAAATTGAGGGATTATTCTTCCAAGATAGTGCCAAAGGGGAGTCACCGAACGTTATTTGAGGGACACCATGTTCGTTCCCAAAAACCTTGTAAAGGATGTTTTCCAGGTATAGTGAGACTATGATAAACTCTTCTAATCTACAACTTGTGAATATTAGTGGTTTTTGGTATAACCAAGACACTATCAGTATATGCTCCTTGGTCGTTTCACATAGTGTGGAACCAAGTAAAACCATTATGTCCTTTATTTTCATGTGAGTCATTATTTTCTGTAGTTCCTCTTCAGATATTTTTAACAGGTTCCTACCAATGTGGGAACTTGATCAATCTATTTAAAAGAAAATTTTCACTCCCTGATTCCCTCCTCCCCAGTCAGTTTGTAATGAGGTCCTGCAGAGATGTCATTCTCAAAAAACTAAATAATCAGCATTTTTTCTCCATGTGATAGTGTATGTTTATGTAAACATATAATCCCTTGGCTACCATATTTTGGTAATATCCTTTCTAGATAAGAATAATATATGAAAATAATTATAATAAATATAAGTTTAGTTGTATTATTTAATTTAATTACTATTGATATATATACCAATGAAAAAATACACACATTGGTTCCCATAACTCAATATCTTATATTTTGAATGTTCTATTCTAGCTCAACAAAATATATATATAACAATATTTGGATAGAATTAAATAACTATTATAAATAAAAATTTTATAGTTCCTATGAAAAAATATTAAATGGAAAAAATATGAAGAAAAAATGATTTCAACCATAAACATATTATTAAAATAAAATTTTATAAATAATAAAAATTATAAATACAAACAGTCACAACCAAAAAAAATAAAGACACAATGGATTTATATTAATGAAAAAATTTATAAGATTAGACAAATTTTAAAAAAATGTATAATTGATAATAAAATGTATATAAAAATTATCAAATGAATAAAATTTTTAAATTAAAGATAATTAATTTATCTATAAAAATAAAAAAACTGCATAAAAATAGGGATTTAAATAGTTCGTGAATACCATTGAACTCATTAAAAGTTAGTGGAAATATGGTGAACACTACAAGATTAAAGAGAATTATATACACACTTATAAAAGTAGATAATTTATACATACAATTTTTTTACAAATAATTTTTATCTTAAAAAGAATTTTATAAATAAAAATAAGTCACAACCATTTTTTTATTCAAATTTCATTAAAATGAAAAAAATCAAAATAAAAAAAAACTCAAATAATAAAATCACTTATGAAATTTGGATGATAATAATAAAAAAAAGATTATAAATATTTACCTAAATAATTAGGAGATTAATTTTGTGTTTTTCCATATCCCTTTAGAATGATCATTTCATACAACATTTTCTATTAATGTATTATATTAATTTTTTTCATTTGGAAATCATGTAATAGATAAAGAAGCCTCACAAAAATCCATAACATCATCACCATACTCATCATCCAAATGAAATATATTACCTTAAAAAATTGTACACAACTGATAATTTGGTGGATCAATTACCTAAAATATTTTCTTTTCATCTGTATTAAAGATAAATGGTTTTTATATTCCACTTAAATATTTTCAAATAATTGTGTGTAAATACACAATAATTATGTTCCACACCACTTTTACTATCAACCAAGTTATAATTAAACACAATTATCTGAAATTTATTATAATAAATTTCCCACATATCCTCAAAAACTCAAAAATAAGTAGTGGATATAGAAATTTGGGTTTTATCATTTTTTTTCACATGAAAAATGCAGTGCTTTAGTGACAACCATTACACCACTATTTTTAATAGTTCTTTTATCATCCTAATTTATCATTTAAAATGTGTGACCATTAATATAAAAACCCAACCATAGGACTACATTAAGATATGGACCCCTTTTGACTATTTCAATGCTTCTATTGTAGATAAATATATGGTTACTTTCTCTTTAAAAAATGAAACAAATGCCTTTTTATGCACAATAATCATCCCATTTTCATTCAAATTTGGATATCCTACCATTAATACTTAATTATTTGATGATATATATAGTAGAACCGTATCTGTGTTGTTATAAATGTATAAAAGTGTCTACATCAGTTAAAAACATATGATGAGCATTAGCTTTATGCCTTGAATCCCTCTACATTCACTATTAACTATCAAATATAAAGACATATGGAGACCAATATGATCATATTTATACAAATAATCAGTATAGATATCAATAACCTCTATTGATACATATTTTGGAACAATATTGACCTCTGATCAATGATTATTTTCAATATATCCCTTCAAAATTTAAATATATATTTTTAAAAAGATATATCCAATGAAAATAAATGGAACCATATATTTTTATCTCTATCAAAAAATAAATCACCAGATAGAACATTATATCAAAAATATTTGGTGGGAAATACATTTCAAGTTGATAATGTATGAGAAGAATGTCATCTTCCAACACATCAACCAAATTTGGATCAATGTATTTGATATAAATGGATTTTAAAAAATAACATAACCTGATGGTAGTCATTCTAATTTGTTTTTTCAATATACCACACATTGATTCCAGTAGAATTTGATTCATGAATACGTAAAAATTGTCTCACCACATACCTATTAACTTAAAATACTTCATTGACAATAATTTCTTCACATTTTAATTGTATCCAATATGTACTTTAATACTATACATAATCTAACAAAAATTACACCTCTCACTCTTTCTTAACATGTGACATGTATGAGGTAATTTTTTTTTTGTTTCCTTTTATAGTGGGAGATAACTCTAAACATATTCCCATGTATATGCAGAAAAAAATAAAATGAAATCCATCTTTTATATTTTCTGTTTATGCCTAAAAAAGATCTAATCAAACCAACACATATGTTTCTATGAACATACAAAACACCATTGTTGTGTTTTATCTCTTAAAAATATCTATAACATACTCTGAATAGGATATACTATTTATTCAATATATTATCATTATGACAATAAATTAATTTCTTTCTAATTTTGAAATCAATATTTTTCACCTTATCATAATTTTATTCAGCTGAAAATGGTTGTGGGTGGTGATTATATTCATTTATACTATTAAAAGGTATTTCAAATCTACAATAAGGATGATGAAATCTAGAAAATCATCAATATTCCATTTACAATACCTTTATTCCATTCTATAATTGGTAATATCAATTCTATTGTAAAAAAATTATAAATGATTTATATCCCTTAACATTGTATCCCAATGAGTTTTCATATATACAAAATACATTTTTAGTGAACATTATCATAATATGAAAAAGAAAATTCTCATTCTAGTATGAATAAAAAATTATAGAACATTTCTCCCATAAAAGTGTTAAATCCTCATTAAATGATGAAAAATACATATCAATATCATTTCATGGATATTTTGGTACATAAATATGCAAGGTCATCATAAAATATTATATATATATATATGGGGATATGTTTTAAACTACCAAAAAACACGACATGAACTTTTTTGGTTGCTAACGCTCTGATATGGATGCATTCCATCTGCTTGTAATTCAATTTCTATGATTTCTAGCTTCAATTTTGAAATTAAGAAAATGTATACCAAATCTCTTCCACTATGGTGAATTATTAAGGGAAAATAAGTTTCCATATAGGTGTTATATTTTGTATTCCATCTTAATCTTTTTACATAATTTGAATTTGTAAATGGATGCATCAAAAAGGAATTATTGGAAGGTAAGAAATTTATTTAGTATAATGTTTTATGTAGATACATGAGAATGAATTAGAGTAAAATTCAACATCCATATTATATCGTTATGTGCCACATTTATGAAATTTTGATAAATAATAACATTCATTAATATACAACACATTATCATTGGGGTAATAATTTTTCTTTTTATACCCCAATACCATTTTGAATGAAATTTTATTTATGTTATAAATAAAATACATATTATTGTTTCTTTATGTATGTATATTTTATAAAATTTCATGAAAATCAGAGAAACGTTTATCACTTCACCCATTTCTTCCCAACATGATAACTAATATTATAATTGTATCTAAATAATTAATCTCAGTAAAACTTGATAATAGTCGTTTCTAATAATCTCCATAAAATCATTCAATAGTTTCTATTTTTTAAATGGTTTCAATTCCTACATCATGAATTAAATTTTCAATATGGTCCTCTTTTTCTTAATTAACATTTTCGTCAATATAGGATGTTGAATTTTTTTATTTCATCATTCCAAATCCAGCATGTATAATTACAGGTAAAACCATAGAAAATGACATGATAACATATTTAACTAGAATAAAACGTTATCATATCCAAAAAATTCTTACATGGATAGAATATCAAAGATTTATTTTGAAGATTTCATTTAGAAAATTAAAAATAATCATCAACTCCCTTTTCATATTCATTAGTGGATCTTCATAAATTTATCCACCTATGATCTTTAAATTACCCAATATCAAAATATAAAATTTGAATATTTTGAAATATATAATTATTTAAAAATATATATAAGCTGATAAATTTTAAACATGAAAACATATAATTCATACCATCATATATTGAAAACTATTGATAATTACAAATACTTTACCTTTTGATCAAAACATGTCACTAAAAAATTTAAAATCAAGTGACTAAAGATATATGAAAATATATATTTAAACATTTATAAACATGTGAACAAATAATTTTCATAAAAATATTTTTAAATTGAAAATATAAGACACAGAAAAAATTAATTAAAATTTATTACATCAACAAAAACAATTTATGAATGAAGAATATGATAAAAAAATTAATTTTATAATATATCATCTTTTTTCAAGTGTGTTATTTTTATTTATTGTTTTGTCAACCTCTTTTAGCTTAATTTTTTGGTTAGAAACTTATTATCAAGACTTATTAGGGGTGAGTTAATAAAATGAAAGGAATCAGAAAGTGTGGATTGTGAAAATTCTCATCTATATAATAAAATATGACATAGAGCTTTGAGATGTGCCGTAGTGTTAGTCCCAACAGCATAGATCATAGGGTTTCAGTGTATGTTCCTTGAGGGATGATAATTCATGCTACTGCCACTTACAGAATAACTACATCATAGAACCTTAAGTTATGACAGTAGTAGGATAACTATGACATAGTGGAAATGGCTCTGAAATAAGATATCAAGAATTGGATTTTGAAGAAACTTCTTTATTAGGTATAACAATATTTTTAAGGTAGGATAATGTGCAGCTTTTGAATTTCTAAAGGCATGTATACATTGTGGTGTCCTCGACTCTAACTTGGTCTGCCCCTAGGTATATAGAATACATTATATGTAATTATTTATGTATAATATATGAAGTTTATCCAAGGGAAGCTGTGGGAGGGTCCCTTAGGTTGTGCCATAACATACCCCTTGTCAGATGGTTTTGCAGTGTGGTCTAGTAGGGTGTGTTGTGGTCCTCATTTGAACAGCCTATCTATAAATACCCCCAAAACCTCAAAAATTGGTTGAATTTAACCTTTTACATTCAACCCCTATGTTCTCAAGATAACATTTTAAAGGATTTTCTACCTCCTTCTAGGGATACATCAATAGACACATAATCCTTCCAACCTTAGTGTTTCTGGACTAGAGTTTAAATGAAAGAATTCTGGTTTCTCTTCTTGATATTATTTGGTTTCATCTTATAAAATATCGTTTCGATATAACATCTTATTATCAATGAATATATTGGAGGAGGATCAAAATTATATATTGTACATTTGAATTTTTTTCCACATATTTTTTGTCTTTGAGGTGGGTGGTCTAGAACTTATCCCCATTATTTATTTATTCTTATTCTAGATTTTGAAATATGAGATATCATCCCAGAACACCTTGCATGAAACCCCAAATATTTAATTAACCTATGTTGGATGATTTACACATGTATAGACCTCCCATTGTATCCTATTTGGTCTTTTGGTGTTGAGATTGAGACATACGATGACCGAATAAGTGTTCTAGACTTGTAACTAGCTTGCATTTTGGATAGAGTTGAGAATTATAATATATTAAATGTTAGATATGGGGATTAATGGATTATAATTATTTAATGGTATTTCTTGTGATATTAGTGTAAATAAATTGGTATTGATTAACATAGACTAATAATTTGATATTTTGTGTGCTCATGACCTTTGTGGATTAAATGAAAAATGGTAATTTGATGATGTGACTATAATGCCTTATGATTAAATGTGTTCTTTTGAACTTCTTAAAGGCATTGGACTAGTTATGTTGTAAATCTTATAGATATTATCTTGGTTCTGATATAATGTTTATAGTTTTATATGAGGTTCGATTGTAATGCTTATATGGATTTGACCTATTCTCATATGAAGATCTATGGCTATACCATGGGAGAGATATGGAAATGGTTGGCATTGTTCTGCAAGATTCTCATAGATATCTTGCATGGTACCAAAGAATCATGGTAATAAACTTGTGTTTCATCCAAGATATCAAGGATTAAAGGAATTTATTATATGTAATATTAAATGATTAAATTAATACCTTGTTAATCTATTATTTTATGCACTATATGTCTCCGAATGGTTTTTTAGACATGATAGTGTTGACCTATTGTCAAATAATTACACCCTAGACGGGTAACCATTTTTCATTTAGAAATATTTTGTATATGTAGGTGTGAAGATGGAAAAGGGACCTTATAACAACCCTACTCTATTATTAAAAACATAAACGTGATGTATTATATAAACTCTTAAAATTATACAACATGTAAGATCAATATCTCTAGGGTAGTTTTGGATTAGGAACATTACATAATACATTAGAACATAAAACACACAACATCTTTATTAATAACATCCTTTACATGACCACTACATTTTATCGTACATAGAATTTCATGGGATAACCTGAGGACATGCATAAGAAAAGGGAGAGCTATAAAGCCTAGTAACATAATAAATATGGAATAACATGAGGAATAAAATACATGTTATAAAATAGACATATCATTGGATCACAATAGAAACATAAACATAAATTAATGATAAAGCACGATAATCATAACATTGAAATGTGGCAACAACACTTAACATGGAATTAGCATGAGCCAAGGCTCATTACACATGCAACATGAGTAAAACCTCATTGCACAAGAAGAATACGTAAATCCACTTTTCACTTTAATTAGAATGAGTCACTTCCCACTGCATATGATTTATCATCATACTATATTTTACCCAATGCATTGGACAACTCTTAGGGTGAACCCTTCCTAAACAATTCATTTCATGTATAAGTGTGCCACATGGATCATATAACAATGAATAAATCAACATCATAAGTCTTTCCATGATTATGTAATGTGAAATAAATACACAAAAGTACCATTAAATATGTATATGTGCATAAAGGTGAATACCCTTGAAAGAGGCATGTGTACGGTATTCACAACAAAATGATCTTGGCTTGAAAAAACGTGGTGCAATTTCAGCATCATAATGATGTGACATAAGGATTAATAAAAATTGGTTATGAGATAGAAAAATTGTGTCTCATAATATGTACATGAAATTTACATTATTTTTGTCATATATATACATTTCCCAACAAACGTAAGGGAATTTAGATGCATAATACAAAAGAATTACATGGATGTATAAGAGGAGAGAGAAACCCCTTTCAGAATTTCGGCACTGTAACGGGTGTACATGGGAGGAATAAATGAGAGAAAAAAGGGTCTCCCATCATTGAAACATAGAAACGGAAGTATGGGGGTTGTGGAAAATCATACCGCAACATTTTCAATTGAAAACAATTGGGAATAACCCCTTAAATAAAATTGGACAAATAATGAGAAATGAAGTAATCCCTTACTTGGAAGTGTGATCCTAAAGGCTTGGGAGAGGCTTGAGATAGGGATTTCATGAGCTTGGAACACCTTCAGAGTATTCTATATAGAGGAGTTCAGGCGATGGTCGAACTCCAAAGGCTTTGAGTGAAGAGGAAGTGGGAGATTGGGTGGTATTATATAGGAAAGATGGGGGAATTCTTGTTTATTTAGGTTTGGGACACCTCATATTTAATGAATCAATAAAACAAACCAACCCATGGTTTTTGCCCATTTTTTCTAATGGGGAGTATAATACAATATTTTATAAGGAAAATGTCCTAACATCTTAAAATAATATGGTTTATTATATGGAGCCTAGTCACACACTCAAGGAAAACAATTTAGGAAGATAAAATGTTTTATAAGCCTTGAAGGGTCCACTAAAGCTTTGTAAAATAAATAAAACAGACCTAAAATCACATTATTTTAAAGTTAAAACATATATTGTCCTAACATATGGTTTATATTATTTTAATACATCACTATTGGGTCATTATGATTTCAAAAAACAAATTATCTATTTCAATGGTATTTAATTTTAATCCAAATTTTTGATTGTCCTAGAAAATTATGAAAAATTCACTTTTGGATAATATCGATATCCTGATTCCCAAAATAATATTACTTTTATCTAAATAATTTCACAAATATGTGAATTTTTTACTTTTAAAATAAAAACCAACATTTATAGAAAATTAATGGGTTTTGACAGAAAACAGATTTCAAACATTACAAAAATTACAATTTCATTTATAAAATTATATGATAATTTGTATTAAATAAAAAGTTATATAATAATAATAATAATAATATATTATTAAAATATTATTTAATTCAAAAATACATCAATTCGTCAAAATATATATCTTGGTTGAATATTAACTATAAATACCATTTCTTCTTTAAAAACTATTTATAATGTAACAATAATAATATGAATGCACATTATTAATACAAAAATAATGTACATAGTCATAGTTATAGGGTCCTGTTACATAACCCCTAATAACTCTTTTATAGTACCTAAGGGTAAGGTCTGCGAAGGTAACTACCTCTGGGGGTGGCTCTGATAACATCGCTCTAGTGGTAATCTCTATTAATTTCCACATCTCCCATAGTCAGTTCTACTCAAGCTTAACGTGTTCATGATCTGCATGGTCTCTGCGAAGAACGAACCCCAATAACACCACCTCCTTTCCGAGCTCCAAATAATGGGCTTCGTATGGGGAATGTCTACTGGATGAGGCCATCGCTTCCTTTGTCTAAGTAAATTGGATTTTTAATGCCCTAATCATAAAATCACTATTCAACAGCTATGTTAGCAACAATTAGAATTCATAATGGTATTTTAATATCCATAAACATTAAACCAATGAAGTTCACATTTTATATAATCATAACAAGATATTTAATTCGATCAGGAGGAAATTTCATTAATGAATTTTTGGGTCATTACAATCTTCCCCCCTTAATAAATTTTTCCCTCAAAATTTCATTTTCCCCCACTATAACAGATTTGGGTAACTATGCTTCCTCACATCCTATGATTCCTATGTCGCTTCTTCAAACATTTGGTTTCTCCACCAAACATTGAAAAGGGGAATTGTCTTACTTTTTAGAACTTTTTCAATATGATCTAAGATCTTCACCGGTTTCTCCTCAAAAGGAAGATCATCCTATAGCTATACTACTTTTAAATAGAGTACATGTGAAGGGTCTGGTATGTACTTCCTTAAGAGTGATACACAAAAGACATCATGTACTTTGTCCATGGTAGGTGGAAGTGCGGGTTGATTGGCCACAACCCCAACATGATCAAGAATATCCTAGGGGCCGATGTACCTAAGAAATAATTTATATTCCATTAAAAACCTCGAGACCATCATCTAAGGATATAAGCATAGATATACCATGTCTCCAACATTAATCTCAAGGTCTCATCAATGGTTATCTTCATAACACTTCTATCGACTCTAGGATGGATTGATATGCTACTAAATGGTTTTCACCTTCTCCACCATTTCTTCAACTATTTATGGTCCTACCAGCTTACTCTCACAGACGTTATCCCAACATGCTAGTGTTCTGTAGAACTTCCCACACAGGGCATCATATGGTTCCATTCGAATTCTCGAGTGGAAACTATTATTTTAGGAGAATTCAATGAGTGAAAATTTTGGTCCCACCCCCATTTTATGTATATAAAACATGATATTAACATATCCTCTAGTGTCTGAATAGTTCACTCATATTTCCCATCAGTTTGAGGATGATAGGCCATTCTGAAGTTTAGTTCAGTTTCTAGAGCATGTTGAAGATTCTTCTCAAACTAAGAGGCGAATCATGGATCTCAATTAGATACAATATATAGTGATACTCCATGAATACTTACCACTTCCCTAATATATATTCATTCCAGTTGATCCAATTATAAATCCTCCAAAATTTCAATGAAGTGTGCATACTTTGTAATACAATCTATAACAACCATGATTTCATTGTTGCCTTTGGATGTATTTGGACGTCCGGTGACAATGTTAATGGTGATGTTCTCCCATTTCCGTGATGGTATGGGCAAAGATTTCATCATTCTATTGACTTAAATATTTCAACATTTACTTGCTGACACCCTAGGTAATTTTATGTAAATTCAGCGATCTACTTATTCATATTATACCACCAATAATGCTCTTATATATCTCGATACATCTTTGTGTTTCCTGGGAAAATAAGGATATTTCAACTATGTGCATCATCTAAAATATCCTTAATTAGCTCTGATCTTGATAAGGCTCATATTATTTTCCCAAATCTCACAATTCCTTCTTCATTAACATTTAACTCTAAGTATTTACCTCTTATTGTGTCTTCTACATTCTTCTGAATTACCACATCATACTTTTGAACATCTATTAACTTTTCCAAAAGAGACGGTTGAGCAATCAGTTGGGAATTGATTGAGGATGTTCCATTTTTTATGATGTCCCTTTATCTATGAACATTGGATCATTTTCAATTATCCTCAATGATAGAATCATCTGGTTATTTCTACGTAGAGCATCTGGTGCCTTGTTCACTTTACCCGGGTGGTAATGGATTGAGCTGTCGTAGTCTTTGATCAGCTCCAACCATCTTCATTGGTGCATGTTCAACTATTTCTGGGTGAATATATACTTGAGGCTTTTGTGGTCCTTTTATATTTCACAATTCTCGCTAAATAGATAATGCCTCCATATTTTTAAAGTGAAGATCACCACAGCCAACTCTAAATAATGTGTTGGATAATTCTTCTCATGAACATTCAATTCCCTTGAAGCATTGGTAATGACTTTTTCATTTTTCATTAACACGCATCCCAGTCCATTCATCAAAGCATAAATGAATACAAAAATATTTCCTCCACTTGTGGGTAAAGTGAGCACGGGTGCTGTGAGAAGCCACCATTTTAACTCCATGAAGCTTTCTTCACATTCATCACTCCAAGAAAACTTTACCCCCTTCCGAGTTAGTTTGGTAAGAGGGTTGGACAATCGTTAGAAATTTCACAAAAATAATCGATAGTATCCAGCTAACCCCATGATGTTATGGATATCCCTTTCCAATTGTGGTTTTAGTTATCCCTCAATTGCATCTGTTTTGGAGGTATCCATAGATATACCATGTCTTGTGATGATATAGCCCAAGAATGAGAACTCCTTCAACCTGAAATCACACTTTCTATACTTCTCATAGAGATTCACCTTTTTCTAGGTCTCTAGTGTAGTTCTCAAATGCTCCTCATGATCCTCCTAGGTTTTGGAGTATATCAGAATATCATCTATAAAGACTACCATAAATTTTTCAATGTAATCCATAAGTACTCTATCCATCAAGTCCAAGAAGATTGTTCGATCATTAGTGAATCTGAAATGCAATACTATGAATTCATAGTGACAATATCTTGTACGAAAAGAAGTCTTCGGGATATCTTCCTTCTTCACCCTTACTCGATAATATTCTGACCACAAATCCACCTTGGAGAAGTATTGTACTCCATGTTGCTAATAGAAAAATTCATCGATTCGTGGGAGATGATACTTTTCTTTATCGTGATATTGTTAAGTTCGCGATAATCAATGCGAAGGCACATTGACTCGTCCTTCTTCTTGATGAATAGGACTAGTGCACCCCATGGTGAAGCACTTGGGCATATAAACCCTTTATCCAGATTCTCCTATAGTTGATTCATCAGCTCCACAAGTTCCACATCAGCCATATTTTGTAGAGTCTTAGATATTGAAAACTCCCCATGTATAATGTCAATTGTGAATTAAAAAACTCTTATAGGAGGAAGAACATGAAATTACTTGGGAAAAACATCAACAAATTTTCCCACAATAGGCCTGTCTTCAAGGATGGTTTCCTCCTTAGGCTCAATCATCTGAGCCTGTTACGCATGCTAATAGGGTAGTAATATCCACGCTTGAGATGATGGAGCTAAAGAAGATTCGTCATCCTCCTTGCACATGTATAGAATTAGGGTTTAATTCTCTACATGTAGAGTGATTTTGGTCTCATAGAAATTTATGTTGTCTTTATATAAGGAAGGACAATCCATGCCAATAATTTCATCCATTTCTACCAGAGGAAGTAAGAAGAGATTCTCTAGGAAATTCAATCCACATATTATGACTGGGGAGGACTAATATTCATGGGATTCAATGATTTACCCATATTCTGTACACACTAAGATCATTAATTCCATGATTTGTGGTGGTGATGGGATTGTTTTCCTAAACATTCAAGATATTAAAGAATGCGTAGAACCCGAATTAAAAAGTACATTCTCTATTCTTCAATGAATAAATATTGTACCATTCACCACATCATTGTCGGGGTTCACTTTGGCAGAAGTGAAGGTAAAATTTCTCCATTGATACCTTAGAAGTTGTTGGTTTCCTCCAAAAACCCGTGTCTTAGGGAACTGATTTGAAAAATGCCCCAGTTATTTGATGTTGTAGCATGAACAATGAGGTGAGGTTCAAACGAAGCATTACTCTCTTCTGTTGTAGCTGTGGGTTTTTCTTGTCATCAATTAAAATCTAGGTTCCCTTCTCTTCTACACCTAAATAATTTCCTCATCCCCTTATTGAAATTTATAGGGTGCTTCTTTCTCCACATTTTGAAAGTGGGATGCTGGATCTTCATAGCACAATTGGATTTATCAATCAGACCACCAGAATTGAAGTCCAAATTATTCTTCTTATACCCATGATACACCTCATATTCTTTGATATCCATTTCAAACATGAGGTCACATCAGAAAAGTTTTTCATAGTTTTTGAAGTCACTGATCACCCGCGCTTTTTGTAGGCTAGGTTTCATCCCACCAAAGAAGTGGTCAACCTTGCATTTGGGGATAACAAAAAAGTAGGAGGTGTATCATGAAAGCCATGTGATATTTTCCTCGTATGATTCAACATATTCATCATAATTTTCTTGAGGGAATGGATGTACCTTTCCAACTTCAGTCGGAGGGTGCGTCGAAAAATATTTAATGAAAAACATCTTCTGGAAATCCTTCCATTCGAACGCCTTGATCTCTTCCTAAGGCTTCTTATTTTTGATCATTGTCCACCATTGATTAGATTCACCTTTCATATGATAAGCAGCCATAAAAACCTTCTCTTATTCGTAACATTAAAGGATAGATAATATCTTTTCAATGAATATGATCCATTGTTTGGCGATTGAGGGATCATACGATCAATTAAAAGTAGGAAGACTTTGTCTCATGAAGATCTTGATAGAGACTTGTTCTTTCTTAGGGGGGGGGGGTTGAACGTTCCTCTTTCCCCACGTTTCTATTCAATGATTGAGTTAACTGGGAGGGAAGCGTGAAAAATTTTGTGATTCCCGCTCCCATAATATTGGAGATCCCATTTGTATAGTCATCACATTGAACTTAACATCAGTTGTTAGACCGAGCCCTCCTATTACCAGCCATTATCTGGAATAAAATTAATATTAGGGGTACCACATAAAGGGTAATCCAACGAAAAAACTGATGACTTATAAATAACATTTATTTCCTTAACTTATGAATCCATAGTTTTCAATCTATGTTATCCATGACCTATCTTCTAACATATATTCATTGGGCCATTTTTTATTTCCCTTAATAAGTTTTCATAATAAGAATATAAATTTACCAAATCACATCCTCCGAGAGTGTCATAACCAAGAGTGAATCAAGGTCTATTTTTATTCACCAGTTCCCGTTTGAGTCTATCTCCAATTGGTGTTTTAGGGTTTTACCCCTAAGATACATCTGTCCCAGAGCCGACTCTACATATTCATATCCAAACATGGATTTATTTGCATTATAAAAATAATAATCAATACTCAAAAACACATAGGTATGTTTTTATTATACTTATTTGTCACTAAGATATCACAAGGTTTTTTCTAATCCTAATCCCAAAAATATCAAAACCTGTCATCTGATACCAACTATAATAACCCTTCTCTTTTATTACCAACATAAACATTATTTATTACATAAACTCTTCACTTGGAAAAACAAGGAATATTGGGAGGTATAGTGTATTTGGGGATTAGGAACATTAAATAATATCATAGAATATTAAACTCACAACATCCTTATTGATAACATATTTTACATGACCAATATATTCCCTCGTACTTAGCATTGCATGGGATAACCTGAGGACATGCATAAGAAAAGGGTGAGCCATAAAGCCCAGTAAGGGAATAAAAATGGATTAACATGATGAAAAAAATACATGTTAGGATATAGTCATATCAATGGAGCAAAATAGAAAAATTAACATTGAGTCATGATAAAGAATTATAATCCTAACATGGAAAGGTGGAAACAACACTTAACATGGAATTAGCATGAGCCTAGGCTCATTGCACATAGAGAATGATTAAACCCTAATTTCACATAAATCATGAGTAGAAACTATTTGAACTTGAATTATAATGATTCAACACCCATTTAAAATTACATATCATGATACTATACTTTACCCAATGCATTGGAGCACTATCTGGGTGCACCCTTGTTAAACATTTCATTTCATGCATAAGTGTGCCACATGGATCATATAACTTGGAATCAATCAACATCATAAGTTATTACATGCATAAGTAATGTGGAATAAATACATTAATGTACCATTAAATTTGTATATGTGCATAAAGTTGAATACCCTTGATAGAGATATGGGTATGGTATTTACTACACAATGATCTTGTCTTGGAAGAACACTGTGCAATTTTGGTAGCATAACGATGTGACATAATGATTCCTAAAAATAGTTGATGAGATAGAAAAGAGTGTCTCATAATACTTACATGAAATGGATAGTAAGCGGTAATATAGATACATATCCCAACAAATGTAATGGACTTTAGATGAATAATACAAAAAATTACTTGGATATAAAAGAGGAAAGAGAAATCTCTCTTGGAATTTCAGATTTGTAATAGATGTACATGGGAGGCATAAATGAGAGATAAAGGGGTATCCCATAATCCAAAAATAAATAGGTATGTATGGATGAGGTTTGAAATCATACCCAAATATTTTTAATTGGAAACATAAGTGCATAACAACTCAAATAAAATTGGACAAAAAATGAGAAAGGAAGAAATCCCTTACATGGAAGTGTAATCCAAAAGGCTTGGGAGAGGCTTGAGATAGGCTTATTGGGAGCTTGGGGGACCTTGGGAGGATTATACAGAGTATATGGAAGGGGACGGTCGAACACCAAAGGATTTGAGTGACAAGGAAGTGGGATCTTGGGTGGGGTTTTGTATTATACGAGAGGGAATTCTTTATCATTTGGGTTTGTGACACCTGACATTAAACTAATCAATACCAAAAATCAGACCATGTTTATTGCACATTGTTTGTTGCAAAGGGAACTGGAAAACAATATTATATAAGGCCAATGCACGAACTTCTTAAAATAATAGGGTTGCTTGTGTGGACGTGAGTCACACTCTCAAGGAAAACAATTTAAAAAGACAATATTTTTAATAAGCCTTGAAGGGTCCACTAAACCTTTGTAAAATAAATCAAACAAACTGAAAATCACATTATATTAATTCTAAAACATATATTTTCTGAACATAATGTTTATATTATTTTATTACATCACTAATGAGTCATTATGATGTCATAAAAACATCATATATTTAAACTGTATTTAATTTTTACACAAAAAGTCGACTGTCTCAAAAAATTATGAAAAATTCACCTTTGGATAATTTCAACATCATGATTCCAAAAATAATATTAATCTTTTATAAATAATTTTCTAAATAATATATTTTTATTCAAATAAAAACCAACATTTATCGAAAATTCATGGGTTTTGACGAAAACAACTTTCAAACCTTAGTAAAAATTACAATAGCATTAATAAAATTATACAATAATTTGTGTTTATTAAAAATTAATTTAATAATAATAATATTTTTATTAAAATATTATTTAATTTAGGAATCCATTAATTCATCAAAATACATTTCTTAGTAGAATATTAACTAAAAATAGTATTTGTGCTTTAAAAATTATCTATAAAGTATCAATAATAAAATGAATTCACATTCATTATAAAATAATAATTTACATAGCCATGGTTCTAGTTTCTTATTACATAACCCCATATAACATCTTCATATGACCGAAGGATAAGGTGTGTCATGGTGATAGACACTTGGGGTGGCTCGGATAACATCGCCCAAGTGTTAATCTCTAATAACAACCACATCTCCCACAGTCGGTTCTGCTCAGGCTTAACCTGTTCAAGCTTAGCCTAGGATTGGTCAAGAGTGAAGAACAATGACACAACTTCCATTCTAAGCCTTGACTAATGGGATTCTTTAAGGGAATGTCTACTAGATGAGGACATTACTTTCTTAGTCTTAATAAATTGAATTTGTTAAAGCCCTAATCATGTGATCATTGTTCAACGGCTATATTAGAAATAATCACAATTCATAAGGGTATTTTAAAATATAGAAACATAAAACTAATGAATTTCAAATTTTATATAACCATAATAAGAAATTTAATTGGATCAATAGGAATTTTCATTAATGAGAGTTTGGGTCATTACAAACCTTTCTATTGATAGTTGATTTTATTTATGGTTTCGAGATTGGATATGAGATCGACAAGTGGTTTGGTACTACGACCATGGAGCCTTTATTTGAGTTTCATATTCATTTATTTGTTTAAATTTCATCATGTCATTTATCTAAATTTCAACTGGTTATGACATGGTTTATTTTGGGTTGGATTATTTAATTTGTATCTTATTTTTAATAATGATTCATGTTGATCATTTATACTATTTAAGATTTTTTTCACTACTGGAATTATTATTTCCACTATTTTGATACTCTATCCCCATAGGGTATAGTCTTTCCACTATATACCTACCCTCACAATTAGTCAATAGCCTCTGGCATATATGGAGGCATGCTGGAGGTCATGTATCCAACCCCAGTATTGTCACATGATGGAGTAATAGGCCAATGGAATTAACAAATTTATATCAGAGTATGATATTTTTCTTTTATGTTACATCAATATTTGGTAAAGGTTTAAAAGTGTGTAGGATGTTTTGGGATGTGATAATGAGATTTTTCATTGGATTAACTAACCCGTGTATGTGGGAAAATATGAGTTCCTAGGGATGTAAATTTTTAATTGCTATTCTCTTGTTATAGTTCTATTATTATTTAACTTTTGGTGATTCACATGTTTTGTGACGTTATTTTTTATTTATATCTTCACTCCTAGACTGTTTTGGGACAAGATGAGTATATATGCATCATGATAGACACATAGAGATATATATTGACACCGATTATTCAAAATAGGGAAATATTTACAATATGTGATATAATTTCCTAAAAGAACAGAGAAATTAACTCCCGTGATATATTTGATAACTTAATTGAAAGACAATAATATGATATAATAATTAAATTGTTAATCCAATTATATAGATACCAATAGCATGTGTATCTCTATTGATATAACCTATAGTGTTTGTTATTGTCGAGTTCTTGTGTTTTGAAGAGTTTGTTTGTCATTGTTGAGAAAATCTCTCTTTGTCATCATTAATTTGGGAATCTGGAGAGTGGAAATTAGAAAAATCATAATGCAGTAGAGCTAAAAGTCCCAATAAATCCATAGAATCTGATTGAATATTAACTTCAGGAAAACATTTTAAGATGTCTTGGGATCCATAGAAAGGGAGACTCTTTGATTAAAAAATATGATATCCGAGATAATGAGATATCTCCAGGTATAACTTCCTTATACACTCACTGTGAAGTGAGAAACCCGAATATCTAATTTCTATATTGAGTTAGTTCAGATGATCTGAAATCACATCATTACACCCACTCATAGGCGGGTGAATCTTACTGCTTAAATTCCTCAAGTACCAGCCAAGCGTTGGTGGGAAAACCTGGGGCAAAATCGGTAGTATTAAGAGTTATATTAGAAGGATTTAAATGTGTGTGTTTTAATCCACTTCTACATAGATACATTGAGGGAGGAAAATGACCAGGAGTTAATGTGGCTGAATGGATAAGTTAGTGATGAACTATGTTGGATGCTTTAAAGACTTTTAATTCTTTATTCAATCATAGAATGATGACGAGGTTTCTAAGGTGAGTCATTTTTTTATGAGATTCAATAATATATATTTTATTAGGTAACATCTTTCACCTGAGTAGATATTGGGATGTGATGAATCAATATATCATCATAGAAGGGAACCTAAATGAGGCCTTAATTGTTGGAAAAATTATTTTAGTAGATAAATCAGGGACCTCATTGTCTCGAAGTAGGAAGCTCTGATATGAAAATTACCTTCACGGTAGAAGTGGTAATATTGTCCATGGTAGTGGAAAATCTTATTAGGAACATGATCTGTTGTAGTGATTTGAGTGTGTTAAGGATAGACATAAGAGCCCTCAGTGTCCTTATGCCACTTTTTTGTTTCAATATTGTGTAAATTTGGGACATAATTAAATGGTTTACAGAGGCCTACTACAGTATTGTAATGATAGGGGAGCATTATCTACACTTGAGATAGGGTGGGGATTGTATAATCCTAAAAAATGGTAGTTAGAGATTCATTGGATGTTCAGACTATGGTTAAGAAAGTGGTATCCCATCATAAAAGTGATAATACCATTAAATGACAAAATCACATGTAAATCAGACTAGATCCCAAGGTAGAGGGGAAATTTAGCTACACTCAATACAATATACTACTGAATGTTTGGATGAAGGACCTTAAAATTCTAGATGTATGATTCTTGATTCATCTACTGTTGTTTATATTTTCTTTTATACTAGATCATCACTTTCCT
Source organism: Viscum album (assembly GCA_963277665.1). Classification (NCBI taxonomy): domain Eukaryota; kingdom Viridiplantae; phylum Streptophyta; class Magnoliopsida; order Santalales; family Viscaceae; genus Viscum; species Viscum album. The sequence continues at coordinate 1,798,291,545 of OY728140.1, forward strand.
TTTTATCTCTTCTTCATATATACGGTTTGGTTATGGTTCTGGAGTTCATGGATAGTGTTATGACAATGAACATGACATTGGGAGTGTGTTCATAAGGTATCAAATGTTTCATGTCATGTTCTCTATAAATCAGTCACTACATATTTCATTGTGATCTATTTCTGTTGGAAATTGTAGGATTTTATTTAATTCGTGGTACATGTTGGATTGTCTTATATTAGGATGATATTGAATATTATCGGAGGATATTTACCTTACCATCTCTAGAAGGGGGAAATTATACTCACCACGATGAGTGGGATATCTATACTAGTCATGTAAGACCAAATCAGTGGAGATTGGATTATCTCATCACTTAGATATAAATTATTTCTCTGTATGTTATATAATTCATAAAGGATGATTTTCCTATAGAGTTAGATTGTTTTCAGAATGTGTTTCTTCAGGATTTCACTAGCATACCACCCACATAAGAAATTGAGTTCACAATTGAGTTGGTGTTGGTAGCTGAACTTTTTCTATCCTGCCTTATAAGATGGAACTAGAATAGTTTTATGAGTTAAATATTAAGTTAGAAGACCAGTAATCTAAATGATCCATACTACCTTGTACATATCTATGGAGTGATCCCACTATTTCCACCATGAATAATGATTGGACATTGTGTTTTTTTTTGTGGATTATCATAGATTAAACTAGATGATGGTTACGAATATGTATCTTCTTCTATATATAGATTATCACATTGATCACCTGAGAGGATCCAAGATATTCTTCAAGACAAAAACTGTGGTCAGGGTATCATCACATGAGAATGAGACCATCTAAAATTCCTCATAATTCTTTTAATATTGGGTATGGATTGTATGAGTTCATGGTGATATTGTTTGACCTAAAGAATTCATCAGTGAAATTCATGGCCTTGATGAATCAGATTTTCCATCCATTTTTGGATCCTTTTGTGGTAGTTTTGGTGAAATAATACTAGTATATTCCCACTCAATATAAGATCATTCCCAACATCTTTACACTATTCAGATTACACTAAGATAAAATTAGATTTATGAAAACGTATTGAAATTAAACTTCTTGATTAATCAAGTGAATTTTATAGGCCATATCATCTCGAAGGCTATAAGAGTGGTGGATAGAAATAATGTTATGACAATTTTATCATGGGAGAAACCAATAAATGTTTTTGAGATGTATATTTTTGGAATTTAGTAGAATAATATCGATGAATAATTCAGGACTTATACCATTTGGTAGCATTGATTTACAGGCTTGTCAATAATGGGTTTAAGATTATTTAGTCAAATGATTATAATAGAGAATTATAGAAGATAAAGATAAGACTAAACTAAATATAAATCCTCGCATTTACTAAGTTATAAAATTATTATACCAGGTACTATGAAGAATCCAATATACAACTTAGACCATTTTTGATATAGGAATATCTTCGTATTAGTTTTGGATCTACATAGATGAGACCACGTGAGAGAAATTTCCCTACTCATTATATAGACCTAGTTGTAGTGTTACACACCATAATATGATAGTGAATATATATATTGGGAAAGGGGTTTCTGGTGTACACAGACCACAAGATCCTCAAGAACAATTTTTTACATTGAAAACAAAACCTTCGATTGAGGAGGTGGGTCAAGTATCTATAGTCATTAAATCTAGAGTTGGATGCCATGATAAGAAAATAAAACATCACTATCAATGATATGAGATATAATACATATATAGAGGTAGTGTGGGAGTATTGGAATGAGTGGTGGATTATGGAACTCTTTTCAGACTTGTCTCACGATATTCATGAGTCACCGGGATTGGTAGATATGACTTCGACATCGTTTATACCCATGATCTATGATTGGATCAAGAATGAGAATGTGTCAAATTGAAATAGCCTATCTCAGACGAAAAACTTTTATAGTGTGAAGACACAATATTTATACTCTCTTGGAAGCGATGATGTTCTTCCTTTCTAAGTCTCAGTATTTGATCATATGGGGTTGTGTGATGAGTTGATGAGAGAGTTTAATGATTCTAAATAGGAGGTACATCTATGTCTAAAAAATGTGTTTCATATCCTTTATCTAAAATAGTAGGGGCTATAGATGAAAATGAAGATGGTTTAATTTGTGTCTAGATGTATAACTTTTTTGGAGGTAAAGGTCGAGTATTAGAGGCCTACTGGGTTGTTGCAGCATCTACCAATTCTAGAATGGAAGAGGGATGGTGTCACTGGGAAATTTGTAATAGGATTACCCAGGATACCATGAAATAATGGTGTTGGAAGGGAGATCATAATTCAACTGATGAAGTTATCACCCATTTTTTCAACCAAGGATAACTTTACCATTTATGATCTATGTAGCCTTTACAAGTATAAGATAGTTCAACTATACAATGTAGTATGGAAAATAATTTCTGAATGAGAACCTCATTTACATCTTGGTTCTCAAAGGGTCTATAAAAGGCTCCAGGATAACATGTTATTCTATGTACTTCCTATTATAATCAGAGGACAACCAATATGATATAATGATTTAGATTCTAGAGGATATGGTGTGAGCCTACGTCATAGATTTTGGTGGTTATTTGGAGAATCATCTTGAAATCATAGAGATCGCCTATAATAATTTATTCCATTCATTGATCCAAATGGATTTATTCAAGGATTTTTATATAAGACCTTTTCATTCACCTTGATACTTGTTAGAGGTGGGTGATTCAGGACTTGTTGAACCTAGTCTCATGACAAAGACGTCTGAGCAAGTTTAGTTGACTAGAAGGTGGTTGGAGGATGCATATGGCATGAAAAAATCAAATGATAACCCTTAAAAATGACCTATAGAGTTTGAGTTTGGTCATTTTATATACCTACTATTTTCACATATGCTATGTAAAATTCCTACTAATAAATAATTGAAGTTAGTGCCTAGGTTTTTATGTCCATTTGAGATAGTATAATGGGTCGGTCTAGTGGCGTGCCATTTAACCCTTCCAATATTCTACATCATCGACAATGATGTATTTCCCATGTAACAAGATTAGAGATATCATATTATCCCATATCACATGATAGAAATTGATAAATTTAAGTTGGATGGTGATTTATCCTTTGAGGAGTATCCAATTCTTATTGTGAACCATAGTGGAATGATTCTATGGGGAAATAATGTACAAATAATTGCAGTACAACATAATAATGGTGTTGTGGAAGAGGAAACATAAGTGATAGAATCTAATATGTGGAAACAATGGCTATAATTATTCACAGATACTCTACAGTGATGGTTGGAGTAGCTTTGGGATAAGTTGTTATATGGTAGGGAGATTATTAGAAATCATATTATTCTTGGCGTATGATATTTATTTAATGTTTCATGAGCCTATTTTTGCCTATTTTTTTAGTTAGACCCTATATTTCAATCCTTATTTTGGGTTATATGATTGAATGAGTAGAGTAGGATGTGTGGTGTTGAAAAATTACTAGTTACAGAGTAGTCAGTGGTGTGAAGATTTGGTCTCTACTGTAGTGCTTATTACTATGATGTAGAGGTCAATGATTCAGCATAGGGTCCCAGAGAAGGGGAATCCAAGATACTTCAAATTATTGCATTAATATTTTATATATCATAAAGGTATTAAATTTGTATGATCAATGAAACATAGTGTAAATGGATATGATATAGGGTTTGAATAATGTGATTTCATAGCTACATCGATATTAGGCATAACTATGATGTAGAGGTAGGATGTGTCATATCTTCTTCCCTGGAAAAAGAATGGATATGATTTTCTCTCTTGAATACCTAATGTCCTTCCCTCTACTAAATAATATTTAGCCCATGGATCACAACATGTATCTTAGAAACATTTTTACCAAGGGAGGTTGTAGAATGGTCCCTTAGGCTATATGGTAGCATACTTTGTGTTAGATGGTTCTATAGCGTGGTCTAGTGGGATATCCCATTGTTGACCTTTTGATTACATATATATAAATACTGACAAAAATTATGAGCTTGTTCTGATTAAATTTTTTACTCTTCAACCCTCGGTACTTAAAAGGTCATTTATAAGGCTTTTATACATACCATATTTTAGATTCAACCCTGACTACTTGGGATGAATCCACGGTGGAATATTCCTTCCATCCTTGGTATTCTGGGTCTAAATATAGAAGGTAAGCCTTTTGGTTTATCAATTTTTTATTCTTTGGTTTCTTGTTGGAGAATCTGTTCTTGATATAGTTTTTATCAACAATAATGATATAGGTGAAAGATCTAAGCACTATATTGGTCATCCTGATTTTTCTATATCTTCTTCTTTATTGAGGTGGGTGGTGTAGAACATATCTCCATTGTCTGTTTCCTCTTATTATAGTATGTGAAATATGTGGGATCATCCCATTACACAATGTGAAAAACTTGAAAAATTTAATTTTCCTCTATTTAATGAGTTGCACATGTATAAACCTCCCATTTTATCTCTTTGGGTATTTTGGTGTTGAGACTAAGACATATCACCACCTAATAGGTGTACTAGAATTTTACCTTGTTTAAGTTTTGGTTGGAATCTAACATTATAATATTTGTCTTGTTAGATATGGAAATTGATGGATTACTGTTATAAAATTATATAACATGTGATATTTGTGTAAATAAATTGGAATGGATTCACATATACTGAGAATTCAATATTATGTGTGCTAACAACCATAGTGGTTTAAATGGAAAATAGAAATTTAGTGATGTTACCACTTTGGATTTTGATGGAATGTGTTATGATGTAATGATTAAAGGGATTATCTTGAGGATACACAATTTATTATAGGGCTTGTCCTAATTAGTCTATAATTCTTATAGCTATTGCCCTGATTATACTGTGATACTTATAGGGTTTGGACCAGATCTTCTATAATTCTTATAGGTCGTGGCATAGTTATGTTGTAATACTTATAGTTCAATGAACTATTCTTTGGTAATTCTTATGGAGCTCTCCCTGTTACCCTATTATGATGTATATATATACATGGGAGGGTTATGGTAATTGTTATCATGGTATCGTGACAATATTATTTATATCGAATTGGTGCCAATGAAGGTTGGTTCTGACCATAGGTGTCTACTTGAAGCTCGAGGGTCATTGGATTTTATTACACACAATATTAACGGATTTAATTAATAACATGTTTATCACCCATTTTATTAAGTATATATCTCTAACTAGATTTTTTAGAATTGTCAGTGTCGATCTATAAAGTTGTTCTCAAACACTATATGGGCCTTCATTTGGTTCCATGATAAATTTCATGGATATAGGTCTGGACAAGGGAAATAGAACCTATTGTTGATATTTTATATTCTTAATGGGTTAGAGACTGGAGACGAGGCATAAATGTGGTTTGGGACTCGTTTTTTGGATCCTTTATTTTAGTTTTCTTATTCATTAATAAAATTATATTTCATCATGCCATTTAGTTATATTTCAAGCTATCATTATATGGTTTATTATGGTTTCAATTATATAATTTTTTCTTCTTTATAATATTGATATCTACAGATCATTTATGTTTTATCTATTTTTTACCACTAATTTGGTTATTATTTACACTATATTTATAAGTAGAGGTTATATTCTCTCTACTATATCCTTTAAATACTTTTTTCTCGTCAGTAGACTCTCGTGTATGGTGAGGCGGACATGTTGTCACATAGCCAACCGTGGTTTGGTCACTTGATGGAGTACCAGGCTGACAGATTTAAAAACTTTCGACAACAAAAAAATTATAATGATTGAAAATTTATAAATTTACCAAATCAAAAATTCAAACACTTATATAAAAAAAACTATATTGATAAAAAATTATATTAATTAAAAATTAAAAATATTAATCAAATATTTTTTAAAAATATAGTTGATAATAAAATTCATACAAAAAAATGAATAGATTATTTAAATTTATAACTAAATAATTTTAAAATTTTCTTCAAAAATAAATAACATAACTTTTTTGATGTTAATATTGAAAATTAGAACATATATTCCAATCAAATCACATGAATTATGTTGAAAAAAAAATGAGAATTCTACATGCTAGAAGTGAAAAATTACAAAAAAATGTTAAAAACTAACAAATAAACACATTGAACTGAGGTCATAGTTTGCCCTAGTTTTCTCATGTATCGTGAAATAAGGATGAATGATGGAATATTTGGGAGAAAAAATGTGAACATATAATGGAAAATTGATTGAAATACAAGATTTTAAATCATCAAAGGTCATCGGGTTCCATCATTGATTGAGAGGATGGTCTTTGATTGAATAAATAAGGGTTTTGGAGTACCACTATTTTATTAAATAACATTTAACATAAATTTTTTACAAAACCAATTTTAAATGTAATTTTAAAAGTAATTTATCTTTATTTTTTATTTATGTACATAAAAAGGTGTAATAAATTAATTTGAACTTCAGTTTTATAAAAAAATAATGATAAAAGTTACCAGCATCACTTTTAATGTTGGTTCTAAAAAAAATGACATTAAATCCACAAAACCAAATCACCTAATTATACTATTGAATCATTCAATTAGATTAGGGATCATATCTAACATTAGATTATCAATATTCTACTAGTTATTCGAAGGATTTATATACAATCATAACATGAGAACCAATGGAATCACTAACCCGCGAAGGGTTTTCTCTTTCTAATTAGTAATCACCATTGATTATTCCATAAATGTAACATCACCCCTAATATCTAACTTTCCCCATTTGTTAATGTGTCATGGGTCATGCACATATCTCTTCAACTTAAAAAAAATTGAAATTATATGAAGCCTATCTAACTATGGGGGTCATATAAGGTGGTATTAAACATATCCTTCCCAACATAGAATATATAATGGAATACTAAACCGCTAGGATTTACTACTTCAAAGAATAATGATCCTCATGCCACATCATAGTGACATATTTAGGAACACATTTCTCATATCCTGAGCTCTAAATCCTTCATCATCCATCAATGTAATACATTTTAGGGCACTTATCTTTCTTAATCCACTTCATTAATTCAAATAACCCTAATATCATTTACAAAAAATAATGTTCAAAAATAATATTTTCAAATAATTTTTTTCCTATTAAAATTTAAGATGAACATGGAATGAAGAATGATGCATGATAACTAAAAATGAATATTACCCATAAACCATAAAAGAAATATCCCAAAGCCATGTAAAATAAATCATGTGTGATAAGAATTGATTTATTTATGAAAATAATGAGTAAACAAGAATAAAAACATTCCCAACCTCTTAGTTTCTACATCACAAATTAAAAAATTTATTCATCGATGACATGTATACACATATTCTCTTAAATTCAATGTTTAAGCTTCAATGATCCAATTATGACTATATACTACACCCCACATAAGGTGGGTTGTAATAATATTATCCCCTTGAGTTTTGTCTTAAGGGGTTTTAAAATCTTGAATTATGTAAAATTGATTCACTAAATTGAAGAATTGAAAAGACTCAGTGAAAAATTCAAAACCTAAACACATAAATTACATATATCCTAGGTAAAACATACCATTCTAGACACAACTATGATGCTGAAATTTTGATATAAAAATCTATCTAGGATTTATTATTTATCATACACGAAGAACACAATTTATTTAATATATAAATATGAAAAATTAAATTAAAAAAATAATGAATCCTATAATATTACAAAAAATAAGCTAAAGGGTAGTCACCTTGTATCGAGACCAATATAATAAGATTTTTTTGAGGTCGTACACCATGGTGAAATTGGAATTGTACACTTTTTTGGGACCCAAGACACCAGCACTCAGAAATGAAGTACCATATAGGTAAATACATGGGTCTTGACATTCTCTCGTACTATAAAACTTGTTATCCCATAAAAGGATGCATCCCAAGATACCATACCAAGGATATTAAAAGATAACTTATTTAAGAGAATAACCAATTTACACACACACACTTGATCTAACATTAGTTTTGTTTATAAAAGATTCTACAATGTGAAATCACTCTACACTCATTTTGAATTTGGTAAGACCAACTTTCTGATGGTAGGTAGCCATTTAGAATCTTATAGTGACACCTTAGAATGTGCATTGGTCAAGAGGGTGGGATGTTAGGCTCATCAAATATTTTTTGATGATTCATTACCAATTTTGGAATCTCTTATGTATTTAAGTCATAATCATTAATCCTTCACTAATCAAAGGGTGGAACCGGTTACCCTAATAATAATGGTTGGTCATTACATATGTTTAGGTGAACATTTTTACGTATTAGAGGATCTTAATCTTTTATTTTTTAATATAGTTATACTGAATTTTATTCATTTTAATATGAAATTAGGGAATTTTTTTAATCCATCAAATCAATGAGTTTTTTTAGATTTGGGATCAACCAATGGAGTGTGGTTTCATATGTATCCCGATGAATGGAATACATACTACAGAGTTTTGTGACACATAATCAGACAGACCTTACCTTTTATGTACATGTGACAAGGAACATCATGGTTACCTTTAATTCCATGTATCCATTCCCAATTTAATACTGTTTAACATCTTTTTGAATATAATAACATGTGAGAGGTTCCTAATAATGGATGTTTTTGGGAAATCTACATGTGTATCCCTATTTTGGTAAATCTCAAAGAGATTTTAGAGAAATGGGTTTGAACCCGCAAGGAATATTTCATAATGAGGTAGATGTGTTATGGATGACAGGTAATGTGGTCCTATAAGTGTGGGAGGAGGCATGTATTCACTAGGGATATGGACCGATGAAAGAATTTTTTATAGGTAATATGGAACTAATTGAGATAAACAGGGGTCCTAGAGTGGATATGGACCAACATGCTGGGAAATACAAACCTATAAAGAATATGTCCTAATGAGGAAGGATGTAAATAATATTTTGAGGAATATGTCACTATGAGGATGGATACTATGGTTTGTTTATCCTAGTATTGAACCTCGAGATTCATATGATGTATCCTATAAAATAGGAATCAAATCACTTGAAGATTGAGTGACAGAATTTATGGTTATGTGACTGGATTTTAGGGACATGATCCATTCATGGGGCACGAAAAAAAATTATTTCATATGTTAAAATGCAGTATAATGGTCAACCTAGTTTTCCTCTAGAGAGAAGAACCCAAAAATTAAGCAATCACCTTTAAATTAGGTGAACAAGTCATTGTTTTTGAAATTGTATGATTTTCAAAACAAACTAAAGAAATGAAAAAAAAGAACGAAATAAAGAAATATTGAAAAAAATTACAATTCCTGTTATTGAAAATAGTAATATGAGTTGGGTGATAAATTTGGGGATGGTTTTCCAAAATTAAATTCAATAATATTTCTAATCTAACCAATCATAATCATATAATATGATTAATGTGTGATTCCACTATCTCTTACTCTAAATCCCATGGTCAAATGGTGATGGTGAGACTAAATCATTAAAATATCTCTAGTTGTTCTATTACTCTTCCTTTTGTGAGATATTTTTATTGAATATCCTCAATTGACTTAGGTAACACTCTATCAGGTCTTATTTATTCACAAAAATCAATAATATCCACTAACCCTCCCACATGTACAAACAATCATTGAGTACTTAACCATTAATACCTTGTCTATTCCATAATATATAAACTAGAAACTCTATGAAGGGGGTAATGATAATTTATAAAAAAATTAAAGACAATATAATAAAAAACCAAATATGATCATATTTTATATTAAAATCAGCTATTAGAAATTTATGTGAACTTCATAGAAGAGAGAAAGATATATTATTCAATAATGCAAGAGAAATCAAGAATTAAAAAAGAGAAGACCTACTATTGCATAATCACTCAAATTTTTACCCATCTATATAAAGGATTATAAATAATTAGGAGAAAGAAGAAGGAATGTAACAGACCGGTTCCGGAAGCCACCCAGAGGCACCCCATACCTAGTTGGTCACATGGCCTCAAGCGCATTTCCTCGAGTGATAGAGGTTACCTACTAGCAGTGAGGGCCTTAGCTGAGATGGTGCGGAAACAATGCCTTCATTGGCAGATTACACAATGGAATTAAACAACACACAATATCAGAAGCAATAAAAATCCAACAACATTAAATAGCGTATGACTGATAAAGAAACTACTAGATAAAAATATATATAAATGATGCATGATACATATATGTCTAGAAAAACATCCAAACAAGTCAAAATTTTGAATACAATACTAAACCAATGTACAAATGGAAAACAGATGAGTAACTTCTCCGCATCACAAGCCTCATCTTTGTCCCATGCTCTCCAGCTCCAATGAAATCAAGTACATGTAGTCGAAGGGAACTTTCCCATGACTATACCTGCAGAGATATAATCTGTTTGGGCCCAAAGAAGGGACCAAACAGGGTGGGATACTAATACCTTTAGGGAACCACCCGAATATCAGATTGTAACAGTCTATGAGTATATGGTAGGTAAAAGTACAGAATGCAGTAAAAAATCCTCAATTTAATCATTCAAAACACCATACAGCATGAAACAACAAAATAGATAACACAACATATAACCCTCTGAAAAGTACCCATATCCTATCCCCTATTCTCCTACCTAACATGTATAAGATACCCTCTAGGATGATCAAACAGACTCACCCATCTGGTTCTGTTAAATTGTATACTATCTGAGTAATCAGTCAATGTCTATAGTCTTGTATCATACTAAAGGTGCTTTGGGGAAGCACTCAACGTCAATTCCCCCTGTGGAACACGTCGAGGAACTACAGACACTCTAGGTAAGCACTCAATGTCAAATCCCCCAAATTTCTCGCATCATATTCATAAAGACACTATGGAGAATCCCTCAACGTCAATTCTCCCTATGGTCTATACACCCGGTTCCCATGTCCATGTGTAAGTCAAACTACTGTAGCAGTGCATAACAGCCATATTAAAACTCAAGAACAACTTGGATTGAATTATAAAGCATAAAAACATATAAGAGCAATAGGAACACCATCCTACAATACTATGCATGTAAAAGGAAATGGATCTAAATCAGAAAACTAGACCCAATGGTCAAACACAAGGAAAAAATACATTGGAAATACATAAAATGTACAGAAAAATTACCTATTCACAATCAATAAACACTAATCAGACATTCAAGAAAAGAAAGAAAACAATATGGCTAAGACAATAAATTCCCAATACCCCGTTCAAGGGTATTGAGAAAATATTCACATAAAAATCAAAGACATTATATAGAAAGGCACAAACCACTGACCTCAGGGTTATGAGATAAATATAATTGATCCTCCAAGCTTGAATCTCCTTAAAATTTCATAGATCTATAAAAACACATAAAATGTTCAACCACGATAACATGGAAAAGAGGAGGAATTTGAATACGATTTTCTAGAAGAATAGATAACTCAATAATATGATTCCAATGCAACCCACAGAGTTTGACTCAGATGACGGATGGAGGCTCGGGGGTTCATCGAAGATCCATAGCCGTACGGGTTCTCTCGGATGAAGAATTCATAGAAGAAGAAGGTTCTATTCCCCAGACGTGACCCAGTTGCATTTAATGAAAAAAATACCATGTGGATACTTTTGGAGTACACGACGTGTAATCTCCTTTTACATACTCCACTTTAGGCCGACTCCACATTATCCCCACACAACCGTGTGTGTAGTTGTGACATGGCTAGAACACGGCCTCCGAAAGAAACTAAGTACACAACATGTAATCACAAATTACACAGCATGTACTTAAAACATTTCTAGAAACACCTCATTTCCCAAAAACATTAGACAAGGAAAAACATACCTAAAAATAGTATCCAGGTTCTTACAAGCATTCCTTTTAAAGAAATTCGTCCCTGAATTTCCCTAGTGCGGAGTATAAGAAGAAACCCCAAACAGTTCTAGCCACTGAGCTCGTACCTCGGCCTCCCTCTCCCATGTCTTTTCATGTACTCTCCCCTGATACAATAGCACTCATATAAAGGAAAAGACCGGCCACAAAGAACCCTTGTATTGCAGTCCACAATCTGGTTAGGATGCTCCACAAATAACGCATCCACTTCGAGCTCCACCTCCTTGGGATGAAAGATATGAGATGGGTCTAAAAAGTAATGTCGGAGCTAAGAGACGTGAATAACATCATGCATAGATTTGAACCTTTGAGGTAACTGCCACCGATAGAAAACAAACCCAACTCTCTCCAACACCTCAAATGGCCCGACGTACCTCAGTGAAAGCTTACCATGTCTCCTAATACGCTTGTGTCTCAACCTCGGTGTGACACATAGAAAAACCTGATCCCCAAACTCACACACCGGATGTTGTCTCTACTGATCAGCATAAGACTTCTGATGAGACTGTACAATAGCCGTCCTCCTTTGAATAATCTCTATCTGCATTTTGGTCTCCTAAACAAGATGAGGTTTCAACAAATCTTCCTCTCCTACCTTTAGCCAACATAAGGGTTATCGGTATGGCCTACCATAAAATGCCTCATATGGTGCAATTTGAACAGTTTCATGAAAAATATAGTTCTAGGAAAACTTTATAAGAGTTATATGCTTCTCCCAAGAATATCCAAATTCCAGAATGCATGCTCAGAGAATATCCTCAAGCACCTGAATCATACGATCAGACATGCCATCTTTCTAGGGATGGTAAGTTGTACTCAAAAGTACATGTGTGCCCAAATCCCTCTGAACCCCTTTCCAAACTCTAGAAGTAAAACATGAATACCTATATGAAACAATGTAGTTTGTAACTCCATTCATAAATACAATCTCTCAGATGTACAACTATCCCAGTTCATAAACACTGAAAGCCTCTTTGATCGGCAAGAAGTGAGAATCCTTCATGAGTCTATCAATGACAACCCAAACTGTGAAATTCCCTTGAGGCAACCTTTGTAGTCAAGTCACTATGTCAATCATGAAATCATTCCACTTGCACTCGAGATTGGGTAACTGTTGTAAAAGCCATGTTCTTCGCTGATGCTCCGCCTTTACCTACTGACAAGTGGAACACCAAATGATAAAACGACAAACATCCCTCTTAATACCTGGCCACCAGTACTGATGGTGTATATCATGATACATCTTGGAGACACCAGGATGAACTTCCCAAATTGAAGAATGAAAATCTTGCATCAGCTCCTCGTGTATGTCTACTTGAACCCATACGCGCCCTTAGAAACACAAGATCTCATCCTCGCCTATGATCCACCCAAGAATAGGGTCCTCTCCTGACACGCTTTCCAATAGGATGAGGCCTTCAGAATCTGATAGATTCCTCATTTATACTAGACCAAGAAGCATAGAGGTAATATCTACTAAAGATTGAAATGTCTACCCTTATCTATAGTGAACCTCCAAATGAATCTTAGAGAATATAGCCATAATCTGCCACTCACTACTGTCCTCCAGAACTGCCTATATTTGTATCCTCCTACTCAATGCATCAGCCACTGTGTTGACTTTCCCCGACGTGTAGAAAAGCTCAAAGTCAAAGGACTGTAGGTACTCAACCCACATGCGCTGTCTTAACTTCATATCAAACCTACTAAATATGTACTTTAGAATTTTGTATTCGGTGAAAACCACAATGTGCTCTCCTAGAAGATAATTTCCCCAGTAGCATTGGGAATGAACAATAGCTTCCAACTCCAGATTGTGCGTTAGATAATTTCTCTCATGTGGTCTGAACTGCCGAGACCCAAATGAAATGACTCCATCTCCATGCATAAGCACAGCTCCCAGCCCTATTCCTGATGCATCACAGTAAACTCTATAGCTCTTCCCCGACTCTGGAAAGTCTAGAATCAGTGCCGATGTCAACCTCCCTTTCAGCTCCTAAAAGGCTAACTCGCAATAATATGACCATAATAACTTTGCACCCTTCTTTTCCATAACTTTAAGTGGTGTTTCTAAGCATGAAATATATGGTATAAAACATCTATAGTATCAAGCGAGGCATAGAAAACTCTGAACCTCAAAGACGTTCTTCCACTGCTCCCAGGAAACTATAGCTCTCACTTTCTATGGGTCTATTGATACTCGTGCCTATGAGATAACATGACCCATGAAGTTAATATAATCCATCCATAAGTGTCATTTTGTGAGCTTATCATATTACTAATTCTCCCTCAGTGTTATCAAAATGATCTCAATATGGGTAGCATGGTCATGTTGAGTGTGAGAGTACACCAATTTTTTGACCACGAAGAACACCACGAAGGAATCCAAGTATGGATGGAAACCTCAGTTCATTAGTGCCATGAAAACTATAGGCACATTCGTGAGAGATAACGGCATAACCATATACTATTATATCCATTACATGATCCGGAAGGCTATGAGAGGTATATCAGATGGTCTAACGCCCAAAAGATGATAACTAGACCTCAAGTCAATCTTTGAGAACACCCGGGCTTCTCGTAGCTGATCAATGTGATCATAAATCCAATTCAAGGGATATAGTCACTTGACTGTTAACTAGTTCAGATTCTGATAATCCACACATAGCCTAAGATTTCCATCTAGTTTCGTCGCAAATAGGACAGGCGAACCCCAAGGAGATGTATTGGGTTAGATGAAACCCTTTCCCTACAAATCCTCTAACTATTTCATGATCTCCTGCAACTCTAGTGTATCCATCCTATAATGAGGAATAGACACCACTGCCACCCCTGGAACAATATCAATAGAGAAATCTACCTCACATTGTGGAGGAAAACCTGAAAAGTCTTATGGAAAGATATCTCTGAAAGGATCCACCACTGGAGAAATTTCAAACTGTGAAGTCACCTGGTCAGCCAGATAATGACTAGAAATCTGGGCTATAATGGCCCCAAACCATGATGGTCTGGACCCAATCCTCTCACCTGGACATCCCACTCTCCCTTATCAAGAAAATATCCACCCTCTGGAGATATAAAACTCACCCTGTGGTGATAACAGTCAACAACTACCTCGAAAAGTACTATCCAGTCCATCCTGAGAATGAAATCCTATCATGTCATCTCTAGGACATGGAGATCCCAATGGAAGTGACACCCACCAAACTCAAGAGGTAACTCCTTGTACTTACGTACACAACATGTTCTTCTCCGCAACGGAGTGTCTAGTGTCAGAACATCAGTAGATGAAATGATACAGAGACCAAGGCTGTCCACAACAGCGACAAATATAAAGCTATGCATATCACCACTATCGAAAAAATCCAATGATAAAACTGAGGAAACTAGGATCGTACATAAAACCATAGTGGGGCTGAGAACATAATCCTGATGGGTCTGCTCCACTGTAAATGCCTGGCCAGCTCCATGGCCCTATGACCCTACTTGACTTCTTTGAGCTGATCCACGCTACTGTGGCTGGTGACCTGGTGACTGACCACCACAACCGTGACCTCCTCCTCGGCCAGAATGGCCGGAAGAACTCCAGTTACTAGATAGGTGGAAAACTGGTGGAGCTGCTCCTATAGGGGGAGTCATAGAAGAACCCCCATCACTAGTGGCTAGTGAGAATACTTGATAGAAACATTGAAGGTGTCCCAACAAGCCACAATATCAGCACTCCACAGGGTCTCTCTGGCACTAAAACCTCATTTGACCGCTTCTCTTGCACTGATAGCACACCACCTAGCCACTAGAAGATGCATCCCGCCTAATCAGATCTCCCCCGTGTAGTCTCCCTACAGCCCTTCCAGCTATCAGCTGGCGGAGAACTAACTCTGGGTGTCAATTCACTGATGCTCAAAACCCCATATTCCCTCAAATGACACTCTGTGATTTTTGCCTAGTTAATGATGGAAGCAATGAAAATCAACCAGAAGATATTCACCTGATAGCGGATGCCCTCTCTGAGGAAATCCTCGAACTTCCTTTCCTAAAATAATCCATAGCCTCCCAAGGAGGGCGTGAAAAGAAGATTCTTGGTGAAACGAGAGGAGTACCCCATAACTGTTAGGGTACCATACTCAATGCTCATAATCTCCAGCGCTTAGTCAGCCCTCAGGGTCTCTAGATAGATGTAGTCCTAGAAGATGCGCAAGAACTCCTCCCAAGCCATCACCTGCTGATGACCCACCTTTGAGATCACATCCCACCATATCTTGGTATAATCCTATAGAATATAGAAAGAGATCTTGAATCTACTCTTTGGAGAAATCTCTAGATGCTCAAAGATTGTCAGCATGGCTTCAAGCCTTGAATCTATAGCCTGAGGTCCTCCTTCCCCTGAGAAAGTGAGAGGATGCTGCTTCTAGAAGAGCCGCGTCAAATTAGCCATCAACGGGCCAGGAGGCGATGCTCCCTGGATTGTTTGCATCATCCTCATGAAGCCTTCCCTGATCTGTGCATCAACACCAATAACAGGTATAACTGCTGATGCCAAGACTGGCACAACTAGAGGATATACAGGGGGTCCCTGATCAGCCATGTTCAGTGTCTGATCCCCTCCTGGAAACTGGCATATAACTGGAGGATGTCTCAGTGGCATGACTCTGTAAGGTCAAGCACACAAGTTATATCAGAATTATCAAGGACTGAAAACAAGGAGTGTAAGAAGAGAACAAGGGGATTAAAACATTAATGTTTTACAAATCATGACTACATGTGATGTACGATACCTACATGGTGTTTTCCCTGATGTCATTAACATGGGCATGTAATTTTTCCTAAAATAGTCGTGTAACACCCCAAACTAATGGTGTTTTCTCAAATCACACAGCGTGTACTTGAATCCTCTTCCCCTACCTGGGTCCTTCTACATGGTTAAGACACACAACGATCTTAATACAAAACTAAATGGTGTGTTCAAGGTAGAAACAACGTGTACTGGACTAGATTCACATAGCCCGTGTTGTTAGTGGCACAATCAGACACACTGATCAAATTACATTTAATGTTTCTAACATACACAGTGTGTACGTGAAGGATAACATCGAAACATGTTGTTCGTGACATTTCTAGGTACCTGGGTCAGACTACAAGGCGTGTTCATGGGGGACACGGTGTGTATAAGAAGAGACTCCACCCACCAGTGTTTTTATCTACACGGTCGAGTTCCTAGGATTATACTACACAGCCTGTTCAACACATACAGGACATATTTCCAAAAGACTTTTCCCATCCTATTTCTCTGGCCACACGACCTACGACACGGTCAGAGACTACTGGGCGAGTACATAAATTACACGGTGTGTACTTATGAAAAATAGTTTTTTCCAAACAGATGAATACATGGTGTGTACATAACATTACATGGCATGTATTCTGGGATTCCCCAGACAGTAAGCCTCAAAAACTACTCTAGAACCTAGACTGAAACAAGCATTGGAAATTCCAAATTCTAATATGTGAGGGCCCATTCTCCCTGCGAATCAATGTTTGGATTCTTATACATGTTATAGTAAATAATAACAGTTCAATGATCCACCAAATTCTGGTCCATGAGGGCCCATAACACCTCAAGAACCAATTTTTGGTGTTTATTAAAACAATACCTTATGCACAATTCCCAATCAAATAGTATGTATTTCTACCGAGGCATCTATAACAACAACATGCATATTTTACACAACATCTATCACAACAAAATTAAATCTCTAATGAATCCTATATGGCTTGGAAAGAATACATGGCATGTGATTTATAACATGGTCCCATATGATGCGTTAGATGGAACACCCTCATCTCATCAGGGTGCGACAGAAATAGAACCTCAATAACCTTAGTGGAAACTGCACAAATCATTTGGATCACCAAATGGTGAAAATCAAACCAACCGTAAAAGTGAAAAACCAAAAAAACTGCAGTTAAACACGGTATAATTTCTTTTCCCTATACACTTGTTAGCTACTCTCGGGCACAAATTGTTACCAAGTACATATTCCATAATATCCCTTGCTAAAGAATCCATACAATAAGTCAAGAAGAAATGAATTTCTCTTATTCCACTTTGTAATGTCCTGGTTAAAGAAGCCACCCAGATGCGCCCCGTACCCGGTTGGTCACATGGCCTCAAGTGCATTTCCCTGAATGTCAGAGGCTGCCGACTAGAAGAGAGGGCCTTAGGTGTGATGATGGGGAAACTATGCCCTGAATGGAAGAGTACAAATCGAGAGTAAACAACACACAATAGCAGAGGCAATAAATATACAAAAATAGTAAACATCGGAATACTGATAAAGGAACAACTGGAGAAAAATATATATATAAATGATACATGATACATATATGTCTACGAAATCAGCCAATAGAGTCACAACGCTAAATACAGTACTAAACCAAAGTAGAAAAAAAAAACATATGAGAAACTCCTCAGTATTGCAAGTCTCGGATTGGTCACATTCTCTCCAGCTCTAATGCAATCATGTACCTGTAGTCAAAGGGTGATTTCCATTTACTATATCTGCAGTAATATAATCTATTTGTGACCAAATGCATGGCCCAAACAGGGTGTGAGACTAATAGCAGTAGGAAACCACCCAATGATCTGTGCCTTGCAGTCAGTGAGTACATGGCAGGTAAAAGTACAAAAATCCTAATACAATCCACAGTTTAAGCATTCAAAACACCACATAGTATGCAACAACAAAATTGATAACACGACAGGTAACCCTCTGGGAAGTACCCACAACCCATCACATATGGTCCTACCTATAAAGTACAAGCAACCCTCTGGGAAGCACACACAGTCTCACCCCTCTGGTTCAGTTAAATTATATTCTCTCTGATAAGTACTCACCGTCAATTCCCTCTATAATCTCATATCGTACAAAAGGTGCTCTTGGGATGCACTCAACGTAAATTACCCTTGTGGCCCGCATCGAGGATCAAAACAAACTCGGGGAAATCATTCAATATTAACTTCCAGTGTGGTCTCACATCGTAATTATAAAGACACTCTAGAGAATCCCTCAAAGTCAATTCTCCCAATGGTCTATACACCAAGTTCTCATGACCCTGTGTAAGTTATGAAAGTGTAGCAGTGTGTAATGGCCAATGTAAACCTCAAGAACTACTTGGATTGAATTCATCATCATAATATCATATGATAGCAACATTCACACAATTCTATAATACTAGACATTGAAAATAAAATATCATCCAAATAGGAAAACTAGAAACAACGGTCAAATATATGAAAAACAAGCATGGTCAATACATCCAAAGGACAAAAAAATTATCTATTCACTAAAAATAACCTCTACTCAGGTATATAAGAAATGAAGGAAAACAATAGTGTTAAGACGGTAAAGGCACAATACCCCGTTAAAGGGAATTTGGAAAATTTTAACATAAAACACAAATACCTTTTACTTAAATGGAAAAACCACCTACCTCGGGGTTATAAGATGATTATACTTGAACCTCAAAGCTTGAATCTCATTATAATGTTGTAGATATAAGAAAACTCATAAAATGTTCAACCCACAATAACTTGTAAAGGAGGAGGAATTAGAAAAAAAATGCTCTAGAAGAAGATAGAAATCACCAATGCGATTCCAATACACCTAACAGATTTCGATTCAGAGGATGGATGGAGGCTCGGGGGTTCGTCAAAGTTCCGCAGCCGTGCGGGTTCCCTCGGACGAAGAAAGCCTAAATGAAAATGGTTGCGTCTGTCAGACGTGACCATAGTGCGTTTAAGTAAAAAAACCAAAATATATATTGTGTACTTTTGCAGTACATGGTGTGTACTTTCCATTTCTGTTCCCCTCGTAAGGAGGACTCCACATCACCCCACACGATCATGTGTGTGGCCATGACACAGCTAGCAAACGGCCTCCTACGCCAATGATTTACATGGCGTGTACTTCAAAAATTTCTAGAAACTTTTCTTTTCTCAGAAACTCTATAAAAGGATAAACATACCTAAAAAGAAGATCCTTGTTCTTACAAGGAATTATAAATCTATGATTAATAATAGGGGAAAAAAGAAATGAATAAAATTTATCATCTATAGTCATTCTACCAAAAGTGTTCTTCTGTTGATCCCATAAGTTGGAAGAAAATATCAATGGTTCCTTTCTATAACTTGTTATAAATGGAGGTTTATATTTACCTTCAATATTTAAAATTTGTTGGACATGTATAAAAGAATATATAACATAATTAATTAGTCAGAATTTTTTTTCATGAAGATTCCCTAAATCGTTTTCCAATTTAGATCACTCATGGCCACATTAATAATTGAATAACTCCCTAAAATTTAATGGTAACGTGGTTATTCATGTATTATTTTATCTTTAGCTCAAATCACATTATATTAAGGTATATATCAGAAATTATTACTCATTTACTGGGGCAGGGTATATTCTATCATCGATAAATCTATTTTATCTTGTATGATTTTTCAGGACAATGAATTCTTAATAAAGAACTTGGTCTAGAAGAAGAAGATGAATCCCACAAAAAAATTAATCATAAATTAATAAATCACTCCCATTGGATCAATAATTAAAATTCTATTATGAAAATACCAATGTGATAAAAATATATTAAAATTATAGAATGAAGAAAATTTTAAATTTCAGCCCAAAACACACCAAAATACCAAAATGATAAAAATTAACTCAAACTGTTAAATTGGAATGCATTATATCAATGTAATAAATTTTAAAATAATGAAAATTTTAGCTATATCACAACCCACTTAGAACATGGAATCCCGAACAAGTAAGAATTAAAATCAAATCAAGGAAATTTTAAAACACCTACTCATATGGTCCATCATTTTTTCAAAAAGAAAAATATATAGCATGGATCATAGAAACCCATTATTTAGTGTTTTACATTAAAATAACTATATCTTTTCCACATAAGGTTTACTCCCATGCACACAAAACAGATACCATACTTGATTTTTTTATTCCCCATATGTAAATTTTCATTAAGGATTTTATCATCAAAAACCATGAAAGAGTAACCATAAGATTGATAATTTAATACATATCCACCCAAATTAGATTCAAGGATATATTACTATCATGTGAATTTTTTAGCACCATTCAATGGATTTTAGTTTTATGGATTTAAATGTTAACAATTCGGAGTCTGAATGGAAAGGGATTCACTGTTTTGGAAGACAAAATGCATGATTCTAATTTTAAATCAAGTATGGAATACTCCTCAATCCCATTGCATAAAAATAGATCAAAAAATATTTGGAAATACAATGTATTAAGAAAAGATTATATTTATATTCTACTATTTTTTTCTTGAATCTATAGATAGGTGAATATTACATTATCATGAATGCCCCAAAATGACACAAATTTCAATTGAATGAGTTTTTAAAATAAACATCATATCTAAAGTATTATATTTTCCACCCAAAGTATAAAAAAAGAGTTATAAAAAAAATAAAAATTCCTTCCACACATAAGGTCAACTAGATCTTGAAATTTCATTTCAAGAGAAAGGTGGAGAGGAAAAACTAGCATATAATGTGGCTAGCATTGCAATATTTTCATGGATTATAAGTGAAATTCCTATTAAACATACAATTAATTATAGAATAAAAAATATTCTCATGAAAATGTGTGTTTAAAAATGAATAAATTCATTAATCATTTAAAAAAAATTACCTAAAACCCATAATTTTTTGAAAGAATAAATAAAATTATGGTTGATGAAATAATAGTTCGGTTATCTCAGGAGTTGATTTGAATGTATAGAATATGAAAATGGGTTTGTAATCCATATGGTAACGTGATTTAAAATATAAATATAGTGATATGTGGCATGTGATTCAAAAATTAGTGTAATTGTCATGAAATTTACAATAATTTGAACTTGTAACAAAGACATATTCAATATTAATTTATGATCAGTTTCATGGTATAAATTTATTCACTCATCGAAATGGGTTTTTAAAATGAAAAAGATAATCATTTGATTTAAAAAGTTTCGAAAACACACAATAATTTATAATAAAACAGATTTTTTTTAATAATAGGAAAACAAAAAATTAATGATCCTAAACTATAATGGTCCCTCCCCCCCCCCCCCCACATAAATAATTCAGTTCCCTTATAAATTAAATTATATATATCTCGTAAGACAATTTCTAATTAGATAAAAATAAACAAGTGTAATGGTGAGGTATTACCAGACATATTTGTATAGAATCATTGAGTTAATATCCTAAATATTGCTCACTAAAAAACTACATGAAAAAGTAGAGAATATTATATATGAAATTTAATTGAAATAAAAGTGAAGAGAAATAGAATGTGAAGAGAAAATAAAATAAGGTTAGATCATCGATTAATCTCCCAAGTGGGATTTTTGTTTTTCAGCCCTCCAAATGATCAGTTCTAGTGGGTTATCCTACTATAATAGTGGGTGGAGTTTCTTTGAGATGAAAAACCAAAACTTATTCTTCCTAACATGCATTTATTCCTTTTTTATGATTCTATATTTAAAGTATAGATGATTTATACCAATGGGAAGGAGATAAAACATTCATGGTAGTGGTAGGACAAAGAATGAGTCCTCCTATTTCTTGGTATCCACTTACAAAATCTCATCTTCATTGTTTGCTTCATTCATTAGGTATATTACATCAATGGAATAATCAAAGAAAATGAGAAATTTTATTTCAATTTGAAAATAATTTAAAAATTATAGATCAACATCAAATTATTCAACATAAAAGTTATTAGCTTGTGTATTGGTTTTCTCTGGAAAGGAATTTTAATCATTTGATGAACTCCCTCCAATAAATGTTTATCAATTTTAGGGAGCTCCATATATTCAAATTCATGTGCATCTATTTTTTTCTTCATAATACTTTAAGGAAATACAAGTGTCGGTCAAATCATACAATTTAAAACTAGGGGAGGTAATAATCAATTCAGATTTAACAAAATCATATTGAATGGATTTGAGAAAAATAATATTTCACATAATTTGGTCAACATCAACCACTTATTTAGTGGAATTATCCACATGTAGTATACTAGTAATTGATGAGGGAAGATAGTCAGACTCATCTTCTTCCAATTTATCCAATCCACTTCTACTAATCCCATTAATATGATATTCAACGATCGCTTCCTCTTACTCAGTTATCCAAATGGTGATGGTGAGAGTAAAACATAACATGATCTTATTTGGGTATATGCTCATTCCTTATTCAAGGGGCTTATTGTGATTATCCTCAATTTCCCAAGGAAATGATCAACTTAGTCTTGTTTATCACAAAAAATCAAGAATTTCTGCTACCCCTCCAAAATGTAATGATGAATGTTGAGTAGTTCACCATTGAGCCCTATTATATTCCATTATATATAAACTAGAAAATATCAGAGGGAGATAATGACCATTTACAAAAGTAAAAAAATAGAATCAAAAAATAAATAAGATAATACATTATAATAAAATCTTCTATTAGAAATTGAAATCAAATTCATAGAATATATAATCAAATTTATTTAATATAGAATAAGAACTCAAGAATTAAATAATGTATAACCTAAACATCCCCTATAATTAATAAGTATACCACTCTATGTGAAGGGTAACAATGGAGAAGGGGGATGAAGAAGACATTACCAAAATAAAATAAAAAAAGAGGTAAAATGACAAGAATACAATTTATCATTCAAGATATATCCACTGAAAGATTACTCCTATTATACCCACAATATGGTATAAACTCTCCATGGTTACTAATTATATGTTGTTCAAAATTTATATTTCTATCTTCTATAAAAATTTAAATGTTAGTGAGAATGCATACAAAAATCTATGACATAATTAAGGAGTCATTAATTTTATGACCGATGATTCACCAAATATTCCTCCAATTTGGAGTGTAAAATGGCCACATTAATGAGAGAATATCTCCATCAAATATAATCATAACATGAATGCATTATTCTTATTTAAAATTTATTTTTAATGACATCATTTCAACATTTTATACAGATATATGCCTCATATAATGAGGTGGGATCCAATTTTTCATCATGAAAAACATTTCACATTATTTATTTTTTCAGAAATTGGATGTTTGAATTAATCCTAGTTCTAGAAGAATAAGTTGAAGAAAATGATTAAATGAATCCTGAAAAGGAAACTCTCCAATTGGATTAAAATTTTAAATATTATTATGAAAATACCAAATTGATGAAAATATATTACAATTACATAATTACGTAATTTTCATATTTTATCCAAAATCAAACCAAAAATCATAAAATGTTGAAAATGAGATCAAATTGTTAAATTGAATTGGATTATATGATTTAAATACAAAAAAACGAATAAAATATTATGTATATCAATTAATATGTGTTTTAATGTCATGCGAAAATAATGTTCTTGTGGTGATTTATGTCACATGACTAGGGTGTTGATGTAATAAACAATGTGATAATAGAAGATTAAGTGGTGTATATACATTAAGGCTACCCTTTTTTGGGTTTGCATTTCTTTTTTAGTCGAGAAGAAATGTATCTTTAAGCTAGAATTGACTGGAGTCGAGAGCCAGGATGAGCATTATTGTCCAAGACATACCATTATAGTGTCCCTACGAAGGGACTATCATTATAAAGTGAATAAAAAGAATGAATTTTTTAATGAACTATTAGAAAATTAGGTTTTTGAGGCGGGACAAATGATACCTACATATAAAGTCACAAAAAATCGTAAATAGTTACATCCTAAAGGGTTACTATATTTATAAAAAAAGAACTCAGTCGCGCCCCACACCACATTCCCCCACAATTCACCCTCGTCTGTCATGGATCCACCACCCTCCACTCACTACTATTACCACAATTTCAGAGCCGACCTCTGATCCTCCCACCTAGCTTGTTCCCCCACCTCCTCTGATAGCGCACCCTCTCTATTACCCTCTTCCTACATTATTGCCAAATCTTGTCATACCTACTTCATAGCCTAGCACTGATCTACAGATCCAAATCATCACTAATCACCACATTCCATCAGTTCATAGATCCTGCTTCCCATTAATAGCTCCTCCACCACCCAATCCATTAGCCTCAATCTCCCCATCCCAAAATCCCCATCTTATGGCCTCCTCATCCCCACCTCTGATTCCAAATCTACTTCCACCTCAACTAACATATCCCCTCACCTCTTCCTGAGCTTATCCAAATCCTCATTATCAACTCCCCATCTACATGATTTTAATCTCCATCATTTTAAATCAATATCCATTTTTCCATGATTTTATAATTTCCAATTATAAACCTTAATTTTATTTCCTATTTTTTACCACAATTATTTTTTTCATAACTGTCAAAATTGATTGTTTATAAGCATTAAAAAGATAATATTACTAAATGGGATAACCTCTATTAATTATTCATACCATATTATTTATTTAATTCATTATTCTATTTTCATGTTTCATATATTTCCATCCATGACTTTGATTTTAGTTGACGAGATTACTCAGGTTATATTTTCTTTAGTTTATATCCTTTTGCTAATTTTTTCAAACACTATAATTTTTAGCTCTAGAATAACATATTATAATTTAACCAGTATCATTTACATAGTAATATGTTTCAATCCTCTATGACAGTTTTGTATATATGAAATCTGAATATTTCATTAAACTCTTTGTTGTTTTTTAATTAATGTTCATTGTATTACTTTTTGTATGCGTATTGTATTGATTTCTGAATTATATTTCTATTCATATTTCAAATATATATTATCATTTTCAACAATGAAAATTATTTTAAATTATAATACAATTTTGTGGGTTATATTACATAAAATTTCATTGTTCTGTAAAATAAAATTTCATTAATTGGACTTTTTTATATTGTTGGGGCAGGTGATTCCATTTCTATTTATCAGGATCCAAATATTATTGGTTTATTAGTATAATAATTATTCCCTATATATGTTGAATGTGAGGTACCAATAATAATTATTGTATATGCAGTTCATGTTGATTGTTCTATACTCCTATCTCTTTTTAATTATTTTCTATATATATTATGTTCTCCTGATAGGATTATGATTCAATATATTTTAAATGAATTCTAAATATATTGAATATGAAATATGTATTATGAATATAACCAATATTAATTTTGATATTTGAAATATTAAATATGTATTTTGTTTATGAAAGTTGAATTATGTTTATGAAATATTCATTCTGTATAAAAATATATATGTTCTATTTTTAAATATATGCAACACAGAATGTGTATTCTATTTCAAAATACATGTTTTATGTCCATAAATATGCACAATATAAATTCTATATTAATGCATGTATTATAAAATTTGTTTATTCTGAATATTTTCTATATAAAATAATTCCACCCTGAATATATATAGTATATTTATTCATCGAGTTAGTCCCTAAATGATAACCTTATTTGATACCTATATTTATGTTCTAACTATTTTTTTTCTATAATATTGGATTATTGAATTTTCAAAGTAATCATCCTTCATTATATCAGTCCCATGAGATTTCCCCTGAAAGTCAAATTTTATATAAGTGCAATTATTAATAATTAATTTAAATTTCTCTACCTTCTAATAAAAATATATCATTAGGTAGAAATTTTATCTCAAATGGTTACATCATTGAATTTTCCTTAGATTAAGGTACTCTTACTTATAATTTTCATTTATATAATATTATTACATTTACAATTATAAAATTTTAAATCATATATTTTTTTAACTACTTCTATTGAATAATTTTTAGTAAATGAAACATTTATAATGTTATATTAATTACACCTAGATATATTTATAATTTATTTTGAAATTTTTTATGATAATATGAAAACAATAAATAATATTTATTTTCATTAGAAAACTTATTCCTAAACTTTTATTATCCATATATGATTTTAATATGATTATAATGTTCAATTTCAATACATATTTTTTATCTCAAACAGATACTTTTATTGTAGTTATATTTTTAAATAAATATTATGTTTTAAACACAATTGTATAATTTTTTCTATGTGTGATGTTTTTGAATTCTGAATTGTACCAGATAGTATATCATGGAATTTTAAAATTATATAATTCCTTTTATGAGGTCAGTATTTCTGCTCATTCCCTTGTTATTTTAGAGTGTTAATTTTGTATATATAGAACATATATATGCCTAATGTAAAAAGACAAAATACATATATTTTTTATATAATGTAAACATATATTTGTTTTTTATATAAAGAAAACATATATATTAGTATCATGTGAAACTAATATGAAACACAAAATCTATCTATATCTAATTCTTTTTAACCCCATTTTCAAAAAATGATTTAGTAATTATAAATTCCACTTTTTTTATACAAATGTTTATTTTTAATCATTTTCTATCCCTATCATCGATCATACAATATTTTATTAATTATTAAATCATTACAATGTATATTATAATGATTTTTTGAAACATAATGACTTTCCCTAATGTGTATTATTTAATTAAAAAAATTAAATATGTGCTGAACTATTATTAGTGGCCTTATCAATGATTCATTCACTCTCTTGAAACATGTAATATCAAGCCATTGCAACATTGGATGCTATTGTATTTGGTTTTTTATCACGTTATAAATTTTTATGGTAATTCTAATAGTATCATGTATTATAAAACCTCTATTTTTAGTTGATACCATAATATTAATTTGTTTAATTTTAAATCAAGGAAACAATAGTTATATTTGTCATTTATTTTATTTAAATAATTCTTTTAGGTAATGACCCATTGGAAAATGTATTGGAAACATTTTAGCAATGTGAGTCAGAAGAGTGGTGGTTGGAGGGAGTTGAATAAAAAGTTTGTAGTTTAATATTTATTGAATTTTAAATGTATATATTTTGTAATTGTTTCAATTAAACTCATTAAAATTATAGATTTGGGTAGGGGGAGGGGGGTTGGGACACATTTCATAGGTATTAGCACATAGATAATTTTATAAATTTCAATTATTTAGCATCTTTAGAGTATTATAATATGTATAGTATATTAAATTGATGTACATTTGATACCTCTAAGAAACCATAGGGAGAGTGATAGGGACCATTCCTCTTGTTTATGGTGGCTTAGCACATACCTGTCTTAATTTTTAGAACAATTTGGTTTTGTATAAACTTAAATATGAATCATTTTACATTTTCCTAAATCATTAATGGTGGTTAGAATATGGTTCCTTTTGTTTTACTTTGAATATAAAATAATAATTGTCTTTTAAATCATTTTGATGTACTAATTTTTTTTAGAATCATGCTTAATTGTTTTACCCACATTCATCTATGAAATGTTTTTTCAGGTACCTATTATTTCAAAAGATAGATCTTGCACTATTATATACTTTAATCTTGAAAGTTTCTTTTGGAATTTCTGGAGGTAGGAAATCTATTAGGGTGATCATACTTATCTACCATGGATTTTTAAGTACATTGATAAGGTATATTTCAATAACTAAAAGTGTATTTTTACAATTTCTCATGTTCAGATATTGTTTTTAGAAAATAAGTGTGTTATTATATATTTTAAAATTTTATACAATATATAGCTTTTTTATAATGATTCAGAAAAATTATGTTTCATGAATTTTGACAATTAATCAATTTTGATCCATATAATTATTCATAAATTACCACCATACTATTCTTTAATGAAATTAAATACAATTATTTATAATATTGTAATTCCTTACAACTATCCTATAGTGACATATTAATTATTTTCATGAATGGTTTTATTCAACAATTTCAAATTCAATTTTAATAATTGTTTTGTTCATAAATATGCCTTTACTTTTATTATTTTCTTTATTTTTGTTATTTTTAATTTTTTTAATGATTGTTTTATTATTAATTAAATTTAAAAAAAATTTACCAAAAATCTATAAAAATAAATTTCTAATATTTTTCCATTAACAAAAATCAACATTGTGTTTTCATTGAAATCATAGATTCAATTGTTATTAATTTCTTTTTTTAATTTTATATCTTTTTCTTTTGTTTAGATTCATTTTTTTCAATTGTTTTTTATTAATATAATTAATCATAGTTTTCATTGTATTTTAGATAACTAAATAAAAAAAATATATTAACTAAAAAAATAATTTTTAGTATAAAGATCATGAATTTAATTGTTTATAATTTTTTTTCACTTGCGACCTGAGATGTTTTATGAAATGAAAATATATGTGTTGGCATATGGAAACTAGATGATGAAATGAAAATCATTACTTGGTGTTTGTAATGAAAATCATAGACAATTAATTGTTGTAGTGGGGTATATGTTTTCATTTTTTACTGTTGCTTTTGAAATTATAAGAAATATAATAATATTAAAGATATTCTTTATATTGGGTGAACTAAATCATTAGATGAGTTTAGTCATTGGTATATAGATGAATCATTTTTTGATTAATTTATATCTTATTCAATATATAATCTTTGAATCATGTGGTTTTTTTGTTTTGAAAAAATCATCATTGTTGACAAGGACATTGGACGATGAGAATAGGGAAAAATTATTAAACAAATTCCGGGTCTATATGCTTTTATTTATTTTACGTGAATTGTAGTTAAACCAACAAGGAATTAATTGGTAATAATATGGTTTTTCAGACCATGTCAACATTTTTATGGCATCATAGTGGTGAATTGTTCACTATGTTTATGCTATCTGATACTTTTTTCATTAATTTCTCCCTATCATTAATTTGCTTCGTGTCATTACTGTTTTATAGTTATATTATGTAATAGTAATATCTTTTAAGATTACATAGTATAATATTGATAAATATGATCTATTATATTTTTAAAATTAATCAAATAGAAAAGATTTATATTCATTACTGATTCCACCATATGTGTTCTTTAAAATTTCATGAAATTAAAAAAATAGTGATTGGATTTATGAGTTAATGACTGGTTGAATTTTTATTCTCTCTATTTTTCATTATGTCACTACACATCTAATATTGGTAAATAATTCTTCTAATTTTTTCATGTTATTGTTTTGGGTGGTTTAATATTTTAGTATCTTGATATATTTTTTTATTATATATTAATGTTCATCTTTAATCTTCCTAATACATGATCACTCATAACAATAACTTTTTTTATTTATAAAGATATTATTTATGGAAATAAAAAAATATTTTCATCTTCTTATTTTAATTTGGTCAAACATCTCTTTATTATATTCATTAAATATATGTTCCTACAACACTATTTTTTATATCATTCTACTTGTATGGAACAGGATAATGTTATCCTTATTTATAGATCTGGGAAATGCACTATCACAGTTAACATCCATGGAAGTTGTGGTTTTTTAATTCACAAAAAAAATATGTGAAATTATTTTATGTTACTATGTTATTGGTTTGATCAACTTATTAAATCTTCCCTTCCCTTACTTTATTCTAGGTATTGACCCAAAAAGATGTAGTACAGGTTTGGACTTCACTAGTACGGAGTGAACATTTTGAATGTATTCTGATTTTATATTTTTATTTAAAATTTATCAACTAAAAATTTAATTTGTTAATATATTATGTCCCATCATTATGGATTTGAAATAATATTTTTTTTAATGTGTAGACATGTTTATAAATGATTGGATTTCAATTCTGTTGAGACAGAAATATTTTTATTATTAGGTTGAGACACCATTTCTATTCCCATAAAAAATATTTTATACTAACACATCACATGGACATCATGATGGACATAAAACATATCATTTTCTAATTTTCAGGTATATATATGTACACACAAAATTATTATGACTATATGTAAAATTGGTCATCTTTTTTATGGAAACAAGATCTAATCCCACTAGAGAACTTATTTTGTTGGGGATGGTTGTTGATTATGTTTTTAATATGAATGATTAATCCTGGTATATAATATTTATTAGGCCTTTGTTTGTTCTGACATTTATTCTAGGCAATTTATGTACATAATTTCCTAGGATGTTTACTTTGATGTGAACACATGAGGAGAATTATTGTGTATTTTCAATATAGTATAAATTTTTATAATTTTTGGTTTGATGTCATATTTATGATAAGTTATGTTTTTCAGTGGATTATTTTATATTCTTAGTAGAATCCAACTATATCGTTTGATAATATAAAAGTTGGGAAAATAATTTCATTACTTATATATGGAATTTTCTTGTTCTATCACGGACCCCGAAGTATCAGGTACTGCCCATGGTTTTAATAACACTTTGGTTTGTGTGTTGTACAAGCATTCATTTCATGGAAAATAAAATAAAAATAAAAATAAATTAATGTATTATTTATCGTATATTTAAAAAAATCATTTCGTGGGTAGTATATAGTCCCATCATATTATCAAACTACTCAAAATATTCATAGATATAAAAACTTTTTTTAGGAATTTCTATGCCTTTTACACCCTCCCAGGGGTTATTCACCATGATATATTCTATTTATCCACAAGAATATGTTATTATTTATTTTTATTGGATTCATATACACTATTCTTTTGATATAAAAATCAGTAATTATTATTTTAAATGAGTCATCAGTGAACATTCATGAAATGTTTAGTATCTATTAATATAATTATCCTTCAAATGACACTTCCATTTTCATTGAAAGCATATAAATTTCAATCACCACATAATGTATTTTGAATTAGTATGTGAATACTTCATTCAAGAAACCTCATAATTCCACTTATGAACATGAAAACTACTCTTTCATCCACCTGGATAAGGATGGAAATCATTTTCACTGTACCTCCCTACTATATCTACTTCAAAATATGTTTCACTAGAAACTACCACCAAATAAGTTACCAATTTTATTTATATTATCCTTGATTATATATTTAGTCATAATAAAATCAAAAACTTTTATTCATTTCATAATTTTTCACCAATACCATTTTACACTATCTATCATTGTGAATGTTGATGCATAATACATCATGAACATAATACCTTACTCATATTTAAGATATTATATAGATTTGTGAAACTATAACTCCATAAGAAAATATTAGTCAATAATGATCTTTTGGAGACTCATTAGGTTAATATCCTTATGCACTCATGATTACATCACAATCCACCACTATTTAATAGTTAGTATTTTATGATACTACCATTAAAACTCAAATTTTAAAAAAATAGATAGGGGTCCTCATAAAAAACTCATATACATATTGTTATAAAATATCAAATTTAAATTTTGGTGTATATTTTTATGAAAATCTATATTCACATCCATTTCTCTTTGGTTGTATTGCTTGTATTCACTACTAATAAACTGAGTGAATTGTATAAAATAGGATAATAACATGTATCCACAATTGAATTAACAAGAAATAATCAGATAATGATCACATAGTCATTTATGATTTAACAGAATAAATGCTGCATCAATGATATTTTCACATCACCTAATAAGATGGAAAATTATGGGTAACACTACATACTTTTAGTAAAATGACATATCTACCATCAAGGGTAAAAAAATGGAAACACCTTTTTATTGATTTTAAAATTTATGAGGAAATCATCTCAAATAAATTTTGATCTATTGAAATCAACCATGCATATAACTAAAGCTCGAATTGTTCAATATGAGTTAAGGTATGATATGAAATTATTAACATTTTTTTAATAATGGTAAAATCATGTTTATCGGGGTCAAAAAAACCAAAAGTGTTTTTATTCAAAAGAAAGTTTAGTTCTATGACTTTTAATTCCTTTATAATCTATAGTAATCATCGACACATTGATCATATACTCAAATTTATCAGTATGATGGAATGTGATGTTTGGCTGTTATATTTGGAGTTGATAAACAAGTCACATAAAAGGGTCTAATACTAAGAAAAATCAATTATATTGACATGAATTCTTTCGATAATTATCATTGATCGATTTTGGATTTGTATGAATAAACTACACATCCACCAAATGCTTTTGTCACTAGGTATGATAGAAAATGATGGATAACATCATCTAGTGTTATTCAAATGACATATATACCATCAATGTGGAAATGATAAATAAATATCTGATTGACATGAAAATCTAGGATAAAATTACTCAAATAAAATGTGATCTATTGGAATCACCCACACATCAATCTGATACCTTGATAGTTTGGTATAATTAAAAGTTAATTTACACATTTATTAACATATTTGTAATAACGTGGAAATCATTTGTGTTTGGGTGAAAACTGACCAAAAAAGATTTTAATGACAATAAATGTTAGGAAAATGATATTTAATTTATTTAATTTTTTTTGAATGCATGGACACATTGACCCGATACCTGAATTTCTCCACAAAATAAAAGTGGAATTCATCCCTCTAATTAAGAGTTAAGTGAGAAATCATGTAAAAGGGTTAATACTATGAAAACAAAATTTGATTGACATGAAATAATGGGAGAGTTATCACTAGGATACTTTTGATCTGAAGGAATTAACACCATATCAATTAGATGTTCATGTTCTTGGTATGATGTAAAACAGTAGAAAATATTGTCTTGTGTTATTAAAATGAAATATCTCTTTTCAGGGAATCAATAAGTATCAACGTAATTCTAATTTATGTGAAAAGATATGAGAAAATTCATCGATTCCATTATGATCTATTTCAATCAACCATCAGTAAATTCGATCCCATGATTTTTCAGTTCAATTAAAAGTTCATTTTCAAATTTATTATTATTTATGATTATAATGTGAAAATCATGTGCTTAGGGGAGAAGACTGACCAAACACATTTTAATTAACATGAAATATTTGTATAAAAGTAAACAAGTAATTTAAAATCAATATTATGCATCAACATATGGATCAGATTCCAAAATTGCTCGGTATAATTTAATGTGGTGTTTATCCCTTAGATTTGGAGTTAAGTGAAAAATTACATAAAATGGGACAACACAAAGAAAAAACATGTGGGACTGTCATGAAATTATGAGAGAATGATCCATGTGAAATTTTTTATCTATATGAATCAACAATATATCCATCAGATTATTGTATTACCTGAAATAATGGAAAATTATGAGTAATATTCTCTAATGTTATTAAAATGTACCAACTCTCTTCCAGTGGTTAAAAATGAGAAGATGAAATTTGATTGATGTGAAAAATTAAGAGAAAATTCCTCAAACAATATGAAATATATTATAATAAACCACCTATATATCCAATGCATCGATCGATAAGTATATAATAAATAATGTTTTCAGCTTTTAATTGTCATTTCTTAAATGATAAATACTATAAATAGAGATTTTAGATTATATTGGCTTCATTTTTATTTTTTGATGCTTTTGGTACATAATACTATAGAATCTCTTTGAATTATATATATATATATATTACCTAAATAATTTTTTAATGTTAAATATATTATTTATTATTTTCATATTTTAATTAGTTTTTGTATTATATCAATAGGTTGATTGTGATAGAATATTGGAAGGATCTGCAGATGTTTGGATCACTGGTTTTGTCTGAATGCCTTAGTTTTATTCACTATTTCTGCCGTGCTGGCTATTTTTTGTTTTGGTAATTGTGTGGATATAAATATTTATTCTTCCAAAAAAACATCATGTCAGTGACCACCATAGGTAGGTGTTATAGCCAATTTGTGTGTGAAGATTTAACAATTGCCTATGGTGGTTTCAATATATTTACAAGTTGTGACTGCCGTGAGCGATTTATGGTGTTCATCCTAGTGATGGGACAACATCGCCCATCAAAATAAGTTGATTCGTGGCCACTAAAAGAAAAAAATATAGTAGTGATGGTTTTAACTATTTGGGTAGATTGTTCAATGGGATCCTTTTATCAAATGAATACACAATAGTGGGAGGGATCTCTAATGCTTCCAATTACATGGTATATAATGTGATGATCCTTTAGTGGAGGTATTAACATATTTTTTTATTTTGTAGTTGAATGGGTTCCATAGGATGGTCGAATACAATGTATTAATACATTATTAGGATTAGTGGACTTAGATACCATAAAGAAGGTTAACCCGCATGTTAGGCGAACAAGGGGGTTAATCTCAGCAAATACATCGAGTAAATATGGTTATCATGGTAAAAACATGTCGAAAGAACATGTTAATATGGTATTGAGGTGCATAGTGGACGATCTATATAAGATACTCATACTGGATGACATCACAAAATGGATCTATGTAGACGGTGGATCCACCAGGGGTGAATGGAGGAATGGACTCTATGTGGTATGCTGGTGAGAGGAACAAGTAGTTGGTGGGGGAATAGTGATTCACGATACAGGAAGGACAACAAATAAATTTTCAATCATTCCTTTTTAATTTTATTTTAGTATGCCCCCAAAAATTCCCCCCTCCAAGTAGATCCAAATCAATAATACCGACATGATTACAATTAGGCATTCAAACATTTAAACAGTTACCCTATCACTCACCATGTAACTATTGGATTTTATTCATGGTAACTACTCATAATTCACATGATTTTTATGTGGATAATTACAATAATCCATTTCATTGAACATTACTATGTTCTTATTAACATTTATAGATATGATCAATAGGAACCAAGAGTTCATGTTCTACCCATATTTTTTATTATATTAATGTGACCTAAATGAGAGCCTATACATTTTAAAATACTGGGGTTTACCCATGATATCATTTTATTCCAATGAATGACCTGGAAAATCATAACAGGACAGTGCTTTGATACTATCCATTTCCCAACTAAGGACCCATATACGAATTTTGGCTTCTGGATGACATCTTGATTTCTACACCCAACCATAAAAGATTTTAAATGTGGTTAATGCCTTCTGATGTCATTATTTAGTAAAATCTATCTATTGAGGCCCAAATTGTCTCAATGGCTAATTTGAGAGTGCACATATCCGAATAACATTTGACATACTAAGGAAAATACATATCAATTTCACAAAACTATTTATAAACATTGTTTTTATGTGTAAGTAGATTCACAAAAACATATTATTGGAGGGTGGTAGCCTTCGGGATACATTATTTTTTTTATATTTGAACAATTTTTTTTGTGTAGATGACCTGTAGGAGGATTTATCAATTTATAAATTTATGGGGTAAAAATTAACCAAATATCTTATATAACTATTAATCACTAGATAGAGATATACGAACCACAATGGGGAGTATATTGGGAATAAATAACTGTCATCATTTGATTACCTAATCCAAGGAATGGGTTGACACCTTCTTTCAACCAAGAGGGCCAAATCATGGAGTGAAACACTCAAGGTGATTCCCTATCAATCATGTCAGGAAAACCAAGGGATCACATTTGAATACTTTTGGATAACCCCAATACCAATTCAGGGAAATGTAATTCAAAAAAAAAGTGGTCCCTTCCCTTCAACTATAGTGGTTCATTGATATATTTCTGAGTAAGAACCTCTTTCCTACTGGGAATCCTAATATGGTTTCATGGTTAGTACCATGGTTATGGAAGATATGCTAGTACAAGGATAACAAATCAATTTATCAATGTTAATTCTCTCTTTGGTTTAACAGATATTGGGCTACATAGAAGAATGTAAGACCCCACACCGAATTAGTGAGCCACATCAGTTTTTAAAGTGATGGATATCACAAAACATCCAATGATATAAGTTCTAGAATTCTATGATAGTTACATTATTTTTATACCTCCCATGAATAATTAATATTGTTAATGTTTGACTGAGGTCCTTGAGCATTAATAATGTCGCTTACATGTTGAGGATTTATTTTCATTTCAACCTTTATCTTTATAATGACACAACCTCTAGACTAGTTTTTGATAATGGTATAGGTACCTAGGAATAAAATTATATTTTAATTTTTTCCATGATGTGGTATTGGTGGATGATGTGGAAGTGCAAGTAATATGTGAACCTCATATTCCTTATCGATTCACATGTTAGTTCTGGTGTTTATAGGGGAGGTCTATCCTACCTTCTTACAGGTTTAAAAGTGAATAATATCCCATTATCATCATATTGTTTTGGATATTTGTGATATGAGATGAAACACATGTTGGAGTAATATTTCCTCCCAATATATTTCCCATCAACTTGTTGCTGGATTATGCAATGGTGTGAATAGAGAGATACCCAAATGGTGTGTAGGGGTAGGTAGTATAACAGGTGAGTAATCATATTCATTCAATGAGTCCACTACTAGAATATAAATTCGAAAATATTTTTTATTAATTATGTCACTCAACAAAGGTCTCCAAGAATTATGAGGAGTTTTCCTTGATAGGTTGGAATAATACAAAGATACAAGGGGGGATTATATCTTTTCAATAATCTTTTCATATATTGGTTTTTAGATTTCTATGCCAATTATATAGATATGAAGAGTTCTATTATGTAATTAATTTGAGTAGTATATTAATAGTAAAGAAGACCGCAAAAATTTTTATAGTGGTACGGGGCACAAAGATTCCATAGTCCACTCTACCAACGCTCTCTTTGATCTTGGTGATTTTCACAAGGATTACCCACTTATCATATTACATTCATACACAAGTTTAGGTAGTTAAACCATTTCATTAAAAGGATTAAAAAATCCTCCTAGTTCTTTTATATGGATCTAGTTTCCCTATATATTATTCCAATAAGGTGATACACTTCAACGTTGGAGTGGGAGTAGTCATAAACTCTATTAAATCAAATGACATTGATTTTATTAAATTGAAATGTTCTTGAAATTAGTAGTATTATAAACTAACATGATAAAGATATTATTCATCAATGTTTAAATTTATTCATGAATGAATAACAATGAAGAGATCCCGGTTGCGAATGATCATAAATAAGAATAGCATCAAACAAGTAGCATCAGTTTCACAATAACATGAGGTCTAAACATGTATATATTCAAAGTGACTCATATTCAGAAATAATAGATTCAATCATTGTTTTCATTTAATTTCAGTATTTTTGTAAAAAATATTTTTATAAAATATATATTCAAATAGAATTTGGAAATACTTTTGATATTGTATAGATATATTTTCATTCATTCAGTTCACCAGATCCAAAAAAAGCATGATAGATCACAATGATTGAAATATAAATCATTCAACGTAGTTATAACATCCCTTAGAAATAATGATTTCTTACTCTATTTAATATGATCCTATTAATTATCCATAAAACATATATAAATCAATATTTAATTCTATTAATATCATTACAGAAATCTTGGAACGTATCATTATATAAAACTCTTTCATTATGTAGTCAAATGTAGGGTCCCTTCACATGATAAAAAACACAAAACCTCGAGTTTAAAATGTATAGTTGATTAAAAAAGTAGGTTTGATATACCATAAGATTGTTTCGTCAAACATAGTGTTCCTTACAAACATAGTCTTATTTATCCATACCTTCCCTTCCCTCAATCATAGGATTCCATCCAACAATAGGGCTGAAAAACAATACATTTCAAAAATCATTGGGTGTATGATTTTTATGTGTTATCTCAAACATATCGTTTCTAAACCATATGTCATTACTACAAATGTTGGGTATGAATAGTGTCTCCAAAATATGTTTAATCATTTTCAGAATACATTTAAAAATATTATAACCCATAACTAAAATAACCTTATCAAGAAATATATAGTAGAAAAAAACATAAAGTAACATCATTAGTAAGAAAAATGGTATTTGTGAGCAT
This sequence comes from Viscum album, assembly GCA_963277665.1. Taxonomy (NCBI): domain Eukaryota; kingdom Viridiplantae; phylum Streptophyta; class Magnoliopsida; order Santalales; family Viscaceae; genus Viscum; species Viscum album. Next base: position 1,798,330,400 of record OY728140.1, read on the forward strand.
AAAAATCAATATGTTTTATATAGTATTATTTAGATAATACATTACCAAAAATCTACCCCTTTTGATGATTACAAAAGTCATAAATTAATTTAGAAAATATAGGAATTGTAAACACAAGTAAAAAAAATTTAAATGATACATATTATTGTTGTCTGAAAATTTAATTTACATAGAAAATTTTATCTATGTAATTGAAATTAGAGTTAACAATGTTGTGTTTTTCCAATTCCCCCCTTTTTTGATATATAAAAGAAAGTGTATGAAAATGGATTATAACACATTACATATACACATAACTATAAATGAGTAGTTCATTATACTTATGATATATAAGAGAGATGGGTTCTGACAGTATAAAAAATAGAAATGAAAGAAAATAAAATATTATAAACAAAATAACTGCATAAAAACCTATATTTTTGTTACATGAATAATATTGGATTTGAAAGGTTTTAAAATAAGGTATAGTAAACTTTGAGGGATCTGGTTCAAAAGTGGTGTCATATTATTGTAAACCCCAAACAAATAGATGAAAATCCCACACTAGATCCATCTATCATCTTAAACATTCATTTTTATTTTCAACCTAATTCATTTAAATAGAATTGAATAAAGATCAATTTTTTTATTTAATCCATATTCAATTTTTGAAATTCATGAAATATTTCTTCTGACTAAAAAAATTGAGTAAGTAGTTCATATAACTAATTAAAAAGATTTCTTATGATAGGTTATAAAATAGTATGCTTATGTATGAAATCTCTCTAGTTTTCAAACAAAATATTGTGAGGATAACTCTCAAACATTAATGTATGAATACTATCATTGAATGTAGACAGTACATTTTTGATTGATTCAAACTATCTAACTTGGTCTATAGATGTTTAAGGTGAATATGTAAAAGATTTACAATTATTGAAATTACTTCTGATAGAGTCAAAATGAATCCCCAAATATATCTTTAGATCTAAAAAATCTATTTTTAAATAGACTCTGTTTAGAGCTTACCAAACATTGTCCTCATATCTCTTCAAAAAGACTCAAAATCACTTCTAGAAACTGATCTTTCTAAGAGATTTCTCAGTTGGGATTGAACAACTTATAATTACTCTAATGGAACATTTTTTATTATTATATCATAAAATGATTTTTTGAAAACTATAATTCAGTATGAAAACATGAATTATCCTCTCACAATTTGATAAAATGAACAACAAATCCATTAATTATAATGTTCAAATATTCAGAAGATTATGATTCTTGAGATTGATATGGTTGACCTATTTCAATCATGGGTAAGGATTTTTCATTACATTACTCACTAGAGCTATAAAATTAAACATCAAGAACCATTGTATGCTCAAGAGGTTCAATCTTTTCCATATCTAAGGAATCAGAAGTTTAAAAAATTGATTGATTAATATATAACCTTGAAAAATCATCCTCTACTAGTTGAACTTGTTCATTTCATTGAGCATCATCATAAACATGTTCTACAAAAGGAGTTTGTTGAATCTAATTATCATTAAGAACCTCCAACTCTTCCCATATTTATGGAATATTTATATGTTTTTTCCTCATGAAAAACATCTGCAGTTGGTTACTATAGTTCAGTAGCTATATCTGAAGGTTAATTACATTGTCTAAGAAGAATTAAAAGGGCCTCATGATTGGGTTCTTGAAAATTTTCCTCAAGAGATAGAGGTGTATCTCTTAATGCCTCTAGATCAAAAACATGATATCGGAGTATTATTTTCTTTTTTTGAACTTTTTCATCTATTCTTGATTCTGCTACTTCTTCATCTTGAATTTGGGTGAGAGCTGCAAATCTAAAAGTGCCTTGATCCCCCATAACAAAAATACTAGATCTTTATTGGTCTTCCACACCAATAGGTAACAACATTTATTATACTTTACTCTAGAAGAAATCTATTTTCTATAGAGTTTTATTATAGATAATGTTACTATGATGAAACGTAGTGGGTGCATCTACATCTCGAATCATATATATTTTTTACAATAACAAAGAAATTATCCTTCACTAAGGATAAAAATACATTCATGGTTCCACCTAGAAATAGTTGGGAATTTATCATAACTTGTAAATTAAAAAACTAAACATAATATCACATATCAACAAAAACAATATATTCATGTCTACATAAATAATGCCTTCGTGTTCACTAGCTCTTTGAATTATTGTTGAACGTAAAAACTTGACCAAAACCTTCTAGTCATCATTGGTATACTTAACATGTATATTTTTAATTTCATAGGAGCCAAAGTGAAATGAAATTATTTACTCTGATTTTCTTTCTTGATTACATATTGAATGAATATTGAAATGAAAATCACCTTCATGTGGTCACTAAAAAACTATAATTATTTTGACTAAAGATATTGAGAAATCCCTATCATTTATCTGAGATAATATGATATATTTTATGTCACTGAAAATAAAATGTACAATTTTGAAGAACTCTTTTACTTTTATTTAATGAATTAACTCAGCATTTCTTTTAGTAAAATTATATTCTAGTCCTTGAAATTGTTAATCATTCTTTAGAAGATGTTTTTCCTCTTGGAACCATTCGAAATCAATTACATTTCCTAGAATAATATTTCAATAGGTAATACATTGTCACTATGTTTCATTCTATTCACCAATGTCTATTATCTGAATCATCAAAAAATTACAAACTGAGGGTTGATTGTTTGGTTTCAATGGTTTCATATGAAAAAAAGAGATGTGGATGTAAAAAAGGATTATAATACTGATAATGAGAGTGAAATAAAAATAGAGATTATTTTCTGCTGATTTTTGTGAGACTGGTCTATTTTATTATTCATATCACTTAGGGTAATCATTAATTAATTATTTTTAAAAGATTGGATTTTTTAAATATGAAATAAAATTCTTTTTATGAAAATTATTTAAAAAGGAATAAAAAAATAAACAACCAATTAAAATAAAAAATGTAAATATATAAGTTAATGAATCTAATTAATAAACTTTTACTTTAAATTAAATATCCCCAAATCTCTCTAAATAAAATCAAAACATACTTTGGGAAGTGGTTTGGTGAAAATATTTTGAGGTTTATATTGATTATTTACAAATTCTAAATATATATTCTTTTTTATAACTTGATCTCATATAAAATGATTCCTTTTATCAATATTCTTAGTTCTTGAATTCCTTATAAGATTTTTTGAAATATAAATTTCACTATTATTATCACATTAACAATGTATATTATTAAGATTATGTACAAAGTCTTGTATGGTGTGTTTCATCCATAATACTTGCGTACAACAATTTCTGGAAGATGTATATTCTTCCCTAGATATTGATTGAGAAACTGAATGTTTGTTCTTACTCAACCATGACACTAAATATTTTCCTAAAAAGTGATAGGTTCTTGATGTTATTATTCTTTATAATCTACATCCTCTAGAATCAGCATCAGAATATGAAATTAAATAAAAATTATTAGTGTTTTGGTAAAGTAGATATTGAAAAATATTATATTCTAAATATATAAAAAATAATTAAATAGTATTAAGATGAGATTGTTTTTTTTAGACTGAAATATTGCACATAAAAATAAAAACACATTATATCTGGTCTTCTAGTCATAAAATATAACATAATACTAATCATACCTCTGTATAACTTGTTTTCAATTAGTATTTCAGCTTCATCCAAATCATGATTTACATTATTACACATGGGTGTTCTGTAAGTCATATAGTTTAAAAGTCCAAATTATTTCAATAAATCAATAATGTATTCTATTTGATTTAAAAAAATTACTATAATGCCTTTCATAAATATAAAATCTAATAAATAAAGTATATTCTCTCATCATAATCATTTAAAAAAAATTTCATAATATTTGAAAAATAATTATAAACATTTTTATTTATTGATTCAAAAATTACACCATCTACTTATATTTTCACTAATAATATATAAGAAAATAAATTATTCCTAAAGAGAGTAGGATCATCAAATCATATAGAAAAGCCTTTTTCCGATAAAAATGAGCATAATATTTCATACCATTCTTTAAGATCTTGTTCAAGGCTGTAAATATCATTATTATGTTAAAAAATGAATTTGGTAGATGAGTGTATTGAAAATCTAGTGGGTTTTCAATATTAATTTACTCCCTTCAATATACATTTTCAAATGCAGATTTTACATCCATATGATCTAATTTAAATTTTATATTAGATGCATAATCTAGAAGGATCATAATTTCTTCTAATCCAACAAATAGTGAAAAGGTTTTAATATAGTATATTCGTTCTTCTTTGTTGTATTATTTTACTAATAATATATCTTTATTTCTGGAAATGATCCCATGATCACCATATTTATTCCTAAAAACACATTTGGTTCTAATTTTTTGATAATTGGTTAGTCTCTCCACTATCTCCCAAAATTTATTTCTACTAAATATTTTATATTCTTCATTCATAGGAAATAACAAACATTTTAAATTTAAATGTTCTTATATTGTCTTAGGTTCTAGTTGTGAAAGTTAGGAAGGGAATTTAGCTATGTTTCCAAAATTTCTTTAAGTTGTTACTACAAAGTCTAAATTTAATTTAGTAGTTTTTATAGAGTGATATTTTATGGTTATATATTGTCTTGGTAAGATACTTTCATGTTATTCTATATTTTGTTCTATTATACTATACTAACATTCATTTATTTTACTTTCAAAATTACTATTTGGTGATTCAAGAGTAATGATTTCAAAAGAGTCATCAATTTCACATATTTTATCTTTCCATTTCTCAAAAGGTTCAATTTCCTCAAACATCAGATGAGCATATTCTTTAAAAGTCCTTGAATTTTTATTTTTCAATATATATTCAGTATAAGTAAAAGAATATCCTATAAATTTTTCTTTATCTACCATTTGATTCTATTTACCAAGGTTTTCTTTAGTATTCATGATATACCACATTAATATAACTACTGAAATTTTTTTTACATTAGGTATTATATTATTCCAAATTTCATAGGGTGTCATCTTAATTATCGGTTTTATTAAAACTCTATTCATGATATACCAAGATTTATGTGTAGCTTCTGCCAAAAATATTTAAAAAGTCTATATTCATTCATAATAGTCCTTACCATATCTTAAATAATTCTGTTTCTTCTTTCAATAATTCAATTTTTTTATGTTTTCTTGATTCTGATAAGGTGTGTTTAATACCTGATTTTAGGAAAAAAGAAATAAATTATTGATTCTCAAATTCCCCACCATTGTCAATTTTTTTTAAAATTACTTAAAAATATTTTTCATTTTGAAAAATTTTAAAAATGATTTAAAAAACATTAAATACCTCACTTTTAGGTTTTATAAAATAAACCCATGTACATCTTAAAAATACTCGACGGATTCATAAACATACAATTTTACCACCAAACATGGTACATTTAATTATGTAAACAAACCCATGAGGATAATTTCTTATTGATTATGTGTATATATTTTCTTAATTGATTCTGAAGCTGATTATAGCTATTTCCCAATTTGACATGCGTAATAGAATATAAAATTATCAATGTTAAGACTAAACAAGTAAGAAACTAAGTGTTTCATAGAAGGTTTATATAAATAATATATATTATGGTGTCCTAGTCTTCAATGCTAGATCCAAGAATCATTTTTCCCAATATCTAAAAAATACACTTTTTGTTTACACGATGATTTTAGATAATATGTAAAACATTTCAGTCCTAGGTGGTCTAAATTTAATCAATTTATCATTGAAAACTGAGCAAGTCTTGTTAGAGAAATAAATAAAAAAACTATCATCATAGAGTTGAGAAATAATTATCTGGTTATGATTTAGTCCTTGACCACATGTAACTATTTTTATTGACATTTACTTTAATCTCCAGCTAATCCAAATCTAATAATAATTCCATTAGATTTGTATCCATATATGACCATTACTCCATCCAGTTCTTGTAGTGTGTGGAAACTGGAAGTGTCTCTAATCATGTGTGTGGAGGAGAAACTATTCAAATACGATACTTGTTTTTTTCCTATGGTCATTTCCATATAAAATAATTTATACATGATCTTATTTTGGTTTCCATATTTTATTTGGTCAAGATATGTCAGCAAGAAAATATAAAGGAATCCAAATATCTGTAATTTTATCAAAATTTCTATTTCTTGTTTAAAAAAATTTAGGAAATAATATCTTGTTTATTTACAATTGTATGGGTATTTATTAAATAAAAATTAATAGATTAACTTTCTTTCATTCGAAAATTAAAGAAGGTAGCATTTATATAACTTCCCAACAAATAATTTTTTTATAACTATGATTTCTCCCTTGATTATTATTCTATATCTTCCCTTTTGAATAATTTTTATCTATAATTCTCTTTTATAGATTTTTCTCCTTGGGTTAGAATAATAGTATCACTTCTATGTGATTCAACTTTATCTAGAAGTTATTTTATTAAATTTTTATAAATAGTATAAAGTTATGTATATGTATTAAATTTATTATTTAATTCTTTATATTGTTTTATCATTAAATCATTTTCACTTAAAACAAAATTATGAATATTATATAGTGACTGATGTTTTTTAAAATAGAATCCCAATTTTTTTGATGAATTAATAAGTAAAAAGGTTAAATTTTTCATTTGAGTAGCTATCACAATTATTATATATAGAAGAATTGGTTGAAACATATTATTATTCCTTATAAATAAAGAACATGTTTTCTTCATATTTTTAGCATAGTTTCTAAATCTGATTTCATAGTGTTGTTGGAGTCTTCAGACACACTCCATGTATCCTTTATAACTCCATTCCTTTTCTGTTCATAATTAGTTGTCTTCTGATATTTGATTTCCATATTTCTGCATTCTCATTCTAACTGGAGAAATCAGGTCTAATATAACCCATATATTAGCATTAATAGTATCTTATTTATTTTTATATTATCTCATATTTCATGATATATTTTTTGAAGCCTCTCCTTTTTTGAAGAATTTTTTAAATGTTATGGAAAATTGATCTACTTCCATTCTAGAATTTAAGAATCCTATATATTTTTATATTTTGACATATTCTTTTGATATTTTTTAAGATTCTGTGATATAAATATAATGAATGTATTTTTAATATTAATTATCTTATGATCTTGAAATTTAGATTGCATTTATACATCGTACATCATCAGGGTTCCAATCAATTCACTCATTGTCATATTTTTTAATGGTGATGATTTTATTATAGTAACATATATTCCATTCATTTTTTGTGTATTACTCTATGTACATTTAGTTCATGATCGAATTTAGAAATTGAATCTCCCAAGGAAGAAATACTATTGAAAATTTCTATCAACCTTCTATTTATTTGGGTGATACTTTCACCATCATATATTATAAAGGTGTCAAACCTTAGTTTTGATGTAGGATACCTCATTTTTCAGACAATTTCAGTTCTATTATAGAAACAAAAATTGGTTTCCACATTTCATAAGTAGTAGGACATTATGATACTCGATTGAACTCATCTTGGGGATGTTTTCAAATTGTAGCATTCATTTCATTTGAGATGGTTCTATACTCAAATTAATTAGTAAAATCCCATGTCTGTAGTTTTGGAGGAATTTTATAAGGAGTTATAATATTCATATATACTTTTAATCCAATATTTTTCATATAGATGATCATATGATATTTTCAATGTCCATAGTTGTCAACATTAAATTATGGAGTGAAAATTATATATATACATTATCTAGAGTCAGCCACTTACATTTATCATTGTATATACCTTGTACTTTTAAAATTTCTATGGCTTTATCCGTCAGAGTTGGTGGCCTAGAAGCAACAACTATGTACATTATTTATTAATAAATACCTTATCACTTCTTTATTGTTCTTCTGCATGATAATTAATGTGATAATGTCCTATGGATATATGTTTCATTAAAAAGTCATAGTATATCACTATAATGATGATAACCTAGAAGTTACATAACATTGTTCTTGAATATATGTTCTATAGCTGGATGATGTTATTTGAGGGACACAAATATTACAAGTGATTTGGGGTGGGGACTCATAAAATATTGAGGCCCCTTCTTAGGGTGTTCATTTTTGGTAATATCCATGAATATATTATGAGAACGATACCAAGCAGTATGGAATACATATTTCATAGTGTAATTGAAGTTTCCTATATACGGGCGTGTGTATTGGTCCTTAGACATTAATATTATTATTAATGGATATAAAAAATTGCGCACTTGGATGTATTGATGAAAAATGTGATGAAACACTATTTTTAGCAAGGTAGGATATGTTCGGTGCATCACAAGTAATACTGCATTAATAGATAATGCGAGAAAAGATATGTACCTTCTTTTCAATAACGGAAGTAGATATATCATGCCCTTTGATGGAATTTATATAGCCTAAATAAATCCATGGCCATGGTAAGGAATGGGAATGTTCAATCCCATATAGTCAAGGAAATAATAATTGACCACATGTGTTGATGTAACAAGCATGCAACCCGCTTGATTTGAGATATTGTGAAAAAGGGATGACATTACATGATAAGCATTCGTAGGAGGTGACACGTCCATTCGTCATTATCTTCGTTTTCTATGGGTGCCTTGGTGGATTTCTAGAAGCTAAACATGGACATTAGGTAGGATACACCAAATGACACTAAGAAAGGGGCCTAGAGGGCCAGACACTATGTGTGTCCATGTATATATGTTAAATATTAATTCAAAAAGTTGAATTAAGATTATTCTTGATTGTGGTTTAATAATTATTTAAGGATGCCTGATCAAATTTATTTCAACACTAGTCATTGGAGAGAATATATTGTGGGTGAAATAATATTTTTTTAGCGAGTAATGGAGTGATATTTATTTTAGAAATAAATAGTCACTATTTAAAGTCTAATAAATGTGGTAGAGGAAATAAAAAGTATGGAAAAACAAAAGTACACGCCATGTATATGAATATATATGATGCATATTATTTTCATATAATATTTTAGAAATAATATTTTTTATTTAATTAAATAATATTAGTTGTAATTCGTTTGGTTCATGTCAAGTAACAATAATAGTCTACTATTATTATTAGACATGGGGTTTTACTATGAATTAAAAAAAATGAATAAATTCTTTCAAGTAATTAATTCATTTTTTTATTCTATGTAATTAAAATACCAATCATAGAATTCTCATTAGCCTAGTCATTTTCGGTGGTTGTGCACAACAGAACTAGAGAAATGTCTCAAGACAAGAGATAATTATTTTCTAATGAGAATGCTCTCAAGCTACAAGAAAGATTTACTTCTCCATTGCATGAAGGTGATCGAAGGAAGACATCACAAGTGAAGGTTCTTTCCTTTCTAGCATCCAGATATCCCTTAAGTGACGTCTAGAGTTATGTGGAGAATGTGTGGATCACTGCTTGAGGAATCCTATACTTGGATCCTACACAAAAAATGACGAATCACATCAGATAATGACTAGATACATCAACCGAGAGAGAATTATGTCATGTTAATTATTGTATTTTAATTAAATTAATTATAACCAAAATATGATGATCCTCTGTATGGTTCTGAGATTCCCTTATTTTCATTAATTCTTCATTCTATTATGCAAATCTGACTTTTTATTATTCTGACGGATCTCGGATTAAATGTCGTTAATGGAATAAATTAATGTTTTGTACACCCACCAATGCACTTCTACTATGCCTGAAACATTCAAGTGGTATCATAGGGGGTCATATCATTAATTATAATTATTTAGTTTTCTGTTGGTAATTTACGTATTTAATAATTTAGTTGTTTCAATTCAATTTCATCGTTCTGAAAATCATAATCTTGAGATCTGTTCTTTCTCTCCCATTTCACATTCACCATAGAGAAACGACTTATTCTTTTAATTCTGATTAAAATAAAATAGAGGATCTCCTTCATAGGTGCAAAACATTCATTTCCTCACAACACTATAATACATGACATGTATTCAGAAGTGTGTGCCATGTTTTCTAGGTTTAATACATCAGACTGGTACAATAAATTAGGTCGTGTGTGGGAGTATTTCTAAGTCTTGAATGACATTGTGTGTTGACCGGAAACAGCTAGGACACGGTTTCCTGATTACATGCCTTATTGTCCCGATAACACGGTATGTAGTCCCTTTAGGTTAGGGTTAGACCATGTAACCCTTACACAACTTTCTCGGCTAGAAACCATGTAACACTGATACTACATGATGTGTGTCCCAATGAACATGTCGTGCAGTCCGATAATTGTCTATGTACATCTACATGCCTTGTCCATGGGCATGTACTTCAGATAGATGGTAAAAAAAGTACACACTGTGTTGTCATAAGTACACCCTATATACTCATCCATATTATGCAGATTTATTAAAAATTATTATTATATTATACACAACCTTGATAATTGTACCATATGCAGGTGGAAAGATACGGCACAACACGTCATATGTGTTATATATATATATATATGTGTGTGTGTGTGTGTGTGTTTAATTTAACATCTGCGTAATGTTCATTTCTACTCATTGGGTAGTTATGAACAAAAATTCACCAGGTTTCCTCCAAGGTACAAGTTACGTACAAATATAATTTTAATTTATTTTATTTGTTTAAAATTATTATGGATGAAAATATCATGAAAATTCAGAAAAATGGTTAAGATAAAAGGATTGATTAATTAAATATAATTAATTTATTCGAGCGTGATTTATCTTAAACAAGAATCATTAAAGAATTGAATGCTAGGTTTATTTATGAGTAAATATCATTACATATATAAATGATCATGATATAGACCATGACCATTATATGTGAATGGTTTCTTTTAATTTATCTATTTTAAATTTGTTGGCCTACGAGCCTTCTCCTCATTAATATGTCGGGATTGCGTGCCCAAGGTTTGTTTTATGTAAAACCCCATTTTACCCCTAACCAATATTTGCGATAAAATCATATGTAATGGATGGAGATCCCAAACTGGTGGAGGCGGCCCATGTTAGGAGCCATGGTGAATCCAATCCAAGAAGATACAAAGGTGAAGAAGTGGAAAGATGTAAACATGAACCCAAAGGGTTCGAGGTGTTTCTCCCATGGTATTGGGAAATTTTATAAATTGCTTGATAAAATAAACAATAGAAAAAGTTCATGATAATACAATTTATTTTATTTCTATCAGTTTCATGGTTTATTTATTGTGGTTTCGCTGTTAGGATAACACAATTAATGAACTAAACAGGCATGACAGATGGAACTAAAATAAGACTGGATTATGCGTAAATATTATCATAGACAAGGTTAATAATTTATGTATATCACACATAATATTAAAAATCATGTAATCAAAGATAATATAATTGAAATTTATGTGTAATTATAAAATATCTCAATGAAAATAACAAGTCGATATAGACTTCCATAATCTAGGTTAGAATCAAACCATAGTACAAAGTGGTTGACCAAACATAGTTGGGGTGTTTTCAATTATCAGGGAATTATAATTCAAGGTTTTGGGTGAACTTGAATTGGTTTGTATCAAGAGTTGACTGGAAAAGAAGGACTTGTTGTGGCCAAGAGGAAAATATTGATGAAATCCAAAATAAAAGGATTTCAGGATTGGGGAGTCCACTCAGCGAATCAAGGAGCTGTTAGTTAATGCAGTTGAAATTTGGAATTCCTACCTGAAACCCTTCATATTACTTAACCAACCCTAGTTGGGGTAATGTGAATGGAAATATGGATCCTTTCTATAAGAATATTCAGACAATATAATATTCTAAAGACAATAGTGAGGGCTATTGAATTTTGAAAAAATCAGTGGAAACTAATAAGTATTAATTTATTTATGTGTATTATTTTTATTATGATAAAGTACTAAACCTTTTCTAATCAAAATTTGTAGATACAACAAGAAAAATAACATCAAACATATCATTGCAAACCATACTTTAAATAGAAAACCTTCTCACCGACACAAATTTCCCAAAATGGCAGATGTATTTACACGTCATCCATCCCCATGATATGAAATTTTATTTGTTGGAAGTTCATGTTTTAGTTTCACCTCAAAAAGAGGAAAATGATTAGTAACTATCTCTCTATAGGTACCATAAGGATGATTCCATATATATCCAATGTTTCATGCTATCAGCAATTTTTAATTACCTGTTGATGTAATATGAAAAAATATATGTGTATCGCATGATGTCTCACATTAAGGATCTCTTCCAAGAGAATGTGAGACATAAGAGATATGATATCTCCAACGCTTTGTTTACAACTATGGTTGGAGATTTTGCGCCAACTGGTCCTCATGTTTTCAAGCTTATTGGCTACATTGAATACCTAGATATCTTACGGATTATGTTTTGGGATGATTTTCATACAGATCTCATCCTATCATCACTTCCCATGAACTTATATAGCTTTATTGTCAACTAAAACATGATAAAAATGAGAAGTTTCTATCGAAACATCTGACCATGATTCACTAGGTAGATAAGGACATGGGGTGTGACCAACCTGCAGTCCTTATGGTGAATAAGAAAAGGAAGGAAAAGGTAAACCGTCCAATGATTCATAAACGATATGAAACCCCTATGCACCATCCTTCCAAGTAGAGGATGATCTAGAGGCAGTTCATGGGATGAAAGGCAATATGTTTTACCTGTGGAAAGAAAGGACACCAGAAGAGGAATTGCACCCACAAGCATGGGGACACTAAACGTGCATTCATTATCGAGTGTAATATTTCCATTTATACGCATTGGTTATTAGATCCATCTTGTGGGGATCACATCTATATTCAAATGTAGGAACCCAGTATATTTAGAAAAATTGCTAGAGGAGTGGTGGATCATTGAGCTACCAATGGTGTGAGTCTAGCTGCATTGGCCATTGATAATTACTACCTCTTACTACGAACTGGGATGATTTTGGTTTTACTTAACTATTATTATGGGCCTAGTCTTACCAAAATCTTTATTTTTGTATCATGTTTATATATTGATGGATTTATTTTCATGATTGGAAATAAGATTTGTCTCTATTATTTGAACAACATATGTTATGGTATAGAACATTTAAATAATGGTTTCTATGTGCTAAATTACAAAAACCAATTGTTGGAAATCGATAATGAAAGAAACTCACTTGAATCATAAATCACTTAATTGTGGAATCACTGTCTCGGTCATGTAAACGAGATTTTCTTGACAATGCTATTCCAAGATGGATACATAGACTCTACTGAGTTAGAACCACTTGATAGATGTCACACTTGTTTATAAGGGTAAATACCCAAGCCGCCTTTCAGTGCATAGTGTGAAAGGGCCAATGAAATTCTAGTATTTTTAAACACAGATGTGTGTGGACCAATTTTATTGGAAGGAAGAGGTGGATATTCTTACTTCATTAATTTTACTAATGTATTGAGTAGATATGGATAAGTCTACATAATGAGGTATAAGTCATAGTTGTTAAAGAAATTTACAGAACTCCAGAATAATGTAGAGAATCATCTTGTTAAGAAGATAAAAAAGATTTATCAGATCGTGGGGGAAAATTTCTAAACCAAGAGTTCATCAATCTTCTATAGGAGTCTAGTATTCTATCTCAACTCACTCCTCCTTATACACCATAGTGTAATTCTGTTAGTGAAATGAGTAACTGAACCTTGTTGGACATGGTGAGTACAATGAAGATACATGCAGATCATCCATAATCCTTTTGGGGATATGAATTACAAACTGTAGCATAAAAAGTAAACCGAGAACCAAATATGGTGGAAAATGGAATTACCTATGAGTTATGGACTGTAAAGAAACCCATTTTTACACACACACACATGTTTGTGGATGCGAGGTGTTAGTTAAGGCCTTATCACAAAACACACTAGCACCCTCGGGTACAAGGTTTATCATTATAGAATATCCCATGGAAATTAAATGACATTACCTCTAAAACCCTTCAGAAAAGAAAATGAATTTCTCCAGAAAAGCCATCTTTCTTGAGAGGGGAAACATCCTCTAAAATGTTAGTTGTTGAATTTTTAACTTTGAAAAATTTTATGCTCAATATACACAAGAGTTTCTACAAGAACATGTTCCACATGTCTTTGTGGAAGAGGTTTTAGAAACCCAAGTACTGCATAGGATCTCAAGAGAGGTAACTGAACCAGAGAGATTTGGTTACTTAGTCACTGAAGATGGTGAATCATTATTGTTGGACAATAATAAAACTCTCTCCTACAAGGAAGCATTATAAATCCCAGAAGCTGGAAGATGGATTAAAGCTATAAATTTTGAGATCGATTCAATGTATCAGAACCATGTCTAGGTTCTGGTTGATGAAGCAGTTGATGTAAAGCCTGTTGGATGAAAATGGTTATTCAAGAGAAAACTGGACATGGCCGGTCAATTTAGCACCTATAAATAAAAGATAGTGGCTACAATATTCAGATATATTCATGTTATTTACTATGATGAAACCACATCTATAGTTTCCATGTTAACATCTATAAGAATCATACTTGTCATAGCAGGTTACCAAGACTACGAGATTTGGAAAGTCGATGTCAAAACAACATTCCTTAACAGGAACCTTAAGGAAGAGGTCTATAAGACACAACCAGAATGGTTTGTGACACCAGGTGAATCCAAATGTGTTTTCAAGATATATAAATCCATTTATGGATTTAAGAAATCATCCGGGTCATGAGACATTCATTTTGGTGAACCCATAAAAGAATTTGTTTTCAATAAGAATGAATGTAAGCCATGTTTACAGAAGTGGTTTAATAGGAATTCAGTAGTTATCCTAGTAGTATATGTTCATGACATATTACATATTGGAAACTATGCACTAGTCTTGCAGTATCTTAAGGACTAGTTGAACAAGTGTTCCTCCGTGAAGTATTTTGGTGAAGCAACCGACATTCTAGGGATCAAAGTCATTCATGATAGATCCAAGAGGCTGCTTTGACTGAGTCAGGGTTTATAAAATGACGAGATACTAAATATATTTAGTATAGAAGAATCCAAGATGGTATTTTTTCCAGTGTAACATGGCCTACATCATTCTAAGAAAATGTGTCCTCCGACACAGTAGGAAAAATATAAAATGATTAATATTCCGTACACTTCGGTTATAGGATCCATCATGTATTCCATGTTATGTACTAGTTTTGTTGTTCTTTTCCACTGATCATGGTAGAAGATATCAAGTAGATTCAGGAGAACAAAATTGCACTGTTGTTAAGACAATATTTATGTATCTGACAAGAACTAAGGTTTTTTATGTGTATGGAGGAGATGAGGAGCTTGTCATCAGAGGGTATGATGATGCTGGATTTCAGATAGATGAGAACGATATCAAGTCAAAATCTGGATATTTTTTCTGTCTAAATGGAGGATCTATAAGCTAGAAGATTTCAAAGCAACCAGCTGTCACCGATTAAATAGTGAAGTCGGAATATATAGTGGCCTCTGATGCAGCCAAGGAAGTTGTATAGATTCGTAACATTTCCCCAGAGCATGATGTGGTGCCTAGAAATAAATATCATATCACATTATATTGAGATAATATTGCAGCGGTGGATATATCAAAAGAACAAATGTCACATCAACGAACAAAGCAAATACTCTAGAAATATCACCTCTTGAGGGATTTCTATCATAGGGGTAATGTTGAAGTGAGAAGAGTGTCCACATAAGAGAATGTGGAAGAACCAGTGTCTAAAGGCATATCTTAGTAGAAGCATGAATATAATGTCAGAGCCAGTGGGTTAATGGTTGTTAGTAGTTTCTTCTAGTCCATGTGTGATTCTGTGGGAGTTGGTGTCCTAGTACGAACTACATTGTACATTATTCTTTAATAAATACATTATCACATTATGATTGTTCTTTTATGAGACAATGCATGTGATAATTTCCTATGGATCAACATTGCATTAAAGGGTCATAGTGTATCCCTACTATGATGAGAACTCAGAAGTGCCATAACACTATTCTAGAATATCTATTCTATGACTGAATGATGTTATTTGGGGGACACAAAAAATACAGGTCATTAGGAGTGAGGACTCATAAAACATTGATGCACCTTTTCATGGTATGCCCCCAGGGTAATATCCCGGAGGATATTATGAGAACGATACCCACCAGTTGGAAATCTAGATTTCATAGTTTTATTGGATGTTCATATCTACCGATGTGTGTATTGGCCCATATAATTGAATATTATTATTAATGGGTCTTACAACTCCTGAACATAGATGTATTGACGAAATCTACAATGACACACTATTCGAAACAAGGTAGGAAATGTTTTGTGCGTTACGAGTAATACTACATTAATAGATAATTCGAGAAATGATTTTTCCCTTTTGTTCCATAATGAACGTAGATATCTCCAGACTTTTGATGGAATTGGTATCTCCAATATAAATCCTTGGCCATGGAATGGAATGGGAGAGTTGAATTCCAGAATTTCAAATAATGAATAATTGAGCACATGGGTTGATGGCACTAGCATGCAACCGACATGATTTGAGATATTGTTACAAAGGGATTACATTACTCGGTAAGCGTTCGTAGGAGGTGACACGTCATTGCAGTGTAAGCTTCATTCTCTATGGGTGTCATGGTATATTGGTAGATTCTATCCTTGGAGTTTAGGTAGGCTTCACATAATTCCACTGAGAAAGGGGCCTAGAGTGTCACACACTATGTGTTTCTATGTGTCTTAGTTAAATATTAATTTAACAAGTTGTATAAAGACTATTTTTTATTGCGGTTTAATAGTTATTTGAGGATCTTTGATAGAATTTATTTCAACACTATTTATTCTATAGAATATGTTGTGGGTGAAATAATATTTTTATTACCAATTAATGATGTGATATTTATTTTAGAAATAAATAGCCAACATTCAGGTTCTAATAAATGTGGTGGGGAAATAAAGAGAATGGAAATAAATAAGTACAAACCATGTATATTAATATACACAACACGTATTTTTTTCTGGGAATTTATGAGAAATAATATAAATTATATAATTAAATTATATTAGTTGTAATTCGCTGGGTTCATGCCAAGTGATAATAATAGTCAATTGTTTTTATTAGACATGGGGTTTTGCTAAGAATTAAATGAAGTGAATAAATGATTTCAGGTAATTAATTCATTTTATTATTCTATGTAATTAAAATCCGAAATATATAATTATTATCAGCATATCCATTTACGGTGGATGAGGACAATGGATCAAGGGAAATATCTCAAGACAATAGAGAATTATTTTCTTCCAAGAATGCCCTCAAGCTACGAGAGAGAGATCCTTCTCCACTGGATCAAATAGATCGACGAAGGATATCGCAAGTTAAAGTTATTCCATGATAGCACTCAGAGATCAATTTGGTCACGTACAAAGATATGTGGAGCACATGTGGATCACCTCTAGAAGGATCCTAAACATGGATTCTTGGATGTAATGATGAATCACATAGGATCGTGACTCGATAAATCCATGGAGAGATAATTCCATCACGGTAATTCATGCCCTTTAATTAAATTAATTATAACCAACATATGAGGATCCTCTCTAGGGTTCTTATACTCCCTTCTTTTATTTCATTCTTCATTCTATTCTGAAGATCTACAGTTTTATTATCATTACAGATCTATGATTAATCTTTGATACTGGTAAAAATTAATGTTGGTTACACCCATCAACGCACTTCCACTGCTCCTAGAACCTACATTATCTACATTATATAAATGATAGAATTTGATACCAATTTTATGGATAGAATAATACAAGGATACATAAGAGAGGGTTAATTTTGACTTTTCAATAATCTTGAAAAGTTTTTGGATTTTATCTTTCTTTTCAATTTTTGAAGATATGCATTGTTCTCTTCTATATGTAATTTGAGATAGTAAAGAAGAACACAAAAATTCTTATAGTTGTTTCAAGAATAAAGATCACCTATGAAACTCCACCAACACACTCTCTATGAGATTTTGTATTTTAAATAGAATAATCTTCCTATAATAAGACATTCAGAAATGAGTGTAGGTAGTTGAGAAATTTTATAATAAGGCTATATATAGATTTTTGGTTTTTTTATAGGGAACCATTTTATCCAAAACATATTCCAAGATTATGATAATCTTCCATGGATGTGTTAGAGTAGTTTAGAACTCCATGAAATCAAAAAAGATCGATTTTATTGAATTAATAAGTTCTTAAACATAGTTGCAACAAGAATTGATATATTATATATCTTCTAATTTAAATTTAAAATTCTTTTAATATGGAATAACATCTAAGAGATTATGGTTGTGAAAGATCATTAGTGTGAATGAAAAAAAACATAAATACTTAAACAACATCCTGAGGTCGATGCATATATATCTTCAAAGTGTGTCCTCTTAAAAAATAATAGATTCCCTCGATAATTTTGTTTCTTTTCCTCAATTCTGTTAAAAATATATTACAGAAATAATTATTCATATATATGCATAAATACTTCTTATATTATACAGAAATATTGGATTTCATTTGGTTGATTAGACAAAACAATCACCTTATAAATCAATATCATACAAATATAATTCAATTTAAAGATTCATAACTTCCCTTATCAATATAGATTATTTACTATATTGAATATAAGCCATTTAATCCATCAGAAAATAACACTAAATTGATATTTACATTCATAAAGACTATTGTATAAATCAGGGGAAATATCATTAAATAAATCACCATCATTGAATAGCCAAATTGGGGGCTCCTTTATGTGAATCGTTTTCCAAATATCCAGTCTACAATGTACATTAGATTACTAAAGTAGGGTTGATGTACCATATGATTTTTACTCAAACATAAGGGTCCTTAGAATTTAGGGTTATATATCCATACAATCCCATTTTCTCAGACATCTGATTGCATCCAAATGTAGGGTTGATAAAAAATAATTTTACTATAGGATAGGGTATATGATCCATACGTGTTATCTCAAATGTAGGGTTTCAAAACCATATCTTACTCTTACAAACATAGTTTGTGATATGTGTTTCTAGAATACATTTGAACACATTTAGAATACACTGACAAATATTATAACCTGTAAATCTCACCAAAATTCACCCTTATATATATATCACCCCAATGATAGTGTAGGCCCAATACAAGTGTCTGATACCATAGGAAATAGTAATGAAACTAGTTTTACTGTTGTAGTAACAAGTGATCACGGGTGGGGAAAGAATCAACAAAGTAAGCCCATAGAACTACTCAATGAGTGGAATTGGATGATTCTTCTACACATACCCCAATATCTAGACCTATTTCCTTCACTGAAAGTGATATTCCTAACTATGTTCCTATAGATGTTAGTTAATATAGAATTTTTCCTAAAGCTACAATTGAATATATGATTTTTAGGAAGTGGGTTTAACATCATGTTCGTGGTGTCATTACAAATACTTGATTAGAGGAGATTTTTGAAAAGGTATAGATCCTTACCAAAATCATTTATGGATTGGGTGTATGTTTGTTCAACTAATGTCAATTTAATTCTATAATATAGAATATTATAATTAGCTAAGAGAAAGTGCTAGATAAATAATGAGATCTCCTCACATTTAATAATTATAAACATCAAGTGGATGTTGTGGAGTTTTTTAGCAAATATATGGATCATTTTATTGTTGAAGAATCGTGAATTTAAAATTTGATGGATTCATATAATATAGATATCTGATTACACACGGCTCATGTAAAAAATGGAAGTGCAGTTGTAGAACAATATTTCCACTGTCAAGGACTCAAAATAAATGAAATGAGAATTGGCCTCTTGTATTAAGAAAACATATAAATTTTACAATGCTAAAAATCCAAAATAGTTTATCCACCATCAATGTATCAACACTTAAAACTGGTCATCAAATTAATTTTGAAGAATAACTCATCAAAATCTATCATGATGGTTTTCAATTTTCATTACCTTTTATTACAATTACAAGGTGTTATTCCAAATTTTTCATGTCTCCGCATTTTATACTGAATGAAAACAATTTTTTTCTTGGTCAGTTATAATAAACATGATTACCCATTAGATCATAATTATCAGTTAATACTAATCTTTAAAAAATTGATTTCAAATATCATTATAAACTCAATCCCCTTGGAAATTGAATTTTAATAGAACTAGAAAATCATGATCCCCAAAAAATCAATCAAATTATTCCCCCTAACCATGGTTCATGGATGGGTATAAGCACAAATACAATCACTATAAGACCTCAGAAGGTCTATTTTGATATTAAATATTTCCTCCTAGGTGTTTCTCATGGATGGGTATATGCATAATTTCCATAACCATAACACTAGAATTGGTGCATTTAGAGGAATTATCTCTTTATGAGCTTGGCTCATAGATAGTTATAAGACAAAATTCCATCAAAATACACTTGTGATGGTATATTTGGATAAATGATGTCCTCTTAGGAATGAAATGTGAATGGGTATAAGACCAAATAACATCATCAAAACACTGAAGTTAGTCTATATCGATAAATGATTTCCACATAGGCATGACTGATAAATGGGTATTGGAATAAATACCATCATTATAAAACTAGATCTGTTCCATTTAGATTAATTATTTGACTCAATGGGATGAGAACCATCAATGGATAATTTAGAATGAGGATTCAGATGTTCATGATGGTTAAACATCGTGAGGTTACATCTTCATACGTTTATCTGGAGTATATGAAGTGATACTTCAAAATATTTATAAAAATCTTTCCTTATCTAAGGGACATGTCGAGCATAACTTGACTTATACTTGAACTATACGGGTTTCCCCATAGATTTTCTATCATTTGTTTTCAACTATAAATTTTTTATTTTCCTCATATGGAAGATTCATTTAATGTTGGAACTTAGATTTTAATTATTCTAACCATTATGTGTTTTCAACTAGACAAGTTTCACACCCTCTCATTTCATTTTTTAAATATGGTCTAAGTGACACAAAATTCATGCCCAACTAGTAGATACTTCACTTTTTCCCATGCTTCTCTTTATAGAGATATGTCCTATAAAATATCACATATATTTCTTTAGGTAGTTGTAGTTCATGCATGTAATACCAATGTAATAATGTTTATGGTTGATGAAATTCAACCAAAAAGGGAAATGCAATATTTATGAAAATATGTGTGAAGAAAACCAAATGTGAATGGAAATATAATTATCATGAATGTAAAAAACATCAAGGAATTATTCATGTAGTTCAAGATCATAGTTCATTGACCATAGGTTGCTATCATTTTTCAATGAATAACATTTACCATATATAACCGAATTTTATGGTCATATAAAAACTAAAAAATTTGTGGGATAGTCCATCTATAATGGGTTGACAATAACCATATTCCATGACAGTCACATTTCTAAATTTAAACAATATCAAAATGGGGTAATTCAGTTTTTCTTCATGATGTTCAGATATATGTTACATATGGTTTAGGTTCACATGACCTGGAACAATTAAATGCTTCATGGATGATATGTTACATTTATACATTTAAGGTGAGTACTATGTACATATGCATAACATATAGGGTATCAAATCAACACGAATTTTTGGTTTATAGATTGTGAAAATTAGTACTCAAGAATCCTAAAGTCTGATTGATAAGATGGGATGCTTATGATAGGGATAGATATTGATCATATTATAATGTTTTGTTCCACTAAATTAATGTCAAGGATTATGGATATTAGGGGACCTTTTTCATATGATATTGATGCGTCTTGTTGATATTCCATATTGGGGGAACAAATACAGGTCCATATTGGGGTATTTATGAATATCCAATCATAGGTTTCCTTCGAAATCCAATACAGTCATTACCAACCACCATATAAGGTTTTTCAGGATTAAAACAACTGGTAAATGAATTAGGTAATTGGAATAGGGGGTATCCAAGTACGGACATAACAACACTAAATTTACACCATCATGTATTGAACTAATTATCAGGTGTTAAGGGATAGGAAATATTATTACTCTAATTTATAAATAAACCAAAGGTGAAAATGAGAATAGATAAAAAAATTTCAGGCCATATGGTGGCCCCATTATTATTATTACATTTTTTAATTTTCACTCTAATTTTTACTGATGACTATAAAGTAGAAATATTATCCATAAGATACAAAAATTTTCCTTGGGATTCCCACTATGGGTTTTCAACCTGAAATGTTTTTTGTCTCTTTCACTATAATTTTAATGTATTTCAATTTGTACCTTTAGGGTCTAGAGTTTATAGTCATACAACATTGGACAAGGTGCACGAGGATGAAAATATATATGTAATGGGCTATGTGAATACCAATTTGAATGGACAAACCATTTCCCATATAGACCATTTCAAAGAGGGCTGCACAACTTTTTTTAATGATTAATAGAGAAATGTGTGAAGGGGAAGCATGAAACATTAACCCAATCGGTGATTAAAGGATAACAATTCATTAACACATTTTGAACAGAGAATGACGATACTGTAAATAGTAACATAATGTTTCTTCGATTAGGAGAGATGAAGTGGGACTTCTATTCTATGGTTGACCTTTGATCATATTTGAATGATGGGTTCTAGAATAGTTGTTTTAAAGCATATAAAATCATAGGTCCTTTTTTATAGGATTTAGATGCCTCTAGTTGATAATACATATTTCAGTTGTAAATATAGATCTATATTACAGAATGTATGCATAACCAAAATTAGATGTCCCTTAATGTTAGATTTGATCATTGGACCTCTTTTTTTGACACCAAGAACATAACCACTATAATAAATAAAATTTTCAAATTAATGTGTATTTTCTTAATATATATAAATTTATTAACAATGTCCATAGGCAGAAAAATGTGGTATAAGTCATAGCATGCATTTCCTATAAGAAAATATTTATCCCATGGCTACGTAGGAAACCAATAAATATGGTTTTCATGAACCAAGCAAATAGAGAGGGACCTATAGACATGGTTTTCCAAAAACATGGATATATGTTGGACAAAAAAACATATATCCATGATTTTCATGAAAGATATGCCTATAGAAAGGGACCAATATCCATGGTTTTCCAAAACTGAAGCTAAATCTGGGAAATAAAAACCCATATCCATGTTCTAAGTAAACAGTTGTTATAAACATCACCTATATGCATTATTTTATCTAAATAGTTTCTATAGGATGTCCAAAACAATATATATCCAAGGTTTTAGAAATTCATGTCCAGAGGTCCATAATTATAGACCTATTTTGTAGAATTGAATCCATTTACTTGACCCAATAACCTTTCATGGAAACTTTGTGAGGAATGAGATCCAAAAACTCAAATTGGAGAAACACTGGGGTTTTGGTATAATTCTAGGCTAGGACATAGTTAAATGATTATGGTGTCAGTTCGTATCATTCTAGCGTAGGAATTGAGTCTCACATAGCTCTTATAAATAATTTATATAGATTTGGCTCATGTGCACGTAAAAATGGTGACTCGGTCTTACACTGGTCCTAGCATATTATAAGAGACATGATGTGTTGAGGAGAAATCTGATTACCAAAAGTCATAATATTGTGATTTTCTGTTAGACTAAACATAATGCAGCTATGTGACACTATGTATCCTATAAGAGTTAGAATCAAGCCACACATAGCTTTTAAACGGTATCGTATGCACAGATCAAACTCAGGTCTAGGAAGACATAATCTAATATCACCATAACATAGGGTCATTAATGATGTTTTATATAGATGGGATACCTAAAAATTTAATGTTAAAAGGTAAATTCTTTACTCATAACATTTTATCCTATTACTAGCACTGGAGATCCAAGAATAACTATATATCCTATAAGGTTAGTAATTAATCCACAAATATTTGATGAATGATTGAATTTTATTAGAATTCTGATGGACACTCCAATAAGATCTTGCACAGATCATGCACAGTGATAAGGGGAGTTGTCACAATAACTGGCTAAATCAATATATTTTGTGGGGTGTGGTTTAATAGAACTTATATATTAAATTTTAGCTTTAGGTGACTAGGACTATATTACCTACCTCTAACAATATTTCATCATCATCATGCCAATCATAGTGATTCTATAATACCTCTAAAATCATGCGAGTCATGATCAACATGCTAAATAAGATATAACTGAGAGAGGATATTAATTTTATGAGATTCAATGACATGGAACATATGAAGAGTATTTTTATCATGATTAATGTAAGAAAAGCCTATCTGGATTTGGATTTAATTTATAGAGTAGAGGTAGAGGGTGAACAAAATTCATTCTCGAGACTAATATAGATGATCATGTCGTCACTACATATCCTCTAAGAATAGTAATTGATCTATATATAGTAATTATATATATATATGGGGGAATTTTTACCTCATGGTTAGTTGGAAAGATTGAAATCCATACACCAAGGATCCTTATAAATATTTTGATCATATATAAGGTAATAAATCCATACGTTGTAGGGAACTCTAAATATACTATGGTCATAGAAGATTAAGCCACACATCATGTGAATTACTCTCATGTGACGATGATAAAATGGATAACTCTATAACTGATCCAGGTCAAAGTAGGGGATAAAATGTGCATCATCACTCCCACATAAATTTGATTCTCTTCCTAGGAAATAATCTATTTTCATTTGGTTTAGGTTAATGAAATGAAGTAATCTTCCACTATTTTTTCTGATCAACATCATATATAATATAACTATGGGGGAATATGGATCATGGACATGTTGCCAAGAAAATTGTGTCCTACAATTTAATCTCATGACACAAGGAACCCCACTATATGGTTTAACATCATATAGAAGGGATATAAAATATGTATTTTAATATCTAATAATAAGTATAAATACTATGTAGTTTATAGAATTAGAGTGTGGAGTAAGACTATATGGTTTAATCTTTTGTAATGATGATGGATACTATATAGTTTAACATCTTATAGATAGGATTAATACTATTTGGTTTAAATCTTGTTATGTAGACAAATTCTATACATTTTAATGACATACACTGAGAAAAAAGACTATAATGATTAACATATTTTAGTGAAGATGAAAAATATGTAGTCAAACATCTTACAATAGGGATTACGATTATACAGTTAAATATACTATAACAATTATGAGGACTATGTAGTTTAAAATCTTATATTGAGGATAAACACAAAGTAGTTTAACAGCTTATAGTTATGATGAAGACTATTCAATTGAATGTCTTACAGAGAGGATGAATACAATACAGTTTATCATACTATCTCGAATGAAATGTAAATATATATATATCTTTTAGTGAGGATGAAGACTATACCATTTAACATATTTTTTTTAGGAAGAATACCATACAGTTTAACATCTTGCACTGAGGGAGAAGGATTTTTGGTTTACCATCTTGTAGTGATGATGAATAATATGTAGATTATAATTAAACAGTGAGGATAAAGACAATGTAATTAAAAATATTACATTGATTATTAAGACTATAGATTAACTTCTTTTATTGAGGATGAATATTATATATTTAGTCATCTATAAGAGAGGATAAATACTATAGAGTTAAACATATTATAGTGATAATGAATACTATGAAATTTAACATCATGTTGTGTAGATGAAGACTATGATGTTTAACGCCTTATAGTGAGGATGAATACTATAAATTTTAACATATTATGGTGAGTAGTAATACTCTAAAGTTTAACATCTTTTATTAAAGATGAAGACAATGTAGTTTAAGGTCTTGTAGTGAAGATAAATACTATTCAGTTTAATGTTTTGTAGTGAGGATGAAGACAGTATTTTAATATCCTAACGTGAGGATGATGAATTTTTATTTTAATGTATTGTGGTGATTATGAATACCATTTATTTAAATGTCTTTTATTGAGAAAAAATATTATGAATTTTAACATATTATAGAGAGCATCAGTACTATGTATTTTAACATCATATATCAAGGAAGAAGACTATGTAATTTATTGACTTATAGAGAGTTTGGAGACCATTTTGTTTAATATCTTATAGTAAGGATGAGATGAATAGATTTAAATGATGTTAAGATTATTTATTGGGAAGTATTTAACTATTGGGAGGTGTGATCAAAACCCTATCCATGGTAGATAAGATGTAAGCTCCGTTGAAGTAGAAATTCTGTATAGAATAAGGTCCCTCAAAATTTTATCTGAGTCTCAAAGGATTATTACCTAGTATAATCAATGTTTGAAGATAAATCAAAGGCACTCCATAGAATAAATAATTGTGGAAAATTAATTTGAGTATCATTTATTTAAAAAAATATTAGGATAACCTGATGATTAAATATGTATTTCAATATATGTAGGAAAAATTTTGGAAATTCTTGTTGTCTTTTTAAAATACAAACATGTACTAAAAGAGTTTAGTTTGTGAAATGTTTTCAAAATATACTAAGGAATTTAGAATATAGAGACATACAATAATTTTTATAGAAGGTAAAGTCCTTGAAAAATAATATTTTTCCTGATGATTACATGAAGATAAATATTTGATGATGATGTTGAAAATATCTCCTTTCATTTTTATTTATAATTTATCATATTTTACATTGATATTTTTCTAAGTGTTTCTGAAAATATTTGACAACCATTCCAGCTAGGATAAAACTATATCCTATATAGGTGGGAGAACGAATTCAAAAACAAAATGAGACATCTCATAGATCCTTCATGGTGACGTGAGGGAAAACATGGGGTAGGTAGGTGTGCCCGTGGGTGAGCTTGAAAGAAAGTGGGTTGTTGGTACTATGTGGGGAGGCACAACATGTGAATCGTAAGTGTGCAAGGTGTGGTTCTGGTAATGGATATTTAGATACATTCATTAATCTATTAAAGGGATTTCTTATAATATACAGGAGATCGAGACATACTATGTAGAGACCTGAAGCTTGACATACATAGAAATTACATTACTTTTGCGGAATACATAATACATAACAAAAACAGACACACAAAGACCGTACTAGTTTAGTGTCTTTGGAAACTGGGAATATAATCTTCTAATCATTTAGAAAGATCTTCAACATCTCTCATAAAGATCTTCATTTTTTTACCTAAAACCTTTCTTTATATCCCAGGGAAAAGAAAACATAAAAGGGTTAGCTCAAATGCTAATTAAGGGTAAACAAAATAAATATCAATCACATCATATTCATAAGAACATAACATTTTTGAAATCTTAACCTGAAAAAGAGATCATAATATCATAACATGAGATAAATCATATTATTAAAATGTAATACCAATAATCTTTGTGGCATACACACATAATCATAGAGAATAATTTTCTTCTTAGTCAAGACTCATTGCCAAGACTATCTTAGTGGAAAAAGTCCATTTCTAAACCGAGTTCATTCCTCGTTTCAATCTTGTTTCACTGAACCGGTTTAACCTGCCGTTCTAGCCATGTCTATCTCATGAGATATAAAATATTTACACAATGAATTGGAGAGAGATATAGGTCCCACCCATCTCATAATGATTCCATTCTTATCTGTTCCACAAAATCATAAACCATACATCCTAGCATAACCCATGTAATAAAAATGGGATTCTTAAACATCATGACATCAGAAAACAATTCATATAAGATAAAGGAATTCATATAAATAATTTTGTCACAACATAATCAAATCAATGTAGTAATAGGGATAGAAACATAACCCTTTATTATCTTAGATGGAAAATAATTTTGATAAAACACTTGAACTCCATTCTTGAGGAAAATATCCTTTCTACTTCAAAAAAACGTTTCCTTTCTTAACATGTCATACAATTCTAAACTAAAAGAAGTTTATTAAAAATAAACATGAAAACTTGTAATGTAAGATTCTTGGAAATAATGTTTTAAAAATCCTGTCATGCCGTATAAATTTAAAAAAACATTCTTCTCGTACTTTGGTCGGAAAAGTTAAAAAGTACCTCATACGAAAAACGACCAATGATTCTTTTCATATCTTTACTAAAAACACACCGAAGGGTAAAATTGGATTTAAACAATTGTAGGTGGATGTAATTAATATTACATATTGAGGGAACATGGATGTGGATGATAAAATACAACCCAGTAAATTCCAAAGTATAAACAATCTCAGATAAAAATGAGATTGTGATATTTCCCTTACCTTAGGTCCGATTTGCTTCATAAGTGTCCAAACCTCCCGTATAATGATTTAAATAATGTCATGTACTTATTCCAGAATCATACTTATTTTTATGATATCATATATGGTTTACTCATGACTTTATATTATCCGTTCTTTTGTAAATTCTATGTTAAAGAGCGTTTTGGGTAAAATCGTTTCATTTGTCGTCCGTGTTTTGACTTTTAATTATTCATATGATTACTTAGATCACGATTACTTAATTATATATTATAAAAAATGATTTATATATAATATATATTCAGAATATACATATATATAATAGATCAGTAAATGGAAAGAAATACACCGTTCATGGAGACAGTAGACCGTACGTACGCATGAACGCTATTTTCGTTTCCTTATTGAGTTGAATGAAATTAAGTAGATGACATACATATATATACACATAAATCCAGTATTATTATTATTTCATATATTTCATGATTACTTATTATATATTCTTTATAATCATTTATGAATGGTTAACATGTAGAATATATCTCATCGCGTCGTGGAGACGGTAGTCCGTACGTACGCACGAGCGATGATATCATTCTCATGATCATGGAATTGTATTGGATTGTATGTATACTATTTCAGAATCAATATCACAGTAAGATAATCATATATAGTTATTATGTAAACCATCATACCCATCCATGTAAGGTGGTGGTGGAAAATAGATTACACCACGTCGTGGAGACGGTATTCCATACGTACGCATGCGCGGTGATTTCATTTTCCGTAGGATGGATAGATGGTGAAATATGGTTGTTTCATACTTATAATAACATATCAGTATATGAGTGATACTTATGTTATTACTTCATAATAAAACAACCTTTGATGAAGAAGCGGAAGAAGAAATAAAGTTGAAAGAATCGGTTAGAGACATTACCTTTTCTTTGAAGCGCCTCTTTGAGTCCTCCTCTTAGGGCACTAAAATTGGTCTTTGAAGAAGACCAGGACATCTAGGATGTTTCTAGGGAAGTGGAGAAGAGAATTTGGAAGGGTTTGGCTGATCTTGAAGGCTCAATGTGGTGTGAGGAAGACAGGGAGGAGGTGCCCTTTTATAAGGGAGGAGAGGGGCTCCTTTGGAAAAACTAAAAATATTATTTTATTATAAAGCCAAATTTAGTTTTGAATAGATCAAAATTGATTTATTTAGAAGCTAAGGTAGGGTCGGGTCTAAATCCTCTCATCCAATTTAATTTATACAAGTTTAGGTTCCTATTTAAACCTTATCATTTATATTTAACTTTAAGTTAGATAATTTTACTTTTACCGTGTCTTTTTGTGTTCTTAATTATAAGGTTAATAAACTTACAATATCAGGCCAAAAGAACCCCAAGTTGTTTATTATTATTATATATAACCTTATCTAAGTCATTTGGCCGAACCTTAGATATTTAAAAATTAAATAACAGTTAATAATATAATATTAGTTTTAAAAACTATTTTATGTCAATTTTGACACTATTTAGTAATTGATTTTTTTGAAAATCATAACAGAATGATTATTTCTAAAAAACTTAATTAAATAAAAAATAACATGTCATATTAACCTATAAAATTAGTTTAATTCATAAAAAGTCTCAAATTAAATTTATTTGGGTATTAATAACATCAATTATGTCAATATTTCATTAATAAGATAATTACTGCATCATCTTTGTGTCATAAATAAATTAAATTATTTAATGTCTAAAAATTACAAATAAAATACCATTATGTAGGAAATCTTTTTATATTTCTAATGAATATTTATAGTCGAATTTATCTTATGTATAACCATATTAAAAATAATCTACTTATTAAACATTGATTTTAACTATTTTAACCCTTCATTAAATAAATTAATAATAAATGTCCTAATCTAATCCATGTGGGCCTAAATGTTCATATTTTATTCCTAAGGTTGTTTTAGTTTGAATTAAACTTATCCAATAAAATTAGTACATGTGTTAGGGAAATAATAATATCATTTTTACCCTTAATTACCCTATTTACTTTTAACCGTGGTAAAAAAAAGTAAAAAGTTACTATTCACAGAAAATTATTTTCATCTCATTGAACCACATTTTACTTACTAACATTGCCAGTGTCTCTCAGATTTTTGAAATTCCACTCACAGAAGCGGTAAAATTATGTTTTATGAAAAATTCATTTTTTTTACTACAACTTAGTGGTTTCACTATCCATCAAAAAATGAAAGTTTCCAGAAAAATAAAAAAAATAGGCCTAAGTATTATTTGATATTATTAACTCAAAAATTATTTATATTTTACCAAATTCAAAAACTTATCAGTTGCATTAATTAATTTAAAAATTAATTCTCATCGTCAAATAGCGTGTTCTTAAGAGATAATAAGTATCAAAAGATTGACACTTGATTATGTCTGGTTTAAATGTGAAATTACATACAATGACCAACATTGTATTAAATTGTAAAAATATATTCTTAATATACTTTAAAACCACTAAAATTAATAATTTATCACTATTAATTATTTCGATTAAAAAGGTTGTTTTTAATTAAAATTTAGTAATTTTTACTATTCATCAAAAAATGAAATTTATCCGAAAAGTACCAAAATTTCACCCTGTACAAATTTTGATATTCCGAATCTAAAAATGAAGTCCATTTTGAAAAATAAAATTTACAAGATTTCAAAAAGTATTTATTACTATTCATACCTACTAGTTTTAATAATATTTTAGTAGCATATCGTTGTTTAGTGAAACTCAGTATTGCGTACTACACAAGATATTAATGAAATTAAAAATAATATTTTTCATAAAATCTCGGGGTGTTACATTCTACCCCCCTTAAAATGAATTTATCCCTCGAAATTCGTCGTGGTTATAAATGGTTTACTACTCGAAAGTTTCTTTAATAGAAACCCACATCGTAAAAAGTAATACCAAAACCAATCTTTAAAAACAAAAGTATTAAATATAACAGTTACCCAAGTAAACAAGTCACTGGGATTCCACCTGGGTGAAAATATGGATATGGAAGAGAAATCTATCCATTATGTTCTGATGGAGAGTGGTAGAGAACATGGCTATGGAAAGGCCAACAATCACAAAGCCATAAATTTTTGACGATCTATGGTACCATCTGATTCATTAGATATAAGAGCACTAGGACAAAATTTTTGGTTTTCAAGATCATTTCCCTAAAGTTGATGAAATTGGAATTAGAAAAAATACTTTCATGATTTTGGTACAGTCTCACCGTTGTTTGTTCTTTGGACAATTTCCACTTCATCTCTTAAAGAAATGAAGTTGAATTTTTCATTCGTGAAGTGTTAGAAGCTCATTTGATAAAATGATGGGTCATTCCATCTGTCTCAAACAAAAGGTTATAAAAGTTATCAAAAATAAATAAGTCCATCTATAGTGAGATTAATCATATATGGTTCCAAAAATGGATTTATACTTCATATATCATTCTGCTTAATATAATAAAACTAGTTTATACTAAACAGGGACTTCCTATAGGCCAGTGGTAGGCGATAAAGGCCAGTCGCACTTCGGTTGTGGGTTCGATTCCCACAGCCTTGTCTGAGGCGATGGGATGTCGCCCATCATGCAGGTTTTCCTTTTTCTAAAACTACATTACTATAACATCCCATAAATAATATCGAAAAAACTTCTATCCTTAAACAATACTAACTTATGTCTAACATAATCCATTCCAATCTTTAGGCTTATCCAAAATAATGTTGTCAAATCTCATATTATAGTGAAAAGATTACCAAACAGTTCATACAACTAGAATGTTAAAACCATTGTTGATCCCCATATATCATGAGATATGTCTTCTTGGTCACATTCCAAACATTCTAAGGCCTTAATCATGTATTCTATTGAAAAAAATGAATACCCATTGAACCTTATTGAAAACATGAATGCTGTTAAAAGTTAACTCTTTCCACAAACCAAAATCCTCAAAATTCTATATACTCAATCCATGATATCACTTAGTCCTTATATCAATCATGAGCTCATTAATACTGTCAAATATTTAATTTTCTCATTTTCCCTTCATTATGCGCATATCATCTTTTTTCCCAAAAATATCTCAAGCACTTTCCATGGTTACCGGTAACATTGAAAACCACAATAGACCAATACATAAATATTCCAATATTCCATGATACTATATACAACATTATTTTGGAATCCCATTACATAAACACTTAATCATTCCACCACAACGTTGTCATACTCAACATTCCCAATAGTGATCACATGTGACTTCCCATTGTCCTTTTCCTTAAGTGGTTTCTCATGTCGATCATCATTAACCCTTGGATTATGGCATTTATTAGCATAATTTTCCATTTCCTTGCACTTGAAGCATTGAAGTGTTGGTGGTGCGTTATCTGAATACTTTTCTTTATTCACATCATTAGAAACCCTTTTCAATTAATTTGACAATCAGCTTCTTAATGAACTTCTTTTCCACACTTAAAACATTTTCTAGTCCCTTTAAGACAATATCCACCATGCTTCTTTCCACACATTGAGCATAAGGAAACATTCATCTTCTTTTCACCATTATTCTGAGATTTCTCCTTTAACTCCATCTTTCTTTTCTTGTCAAAACTATGAGATTGATAAGTAACACCAACTTCCATTTCTACCTTGATAGCACAACGCACAATTTCTTCATAGCTACTGAAGACTCTTATAGTTAATTCCCTTCGAAGATTTGGTTTTAATCCACTGAAGAATGGATCAACTTTACTTTGAGGTTGGATGATAAATCCATATGCATACCTTGGAAGCCTTGTAAAATTCTCATCGTATATACCAAAAGATTCATCATCCTTTTTCTTTAGTTCAAGAAACTCCTTCTCTATATTTGTTCAAAGAATATGAGGGATGTACTTATTGAAAATCAGTTCTTGAACTCTTCCCATTACATGTACTCAATTTCATATATTGGCCTCATATTCTTGATAATATTCTACCATTGATCAGCATCACCTTCCAAACGAAACACTGCTAAGATGACATTACCATGTTTAGAATAATGAAGAACTGAAAATATCTTTTTAGTAGTACTGATCAATTGTTTATCAACAAGTGGATCAGAAGACCCACTTAAAGAAGGTGGGAATTGCCTCATGACGGACTCAATAGAATATTGTTACCTTCTCATCTCATTTGGAAGTCCAGAATGATTCATAGCTTGTTTATGTATAACAATGAGATTTTTCACTCCATCTCCCATAACATTTGTTGTTTCAGGAGGAAAATCATTGCATTGTGCATTACATTCATCAACACGGTTCCTTCGGGTTCTAGCGATCGTCTAAAACCGAAAAAGAATATTGTGAGTGGCAAAAATCACACTAGGGAATAGAATATAATAAAGGGGGAGTAAATTAAATATCTAACATCTTGGGTTACCGTAATTATAGTACTATAACCTATACTTATACTTAACCTTTGGGACATTCTTAGAAATAACTTAGAAATATCTCTAGGGATCTCACTAAAGTTCTCACATCCATGTTTTCCAAGGTTGACTAAACCATTCCTCTGATACCAACTATAGATACCTGAAGCTTGACGTACAGAGACATTACATTACTTTTGCAGAATACATAATACAAAACAAAAACAGACACACAAGCACCGTAATAGTTTAGTGTCTTTGGAAACTGGGAATATAATCTTCTAATCATGGAGAAATATCTTCAACATCTCTCATAATGATCTTCCTTTTTTTACCTAAAACCTTTCTTTATATCCCGGGGAAAATAAAACATAAAATTGGGAGCTCAAATGCTCAGTAAGGGTAAACAAAATAAATATTAATCACATCATATTCATAAGAACATAACATTTTGGAAATCATAACCTGCAAAAGAGATCATAATATCATAACATGGGATAAATCATATTAGAAAAATGTAATCCCAATAATCTTTGTGGAATACTCATATAATAATTGAGAATCATTTCTTATTAGTCAAGACTCATTGCCAAGACTATCTTAGTGGACAAAGTCCATTTCTGAAACGAGTTCATTCCTCATTTCAGTCCTGTTTCACTGAACCGGTTTAACCTGCCGTTCCACCCATGTCTATCTCATGAGATATAAAATCATTACCCAATGAATTGGAGGGATATATAGGTCCCACCCATCTCATAATGATACCATTCTTATGTGTTCCACAAAATCATAAACCATACATCATAGCATAACCCATGTAATAAAAATGGGATTCTTAAACATCGTGACATAATAAAAAAATTCATATAAGATAATGGAATTCATAAAAATAATTCCATCACAACATAATCAAATCAATGTAAAAATAGGGATAGAAATAGAACCCTTTATTATCTTATATGGAAAATAATTTTGATAAAACACTTGAACACTATTCTTGAGGAAAATATCCTTTCTACTTCAAAAAAACTTTTCCTTTCTTAACATGTCATAGACTTCTGATCTAAAATAATTTGATTAAAAATAAAATTGAAAAATTATAAAGGAAGCTTCTTGGAAATAATGTTTTAAAAATCCATTCATGCCGTATAAGTTAAAAAACATTCTTCTCGTACTTTTTTCGGAAAACTCAAAAAATATCTCG
This sequence comes from Viscum album, assembly GCA_963277665.1. Taxonomy (NCBI): domain Eukaryota; kingdom Viridiplantae; phylum Streptophyta; class Magnoliopsida; order Santalales; family Viscaceae; genus Viscum; species Viscum album. The sequence continues at coordinate 1,798,365,425 of OY728140.1, forward strand.
TACGAAAAATGACAAAAGATTCCATTAATATCATTTACTAAAAACTCACAGAAGGGTAAAATTGGATTTAAAAATTGTAGGTGGATGGAAATAATATTACATAGTGATGAAAAATGGATGTGGATGATAAAATACACCCCAGTAAATTCCAAAGTATAAACAATCTCGGATAAAAATGAGGTTGTGACATTTCCCTTACCTTAGGTCTGATTTTCTTCGTAAGTGTCCAAACCTCATGTATAATGATTTAGATAATGTCATTGACTTATTCCCGAATCATACTCATTGTTATGATATCATATATGGTTCACTTATGACTTTATATTACCCGTTCTTTTGTAAATTCCATGATAAAGAGTGTTTTGGGTAAAATCGATTCATTTGTCGTCCGTGTTTTGACATGTAATTATTCATATGATTACTTATCATGATTTATTAATTCCAGAATATAAAACCTGATTTATATATAATATATATTAAGAATATAAATATATATAATAGATCAGTAAATGAAATGAAATACACCGTTCATGGAGACGGTAGGCCGTACGTACGCATGAACGCTGTTTTCGTTTCCTTATTGAGTTGGATGGAATTAAGTAGATAAAATACATATATATACACATAAATCTAGTAGCATTATTATGTCATATATTTCATGATTACTTATTATATATACATTATAATCATTCATGAATGGTTAACGTGGAGAATGAATCTCATCGCGTCGTGGAGACGGTAGTCCGTACGTACACACAAGCGATGATATCGTTCTCATGATCGTGGAATTTTATTGGAGTGTATGTATACAATTTCATAATCAATATCACATTACAATAATCATATATAGTTTTTATGTACACCATCATAACCATCCAAGTAAGGTGGTGGTGGAAAATAGATTACACCACGGCGTGGAGACGGTATTTTGTACGTACGCACGTGCGGTGATTTCGTTTTCCATATGATGGCTAGATGGTGAAATAGGGTTGTTTCATACATATAATAACATTTCAGTATATGATTGATACTGATGTTATTACATCATAATTAAACAACCTAAGAAGAAGAATTGGAAGAATAAATAAAGTTGAAAGAATCGGTAACAGACATTACCTCTTCTTTGAAGCTCCTCTTTGAGTCCTCCACGTAGGGCAATAAAATTGGTCTTTGAAGAATACCAGGACCTCTAGGATGTTTCAAGGGAAGTGGAGAAGAGAATTTGGCAGGTTTTGGCAGAGCATAAAGGCTCAAAGTGGTGTGAGGATGAGAGGGAGGAGGTGCCCTTTTATAAGGGAGGAGAGGGGCTTCTTGGGAAAAACTAAAAATATTATTTTATTATAAAGCCAAATTCTTTTTTGAATATCTCCAAATTGATTTATTTCTAAGATAAGATTTGGATGGGTCTAAATCTTCTCATACAATAGAATTTAGACTAGTGTAGGTTCCTATTTTAACCTTATCATTTATATTTAACTTTAAGTTAGATCAATTTACTTTTATCGTGTCTTTTTGTGTTCTTACACTATAATGTTAATAAACATACTATAAAAAGAAAAAAGAACCCCAAGTTGTTTATTATTAATATATATAACCTTATATAAGTCATTTGGCCGATCCTTAGATTTTTAGGAATTAAAGATCAATTAATAATATAATATTTGTTTTAAAAACTATTTTATGTCAATTTTGACACTATTTAGTAATTGATTTTTGTGAAAATCATAACAGAATTATTATTTCTAAAAAAGATAATTAAATCAACCCTAACATGTCATATGAACCTATAAAATTAGTGTAATTGATAAAAAGTCTCAAATACATTTATTTGCATATTTATAACATCAATTATGTCAATATTTCATTAATAATATAATTACTGCATTATCTTTGTGTCATAAATAAATTAAATTACATAATGTCTAAAAATAACAAATAAAATACCATTATGTAAGAAATTATTTTAGTTTTCTAATGAATATTTATAGTCGAATTTATCTGATGTATAACCCTATATTTAAAATTATATACTTATTAAACATTGATTTTGACTATTTTAACCCTTCTTTAAATAAATTATTAATAAATATCCTAATCTAATCCAAGTGGGCTTAAATGGTCATATTTTTTTCTGAAAGTTGTTTTTGGTCTAATTACACTTATCCAATAGAATTATGACATGTTTTAGGGAATTCATAATATCATTTTTACCCCTAACTACCCTATTTACTTTTAACCGTGGTTAAAAAAAAGTAAAAAGTAACTATTCACCAAAAATTATTTTCATCTCATTAAACAACATTTTACGTACTGAAATCACCAGTGTCTCTCGGATTTTTCAAATCCACTCACAGAAGCTGTAAAATTATGTTTTATGAAAAATTCATTTTTTTAACTACCACTTAGCGGTTTCACTATTCATCAAAAAATGAAAGTTACCAGAAAAATACCATATATTAGGTCTAAGCTATATTTGATAATATGACCTCAAAAAGGATGTCTATTTTACCAAATTCAAAACAAATCAGTTGCATTAATTAATTTTAAAATTAATTCCCATCGTCAAATAGCGTGTTCTTATGAGATAATAACTATCCAAAGAATGACACTTGTTTATGTCTAGTTTAAATGTAAAATTACATCTAATCACCAAAATTGTATTAAATTGTAAAAATATATTCTTAATATACTTTAAAACCACTCAATTTAATAATTTATCACTATCAATAATTTCGATTAAGAAGGTTGTTTTTAATTAAAATTTAGTAATTATCACTATTCATCAGAAAATGAAAGTTATCCGAAAAGTACCAAAATCTCACCCTAATATTATTTCGATATTCCAAATCCAAAAATGAAGTCCATTTTGAAAAATTAAAATTTCCAAATTTCAAAAAGTGGTTATTAATATTCATAACGGCTAGTTTTAATAATATTTTAATAGCATATCGTTGTTTAATGAAACTCGGTATTGCGTACTACACAAGACATTAATGAAATTAAAAATAATATTTTTCATAAAATCTCGGGGTGTTACATACTAGATACTTTATATTGGATAAGCGTACTAAGACACTATCCATCTACTTAAAAAATATACAAATATAAGATGATTCGTTTGATATAAAGTGTGATAGCCAAAATCTCAATATCGGACCACATATTGTACCTCCATCCCCATTGTTGGTTTTTATTTCATCAAAATTCTTGGATAGAACTCCTTGAATGGAACCAACCTCAATATTGTTGTACAATCGAGATCATTATAATAATAATCACTTGATCTTAATTCATAATAGACATGGTGTGTATGAATGATTTCATTTAAATCATGAGCCACTATCGAAGGAATATGTCGATATGAATATAGTTCGAGTCATTATAGGCGTATAAGTTGATGTATGATATATTGATAATTTTCATGTGATTTCATCACAATGAGTAGAAAAGTAGTTCTTATGTATGCTGAGAAACAAAAATATCAATTGTCACATGAATCACGTTATGTTTAGGCTATCATGAACTTATAGGTTTTTAATATAGCATTGACGTGAAATATTTCTAATATTTTTGAGGTGGATTACTTATCATAGGATAAGGAAATTTGATTGATTGGTGTTTTGTGTATAAATAGTGAATCAAAAAGTGGAAAGAGGTGTTCTCCATTCATCATTGAGAGATATTTCATTTTTAGAGGGAAACTGAGCATCTATATGCATCCATTACCTGAACGGAAGTATATTCTGTGAAGAATTTTTTACCTTATCTAAAAAGGAAAACCTATGGACTCTTGAATTCAAACTCTCATACTCAATATTTTCATGAAGAAAATTAGGTATTGAGATTTGTTTCGTGAAGAAGACAACAAGAATAATGAGGTACTAGGAAGCCTTATGAGTTTTCATTATTCCCTTATATAGAAGTGCATACACTGACATTAATTTATGTACCCTTGAATAAAAACATACCATTACATTAAGTTAGTGTGAGACTCTATTTTGATATACCTAATTCACATGAATAGTAAAAGATTCACATCACTAGTTTTGTTAGATCACATTAAAATATAGAAGAACACATTCATGATCCCATTCACATGAAAATGGGAGAAACACTTTCAAATATATATTAAACTTAATAACTACTTTGATAAATTACATAAAATATTGAGAATAAAAAAATTTATATGCAATTTTCATAGACTATGAATTATATCATGCATTTATTAATTAAGATGATAATTCATATAAATATTAGAAGAAGTCATGTTCATCACTTGAATTGTTTAGTGAGGGTGGGATTTCATCAATCAGAATGAATATGTAAAGACCAAGAATTGTCAACGATTTTTTTTAATTATTTGGAATTTTTCGTGTCTGTGGCTTCTGAAGGTACTTGATTTTGAGGCCCGGTGTGCCGGAATCAATTTCCAAAGTTTTGTTCAGGTACGTTTAGTAAATGAACAATCGGGATTTTTCTATATTTTGAACCAGTGCTCGGAATTGAAATCCAATGGCACTAATGAACTCGCAGTGCTGATAATTTCTTAACGGGACCTTTAACGCACTTGTGTTTTATGTGGGTTGAAAGTTAATATTTGGGGATTAGATAAAAAGTTAAATAAAATTGTTTAGAAGAATTTTATTCACCATGGAGTTTAAATCCTACATGGGGAAGTTAATGTTGGGGTCCACCCCCACATAACTCCCCATGTGTATATTTGTAAGGTGGGGCCCACATGATCCCTAACCTTCTATCTCCCTTGAAACCCCCCTTTAACTCCCTTGCATTTATTATGACCACCATTCTATTTATTAAGTTTGTTAAACTCTCCACCTTCAACCCAATTAAATTTCCAACACATTATAATTAATTAAGTGGATTATACAATTAATTAATTATAGTGTTTGATTGTTAAATCAATTGTTGTGAGAATAAAATAATATGAAGAGCTATTATTTTAGTTAGGAAATTGTGGTGTCAGAGAAAACCTGGGAAAGCTCTGGATATAGGGATAATGAAAGTGTTCTTCTCTTCGATGAAGAACGCCTCCAACAAAGAACGATGCATCTTCTTTTCTTTTCTCTGCGACTCTAGTTCCACGAAGAACGACGACGCTCCTTCCATTCTCTTCTCCGTGACGTCTTTCTTCGGGACGCCATCTACTGTGACGCTCGTCTTCTGCGACTCAATGACGTGAAATGTCAACTATCAAGGTAGGGGTATTTTTGTATATATTTATACATGTTAATTATACTCTCATGCTTGGGTGTTTAATAGGTTGAATGATTTTTTGAACCACTAACGCGGTGGGTACGGACTAACGAACAAATCCGAACCCATTACCAATTTGTTCTTGATGCGCAGAATGTTTGGTGACGATGAAACGAGACCGAAACGGTGATTTGAAGCCATCATTGTGAAGAGCGGGTCACGAGAGAGCCACACGCACAATCGTTGGGCAAATCAGACCACCAAAGCGCATCTGGTGGTCCTCGAAAGTCACTGGTGGTGGCGGTTTGAACCAGAACAGCAGAACCGTTCCAGAAAACCAAGTGGTGCAGCATTAAGCCATGCCAGGTTGGAAGGATGCGCCATCCGCTCAGCCTGGATGGCTGATATGTGACCGACCACGGGGCTGGCCGCGCCAGCGGGGCCAGCCGAGCAGGACCCAGACCCGGGTCGAGTCGACCCTGTTGAGCCGACCCGTGGTGGGTCAGGCCGGGTCGGATCGGGCCCAGACCCCCCCCCCCCCCTTCCGTACCATTATCGATTTAACATCCATAACACGAGCTACAGTCCTCTGATCGATGCACCGTTAGTTGCGCAAGAATAATTCGATCTAGACGGTTGTTTCAGTGTATTACACTCATGGTTTCAGTGAAGTTTGTGTATGGCTGGGTTTGTTCGAACCCGAAACCAACCGGGCCCTCGGAGAAAAAATGCTAATAACACAAGGACCGGAATTTCGATTGATGTGCCATCAACTATGTTGGTTTTCTTTTGTTGAGAAGGATATTTTAGAATACTCCACTTGAGGTTTGAACGCAGTTGGATTATGGCCAGGTTGGATTGTACCTGAAATCCAACCGGGCCCCTAGAACAGAAATGCTAATAACTCACATACCAGGAGTCTGATTGACGCACCGTCTGTTGTGTTGAAGGCCCTATGATGATGTAATCCCGTGAGATACTTCCACGAGAGATTGCATGAAACTGGGAAGTATTGAATAGTAGCTCATGGAGCGGATCCTTCTGGAGAAGAGCGTACATATTATGGAGAACTTGTAGCTGGTTGAGACCTGATGACTGCTTGTCCGATTCGACTAGGAAAGACTTGACTAGCCTAGTGGGGAGCACTACTGTGTGGGGGTGGTAGACCCATGGTGGATGAGCGCTACTGTGTTGTGGCGGCAGACCCATGGTACTCTATAGAAGGAGTACCTTTGTAGGCTATGAGGGGGTGCGCTTGGTTGAAGCGGCAGACCCATGGAGGGGAATAACTACTGTGTTGTGGTGACAGACCCACAATACATGATAGAGGAGGAGTACCTCAACAGTCTAAGGTTAGTGAGTATGCCTTGGAGTCACCACAGGATCACTGTACTCGATAGAGGAGGAGCTCTCTAGCAGTTTTGGTTTCGATAATGAAATTTCTGGTTTGAGGTGAGTCAATGACCTTTGTGTCTTCCTCATGATTGAGATGGGCTATTTGATAACTTATGTGTATGTATGGGTATATAACTATGTAAAGGTTATTTCTTGAGATCCTTCTTTTTGGTTTCTCCTTGTTGGATTTTGTGAGACCTTTAGGGTCTCGGGGTCCCTACTGAGTATCGTTATACTCACCACTGCACGGGCTATGCCCGCACCTCGTTGTGTTGGATGTAGACAACGAATAGTGCTGACTGTGGTAGAGTGTACGAGGACTAGACGGTACCCGGAGGTGGACGCGTGGAGTGAAGGCACGTGGAGCAGACAAATAGATGCCGAGTGATGAGGAGGAAAACTGTACCTACCCTTTAGGTAGGAACCCGGAGGACGATCCATGAGCTGCTTCACCATTCAGCTGTTGTCTTTTCAGTTGTACATTTCATTCTGTTGTAGCTTTACCTTTCTATTGGGCTTGTATTTCTGTCACCTTTTTACTTTCAGCACACTTGTTATACAGATTTACATAGTGTTTGCTTCCTCTTGTTCTCAAGTTGTGTGATTTGACATTTTATAAAGGCAATGCTTTCACAGTTATAGGTATTTATGCCTTTGGTGCTAGTCACCAGCCCCTGGTCTATGGAAGGCGGGTTTGGGGTAGTCACGACATGAGCCCCTGGGGAAGGGTCATGAAAAATTATTATCAGAGCAATCAGTTCTACCACAGAACTTAGGACTCTGATATTTCCTTTTCTGTGAAGCAATAGTGTTTTGTGTACTGAGTGTGGTGATCGGTTCAGGGAGTCTAGTGTTGGTGCGGTGGCCAACGTATCCCTTATTTCCAACTCAGTGCATGAAAAAACTGATTGCATGTGTGTTTTCAAAAGTTTTCTTTATGTCATCTCAAACTAGGTCAGCTCACCAGGTAAAGTCATTTGACCTTGAGACAGATTTTCCTCTCAGGATGTCTTCACCCAGTTAGTCAGTGCGGGTTCTGAGTGGAGAGCATAATGGTAGTTCCCCGAGCAACGAGGCCACAATACATGGCCCCTTCATAGTAGAGGCACCAGCAGTACCATTACATATTGGGCTACCATTATCATCAGCCCCAAAATCAGAGAGTACATGTCACTTGAGCGCGTTTCACGAGTTACAATGACATAGGACTCCGAGGATTCTAGGTGAGTCAAATTTTAAGACGGGTGGGTACTGGCTATAGTTTGTAGCATGAGCATTCCACATAGCTGGGACCCATGGGGACTTAATGGTGTACCTAAATGTTAGTCTCCTTCAGGGAACAACTGAGAGGTGGTGGAGCCAGATGCTCTAGTTTTGGGATGAGATGACCTTCTCTTTGGGATACTTTGAGGGTTTTTTCAGGGTGGAGTTTATACCAGCGACTCTACGCTCTATGCGAGCTCAAGAAAAAATGATCTCTCCACAACGCATTCCAACCATAGTGGAGTCTTCTGCAGCTGGCAGTAGAAAGATGACATAGAAGTCCAAGCAGAAAAGGACAACATCTGGGCGACCTCGGGACACAGGTTCAGTTGTGCGAGGGACACAAAACCGAGCCAGCCATATGTAGAGAGGGATGTTCTATGCATGCGGCGGGCATGGTCACTTGGATCAAGACTACCTGACCTGTCTTGCAGATGAGCAGTGGGCAGTAGAGGAACCTACCGGACTGAGGTAGAAGAGCTGGCCAGACATTCGGTGGTGTACGACACTTCGAGGTGTTGCCAACACCACCACCAAGTGGTCCACACCTACCATAGGTAATGGGTGGATACGGGAGAGCACATCTTCAGGAATCTGAATAATATGACTATGGAGTTCTGGAAGAAGGTGGATAGGAGCGAGACTAGTTCCAGGCAAGGAAGCATTTTTTCTTGGTGCTTCTAGTTTCCATGTTTTCATTGTTGTGTTTTCTTTATGTCTTTGTAATTCGAGCTACAATAATAAAAGACACTTGTCCTTGTGACATTTTCTTTCCTTCCTTTTTGTGAACTAAGAGATTCAAGTTTAAACTGTTGACTAGACCATCACATTCGAGATTTCTACTAGAGGAGTCCTAGTGACCACACATTGATGCCAACAGTGTTACTCAATCCTTGGAGGAGAGTGTAACGACCCGAATCTTGACGTACATGGACATTACATTACTTTTGCGGAATACTTAGTACATAACAAAAACACACACACAAGGACCGTAATAGTTTAGTGTCTTTGGAAACTCGGAATATAATATTCTAATCTTGGTAAAAGATCTTCAACATCTCCCATAAAGATCTTCTTTTTTTAAACCTAAATCCTTTCTTTATGTCCTAGGGAAAAGAGAACATAAAAGGGTGAGCTCAAATTCTCAGTAAGGGTAAACAAAAGAAATATCAATCATGTCATATTCATAAGAACATATCTTTTTGGAAATCTTAACTTGAAAAATAGATCATAATTTCATAACATGGTATAAATCATAGTACTGAAATGTAATCCCAATAATCATAACATAAAACATGAAACTTTGTGGAATACACACATAATCATTGAGAATCATTTCTCATTAGTCAAGACTCATTTCCAAGACAATTTTAGTGGACAAAGTCCCTTTCTGAACTGAGTTCACTCCTCATTTCAGTCCTGTTTCACTGAACCGGTATAACCTACCGTTCCAGCCATGTATATCTCATGAGATATGAAATCTTTACCCAATGCATTGGAGGGAGATATAGGTCCCACCCATCTCATAATGATACCATTCTTATGTGTGCTACAAAATCATAAATCATACATCATTGCATAACCCATGTAATAAAAATGGGATTCTTAAACAACATGACATCATAAAACAATTCATATAAGATAAAGGAATTCATAAAAATAATTCCATCACAACATAATCAAATCATTTTAATAATAGGGATAGAAACAGATCCCTTTATTATCTTAGATGGATAATAATTTTGATAAAATACTTGAACTCCATTCCTGAGGAAAACATCCTTTCTACATCAAAAACATTTTTTTCTTTCTTAACATGTCATAAAATTTTAAACTAAAAGAAGTTGATTAAAAATAAAAATTAAAACTTGTAAAGGAAGATTCTTGGAAATAATGTTTTAAAAATCCATTCATGTCGTATAAGTTAAAAAAACATTCTTCTCGTACTTTTGTCGGAAAAGTCAAAATTGTACCTCGTACGAAAAATGTCAAAAGATTCATTTCATATCTTTTACTAAAAACTCATCGAAGGGTAAAATAGGATTTAAACAATTTTAGGTGAATGGAAATAATATTACATATTGATGAAACATGGATGTGGATGATATAATACACCCTAGTAAATTCCAAATTATAAACAATCTCGGATGAAAATGAGATTGTGATATTTCCCATACCTTAGGTTCGATTTGCTTCGTACGTGTCCGAACATCGTATATAATGATTTAAATAATGTTATTTACATATTCCAGAATCATACTCATTTTTATGATATCATATATGGTTCACTTATAACGTTATTTTACCCATTCTTTTGAAAATTCAATGTTAAAGATGGTTTTTGGTAAAATTGTTTCATTTGTCGTCCGTGTTTTGACTTGTAATTATTCATATGATTACTTAGATCATGATTAATTAATTACATAATATATAACACGATTTATATATAATATATATTCATAATATATATATATTATAGATCAGTAAATGGAACGAAATACACCGTTCATGGAGACGCTAGACCGTATGTACGCATGAACGCTGTTTTTCTTTTCCTTATTGAGTTGAATGGAATTAAGTAGATGAAATACATATATATAAACATAAATACAGAATCAATATTATGTCATATATTTCATTATTACTTATTATATATACTTTATAATCATTCATGAATGGTTAACGTGGAGAATGAATCTCATCACGTCGTGGAGACGATAGTCCGTACGTACGCACGAGCGATGATATCGTTCTCATGATCGTGGAATTGTATTGGAGTGTATGTATAATATTTAAGAATAAATATCAATTTAAAATAATCATATATAGTTACTATTTACACCATTATACCCATCCATGTAAGGTGGTGGTGGAAAATAGATTACACCACAGCGTGGGGACGGTATTCCGTACGTACGCACGCGCGGTGATTTCGTTTTCCGTAGGATAGATAGATGGTGAAATAAGTGTGTTTCATAATTATAATAACATATCAGTATATAAGTGATACTTATGTAATTACTTCATAATGAAACAACCTAAGAAGAAGAAGTGGAAGAATAAATAAAGATGAAAGATTCGGTAATGGACATTACCTCTTCTTTGAAGCGCCTCTTTGAGTCTTCCTCTTAGGGAACTAAAATTGGTCTTTGAAGAAGAACAGGACCTCTAGGATGTTTCTAGGGAAGTGTAGAAGAGAATTTGTCAGGGGTTGGCCGAGCGTGAAGGCTCAATGTTGTGTGAGGAAGAGAGGGGGGATGTGCCCTTTTATAAGGGAGGAGAGGGGCACCTTTGGAATAACAAAAACTATTATTTTATTATAAAGTCAAATTCAATTTTAAATAGCTCCAAATTGATTAATTTCAAAGATAATGTGGATATGGGTCGAAATTATCTCATCCAAAAGAATTTATACAGGTTTAGGTTCCTATTTTAACATTATCATTTATATTTAACATTAAGTTAGATAATTTTACTTTTACCGTGTCTTTTTGTGTTCTTACACTATAAGGTTAATAAACTTACTATAACAAGACAAAATAACCCCAAGTTGTTTATTATTAATATATATAACCTTATCTAAGTAATGTTTCCGAATATTAGATGTTTAGGAATAAAATAACAATTAATAATATAATATTTGTTTTAAAAACTATTTTATGTCAAGTTTGACACTATTTAGTAATTAATTTTTGTGAAAATCATAACAGAATGATTAGTTCAAAAAAAGTTAATTAAATCAATACTAACATGTCATATTAACCTATAAAATTAGTTTAATTCATAAAAAGTCTCAAATTATTTTTATTTGGGTATTTATAGCATCAATTATGTCAATATTTCGTTAATAAGATAATTACTGCATCATCATTGTGTCATAATAAATGATAGTTTTCTAATCCCTAAAAATTCTAAATAAATTCCTTTGATGTAGATAATTATATTAGATTTCTGGATAATATTCATTTTCGAAGTTCCATGATGTTTATCACTAAATTAAAATTATTATACTTATAATATTTAAGAAAGTGGCATGTTGTCACATTCTTTGGTTTTAATAATAATTAAATTATTTTCACGGAAAAAACTCAATTAAATGAATCTAATCCGACCCTTAGGTGATATGGGTCGACTTTGAGTCATACAATAGGATTTTGACAAGTTTTAGGGTAATTTTATAATATTATATTTACCCTTAATTACATGATTTTCCTTTAACTATGGTAATTAAAATTTACCGTAGTTAGTATTCATAATATCAAAAAATAAAAAGTATCTTATTAACATAATTTGGATGAAATGATTCCAAATATGTAATTCATTTGTTCCAATTCAATACACAAAAGTTTCATAAATGAAATGAAAATTAATCCCGTTGTCGAAAGAGAACGGTTTTTTCTTTAAAACATTGCAAAAGATTGAATTGATTTATCCTACGAATTCAAGGTAGAATCAATGATAATGACATAAATTATATTAAATGGTAAAAATATATTCTATTTATACTTTAAAACCATTAAATATTATAATTTAACCATATAAATTATTGCGATGAAAAAAAGTTGTTTTTAATTAAAATATAGCGTGTTTTTACTATTCATCAAAATATAAAAGTTACCAGAATGATATTAAAATTTATCCAAAGTAAATTTTTATTTAATGATTCCCAAGAAGTATTTTATTTTTTCAAATTGAACTTATAAACATGTCAAAAACTAGATTGAATGTGGGTGCGCCATCAAAAGGCGGCAAAACTGCATTTTTTTAAAAATACTTATTTTACCCGAAAATTTATTTTGTTCTTATACTATGTTCTAGAAAATGTGTAAGATGAATAATAATGTTATAAAATTCAAAATTTATTTAATAGTATTAATAATGTCTAGTTCATAATAATATTATAACAATATATTGTTATTTAGTAAATCTCGGTATTGCGTACAACACACACTATCGAGGAAGGTCGTGATTGCGTGTAATGCAAGCCAAGTCAGGGTTGCGTGCTTTGCAAGAATACTTCGTTGTTTCGTATAACATAATCCAACCATATTTCATTTATACATTGAATATACACACTTATATATATATATACTTAATGTTATGTGAAATAATTATTATCAATATTGTGTGTAACACGATCCAAAAATAGTGTTGTGTATACTGCAAGCTAATACAATGTTGCATATAGTGCAAGGTAATCTTGGTGTAGCATACAACACAAGACATTAATGAAATTAAAAAAATATTTTTCATAAAATCTCAGGGTGCTACATTCTACGCCCCTTAAAATTCATTTTGCCCTTGAAATTCGTCGGGGTTATAAATGGTTTACTATTCAAAAGTTTCTTTAATAGAAACCCACATCGTAAAAAGGAATACCAAAACCAATCTTTAAAAACAAAAGTGTGAAATGTAACGGTTACCCAAATAAACTAATCACTGGGTTTCCACATAGGTGAATATATAGATATGGAAGAGAAATCTAACCATCATGTTCTGATGGAGATTGGTAGACAACATGGCTATGGAAAAGCCAGCAATCACAAAGCCATAAATTTGTGACGATTTAAGGTACCATCTGATTCATCAGATATAAGAGCACTAGGAAAACATTTTTAGCTTTCAAGATCATTTCCCTAAAGTTGATGAAATTGGAATTCGAAGAAATACTTTTGCGATTTTGGTATAGTCTCGCTGTTTGTCGTTATTTGGAAAATTTCCACTTCATCTCTTAAAGAAATGAAGTTGAATTTTTCATTCATGATGTGTTAGGAGATCATGTGATAGAATGATGGGCCATTCCATCTGTCTCAAACAAAAGGTTAGAAATGTTATCAAAAATACATAAGTCCATCTATATTGAGATTAATCATATATGGTTCCTAAAATGGACTTATACATCATATATCATACTGCTTAATATAATAAAACTAGTTTCTATTAAATAGGGACATCTTGTCGGCCAGTGGTAGGTGATAAAGGCCAGTCGCACTTCGGTTGTGGGTTCAATTCCCACAGCCATGTTCGACACGATTGGTTGTCGCCCGTCCTGTAGGTTTTCCTTTTTCTAAAGCTATATTACTATAACATCCCATCAACAATATCAAAAAAGTTTTATCCTTAAACAATAATAACTTATTTCCAACATAATCCATTCCAATCTTTAGGCTTATCTAAAATACTTCGGTCCAAGCTCATAGTATAAAGAAAACTATTACTTGAAATGAATCAACCAAGTTTGTGAATACCATCATTTATCCCCCATATATCTTGTAAGTCACATTCCAATCATGTGAATACCTTAATCATGTATTCTCTTAAAAAAATGAACTCCCATTAATCCTTAGTGAAAACATGAATTCTGTAAAAAGTTAACTCTTTCCACATACCGAAATCCAAAAATTCTATATACTCAAACCATGATATAACCTTCTCCTTATATCAGTCATGAGCTCATGAATACTATCAAACATTTAATTTTCTCCTTATCTCTTCATTATGCGCATATAATCTACATTCCAAAAATATCTGAATAACCTTTCATGGATACTGGTACCATTAATTATACACTTTCAAAACTCAAGGAAAGACAACATTGTAAAAATACTTAGATGTCTCTTTATTCCATAGTACCATGAGATTACTTATACAACATTACACAAGATAAACATGTAATCATTCCACTACATTCTTAACCCATTGACTGAGCTTCAATAGTTATTTCATCTCACATGTCATTTGTAGTCTCTTCATCATCATCAACATAAATACTACCCATACGACCATACCGATTCTCTTCATGAGACTGTCCCTTAGGGCATTGGTTTTCATAATTCCCTTACATTCCACATTTAAAACATTTAACCATAGTTGATGTCGTAGCAATACCATTATCCTCATCCCGGGTGTTAAATGAACCATTTCCATTGCACTTACTGGATTTGTGTCCTTATTTTCCACACCCAAAGCATCTTCCAGTTCCTTTGAAACATTCTCCTTGATGCCTTTTCCCACATGATTTACATAGGGGAAATTGAACTTTTTTCCTCTATGATCATCATGAAACACCATCTTTCTCTTATAAAACGAGTCAGGAAACTTACCAAATTTTACATTATTGATCATATTATGAGATAGCTGATTCGGCATAATAATGATGTTTGGACATCCAAATCCCATTTCATTTGGTTTCTCATGAAGAATATCATTCCATTGTCCATAATATCCTCCATTCTTGTGAATCATCTTGTTTCCAGCCATTTACTAAAACCCAAAAAGAATAGTGTGAGAATAAAAAATCGTAATAATGGGGGAGTAACTTCAATATCTAACATCTTTAGTTTAATCTAATATTGTTACCATAGTTCTAGGACTATATCCTATACGTATACTTATCCTTAGGGACATCCCTAGACATACCTTAGAAATATCTCTAGGGATCTCACTAAAGTTTTCGCATCCTAGCTTCCAAAGTTTGACTAAACTTTTCGCTCTGATACAAACTATAACGTCCCAAAGCTTGAAGTACATGGAAATTACATTACTTTTGCGGAATACTTAGTATATAACAAAAACACACACACAAGGACCGTAATAGTTTAGTGTCTTTGGAAACTTGGAATATAATCTTCTAATCGTGGTAAAAGATCTTCAACATCTCCCATAATGATCATCTTTTTTTAAACCTAAATCCTTTCTTTATGTCATGGGGAAAAGAAAACATAAAAGGGTGGGCTCAAATGCTCAGTAAGGGTAAAAAAAGAAATATCAATCACGCCATATTCATAAGAACATATCTTTTTGGAAATCTTAACCTGAAAAAGAGATCATAATTTCATAACATGGGACAAATCATAACAGTGAAATGTAATCCCAATAATCATAACATAAAACATGAAAATATGTGGCATACACACATAATCATAGAGAATCATTTCTTATTAGTCAATACTCATTGCCAAGACTATTTTAGTGGACAAAGTCCCTTTCTGAACCGAGTTCACTCCTCGTTTCAGTCCTGTTTCACTGAACCGGTATAACCTACCGTTCCAGCCATGTCTATCTCATGAGATATAAAATCTTTACCCAATGCATTGGAGGGAGATATAGGTCCCACCCATCTCATAATGATAAAATTCTTATGTGTTCCTCAAAATCATAAATCATACATCATTGCATAACCCATGTAATAAAAATGGGATTCTTAAACAACATGACATCATAAAAAAATTTATATAAGATAAAGGAATTCATTAAAACAATTCCATCACAACATAATCAAATCAATTTAATAATAGCGATAGAAACAGAACCCTTTATTATCTTATATGGAAAATAATTTTGATAAAATACTTGAACTCCAATCTTGAGGAAAATATCCTTTCTACTTCAAAAACATTTTTTCCTTTCTTAACATGTCATTAAATTTTAAACTAAAATAAGTTGATTAAAAATAAACTTGAAAACTTGTAAAGGAAGCTTCTTGGAAATAATTTTTTAAAAATCTATTCATGCCGTATAAGTTAAAAAAAATTCTTCTCGTACTTTTGTCGGAAAAGTCAAAAAAGTAACTCGTACGAAAAACGACAAAAGATTGCTTTCATATCTTTTACTAAAAACTCACCGAAGGGTAAAATAGGATTTAAACAATTGTAGGTGAATAAAAATAATATTAAATACTGAAGAAACATGGATGTCGATGATAAAATACGACCCAGTAAATGCCAAAGTTTAAACAATCTCGGATAAAAATGAGATTGTGATATTTCCCTTACCTTAGGTATGATTTTCTTCGTAAGTGTCCGAAACTGCTGTATAATGATTCAAATAATGTAATTTCATTATTCCAGAATCATACTAATTGTTATGATATCATATATGGTTCACTTATGACTTTATTTTAACCGTTTTTTGTAAATTCCATGTTAAAGAGCGTTTTGGGTAAAATTGTTTCATTTGTCGTCCGTGTTTCGACTTGTAATTATTAATATGATTACATAGATCATGATTACTTAATTACAGAATATAAAACATGATTTATATTTAATATATATTCATAATATATATATATATAATAGATCAGTAAATGGAAAGAAATACTATGTTCATGGAGACGGTAGACTATACGGACGCATGAACGCTGTTTTTCTTTTCCTTTTTGAGTTGAATGGAATTATGTAGATGACATACATATATATACACATAAATCCAGAATCATTATTATGTCATATATTTCATTATTACTTATTATATATACTTTATAATCAATCATGAAAGGTTAACGTGGAGAATGAATCTCATCGCATCGTGGAGACGGTAGTCCGTACGTACGCACGAGCGATGATATCGTTCTCATGATCGTGGAATTGTATTGGAGTGTATGTATACTATTTAAGAATAAATATCACTTGTAATAATCAAATATTTTCATTATTTACACCATTATACCCATCCAAGTATGGTGGTGGTGGAAAATAGATTACACCACAGCGTGGAGACGGTATTCCGTACTTACGCACGCGCTGTTATTTCAATTTCCGTAGGATGAATAGATGGTTAAATAAGGATGTTTCATAATTATAATAACATATCAGTATATAATTTATACTGATGTTATTACTTCATAATGAAACAACCTATGAAGAAGAAGTGGAAGAATAAATAAAGATGAACGAATCGGTAACGGACATTACCTGTTCTTTGAAGCGCCTCTTTGGGTCTTCCACATAGAGCACTAAAATTGGTCTTTGAAGAAGACCAGGACCTCTAGTATGTTTCTAGGGAAGTGGAGAATAGAATTTGGCAGGGTTTGTCCGAGCATGAAGGCTCAAAGTGGTGTGATAAAGAGAGAGGGAGGAGGTTCCCTATTATAAAGGAGGAGAGGGGCACCTTTGGAATAACTAAAACTATTATTTTATTATAAAGTCAAATGCGATTTTAAATAGCTCCAAATTGATTAATTTCGAATTTAAGGTGGATATGGGTAGAAATTATCTCATCAAATAGAATTTAGACATGTTTAGGTTCTTATTTTAACCATATCATTTATATTTAACATTAAGTTAGATAATTTTACTTTTACCGTGTCTTTTTGTGTTCTTAAACTATAAGGTTAATAAACATACTATAACAAGACAAACGAACCCCAAGTTGTTTATTATTAATATATATAACCTTATATAAGTCATTTTTCTGAACCTTATATTTTTAGTAATAAAATAACAATTAATAATATAATATATGTTTTAAAAACTATTTTATGTCAATTTTGACACTATTTAGTAATTAATATTTGTGAAAATCATAAGAGAATGATTAGTTGGAAAAAAGTAAATTAAATAAATAATAACATGTAATATTAACCTATAAATTTAGTGTAATTCATAAAAAGTCTCATATTATATTTATTTGGGTATTTATAGCATCAATTATGTCAATATTTCATTAGTAAGATAATTACTGCATCATCATTGTGTCATAATAAATGATAATTATTTAATCACTAAAAATCCTAAATAAATTCCTATGATGTATATAATTGTATTAGATTTCTGGATACTATTATTTTTCGAAGTTCCATGTATTTTATCACTAAATTAAAATTATTATTCTTATAAGATTTAAGAAAGTGACATGTTTTCACATTCTTTGGTTTTAATAATAATTAAATTATTTTCATGGACAAAAGTCCCTTAAATGAATCTAATCTGACCCATAGGTGATATGGGTCGACTTTTAGTCATCCAATAAGATTTTGACATGTGTTAGGGTAATTTTATAATATTATATTTACCCTTAATTACCCGATTTACCTTTAACTATGGCAAATAAAATTTACCATAGTTACTATTCATAATTCCCAAAAATAAAAAGTAGCTTATTAACATAATTAGGATCCACTGATTCCAAATATGGAATCCATTTTTCCAAATTCAATACACAAAAGTTGCATAAATTAAATTAAAATTAATCCCATTGTCGAAAGAAAACGGGTTTTTCTTTAAAACTTTGCAAAAGATTGAATTTATTTATCCTTCGAATTCAAGATAGAATCAATGATAATGACATATATTATCTTAAATGGTAAAAATATATTCTATTTATACTTTAAAACCATTAAATATTATCATTTAACCATATAAATTATTGCGATGAAAAAAAGATGTTTTTAATTAAAATATATCGTGTTTTTACTATTCATCAAAATATGAATGTTTCCAGAATGATATGAAAATTAATCCAAAGTAAATTTTTATTTCATGATTCCAAATAAGAATTTTATTTTGTCATATTGACCTTATAAACATGTCAAAAACTCAATTTAAAGTGGGTGCGCCATGAAAAGGTGGAAAAACTGCATTTTTTTAAAATTACATATTTTACCCGAAAAATTTATTTTGTTCTTATACTATGGTATAGAAAATGTGTACGATGAATAATAATGTTATAAAATTAAAAATTTAGTTAATACTATTCATAACCGATATTTCATAATAATATTATAATAATATATCGTTGTTTAGTAAAACCCGGTATTGCGTACAACACACGCTATCGATGAAGGTCACGATTGCGTGTAATGCAAGCGAAGTCAGGGTTACGTGTTGTGCAAGAATCCTTCGTTGTTTTGTATAACATAATCCAACAATATTTCATTTATACATTGAATATACATATATATATATATATATACTCAATGTTGCGTAGAATAACTATTATCAAAATTGTGTGTTGCACGATCCAAGAATAGTGTTGCGTATACTGCAATCTAATACGGTGTTGTGTATAGTGCAAGGTAATATTGGTGTAGCATACAAAACAAGACATTAATGAAATTAAAAGAATATTTTTCAAAAAATCTCGGGGTGTTACAGATAGAGTAACGGTGGGATCTCTTGATAGTAACATCGAGGCCTTATGACGTTGCACATGGCATGAATGTTTCATTCATGTTAGGATTGACAGTATTAGGCAATGGTCATGGTTCATCCAGAGGATGAGACCGGGTTTCTCTTTTTGGAAAAGGAGAAATTTTAGCAGCTCTTTCAGATCGTAGGAAAAGAAGGGTGATCATCGACCGACTTACCATGTCAGACCATATCCTACCAACAAGAATGGTACGAGCTATGATGAAGAAGGTGCAGATCATCTGATAGTGGATTAAGACTACACAGAGTAGGCATATGTCCTATGTAGATAGGAGACAGAGATCACTGGAGTTCGGGGATGGAGACCATGTCTTTATATGGGTCTCACCTCGATGAGGTATACTGAGATTTGGCCGAGGTGGCATGTAATATCTGAGGATCATTGGACCATTCCAGGCCTATAGTAGGATAGGTGAGGTGGCTTACCACCTGGACCTTCCTCCTCAGTTTCACCGGGTGCATGACGTCATTCAAATATCTCAATTGAGGAGATACGTGCATAACCCTTCACACATCAATGACCATGGGGAGTTGGATATCGATGACGGGGTGAATTTTATGGTGTTCCAATAGAGAACGAGGATTGACCTGAGTGGGTCCTTTGTGGTTGGTTGATTCCACTGGTGCACATTCACTGGAAGCACGGGAACCTCGAGGAGTGCACCTGGGAGTGGGACGCACAGATATTAACTCGGTTTTCCCCATTTTTTCTCATAGTGTGTGTTGTATCATTACAGGGACGTAAAGTCTGGAGGTGGGAGTAATGTAATGACCCAGAATATTCAAGGAAATTTTTTTCATACATATTTGGAATTTTACAAGTCTGTGTCTTCTGACGAATATTTATTCTAAGGCCCGGTGTGCATGAAGTCAATTTCCAATGTTTTGTTCAAGTACGTTCAGAAAATGCACGATTGAGAGTTTTCTTTCTGTTGAACCGGTGCTCGGAATTGAAATCTGAGGGCACTGATGAACTCACGGTTCTGATAATTGCATAAGGGGACCTTTACCACAGTTGCGTTTTGTGTGTGTAGAATGTTAACATTTGGGGATTAGTTAAAAAGTTAAATAAAATAGTTTATAACAATTTTATTCACCATGGTGGTTAAATCCTACATGGGGAAGTTAATGGTGGGGCCCACCCCCGCATAACTTCCGATGTATGGATATTTGTAAGGTGGGGCCCACATGAGCCCCAACCTTTCATCTCCCTTGAAAAACCCTTTAATTCGCTTGCATAAATTATGACAACCATTCTATTTATTAAGTTTGTTAAACTCTCCAATTCCTCCTAATTAAATTGTCAACGCATTATTTTTAATTAAGTGGATTCTCCAATAAATTAATTATAGTGGTTGATTATTAAATCAATTGTTGTGAGATTAAAATAATAGGAAGAACTATTATTTTAGTTGGGAAATTGTGGTGTCGGAGAAAACCTGGGAATGATCTGTAGATATAGATAAATAAAGTATTCTTATCATTGATGAAGAATGACTTCAACGAAGAACAATGTGTCTTCTTTTCTTTTCTCCACGATGTCAGTTCCATGAATAATGATGACACGCCATCCTGTATCTTCTCTGCAATGCCATTCTTCACAACGCCATCTACCATGACACTCATCTTCCGCGACTCAATGACGTGCGACGTCAATTATCAACATAGGGGTATTTTTGTATATATTTATATATGTGAATTATACTATCAAGCATGGGTGTCTAATTGGTTGAATGATATTTTGAAAAACTAATGTTGTGGGTAAGGACTAACAAACAAGTCTGAACCCATCGCCGATTCATTCTTGATGAGCGTAATGTTTTGCGATGATGAAATGGGACAGCAACAACAATTTGATGTCGTCGCAGTGAAGAGCGGGTCCCTAGGAGCTGCAGGCGCTATCGGTGGGTGAATCGAACCACCGGAGCATGTCCCGTGGTCCACGGAAGGCGGAGCTAGCACACCCCCACCTGTACGGTAGCACCGGCGTCCAGTGGTGGTGATGCGCTGCCGGAGTAGACCGCCACGGCTGAGCCGCAGTGGCGGTTTGAAAGGGAACGGCAGAGCCGTTCCGAAAAACCATGTGGCGCGGCATTAAGCCGCGTGTGCTGAGGAGGCTGCGCCCTCCGCTCGGGCCGGCTGGCCGAGCCATGGCCAACCACGGGCTGCGCCGTGCCTAGATGTGTTGGACCTAGACCAGGGTCAGGTCGACCCGGTTCGGGCCGACCTAGGGAGTGTTGGGCCAAGTCGGGCAGGTCCCAGACCACCCTTTTACAGACCATTTTCGGTTAAAAACTGATAACATGAGCTACAGACCTCTGATCGATGCACCTTTAGTTGTTTAGGTATCCTTGGATCAAGATAGTCATTATGATATATTACACTCTAGGTTTCGGAAAATTTTGGGTATTGACGGGTTGTTTCCAATCCGAAACTAACCGGGCCCACGGAGCAGAAACACTTATAACATAAGGATCATATGTTCGATTTATTTTTCATCAACAATGTTGGTTTCATTTTGTTGAGACAGTTCTTTTGGAATACTCCACTTGAGGTTTGGATGCAATTGGAGTATTGCTGGGTTGGATTGCACCCAAAATCCAACCGGTCCCCTAGAACGGAAATGCTAATAACTAACAGACCGGGCATCTGATTGACGTGTCTTCTATTACATTGATAATAATATGATGTTGAAGTCCCATGAGATAATACCATTAGAGATTACATGAAACACGGATGTATCGACCAATAGCTTGTGTAGTGGATCCTCCTAGAGATGAGTGTTCGGAGTACGAAGAGCTTTTTTCAAGATAAGACCTGATAACTGCTTATCTGATTCGATTCAGAATGACTTGACTAGCCCAGTGGGAAGCACTACTATGTTGGGGTGGCAGACCCATGGTGGAGGAGCGTTAATATGTTGTTGATGTAGACCCGTGGTACTCTATAGAAGGAGTACCTCTGTAGGCTTTGAGGGGGTGCACTTGGTTGTAGCGGCAGACCCATGGCGGGGAATCACTACTATGTTGGGGTGACAGACCCACAATACTTGATAGAGGAGGAGTACCTCACCAATCTAAGGTTAGTGAGCAGCGCCTTGGAGTCGTGATAGGATAATTGTTCTCGATGTAGGAGGATCTCTACAATAGTTGTGGTTTCGATAATGAAAATAGTGGTTTGAGCTGAGTCAGTGACCTTTGTGTGTTCCTCATGATTGAGATGGGTTATTTGATAACTTTGTTATTTGTATGGGCATATACCTATGTAAAGGTTATATATAGAGATTTATATTTGTGGTTTATCAATATTGGATTTGGTGAGACCGTGAGGGTCTCGGGGTCCCTACTGAGTATCATTATACTCAATCCTACACTGGCTATGTCTGCACATTGTTGTGTTGGTTGCAGACGACAGACAGTGCTAGCCGAGGTAGAGTGTATGAGGACTAGACGGTACCTAGAGGTGGACACATGGTGTGACAGCACACAGAGTGGACCGATAGACATGGAGTGCTGAGGAGGACATCTGTACCTACCCTTTCAGGTAGGAACCCGGAGGACGATCCTGGAGCTGCTTCACCATTAAGCTGTTTTCTTTTTAGTTGTACTTTTCATTCAGTTGTAGTTGTACCTTTCTGTTGGGATTGTTTTTCCTGCCCCTTTATAATTTCTGCACACTTGTTATACTGAATTACATAGTTTTTTCTTCCTCTTTTTCTATGGTTGTGTTAGTTAACGTTTTATAAAGGCAATGTTTTCCCACTTATATGGATTTACGCCTTTGGTGTTAGTCACCAGCCCCTGGCCTATAGAAGGCGGACATGGGGTAGTTACAACACGGGCCCCGAGGGAAGGGTCATGAAAAAATATATCTATTTACATTATTTCACTACATCAATTGATAATACATTGGTGATCAAATATATTTTATAAATACTAACAACTCATATTCATCTGGTGCAATGGTTATTTATGTGTATATGAGAAAATATGTTCTCATAGGAACTTGTTGGAAGGATATCATCCATAAGGATGAAGATATTCTAGTTGTGGATCAACCCTAAATAAATGAATAATTATTTTAGTATTTTTGGAAGTGTAAAAAGTATTTTAGTTGGATTCGAAATAATTAGAATTCTTTCAGTTGGTTCTGAAAGTAGAAGATGTCTTTCAGCTGTTATTGGAAGAAAGATAATATTTTTAGTTAGTTATGTAAGTATTATATAGACATTATGGACTCTAGTAACACTATGTGAAGTAGTATAAATATCCTTCTATTTGTACTTGAGTCTTAATATACAGTTTTACTATGTTTCAACAATTTAAACTGATAATAAAATAATAGTAGAGCCTATATTGGAGGGTATAACCAACACAGAATAGATTAACCCTTTATACAACCTTATTAATATTGTGTGAAATGATATTATTCATTATATATATATATGGTAGTAGAAAATGAGATACCACTATGTGGATTGAGAACTATAATAATTTTATGTGGATTAATTCAAAAAAATGAATTTATTAAATATAAAGACCAATTGTGGTCAATAAGGCAAGAGGATATTTAATTGGTATCCGACTAAGGTTGCCTCTAAATATCCATGAATGATTTTATGAAGTGTATATTTTTTGAAAGGAGTGAGAAACCTTCGATGGGATGAAGTAAGTTACTCTTTATAACATTAATATGGAGATTACGGACAAGAATCAAAAGAAGAGAAAGAAAATAAAGAAAGGAAGCTAAAGAATAATCTTAATGTAAAGTCATAGAAAACACTATCTAAAATAAATCAAAGTGGTATAAGTTGTAGTAATTAGCATTATTATTATTATTATACAAAATCATGGTCACGCTATGATGATGGTTTATAATTTATGGATATTCATCTATAATTAAAATAACATCTAAATAATGTTCTTAAATAAAATTTAAATTGTATTATTGGAGGTTTTCAGTATCTTAATAATGAAAAATTAAATCTTGAAGAATAATTTCAATCTATGGACAAGGAATTTGATAAAAAATTTGTAATATTGAACTCTCTCAATAAACATGTGAAAAAAATGATGTACACTTTTTCTTTGCAATGAATGATATGATGAAGTCCTTGACTAATTTCAAAGAAATATTTGTGAGTAATATTTTTTGGAGATATTTTTTTAGAATAATTTTAATTTTTTTGGAAATTTCAAAATATTTCATTGGTTGTTAAGGTTTCTAAATTTTAGGATAAATAGAAAGGGTAATGGATCTTGAAAAATCATTAAAATAATTAATAAAAATTCATTAAGAAAGAATGAAAAAGACAATATAGGAATAAAAAGCCAAAATAAGATTAGTTAGGGATGAGAATAACTCCATCAACATGAAGAATATAGATATTGTGGTAATATTGATGAAATAGAAATCACAATGTGATGAAACTTTCACAATTTCTGTAAAAATTGATGCTACCAATAAATAGTTCATTGAGGATCATGACACTAAGAAGAGAATGAAATCGACATTTAATCAAATGTAATTATCATTAAATACGAAGATATTACAAAACAAATAAACATTATTTTTTTATAATGTTGATTAACATTATAGTATAACTTTAAAATAATTTAATGAGAAATAATGGATTTTTAAAATACATAGAAACTCACCTGATCAAGGGTAGATGAAAAAATATGCATAAATTGTTGTTATCAAATAAGATTTTAAAGGATTGGTAGCTCTACTAAAAGGTACTAAGGATAGAATATTTTGAAGTATAGATAGAAAACACCAAAAATTAAGATAATAATATTCATAGGATATTTTTTTATTTATCGATGTTTAGAAACAAATCTCTCGAATGTGGGTATAACTTGTCAATTTAAGAAAAACATAGAAGTCCAAAATAAAGGGGGATAAAATATGAAGAAGGAATAAATAATTATTAGGAAAACCCTAAGACAAAATAAAATAACCATGAGTGTTCCCTGAGTGGTGAAAAAGAGATATGTGATGATCTACTTACTCCCAAGAAAAGATGAAAGAAGAAAATATATAAATTAATTTAAAATTAAGGAAAAATGATGACTTGTGTGGACAGTGTGGTAAATCGAGACATGCTCCACACAACTGCATTAAGATTATACCTAAATAGTGGATCAATTATTAAAGAAAGAGAAATCACCCAAAATTTTATATTCTAAAAATATTACAATGGAAAAATATATTTCACAAAAATAAAAGGTTTTGTTAGGAAGGAATGTGTGGAATAGGTATAGAAGTAACTCTAATACCTATTTCACTAAATAAGGATAATTTTGGTTCCTTCCTATTAAACTACTCTTTAATATTTGAACTGATATACATGTAATTAATGAAGATTGATTCTTGCATTGAGGGATAGTATTGATGAGATAATATTGTTAAATCATTAATATATAGTGAATGTGTGACTTTTTAACATTTTTATAACATTTGAATATGAGTTATGAAATTCACTCCCTTATCTTAAATATGATTGAATTAATAATATTTATTAATGGGGAGTTTATATTATTCCATGATGGGGGATCTTTATCTTTTTTACCTAAAATTTCATATCTGTTTTTTGAATTATGTGTAGGATTTATCCTTTTACTAATAAATCATACTAATTTCAACCCCTAAAAATATAATTGAGAATTTATGTGCAAGAAAATACATGCATGGTAGTTTATTTAAATCATATACAACATTGGTTATATCTCCCACGTTTTCAAAACTGGTTTTACTAATTTATACTTATAGTTTATTAAAAAAGGTAATTTTTTAAGAGAGCCTTGTGATATCATCCCTCTCTCAGATGTGTTTGTGAAATAATCATATAAGAGAGGAGGACAAATTTTGGGTAAAATTATGAGATGAGAATACCCCTAAATAGTATTTCAAATTTATTTTCAACAATGGGGAAAATAAAGAGGGTGAGATATTCACATTATGAAATATTAAATTATTTGGTGGTATTGATAAAAAACTTCATACGAGGAGATTGTGGAGACCAATAAAGATGAGTTTCATTTTTTGTCAATAAACAAGGACAACATAATGATTAAATATGTATTTAGATTTATAAATCATAAATTGTGATGATTGGTTTAATTTTCTTAATATCTAAAACATGTGATAATGATTTTTAGTGTGAGAAAATTCTTCATATCATGTTAAGGAATTTAGAACATTAATATTTCAATGATGTTAAAAGGGGAATTATGACCCTAGAAATTAATATTTTTAATGATAATTTGTTGAAGATGAAAATTTGAATATGATGGTGAGAATATGTCTTGAAATTTTTTATTTTTATTTTCTCATATTTCACCTAGATATTTTTTAAAGTGTTAAAAAATTATTTTACAGTAATTTGACATAAATTACAACTCTATCCTGAATATGTGAGATGGTGACCTTAACAATTCTGGGAAGATGTCTGAAAGAGGTTTCATAGAGGATGAAGAAATTATAAGTGGAAGTCAAATGTATCAATTAAAGAGTATGCATGCAGGTGTTCTAGGGGACCTACGCTGGTGGGTGGGTCCACTAAAGCCTATGTGTGTGATGTGTGGTTCTACGAGTGGAATTCATGCTACTAAAATCAAGTTTTTAAAGGATAACCATGTAATATATTACAGATAAAAAGAAACTGGATATATAATGTGGGACTTGTAGAGAATGACATAATATATCTTCTTAAAATGGATATAAATATAAGGATTTACTAACCTACCAGATACATGGGAGTCATACATTCAATATAGGATATCATCTTCTACCTCCATCTACAATATGGGTTTTGATGCATTAGAATTCATATCCCGAACAACAAGACCAGTGTTGAGATCAAGATTATTATATGATAAAGATATTGAGAAGAATAATCATTTGATCTTAATTCACACAATATATTACTTAAATTAAAGGATTCATTCAAATAAAGAGTCACTTTTGAATGAATAAATTATAATGAAGTCCATTTGAGGGAGTATGAAATAATAAGTTGATGCATGCATTCTTCATTACATGCAGTTGAGTGATTCACCATGAGGAGAATAATTGTTCATGTGTAATATGAGAATAAATGTTTTTTTAAATCATATATGATCCATGTATCTTAAACTTCTTATATCATCATGGTTTTAAAAATAGTCTCGACATGATATATCTATTAGAGTTTTGACAGTGAATATTCATTAGAGGCTTGGGAAATGCAAGGCAATGGTGCTTCTCCTATAAATACTAAATCACCTTATCAATATATGTTATTTCCATTTATATTTGAGAGAGATCTCATTTTCTGAGTGAAATAATGATTCTCCATGCTTCCACTATGAGAATTTAGTACATCTTGTGAAGCAGTCTTTACATTTGTGAGGAATGTTAACACATGACCTCTTGACTCATGACTCTCTCACTAAAGAGTTTCACAAAGAAACTATGATACCACAAACCTTTTACACATAGGGTAATACATGAATAGTGATGTTCCATGATTCCTTACATTTATTAATGACTCCCTTATGTGAAGGTTCATACCGTTACTCATTTTTACGTATCCTTACATGAATTTTTATCCCTAGATAATGGTATTGTTGTACCGCGTGTTCTTATACACGATTCATGCAAAGAAAACTAGATACACAATTATTCTTATACATGATTACATTAATGTGATGAAGAGAACATGAATGATATGATTTTTATGAAAAATAGAGAAAAAATTGAAATAAATATTAAATAGAATAAATACTTTTTGGAAGGAACATAATATAATTATAATGGCATGTGGTTGTGTGAAACATTCATGTACTCTTCACTTTTTCATTCATGAATCTATTATGTTTTGAATTATAATACATAGTTTATGAAGTCATGCACATTACATAAAAAATATTAATGATTTCAGGTATCTATTAATCATATGTAATAATTTCTATGTAAATATTTCACTAGGGTAACTGATCATACATAGGAGAACATATATATTTGAGAATGCCCAATAACTCTAATACAATAGGTTAAATTGTTATTGAGGTATACATAAGAAAAAATTGTTTTGTAAGATCATAGAGGAAGGATATCATCCATAATGTTGGAGATATATACATATATACATACATATATAAACATATATTTGAACCAAACCTAATGAAGTGGATAAGTCTTTTAGTTTATGATGGATTTAGAAGCTGTCTTTAAATTTGTTCTAGAAGCATGAGAAGTATTTCAGTTGTTGTTAGATGAAATATAAGTATTTCAGCTGGTGCACGAAGTAAGGTAAGTCCTTCAGTTGGTTCTAGAGGCAATATAAGGTCAACGTGTAATTTGGAATAACTATGTGAATTAGTATAAAAATCCTCTTATATGGAATTAGGATTTAATATACATTTTGACACAATATTAAACATCATAATTTATAGTCAGATTATATAATAGAATCTATGTTAGGGGGTTGGGAGGTACAACCAACATGGAATGATGTAGGTCTTTGTACCAAACCTTGTAAATACCATGTTCCATGATATATCTCATAATTTCAACATATTTGGTGATACTATGAGATATCATCTAGTGGATCAAGAACCATATCAAGTAAAAAATGTATATTACAATGGAAAATAATTCACAAAATGTAAATCACTAAGCCCCCTATTGGTTAATATGTCTCGGGGATCATTATTAATAGAAGAGGTGCCAATTTTTATTTAAGGATATTGCGATGCAGTTTTGATGGAATTAAAAATAAGATAATGTGTGAAATATATTATCATAATGTAACTCCAACTCATCTATCCATTTTAGATACTTCTCATATATGAACAACTAATTACATATCATGATAAAGCGTGAGGTTAAAATGACTTCGATGGGAAGGACTACCTCAGTACCATATACATGTGAATAGGGGTTTCTTACATAGAAGTATGGGTTATGATTTGATAAACCACAAAGGATATAGAATATTTTTAACACGTGAATTATTATCATTTTCCACAATATTATGAATTATATTGTAAAAGTTCTTATTGAAATATTATATATCTAAATTAACCACTAAATATTAGTAGCATAAGTTGTTGCTATGAATTATATAATGCTAATATAAAAAATTTAAATAGGAAGAAAACAATTTTGTCTTATTTTCCATAAATATCATACATGAGACAAAAAACATGTTGATTATATTTGAATTATAAATTTAATAATAGAGTTCATCCTAACATCATAGAGGGATATAACCTCATACCACTTAGATAAGAAGTCAGTGGTAGTATGGATATACATTAATTATCATTATATTTCCTAGGGATATGGACCCATAATATATATTCATTTGAAAAAAATCGTTAAAAATATTTAGCATTATTTAATTTCTCTAGGGGATGATGGATAAAGTTGGAATGTATCCGAAAGGAATCAAATATACTAGTTAACTCAATGAAAACTTGTGTCATCAATGTCCAAAAGTATACAAGCCACCCAACCTAGTGGGAGGAGTTGGATCTTGAATGATGATAACCACATGATCCTATTTAAAATTCCTATATAACGGTGAGGGTCTATCCTCATTTAATTCACATGATAATGAATCTATAAAATCCTTTTTGGTAGAGATCTTTCTATGAAATTGTACCATCATAAAAAATGAATTTTAATGCCTTCCATTATATCATCTATTTTTCATAGTACAATGAAATAATTACACATTATAGATAGTCTAATATCGGATAAATACATCCAATAGTGGTGTCAGTTATAAAGGACATAAAATCACCATGATTAAGAGTGGTGTTGATCAAATTTATCTCATACACGTCGCTATTGATGAACAGTGAAAACACAATGTGGTGTGTGATGCCGAGAATTGTATCATTCTACAATGGGTCTATATAAGCAGTGGCTACATTATCTATAGAATCATCATAGTCATGGTGTAATCAAAAAATTCTAGAAAATGTTTTCCTAGAGGATAATTATTCCATCAAACCTCATACATAGTCATGAAAGGGAATAAATT
Source organism: Viscum album (assembly GCA_963277665.1). Taxonomy (NCBI): domain Eukaryota; kingdom Viridiplantae; phylum Streptophyta; class Magnoliopsida; order Santalales; family Viscaceae; genus Viscum; species Viscum album. Next base: position 1,798,396,262 of record OY728140.1, read on the forward strand.
CTTCCTTCAAAATGTCATACTATCCATTAACATGATTGAACACTAACTTAGAATCTCCCTGGATAATAAGGCAGGTAAAATGTATCTTTAATGAAAAATCATATCCTACTATTAGTGTTTTTTGTGTTCTTATTCATTATTTGTGTATTCTACTGAAAAGAAGAATTAATTGGGAAGAAAGTCTATTACTGGAGAGATTAGGATAATTACTAAGCTAACTCTAGTGAGTTTTGGGTTCTACATGTTTCTTCCCATTGGTCTTATTCATGTACAATTCAAATGCATCTCTCATTTATGGGATGTGTACTAAATTGAGAGGACCACTTCATTGACTATTTATACAAAAATTGGTAAAATATTTTATTCATGATTTTCTTTAATAAAGTATGAAAATTATTTTCCTTTTATTTACTTATACGGTATGAATTGGATATCAAAATTCTATAAAAATACTTCCCACCATGCTTGAAATCCATTAAATATCGAATAGTTGATGATGTATTTGACAGGGTAAATACAACATACCAGATTGAACTTGTGATATGAAATCAACGTCTCATCTTATGAACTATGAAAATCAAGGTAATCAAATTATTCCCTATATTATACTAACGCGTATTGGTATTTAATATGGATCTATTGAGATAACAGATATAATTTTCTTTTCCCACTCCTTTCGTATATGGGAAGAAGGAATAAATTTATCAATATAAGGTTTTCAAATATATAATGGGTAGATTTTTGTCAACTTGTGGGATCAAAAGTGATTTCTTATCATTTTTCAAAGATTCCTAAAAATTTTCATCCCATTAATAACTGACTTCATTATTCATTATCTTTGTGAAGGGAAACCATTTTCCCCCATGGGTTTCTATGAACTACCTAATATAGTAAAGGCATCATTGATTCCATATAAAATATTTATGGTTCAATAGAGGTGGAATATTAATTATTGGATTACTTCTCTTAGGTTCAACCTCAATTCCATGATGGAATACCATAAAGCCTAGAATATTTCCAAAGGTAAACCTAATAGGAAACTTCTGGGGGTTCATTTTCTGTATATTATAAAAAGTTTATCTCAAAATATCTCAAGAACAAAAATATTATCGCAACACTACTAATATTTTACCATAAAATCATCAACATAGCTTTCCAAATTTTACCTAAGAAAGTTATTGAAAATATATGCATAATGATATGTTTCATCATCATTCTTCTAGACAATGGGAATTACAGGGGAATAATATACATCTTGATGTTTCCTGAAATTATTGTCTTCTCTATTTTCAAGCTCAATAAAAATTTATTTACAAATAGAGTATCCATCAATGATGTTGAGGCCCAAGAAAATAATAGTATCATTGATCAAAAGCTCTAATATTAGGTATGTGAAATAATCCTTTGGGAAATATCGATTGAGATTGTAAAAACCCAAAATATTATCAATATAATTTCACTTTTAATAATTATTTCATAAAACAAATGCTTGACATAGTGGAACCAATAAAAAATTATTATCATAAATGACGAATTAAATATTGGCAAAGAAATTATACCATTAGAATAGAAATATACCTGTTGGAATAGTAATATGACAATTAGTAATAATAATATAGCTATTAGAATAGTAACCTCACCTATGAAAGTATAAATAAAATTTAGGAATCCTATAAATGAAAATATGATTTAATTATGTTATGGTATATAAAATTAAATGATATAATAATGATAAATTAAGTGGTGATATTTTAGTAAAATGTAATTTTTTATTTATAATATTATTATTAATATAATAATTTAAATGAAAATTTATTTTCATGAAATAGATTCATAAATTAAGTCTATGATTTATAAAATCAATAGATAATTTTATGAGACTATAATTAATTTTTCAAAGGCTCCTAAAATCTGTTATAATATTAAAATCAATATTCTTCGGACAAATAATATTTTATATAAAAAAATTATCCTATCTAGAAAATTATTTTCTTAAAAGGGTTTTTATTTTTTAAATATCATGTTAAAAATGGTTTGGAGGAATTTTTTGAATCTTTCTAAAATAATTTAATTATTTTGGAATATTAAAATTCAATAATTTACTGTAGAAGCTAAAGACATGATTTTTTTTTCATGGATGATGTATGGATGATTTATGCACCTGTAATATCTAACTCCCCTTAACTATTTATTTTATTTATTGATATGAATCAGTAATATTGATATTAAAGATCTAAATTTTAAACTAAGGAATATAATAATTAAAATACCCCTCTCCTCCCCTATAAATAGAACCCCTCATTCCCTCTTCTCCTCACACCATAAAAGACTTTTATCTGGTATAAATTATATCCAATTAAATTATCAATCCTCTTAACCATGCCCAATAGATTTTGGTCTCAACAAAAGACCAAACTCTAATTCTTTAAGGAGGATCTCAAGGAGAGAACATTCAAGAAGTAATATTCACCATCCTTCTGTTTAAATTTATTTTATTTTGTTACCCTCTATTTTATTATACTATCCAATGTATCATGGTAACTCCACCATAATATATATAATGGAATGCTATTTTTAATGTAATATCAGTAATAAAATAACTTCTCTTCTCCATTTATTTAAAAAATTAAAATATCGTCTGTGATATCTTGGTTTACCACCTTCGAGGATGATAAGTTTTCATTTTCCATTACTAACTTCAAGGATAGTCATAAAAATATTAGTATGGTTTATATTTTTTTAATATATATTATAAATTTTTTAATTTTTGGGGGAAATTTATAGACATGATATTAAATAAAACAATACTAGTTCATTATTGTTGGAAAAACCTCCAAAATGAAATAATCATTAATCATTAATTATTTATCAAATGATTCATCTTAATAAAAGAAATATAATGATATATGATACAATTTAAAAATATGGAAGTTAATTAGAACCATATTATTTTACTTCTAGATAATTATTCTAAACTGAAATGAACTTCAATAATTAGAATCAAGTAAACCGACCATGGAACCATGAAAATAAACACTTCGGAAAAAAAAAATTAAACTCCATAACTCATAAAAATTGATATAAATAAAAGTAATAAAATTATTATAAAAATTCAATTCATGTATAATATTTTATGAAATAAGTTATTAAGGAATCCAATTTTATAATCCACTATATTAATTGCAAGCGTAGAATGCATTTAGATAAATGGTAAGGAGATTATTGAACCCTACTCCTTTTATTTGAGTTATCCATATTTCGTTGAATCTTTAGCATAAATAATCCTCTAATGATCATTAAATTTCATTTATTTATTCTTTTATTTATGGGTATATACATGTTTCATACTTTATTTTATAACAAATACAATACTTTTGAATATAATAATTCTTTCCAAAATAAATAATGGACTTATGTTGTGATGTTTATTATTCACATGAGATTGATGATTATTATATAAAATAATGTTTCCCCATTTTATTTGGTAAACAAATGTTTATTTAGGAAATTATTATTGGTTAATTATTGATTAAACACTTTTCATCCAATGGAATTATTCCTAACAATGATTGTAATATGTTATATTTGGCATGCATTATTATGTAAATATTATGACATGACGAGAGGGACCAGAATTATATAGCCCACTAATTAATTGGTTAATATGATTTATCTCATGATATAATGTTTAATATTCATTAAAATGATTCTATATTTGTTCATAATAATGATTTCTGGATTATGAACATATGTTGTGCGTGAACATGATGCTAGCATTTTTCAAATCTATGTGAAGTATTTTGACAACTATTACCTGATGTTTCATTTTTATGAATTACAACATTCTATCCCTAAGTCCATTGTTTCCATAAGGATGTTTATTATGATTCTATGCTTATGTTATGATGATGATTATTCCCACTATGGTCATATTTATTTATTCCCATTATTCACCCTCTTACTGGTCTTTTACCTCACCACATTTCTTTGATGTATATCCTCAGGTCACTACATATACTATGGAAAATGTGTTCATTAGAAAAATAAAGAATAATATTTTAAATAATATTTTTTGGTTTATTTTTTACAAGTTATGTATGTTCCAAATTTTCCAAAGAAGCTAAAACATTGATCTTGGATCGTAAAAATATAAATTTTTTTCATAAAAATGATATAAATAGTCATGTATGAAATAGTAGGGTCTCTATTGAGATACATTAGGTTGATGAATACCCATATATACCAATTATTCTTCATGACATGAAAAATGCTGGCAATCCATTTTTAGAATTCAACCAATTGAATGAATATGTATTTGATAATATTCTTTACTTTGACTTCCACTTTTGTTGCATGAGTTGGATGCTTCCTTCTAGATACCTTCTCATAATCATGATCATCCTTAGGTTGACCGAAATGATTTGTGGAAAAATTATGATCAAGTACAATAATTTTTATGTAATTCCAATTGAATTCAAGTAGATGGTGTTTTTGGGAATATATATATTCTACTTTATCAATAGAAGATATAGTGACATTTAATAACGTTGTTTATGGGTCCTCATATATAAAAAAATTCACTTTTATGTGTTCATGAATGATGGTAGATAGGCATTCCTCAAATTTTAGAGCGATAGTTATGAAATATTGTTCCTCTACTTCCTCTACATCAATTTCTGTGGAAGTGGGTGATGATGGAATGATTTCATGACTAAATTTTTACAAGGGAGAATCTATATCTTCTAATTATTTTGAGGATATTTATTTGGAATCTGATGATTATGATGTTATGGTATTATTATTAGGGGAATTTTGGATATGTTTTCCTTACCCTCCACTATTCTCAATGGAATAATAGGTGCTCTTATACTGAGATTCATTGAATAATATTAGGTATTTTTTAGTTTCTAAATGTGCAATGTGGGTTATTTACCAATATAAACATTAATTTAGGGATCTCCTTCGACCTTATAGAATAATTTGGATAATTTTTATTTGGGTTCGTTTTTTCTTTGTGGGGATTATTTCCTTATTTTATAAGGATAAATTCTGGTAATTTATCTAATACCATAAAGACAGTGGTGGATGTGCCTAGACCATTGGATTTATTTCTTAACTAAGGATTCATATCCACATTAACCAAGAAACTTAGTTACATTGAATAAGGTTGGAGATCAGTCTGGCCAACCATTACATATAGACACTAAGGAATGGGGTTGATGTGCATGGGATGTGATTCATTCTTTCATATTTTAGAAATGGATTTTCTAGGTGAAATTTTTCATAGAAATCATATGATAGTATGTTTATCAAATGACTTATCCACTCATATTTTTCCCATATGATCTGATGACTTCCAAAATCTTGATTGAATACTATGATTTGATTGTTTGGAAATATATAATCTTTACCAAGCTCATTATACGTCTTTCCAAGATCCATAACTATACCATTTGGGGATGTTATATGAGAAAAGTCATCATTTAATAGTTTATTTCCCTCTCTATGATATAATAATATATCTATATATTGAGACTCAAACGATCGAAAAGGGTAATTATCACTATAAAGTACTCTAACCTATCCATTGGTGAAATACTTGAGATACTAATAGTATAGTTTAGATAGCCCAATGTAAAAATTAATCCATGGTAATCCTAATAGACGATTAAAGGATGTATCTTGATAGGATAATATGAATTTTGACTCATAGAGAAGGTATCTAAATTGAGATATAAGATTAATATGGTCTAAAGGAATTTGTCTCTCTTTTTCCCCTCAGATTTTCAAAGCGAATGGAGGTATATCATTTTCACTATATCCCAACCATTTTAATGTTTAAAATATTGTAGGATTTATTTTAGCTCCATTTTTTATAAGTTAATCATGGAAGTCAATTTCACCTACATTTCCATATGTATACACAGTCTTGATATATCCATGTATGGTGGTAACCTTGTATTTATCTATATTGAAGATAACTATGTAGGATTCATTAAGATGAATCATTGAAAGGTGTACATTAGCTAAAACGACTTCATCTTTGAACAATTAAGGAGTCAAAATGGCCCAAATTAGTTCTTTCTAGATATTTTTTTATAGATAGAGGAAATATAAGATCAAGAGATTTGATTAAACAATATAAATATATTTTAAGATGTTATAATTCCATGAAAGATTCCAACACTTCCCCCCATGGGAATGATCATTATAATGTGGCTTATTGTATGGGTCTTTTAATACTAGCTACACTGACCCATTACATGATTTTTTTTAATATTTGTATCTATGGGTTTAGATGATTAGACATTCCCACATTTTGACGCTGGTTTAGAATATTCCTATTTTCAAACAATTTATCTAGTGTTATTTATAAATAATAATCCAAAGTAAATTAAATAATATGTTTGTGCTTATGTGGATCCCTCTATAGTGATTTTATATTGGTTTTTTTGTCATATATTGATTTAGCAGGAATATGACATGAGGGTTAAGGCACTTTACAACCTCATCCTTCTTGACCACTATAGCCTTTGTTTCCTCTTATGCCTTATCCCTGATTATGGAGCTAGAAATCTAGGTAATAATTTTATTCTTTTCAATGAAGGTATTTTCCATGTGAATCACTTTTATAGATATATATTTGTACTCTTCATCTAATGAGAACTTCATTTCAAGGGCTGGTACCTATTGGGTTGGCGGGTGGGACATTTACCATTGGACCATTTGGTGGAATTGTGCCTAATCTTATAAAGACAAAGGTATGTTATTATGAATATTCAAATCTAGAAATGATATCTTCCTAGGTTCCTCTTGTTGTATCTTACTCTGGTTATTCTAGATAAAATTGTTCATATATGTTCGGATTTTATAAGATGATTATGGTGAAGAACTTGAACAAATCATTATAGAGGTAATTGGTTTCATGACCAACAGATTGAGATATCTCTTGAGGATTAAATGTTCTTTGGTTAATACATTTATAATAATCCAATCATCAAACATCCTTTTTTGATTTAAATATATTCTCTTTGATTCTCCTTCCCATTCCATAGGGATGATAGAAACAAATGACACTAATACAGATAGATTTCCAAAATTTCTATTCCTAGAATCTACAATATTTTGGCGAATGAATTTAAACCCAAATAACTCTTGGGGGTTTTTCACCAAAATTTTTTTGAAGGGATATTAATTATGACACTATTTGAGGATAACTTCCTTGGGATTCCATGGGTCTAGAAATTATAGTATTTATTTATTTGTGGTTATGAATAATTTCACATGAACCTTCAATTTTTGGGAAGAGTAAAAATTTTAATTTTTATATTCAAAGGGATCATGAATTGGATCCTTTCTTCAAACTAATGAGGATACAATAGATTTTCTTCTTTTTAGGAGGTACTGCATGATATTTCATCAGTTTTGAATCCAAAATTGGAATTGGATCAAGATTATATGTAATGGTTTGTAACTATATATTTTTATTACTTCTCCTCTTGAGAATCTAAATTTAGTTTAGACAAGGACATGGTTCACTGAATAGAGTCGACTAACCATTTTAAAACTATAATAAACTCTTGAAAACCACCCATGTATTTTATTATAATCAATGGAATATAGAACTCATCATAAAAATCCTCTATGAATATTTCTAGTATATTATATTATGGTAGATTAATGTTTAAGGTGACATTCAGCCCCTTTTATATGGAAATGAAGTTGAAGACCATCTCCATCTCATAATAGATGAAATTTGAGAGGTAAATAACCATTTTTCTTCTCATAATTGAGATGAATTTGAAAAGAAACTGCAGACAGTGATCTTCCCAATCAATGTTGGGCCCAGTTGATAATACATTATACTATAAAAACACTAGTCCTTTTAGAGTCTACAAAAAATATGATCATGTATACTCATTTCATCTTACGTGTTCCAATTAGGGGAACTCATCATGATACAAAGTTTGTAAGATGTTTCTTTGGGTCTCTAGTTCCATTGAAAAGAAGGAACATCATATTACCAATGTTTAGTGGAGGAGTTCTATCCACCATTCTAGGATTTTCTTTCATAATTCATTATAAGAGTACCAGATATACATCCAAATCCGCTATTTGAGAATTTATAGATTCTAGGGAGTCAATAAGTTCTGATATTACTATTGGATATATAAGAACTTTATTAGAGGAAACTATTATAACCTGATATGGTTAGATTTCCCTTGATTGTTTTTAATAGTTTGTTTGAGTTATCATAGTGTAGTTATACTGATATTGATTTTTATGCCACCCCAATAAAAGGAACTCCTAGTACTCCATCTCCACGAGTTCTAGATGAACTACTTACCTAGGTCGTTGGTTGATTAAATGGATTCCTTTTTGTCTCATTGGTAGAGAATCATTTTTATATTGAGGTTGATTTCAGAAAACATAACTGTGAGTCTCTTCATGGTGGTTATAATTAGTTTTAAAATATACCTTAATTAATTTAATGTTGAGTAATTTAATATCCTTTAACTCTACTTCATATTAATAAAAAATTTATCCTATAGTAGGACGATTAATTATTTTGTTTGATTGGTGGGTTATAGCTACACTCTTCCTCTATTCTCTAGTCAATTCTCACCATGCTAGTGGTATCTAGGAATTTGGTGATAACCCCAAAATATTAAACATTTTTTTATGTCTGATGTTTACAAATTGGTCATTAATTTTAATTTTGATCATTTTTAGGCATATTATATATCATGCCTCTCTTATATACAAATTTCAGGTTTTTAATCATCATTTGGGTCAGCAACGATGTCATTCACTGATTCATAGTACGTTACTCATACTATTCCCTCATCATAAGGATTTTGAGATTGGCCACTTCCTAAATTTATGTCCACCATAAAATCAAAATTCACTTTTTTATTTCCCTTCTTGGTATACTATTTCATATTTCAACCAAAATGGGTCATTGAATTCTCCTTCTAATTATTTACTAGAATAGATTTATGAATGGAGGTTCCTCGAGAATAATGAAAATATAATTTTTTAGTGCAACCCTAAAGAAGTAAATGGGTCACAAAATCTGAAAAATCAAGAAGGCATTTCTAATGATTTTCCACATATCATCAAAATACTATTTTCATGGAAGAGGAGGGTGTGATATAAATTTACCAAGCTCTATAGGATGACATTTACAAGGTCCCTTCAACATGAAATCTTGGAACATCCCAAAATTTCATAATCCTTAGGGTGGTGGTGGTAAAAAATCCCCCAACCTAAGGAGCTGGTGTTATTGATATATTTTTGTTATAGTAGAAACTGTTGTGGCCTTCTAATTTTATATGAATTTTGTCTATGGCTGATTTGGATGTAATTAATTTTAGGAGTGTGAGATAATCATTGTTGTGGGAAATTATACAACTAAGGGTTTGGTTTTTCTCAAACAAGCAGCCTACTCTTCCTTTCTAGAGGATTGATATAGTATCCCTTCAATGGATCTCTCCCATCAAGTCCATCATTTCCATGATTATGAAATTTCAGGAACATATTATTTTGTTCAACTACCATATATATATCCAAATCCTAGGATCTATATTAAATTCATTTCATTGCATGAAATATTCCTCAACGAACTATACTGACTAGGGATTTAAGTGAAATGGAATACTCCATGATCCCCTTAACATATTATATGTACAAAAAATGGAGTTTCATCAATCCAATGATGATGAGTCCCCAAATAATTATAGCCATGATGAAAAGGACAAATTACTTAGTCCACCCATAATTTTGAATTTAATATAAGTGATTGAATTCTCATATAATATCATGGTCTTTTTGGTTTTGAGTTTGAGACAACTAGGAAAAACTGTTACATGTAAAACACATAAAAAATTGAATAGTTCAATTCAATGTCTAATTTTTCCATAGAAAATAATATTTTTATATTTAAACTTGCCTTTCATTTAAAACATGTTTGCTTCTGTTACGATAAATTACCATATTATAAATATTGACCTTGATATAGTTCATACTCATACTTAAGCCATATAAAAAAACATTTCAAAACATAAGAAGGGGAAAAATTTAAGTATGGGATATAAAAGGTAATAGAACCCAATAATCCATTTGAAAAATATTACATCCCTATAAAAAATTACCCATTTATATAATAAACCTTGAGAGCATATATTATTTTACATACTCATTAAATTATCATTATTTCCCAATGGTTTTCATAAAAAATTTCATATTCATGTATGAAGGTCAAGTCATAGAAATAATTGTTTCTTAGAAAAAATTATAACTCATGGAAATTTTTTTTAAAACATTCCTACCACCATAGAATATGAATAAACAATGACCTATATTGGGATGTCCAATCATCTTAAGAAATTTGATGAACTATAATATTAATTAAGTACATAAGATCATTTATTTCAATCATAAAACTCATAAAATATTATTCATAACCCATATAGAGAAAACATTTTATTCATCATGTAAAAAAGGGGGAATATCATATTAATTCGGAAACACTGAAAAAAAATTACACAATAAGATAGAATAATTTTTTTTAGAAATACTAAAAATTTATATAATAATGAATTTAATTAATAATAGGAATCATGGTGGGTAAATGTACTATTTCGATCAATATTAAAAACACATTCTTTTTTCACTTTTGAGAATAGTGTAAAAAAGCTACTCATATGGAGGCATATCACGTGCGAGGAATCTTCAGTGTGGAACGCAAGGTATTTCATATTCTTCATGTGGTATTTAATGCTTGAGGAGTAAGTATTCTGATTATTTTTACCTCAGGAATACACCATTTATTTCATGGGGTAGGTTTTTAGGATTAGGTCACAAGTTTAACGTCTTATGGAGATGAATGGGTCGTAGGTTTAAAATATGTTTGGTAAAGGATTGGTTTCAATTTAATTTCTTTCATGAAGATTTTGGGTATAGATTTATCAAGTTGTAGGTATTGTTTTTGAGCATGTTAAATGTCTTGTGAGGATATGTTGGGCCTATGGATGATGTATTGTTGGGATTAGTTGGGCACAATTTTAACTTCTTATAGAGATAGGTTGTGAACAAGATAAATGTCTTTTGGGGGTATGTTGAGAGGTTTACTGTGCCCCTGGGTGGGGATATTTTAAAAATAGATTTGGGTTGTGTCCCCCATGGGGGAAGATTTCACAATTAGTTTTTGTTAGGATTCAACCTCATAGATTCTTCTTATATATCCTATCATTAAATAGGGATCAAAATGCACGTAGTTAAATGCCAAATTTTATGGTCATGTGTAGGAACGATCTATGCAGTTTATCATCTTGATGTAATGATACTTGTGTTGTGGAAGGAGCTTCAATGAGTGATGGTGTTAGGATTATGTTTTAATGCTACATGGGTGCCATGAGGAGAAATTATGGCATGGATTGGGCTTACCAATGAGAGATACCTAGGATACACTAGGAGCATTGATTTTATAATTGGACCATATGAATTGGATATTGCAAATTTTATTTCGGATTAGCGATAGTGTGGATGGGGATTATTTGTGGTAGATGACTAGGTTATACAAGGAGTATCAATGATGTGAATTTGTATTGTAACACCCTGAGATTTTGGTGTTTTTTCTAATTAATTTTATATTTTTGATATTTTTCACTTCCCATAAAAAAATAGATGTCACTAATTCAAAGATTCATTTCACACTAAACTGACTTGTTGAATAATACAAACAACACCATGTTGGCCTATGATGCATGAAACACTGAGTTAGTGTAAGATACACACAACACTAAGTTTTGATGAAATGTCTCTATTTATTATTTTAATTATTTAAATAAGATAATATATTCTAGCCATTGAACATTTTTTTATGCATAGTAATAACTAATTTTAAAATATTTTTTATAATTTCTTTATTTAAATAAAACACACATAACAGAAAATATCGGCTTCTTGGTAAAATTATTCTATATTTAAAAATACCATTTTCTCAAATGAATAACTTTTAATGTTCTTTCAAAACAGATAATTTTAGAGACTCATGGAAATTTATTTTGGTAAAATATACATCATTTTTTAATTCGGAATATCAAAATTATCTTAGGGTGAATTTTTGTTATTTTTATGAAATTGTTTTTTTAATTATTAGTGAAAAACACTACATTATTGTCAAAAAAGGACTTTTTCATTTAAATAAATTTTTTAATTTAAATTTATTTTAATGTCACAATATATAAATAATACATATTTTAACCCAATTCTAGTCAATGTAAACATTTTTATAATATATTTATATATAAAAATTCATTGAACATTATTTAATGTCGTTTTATTTGCATTCTAGCCATATATTTGGATTATAATTAAGTGTAATTTTTCCGCTTATGTGAATTAGATTTCAAAAAATGGATATACATGGATTTGATTAGTATAATAAATTTTGTTTAATATGAAGAATTTTTTATGGGAATAGTAAATTTTGAATTTAATTTCAAATGATATTTTCCTTATGAATAGGTTTTAATGATTTTCATGATTTCTTTATATGTTTTCAAATTGGTTTAAAATGAAAGGGGTTATAAAATGGCTTATGTCTAACAAAGTGACTTTTAAGGAAAATTATTGTTCAATGTGATCTCTCAGAAACCTTCCAGACCAATGATGACATACATTGTAATTATTTAATGAATATAATTCATATTATTTATTTTAATGGCTTATGTGTTGATGGAAGGATAAACCCCCTTCATTCCATTGGTTATTATTTTAATGAAATAATTATGAATCCTGTCACTTTTTCTTAGGTTATTATAAGTTTACATGTTTATGACACCCATTCCAGTACATTGGTTATTACATAATTGTTTACAAAATTCTGACATATGTATGTATGATTTCATTATGAGATGTGTGGGAACTATATCACCCTATAATGCATTGTGTAAAAATAAAAAAATACTTCTAAGGTATATATGTTATTTGTGATCCTAATTTAATGTTCACAATTCAATTCTTGGAACTTGTTTTCATGTCCATAATTTTATGCATGGACCTGGTTTTCAAGACCAAAATATTTCGTGTAGTCCTTCTTTTTTAAGTCTGTAATATTTTTCATGGACCTAGATTTCATGTCCATATGTTTATCCATGGGAATTATTTCACTTACATAATGAGTGAACTTGTTACTATAGATACATGATCACAATGATTTTCGTTGATGTGTATGACACAATTTCATGACTTATGTCGATTTTATGATTTTATTGATTATTATATTTGATTTCCTTGTGCTTAATGTCATATGAACAACCAATATCTTTATTCCATGTCTCAGAATTATGATATTTGATATATAGGTTATGATATTCAATTATCTTGATCACCTTATCATACCCTTATGCTCTTGATATGCTTTTGTATCTATTTTTTTCCCTTATTGAGAATTTTAGCTCTACCCTTCCTTATATTTCCTTTCACCGTGTCATAAAGAATTGTTTTAGGTAGAAGTAATAAAGGTGGAGATCAATTTGGGAAATTGGGAAGATATTTAACATTGAGGAATGATTTTATTTCTAGGATTATAAATACACTAAACTATTTCTATCCAAAGGCATGTATTATTATAATGTACTACATATTCATATAAAATTATGTAATATCCTTGAATGTTAAGCCAGGGTCACTATAGTGGGTATCGGTTTAATGGTTTATTTATTCTTTGGAAACTAGAATGTGAAAATCATTGTGAGACCCAAGGGATATTTCTAAGGATATCTATAAGTATTTCTCTAAGGATAATTATAAGGATGAGTGAACATATTTTTCTAAAGATTTTTCAAGGGTTGTATCTAAGGATATGTATAAGGATGACTCATTGTTTAGGAAAACACACTCAAATTTTGGTAAACGATAGAGTGAGTGGGTTCCATGAAATACATTAATATCTTGATACTACAAGTGGACGTGGCTCTGGAAAAAATGTGCCTAGTAATATCAACTCTAACAAGATGATCTGGGCCTGAATTAGGTTAATATGGTACATTCTAATGGGTTTTGATGCACACCTAGTTTGACACTCCTACGGGATATATGAAGGAAATTTACAAACTCTCTATGAACCATAATGATGATTATAATAAAAGGTGGATATGAATATCCTAGGATGAACCTAATGTATCATATTTTAATGATGTGTCTTATGTTAGACATCCTACAAGTGAATATTTATTATTATGTGGTTCCTCATTGTTATAAATTTTAGTTACAGTATGATTATTGGTTTTAGTAATTACATGGAACAATAAAGAATTGGGTTAACAATGAATATGATGAAAGAATTGGTGATTATGAACAACAGAATTGTGTAATGACTAGAGATAAAGATATATTGATTATGGTAAATCAGTTATCATGATATATGATTAACAAGGTTAACATTAGTGGTATTCTAGAGTCATAAAATAAGAGTAATATGTAATTTTATTCTTGTTAAAATGGTTTGAAAAATAGAGGAATAAATTATAAGCTTCTTACATGTCACGGAGAAGGAATGAAAACCCATGAGGAATACATCAAATATAGGGGAAGATGATATCCATGTGGAAAAAATGGTCATAGAGCAACAAAATATCACTGATTTAATGTCTTATCTATGGAGAACATGGGAATTACCCAAATCAATGCCCTAACCTGATAATTTACTTCTAAATCGAGGAAGATATTATTTCTTGAAAATCAGTGAACATGATGAATTGAAGTGTTTATGTATTTCGTTCATCAATTGTGAAATATATATGGATTTTTCATTTTTTGTGTTTTTCACTAGGGATTTAAATTAATATGTTGAATGGTTCTAATGTACTATATAAGTGACTATAAAATTATTATTAAGGGAATTATAACCCATAATATGTTCCTTATGTTATTATAATGATATTGGGATAATGATATTTGGGATATGAATAAGTAATTGGATGATATTGATTACCATGAAACTAAATAAAGAGTTCTAGACAATGTAGTCTACGTTATCAAGGATAATGTTTAAAACATCTTAGACTGAATGAATATATTGACTAAAGTATAGAATAAGGAAGAAGACATGTTTTACAAAATTATATTTTATAATTCATGTCATTACCATTTTTTAAGAGAATATATGATGCGTGTATTAACATGTTTGGAATGTAAAAACCAAGAGATAATTTTTGATACATTGTTGATTGATGTTAAGATGATTTTGTGACCTCAATTATACAATTTTGTATTTTTATTTTTCAGAAGGTTTATAAGGCTATTTTTTAATGAATGGTTTATGTTTTGAATTTGAAGAATTATTTATGTATTAAGTTTTTATTGATAACCATAGTTAAAATGATATTTGGTGATTATCCTTATTTCAAGGATGTCCATCAAAAATATTTTTGAAATTATATTATTGTTGTTTTAGAAAATGATATCATTTATTTCATGTGATAACCAATCATGTCTAGAATGGCCAGGGGTTTTGAACCTGTGACCGAAGGACGATAAGGGTTTCACACCTACTACTGACCTACAGGATTTCCTAGTTAAATTATATTTACGAATAAATATTTATGATGAACCATCAGTGTTACTTTTTATATTTATTGAATAATGAATGTTGATATTTAGGCTTCTCATTCCTTTTTTTGGTACTAATGATTCGTTAATTTTTTTTTGATATTCATTCCTTGAGGAAATGAATGTATTATAAGTTGATCAAATCACAATCCATGTATTATTTTTTTCTTATTGAAATATATTTTGAATCACTAAATGTTTTCAATGTGATCAAAAATTATTGTCTTAATAGATTAATTTTCTTTGAGTTAATGGAATTTTAAATCACCATAGATTTATGACCTTTAGGCCCTCAACATTCATTTCATCATTCAATTATTTGTGATTGATAACATCAATCACTCTCTATAAATATTTATTCTTTTCTTCCATCTCTAATCTTAACTCCCAACCAATGTTCTCTTATATGGAAATCCAGTTATATGTCACTTTGGTTATCCATTATGATTCCAAATTTCCCCTTTTAATTGATGTTTTAGTGTCAATTATTATGTTGTCGGTTTCTATCAATGAAACTTTTAAGTATTATACCATTTATAACCCTGATGAATTTTTGAGGGGAAAATTCATTTTAAGGGGGGTATAATGTAACATCCTAGGATTTTGGTGAATGTTTTTAAAATTAATTTAATATTTTGATATTTTCCACTACATGCAACACTGAAAATAACTTTTCACTAAGTCAAATATTCCATTCACTCTAAACTAACTTATCATACATTACGCACAACAACAAGTTGGCGTACAATTCATGCAACACTAAGTTCGTATTCGATATACACAACAGTGAGTTTCTATGAAACATCAATATTTATTATTTTAATTATCTATATAAGATATTTATAACCTAGTTATATGAATAGTAATAAAAAATTAAAAAACATTGTTTATTGTTTTTTATATAAATAAATTTGATTGATAATAAAAGATATTATTCTTTGTAGAATACTTTAGTGTTTAAAAATATTGTTTTCTCGAATAAATAACTTTTAAAAATCTTTTAATAAAGATAATTTTAGACACACAAGGAAATTGATTTTTGTAAAATTAAAATCACAGTTGAATTTACAATAATAATATTATCTTAGAGTTAATTTTTGGTATTTATCAAAAAAACATTAAATTCATTATGAATAGTAAAGAACACAACATTACTGTAAAAACGACTTTTTAATTTAAATAATTATTTTAGATTAAATTGTTTTAAATTAAAAATTGATAAATATAAAATATTTTAACCCAATTTAGTTCATTTTAATAAATTTAATAATAGAATTAGATATAATAATTCAATGAACTGTTTTTTACTTGTTTTTACCCAAATTCTATCAACATTTTCATATTATCATTAAACATAATTTTACTAGGTAAATGAATCAAATATAGAAAAATAGATATAAATGGTTGTAATAATTATGAAAAATTTGGTTTAATAGGATTAAAATAATATTTGGTGAATTGTAACTTTTGAGTTTTGTTTACCATGGTTAAATGTAAATGTGCAGTTAATGCTAAAAATAACATTACAATAATATATAATTATACTAACAATTGTTTTAATTTCATTGGATAAGTGTATTTCAAAATATAATAAACCTTAGGTCAAAAATATGATCCTATTTAAGCCAACTATGTTAGATTAAGTCATGTATTATGTTTTAATTGAAGAAGAGTTAAAAGAAGCGTATCCAAAATCTAATAACAAAATCATTTTTATATAGGATAATACATATTAAAAATTACACTATAATTATTCATTTGATATGTAATAAATTTATCATCATCATGATAATTTATTTTTAATTTTTATATATGAAATAACTTATATAAATTCTTTTACCATAATGGTGCCGCAATTGATTAAATAATTAAGACATTAAATAAATGATATTAAGTATATATAAATAAATAAAATTTGACATAATTAATGACATAAACTAATTTTATAGATAACTTATACATTTTATTTACATATTTAAAGTATTTCTTCAAAGATATAATATAGTTTGTATATTTTTTAAAATCAAAATATTAAATGGTATTAAAATTGACATAAATTATACTTTAAAATAAATAATATTTTATTAAATGATATAAAATTCATAAAAATATATGATTCATCCAAATAACTTTTATAATGTAATATATTTAATAAATAATCCAATTTTGGTTCTTTTTGGCATTTTATAGTAACTTTATCAACCCTATAGTGTAAAAATACAAGTTGTCATGGTCAGAGTAAAATTGTTTAACTTATAGTTCAAGACAAATGATTAAGTTATTTATATGACCTAATACTGTATAAAATTCATTGTTTTAGAGGATTTAGATCCATAATGAAGATATATTCTATGTAACTCACTTTGGATATTTTTATATTTAAAAATCCATTTATAATAAGTTAATAGTTTTAGAGTTTCCTAGAGTTTTCCACCTCACCCTTTTAAAAGGTCACTTCTCCGTCTCTTAAATTAAAATCTACAAATCACTTTCTATAGAAACAAACCTTCCCATTTCTCCTGAAAACAAAACTCACTACATCCTAAATACCATAATATGGTAATAAATCCATCCTATAGAGTTCTTTTGTGAAAATATAAATGAGATACTTGAAAAAGATGTAATATTTTTATCACCTCTTTCAATGTAATTTTTTCTTCAAGTTCCTATTTTTGGTGCTTTTAATAATAAATAAACATATCGATAATATACTATATTTTGATATATTTTCATGATTATTGGAAAACCAAATTACTAATTTTACCCATCCTATGAATGAAAATATAATCATGCATGCGTACATATGGAATAGCCTCTCCACGCTGTGGTGTAAACTATTTTTCATGTATAATTAATTTATAAGGGTATGAAGATTAATATAGATGATTTAAATGATAAATATAAAATAATATTGTTTTTGTATAATTCAAATTCCATCAAATTTCCTTACCCTTTACCAATATGCAATGAAATCTTCGCTCGTGCGTACATACAACTTACCAAGTCCACAAAGCGATGAGATTCACCTTCCACATTCACCATTCAAAAATGATTATAAAAATATATATTCTTAATATGTATGAAATTTATGATATAATAATTCTAATGGAATAATAATTTTATTATTTATATACATATATATATAAATATTTAATTTTCATACATTATATAAACATGGAAACTAAAAACAGAAACAACATTATTTCTTATGAACGACTTACTATCTCTATGAGCGGTGTATTCCATTTAATAATAATTTTTTATGATGATTAATAATATAAACCTATAATATATATAAATGATATATATATCCTGATATAAATTCTGAAATCATGATATAATTATAAGGACCAATAATATAACAAATTAAGACAAGTGTGAAGAACAAATAGAATATTACCCGAAGTAAAAAACGGAACATAAGATTGGTAAAAAGTGGTTAATATAAGGTTAGAATCAAATCATATATGGTTTTATGTATAAGAATTAATTCTTTAAAATATGTATAATAAAATTATATTTTTGTACATAGGTAGCATGTGTGAGTACTAAGGGAGGCAAGACACAAGGTATGAGATTATTTTTGTTTTACCTTTATTTCAATGAGACACATGCTTCACACACTACTTTTTTCTTCAATGTGGTGTATTTAATACATATGATTATCTTTTATGTGTAGTGCCCCGAAGATTATGATATTTATATTATATTATAATTTCATTTTTACAATGGGAATTTGGATATATTGGTAAACTGATGAGTATAGATTTCACAATCTGTTCCATATTTAGTGTTGTTTCATTTTAAGTCTCCATTGGGAAATATATATCATCGATGCCCATGTTTTATGAAAATACTTTTATATGATGTTTTAATATTCTCATATAAATTTTTAATGTAATTTATACCCATTTTGACTTTGTACTATGTGTTTTGAATGTTATATTTCTTTTGTTTTACAAACAAACTGTATTTTGACATTTCTGGTCAAAGTATGAGAATAATGTTATATTTTAACTTCTATGAAATGGATGGTTTTTTATGTTTTCATAAAAACATATTTCCTCAAATCATCTCCTACAATCTTATAAGGTTATTTCCAAATAAAATTTATTTTTTTAAAATTGTGTGACATTTTAACAAAATAAAAAGTATTTCCCAAAAAAGGATACATTCCCTATAAACTGTTTTAAATGATTTTCCTGAATCATTTTTATGTTTTAAAAGTGATTTCAATATAAAGGTATTTGAAAATGATTAATGTTTTAAAACGTTTCTTTTAAGGATAATTCAGGTTCCATGTGATATTTCAAAATCCTTCCCATCCTATGATGAAATACTTTGTTATAATTTCAAGAATACCATTCATATATTTTATCTGAATGGTTTATGTTTTTATGGAACGATGCTTAAGAAACCCCATTCTTTTCATGATTTATTATTTTAATGAAATGATTACAAATACTATATATTTTTCAAAGGATATTATACGTTTAAATTTTTATGACACCCATTCCATTTCATTGGTTAATATATGATTATTTATGATCAATTATCACGAATATGTATGATTTAATTATCATATGGTTGGGACCTTTTTCTCCCTCCAATGAATTGGGAAATTATGGAAATCTATTGAGGTATATATGTTATTCGTGAACCTAATTCCATCTTCCCAATTCAATGCATGGACCTGTTTTCATGTCCATAATATTATGCATGGAACTAGTTTTCATGTACAAAATTATAGGTGTGGAACTTTTTTTCATATCCACATGTATATTCGAGGGCCTAATTTCATGTCCTTATTTTGCGAACATGTTACTATTTATACATGTTCACAATGTTTTATGTTGATGTGTATGCCATAATTTCATTCCTTATGTCAATTTTATGATCTTATTTATTATGTTATTTTATTTCCTTATTATTGATTTCATATAATCTTCCCATATCCTTATTCCACGTCTCATGATTATGATCATTGATATGCAGGATATGATCTTTTATAGTTTTGGTCATCCTCTCAAGCCCTTATTCTCTTTATATTCTTATATATCTCTTCTTGTACCCTTACTGAGCATTTGAGCTACCACCATTCTTATGCTTCCTTTCTATATGTTAGGAGGAATGGTTTTAGGTTGAATTAATAAAGGTGAGAGATCATTATGGGAGATTTATAAGATCATTCACCCTGATAGAATATTTTTTTCATGTTTCCAAAGGCACAAAACTATTATTGTACTCGTGGATGTATTTTTGTAATATAATATATATTCATATAAAATTATGTAATATCCATGAATTTTAGGCATGGGTCTCTATAGAGATTATGAGTGGGAGCTGCCTATCCGATAGGGTATTATCTCATGTGAATCAGATGAGGAATCTCATGGTTTTAACATGAGTCATCCTTCACTTATCATATAAATAATTCCATGTTCGATGAATATGGTAATTATATAGTCTAATGGCATGTGAAAGAATGTGGTGTGCAAGGATAATGAATTGAACCTCCCATCATTTATTCCTCAAGTTGTGTTGAGAAGGAATCCCATGTCCCTGACATAGTGTTAGGTTATAGTATAATGCAATGTGGAAGGATTTTGGGTGTGTGGTTAATGAATTGATTATCCTATCCTTTCTTCCTCAAGATGAGTCAAGATAGAGTCTTGAACCACTGAAGGGTCATGGAACATTATTGGGTATTATACATGAGGATGACTCTCATGGGGCACACATTGGAGCAGCATGAATAAATGCGGGGCTTGCACTCCAGTGTTTCCCATTCATCATTCTCATGTTGGGTCATGATGGAATCTCACCATTTTGATGGGTCGAGGTGTATGGTTGGGTATTAAACCTAATATAGAGACCCATAGTGACTATTTAGTGGTCATCTAATGATCATTACATGAGGCATATTACCCTTGAATTATTAGTCATCTAATGTTTTCTTATAAGGCATCATGAGTTTGGTCAGACATGGTTTACTATAGTTTAACATCATAGATGGAGAAATAAGGTGGATCATCTCATGATCATGTAATAAGGAATATTATTCTTGACACATAATCAATATGGAATGTATCACAAGAAGTATCCTATGATTTTTATTATAGGGTGAACTAAAATTTAATGTTATGTAATGAGGAATAATTGGTAAAATATTCCTATAAATGGATGTTGTTTGAATTGTAAAATAGAATACCTTATTTGGTTTGAACTAGCACAGGAATAAGAAGAAGATGATTCATTAGTTTCCTTAAGAGTGCTTAAACTCAAGGTACATAGAAAATGCAAGTGGAGAATCTCAACTCATAGAACATGAAAGGGACCATGAAAAGTAGGTCATCTCAAGGTATTTAAGGGATATTAGACTAGTATCACAACTAATGGTATTATATAGGGTGAATGTTGGGGTTGTTAGGGAATAACCCAAAAATGTACTTGACTTGGCTTGAGAATCTCATGTTGAGTCTCTCAATTATTCATGGGGGTTTGTGATAGAAGAAAAGGGACAAAGCCAAAGGCCTGAGACAGTAGGATTATAGTGATATCGATCAGGGGTGTGGGGGTATAACACCTATGGTATAGAATATTGGGTGAAAAGGTAGATGTTTCATGAAACATTGGGGTTTCAAGTGGTTCCAAATTTTATGAAAATTTGCTTAGGGAAATTAGGTATCGAAATGGGTACAGGAAAAACTATTTCATGAAACTTTGGAGTTTTACAAAAAATAACAATTCCCAAGGATTGACCATCTTATTCAATGAATTTTATTCAGGAATATTTTTTTAAAACATCCTCAAACAATATCTCATATATGGAAGGGATCATTTATGGGAATTCATGAATGATTACCCATGTGGTAATGTGGTACAAATATTCATGAAAAGTTTTGTAGTTTTTCTAATTCAGAGCATGATGTATTATCTCAACATATCCTCATATTGATGATGTAAAGAGTAAGTATTTATAGGATCAACAATGGTTAGGGCCATTGTTTCATGAATGATATAAGACTCCATGGAAGAGTATGACTTGCACACAGTTTTGGAGTTCAGAAAACTAGAGTTTCATGAACTAAATTTACACTATATGACGGTTACCATCAAAGAATTACATGTCCAAGGACATAAATTAATTGGTATAATGAGAAAAATACATTTATGAACCATTGGTTACAAAAAAAAATTAGGTTTTGAGTTTTGTGGCTATGGATTCATGGAATTATTTACCATGTTCCAGAATCTCCCTTACTAGACGTCATTAGAATTGTGACATCATAAGACTAAAAATTTATCTCTGTAAGCCTGTTTGGGATTGAAGACTCGTCAAATTTAATAAAAAAATGCTCTTGTATCTAGTTTTGTTGAATTATTAAAATCACTATTATCCTTTTTTTATTTCCAACAATCATTAAAAACTTTTATAATTAATAGAAACACCTAAATTTCATCCTTAAAATACATGCCAGTATAAATTTCAGTCTCATGATGAGGGAAAATTATGGGTAACCCTCTACAAATAATTTATATATTACATAACTATTATTGGAATTAAATCCTTAAATACACATATAATAGATAAATACATGTATAAAATACGATCTGTAATATTCTATATCTTTAATAATGTTGGTTTATCATTACATTACTAGGTATCCCAATCACTAATAAAGGTAGACCTCGCCACATTTTCAAAATCCCAAAATAATTTTCAACACTATAAATCGGTGATCGATAAACTACATGAATTATTCAACATGTTCTTGCCTCTTCCATGATGGAACCCCATGAAATCCAATTTTCTCTACTAAGGATAAAATCACCTCACAATAAGGTGTTATTGAGATTTTATAACCATCAATTTAAAATATCAAGTTGATAATGATCCATCTAGTGGATTCATTAGAATAACTAACTCCCACGAAAATGTATCTTTATGGAAGGAATAGATCACATTTTTTGTCAAGGAGAATAAGGTCCCTTGAATTGAGAAAAAAAATCATACCTTGAAATGAATTAGTTGTTACCTGATCATATATATTCATTGAGAGGATTTATTCATTGATTTATGTATCGACATATCATGAATTACTATAATAACCTGATATATAATATATTATTACATTTAAATATGTCAATGTGTTTGATATCTATCTTAATATGGAACACAAAAATAAAATGAAACCGTGATATATTCTGATAAAATAAATATAATTAAGTATGAACTCAAAAAACTAGCCTTTGAACTAGGGAGAATGAATATCAATAACCAATTTATAAAATATATGTATCATAAAAATAAATTCTACCCTTAATATGAAATAAATTTAATCTTTTTAACATTGAATGACTAATAATATCACAACCACCAAGTTGTATTTTATTTTTAAAAACATGATACTGGAACAAGACACAATCACAAGGATAAAATAGTGAAATTTTATGGGGTTTTAGAATAATGGGGCCTATGGGAGTACCATTTGACTAATTCCACAACTTTTGTGTGAAAATAACCCAAACTAGAGAATCATGTAACTAATACACCTTTTGTTTAAAATGTCAGTAACTTTGTTACACATACACCATGAGTGTAGGAAATAAAGAAAATTAATGAGGCCTCTATACCAAATAATGTAATAAGAGATAGACCAAGGGATTTAAAAGAGTCCATGAAGAGAATTATTTATTTTTATGAAGTATATTTCAACAAAAATAGTGTTGATGTTTTTCTGACTACAACAACGTAGACTTCCTGACATCACATTTCCTATTTTTTGAATAGGTTGATTCCTTTTATTGACAGAAAAAAATAAATTATGAATGATCCTTTAGTATCAAAAAAAATGGAACCACCCCAAATAATAACCATGCTACATGATTAATCTGTGTTGAGATTTAGCTTAGTATTTCAAGGATACCTAAAAATCCACCAGCATTGTGGGATTCTAATTGTGGTATGGGTGGGGGATTCTGGTGACCGAATCAGATAAAAGGGAGGGGAAATATTTCTTGTTAATTAGAATATATCTCATGTCAATAAACTAGATAATAGTATTAAAGGAATGGAATAACCATTAGTTTGTTAACCACTCTTGGAGGGATTTGTTCCTCACACTCCAGATACACAAAAAAACCAATGTGAAGATAATAAAATTTCTCCTTTATCTCAAGGGTGGTGTTTTACACACCTTGGAAACATAGATCGATGAAATATATTCTTGATGTATCATTGGTAGATAAAAAAATAAATCAGTAAATTATTTCCACATTTTTCATGGACATTCCCCTTCTAGAATCAAGTGGTTTGAGGTTTCTTCTCGGGGCTCACTGCAACCAGTGCACCTGAATGAGATGGTGATACCTAAACAATTGACATGTTCATATATATAGAATTCATGGTTTCTAATGCATCATATTAGGAAGTGAATGTGTGGATGACTTTATCCTATCGACAGGTCACGGTTATGGTGCTCTGCTAATTGGTATAACAGCACTCAGTATGAATCCACTATGAAGATACTTTTTATTATTCTGTTGTTTTAATAGATTGTATTTTTATTGGGGGGTTGTTGGGAGAAATTATGAAATAATTTATGACTGGTGTTTTATTTATAAATTAGATAAATATTGGAGTGAGTTAATTATTAGGTAGATATGCTTTTGATATCCTCAAGGCCTTCTTTATGTTGCATTAAATTAGCTCCCATGTCACAAGTTGTGGTTGATAGGAATTGCCAAGTGTTAAGGCATTAATCCAAGCCTTAACATAAATTAGGGTTATAATATTAATCATATATTTATTATGGAAGTGTATTTATGGTTACAATAATCTATAGAAACCACTCGTTTAACAAAACAAGTCATTAATCAATGACATGATAAGTCTGACATACACAATTTTAATTCAAATAAAATTAATCCATCTACAGTTCTCAATCACTTAACTTACCTAAATTATAACTCTCAACAATGAGAGATTTACTCATACATTTGGGTTGTTAATATTATGGTTATCATTTTATGATGTTGAATTAATAATTGAATAAAAAGAAATGGATAAGAAAAGAGTTGTGTGTTGAACACACACACACAAACAGTGAGGTGAATTAAATACTAAGTTTAGATTTAATGAGAAAACATAATAAGGGAAGATAATTAAACATTATTTAAACTATTTTAATACCACTAATAATATTTAACATATGTTGGATGATAATAATATATTAAGAATAATAAACTGGCAGTAATATAGAATTACAAAAAATAAACACTTACACCATTACGAATAAACAAGAAAAAAAAATAAATGAAAAAAAAATATAGGAGGGAAGGTATTTCAAGTGAAAACATGAGTATTTGAGGTCCTCCCAATAATTTTTAATGTGTTTGGTCATGCCAATGTACTATCTGTTCTTCTAAAATTCATACTTCTTTGCAAGGAGAGGAGGGGGATGTATTTATAGCTCAATGTTGTGGGCTCTTTTCATTCTAAAATTTCCCCTCCACAATCATCACCACATTAATAAATTAGAAATACAAATCTCGAGATATGACATTATTAAAAGTTTTAGATAAATATCTCTTCTATCTACTCTGAATCTTTCGAGGCCATTGGACTCAAGGATCTAATGTTATGGCATTTTTATTAAACAATTTTAATTTGTCCACTTCAATACAAACCTTTTATTTTCCAAAATGGGAATTGGTTATTGAATGGGAATATACCCTAAAATATAAAAACATTATTAAAAAACATATGCCACCTAAATCTACCCTTTTTCAAAGAAAAATATCAGCTCCAATGGATGTCTATTTTAGTAGAAAAATCAATAATTGTATGATAATGTTTCTTCTCTGACAGAATGTTGGGATGATATTAAAAGCATAATTTGTGCACCTTAGTTTTGGATTTGGGACCTCAAATATTTATACACTATTATTTTGGATAATCAATAATATATGGTGGAGTGTCATAAAATTTTGGCTTTAAGATTTAGAATAGTAACTCAATTATCATGGATGATCCAGTTTATTCACAGATTCATTGGGTCTTTTGTGTTGACCATACAACCCTTCAAATTGACGAATTGACCACTAATTCCTTGTAATGAAATGTTTTAATTTGAGTAATAAACACTAAAAACATTAATCAGGAACTGTTGATAAATAGGGTGAGAGGTATTATTAAAACATTAAGTAAACATAAATCTGGATGACTTCAAATAGTGCTCAAAATTTATATTTAAAATTTAATCATTAATATTTCACAAAATTTATGCACATTTAATATTAAATCAGTAAAGGTGATAAATAATAAGTAATGAAATTATTAATAACATAAAATCCACAACCCTTTGTCTGGTTCATGTCCCCATGTACGAAAAATATAAAACCATGACCAAATTATTTTTCCTCACAAACAAATATTAAAATTCTTTTTTTTGCAATCAGACGAGGTTTATAAAATTGCACTCATCCATATTGAATTTCACCACATATTGTTAGACAAACAATGTTACAAATACAATTCATTTATTCATGCCCAAATTTATAAGTGGAAAATGTGGGCACTCAATTCTCACCCCTCTCAAGTTGATAAAATTCATTTATGGAGGTTAACTCATTAAACAATAAAAAGTGTAAATATTAGAGTGTTTAAGAGCTCTCAGCTTCCATTCCCTATCCTAATGTTCACAAGATTCATGATGTCTTTTTTATGGGTTATTCTGTGTCTATTGGACGACAGTCATATAATGTCCAAGATAGAGGAAAAAGGGGGTAAAACACAAACATTGAAAAAGCGATACACATTTTCGTAAATGAGAGATTAAAAGAAAATTGAAACACATATTTATAGGGGATTGATCTTGTGAAATAAGACACAAAATAATAAGGAAATGTAAAGTGAATGAGAAGATGGAATATTTATAAAACATGAAACTTCTCTCAATGACATAAGTGTTAATTGTTTTCTTCTTTTTTTGGAATTTTTCATAAGTCAAACTTCAAAATGATCTCACAATCATATCCCAACCCACGATTGATCTCTTCAAGACACTAATTTAAATAGTTATCACAAGATAAAAGGTTGAGTATGAGTGATTTTTTACCTTCTTAAGACACAACCCATTCTCATTTTTTTATTGTTTTTGATTTTTTTTAACACTTTTCAATGTCATTTGTACAAGATACACATATATATTCCAAAACCCCACTAAATGAAAAACTCTCCCCACACATAAATTGATGCATTCTATTAATAATATGATAACATGTATAAAATTAACAAAAAGGTACCCAAAATGAAATCCATTCCCCCCAAACCTAAATTTCAAAAAACTATGCAATAAAATTCGATGTTGATATTGGGTGGGATAAGGTATTAGGATTGTAATGTGGCTAACAAAGAAAAGGTTTTTATATGATAAAATGGGATTTCAAATATAGTATTAATGTATTGTTAATGGGAGGATATTTGGATATTATAGTTCTCTTGGGGTTCTGAAAATCTCTCTATTTTATTAATGCACACTAAAGTAGGAAATTCAGATTGAAGGTCCACAAACTCAATACTCACAAATGGGGGTAAAAAAGACACATTGTGAAAAGATTTCCATATGTATATTTGGAATGAATGATATTGTTATTCCTCATGGTTGGGAAATAATCATTTTTAGAATCTAAAACTTAGAATTAAATTTTTTTTGGTATTAACACAATATTCTTTGTCCAAATTTATAATGACAATAAAAAATATTAGATGAAACCATGTCTTATAACACACAACAATAGTTAGAATAAATATGAAAATTGGAAGGTAAGTATGTATGGCTCTTGTTCTTTCACCTATTTTTTTTAAATGATTTGTTTTTTGCCTTTTAGTTTTTTTAGGTTTTTTATAGTTTTTTTATAAAAACATTCTCACACAAATTATAAATGGGAAAATAAAAGTGTTTTATAAATAATGCTATAAAAAATAAATGATATGGGAAGAATATGAAGATAGAGAGAGAGAAAGAGGTCGAGAAAGATATTTAACGGGAAATAGGTGCCCTAAGATAGGATTTGGTGGGTTGAAATCTACATCTGGTGGTGGGTATACTGTTGAAGTTATGGATATGATTGAAGTTGATGTGGTTCCTAGGATGTGTGTACTCTCATGGTGGCAATTTAACATATGTCCATTAATCGTGAATATCCTTTTGGATTAGGGTTCATGGACTTGTACAGCACTAACTGGGTAAACATTAGTAATAACAAAAGGACCATCCCAACGAGAATTAAACATACCTTGGTGTGGCCAAAATAGTGTTTTTAAGAGAATTACCTTTTCTCCTAAATGGAATAGATTTCTCAGGATGTTGTTTCTATGGAGTACCTTAGCCTTTTCATTTTACAGAATAGTATTCCCTTATGATTCAGGTCTAAGATCCCCAATTTCCGCCAACTACAACAATCTCTCTTCAACAGATTTCTCAGAATCAAAATTAAATGTTTTCATAGCCCAAAAAGTCTTATGTTGGATATCAACTGGTAAATTTCATTCTTTTAGAAAATATAGCCTAAAAGGAGACATCCCAATGGGAGTTTTAAAGGTATTTCTATAAAACCAATGTGCTTCACCAATTCTTTCAGGACAATATTTTCTGGTAGAATGAACAATCCTCTCAAGATCTCTTTTGACTTCTATATTAGAAATTTTAACCATACCATTTGTTTTGGGGTGGTATAAAGTTGGTGTTTTATGTATAACAACATTATTTTTCAAAGGATATTCCTTAGTTCTATTTCAAAAATGGGTTCCTAAGTCACTTATCAAGGCACATGGTGTGCCAAATCGGTAGAAGATGTGTGTCTTTAAGAACTCACTAACATTATGTGAATCATACATTCTAGTGGGTATGGTCTTGACCCACCCAAAAAAATAATCAATCGGAAGAAGAATGTATGAGAATCCCTTGGTATGGGGGAAAAGTCCAATTAAATTGATGCCCCATACATGAAAGATCTCATAGAAAATTAAAGGATTTTGGGGCACTTCCTTTATCTTTGAAATTGTTCCATAGTTTTGTCATGTGGTACATGATTACAAAAACTCATGTGAGTCCTTGAAGAGTGACAACCAGAAGAATCCAGAGTCTATGACCTTTTGGGGGTTCTTTGGGGTCCAATGTGGCCATATATGTGATGTGAGTGATAAAATTATAAGATGGATGAATGTTCATATTCATCAAAACATTTCCTAATTACCATGTATAGCCTAGTTTTCCTATGATTAATATCTTACCAAAAATATAATTCTGATTCACTTTTTAGATTTATTTTTTGTTGTTTTTAAATACATTCAGGAAAAATACTAGAAACCATGTAGTTTAAAATTGGGGAATACCACGGTAACTTTGGTGTTAGAGATTAAAGGTGATAAATATGGAATTCAAGATCAATAATTATTGAATGAGAAGAATTAGAAATTCTACTCAAGTGATCTGCCAGAAGGTTTTCTTTTCCAGGTCTATCTTTGATTTCAAGGACAAACTCTTGGAGCATTAGGACCCATCTGATTAACCTCGGTTTGGAATCACATTTCCTGAGTAATAACATTATTACAAAATGGTATGTGAAGATGTTGATTTTAGTACCTATGATATCAGGCCAGAATTTATCTATGGCAAAAACAACTACTGAAAGTTTATTTTCCGTGATAGTGTATTGAGATTGAGTTTCATCCAATGTTTTTGGGGCATACTAGATTGAATAGGGAATATTTTCTCTTCTTTGGCCATGAACATCCCAAACGACCCTATTAGAATCATGGAACATCAACTCAATGGGTAAGGAACAATATAGGGGGTTGGATTATTGGGGCGGATGTTAGAGCAGTTTTGAGTTCAAAGAATGCTCTCTTCCAAACCTCACTGAAATAGAATGTGACATCATTTTGGAGAAACTGATTGAGTGGGAGGGAAATTATATTAATTTAATGGATGAATCACCGATAGAAACAAGCATGACCGAGAAATGAATGAATGTAATGAACAATGGGGTGTTCATGAAGTGATTGGATCACTTCAATTTTGGCTTGATAAAATTCAATATGATCTTTTGAAACTATGTTCCCCATAAGTATCCCACATACAACCATGAAGTGAATTTTTTCAAAATTTAGCACAATGATACACTTGACACACTTTTGGAGGCCTAGAGAGAGTGAATGCAATCAGGATTCAAATGACTCACCATAAATGGTAAAGTCTTTCCTGAAGACCTCCATGCATTGTTCAATGAATTCTGAAAGGATACACATCATACACATCTCGAATATTGTAGGAGCATTACAGATTCCAAAAGGCATTCTCCTATATGAATATGTTCTAAAGGGGAAAGTGACTGTAGTCTTTTCCTTGTTTTCAGTTGCGATTGGGATTTGGAAGTATCTAGTCTATCCATCAAGAAAGAAATGGTGTGAATTTTCAGCTAGTCGTTATAGAATATTATAAAGGAATGGAAGTGGGTAGTGATCATTTCATTTTTCATCATTCAATTTTTGGTAATCAATGAACACACTCCATTTTTTATTCAGTCGAATTGTGACTACCTCCCCATGTTCATTTCTGATAACAGTTATCCCACCCTTTAAAGGTATAACTTGAATTGGACTAACACATTCACTATCAGAAATAGGATAGATAATACCATCTTGAAGAAGATTGTTGATCTCATCCCCAACTACCACAAGTATGATTGGATTTAGTCTTCTTTGCAATTATCTATTTGGTTTGGTTGATTCCTCAAGATGGATGTGATGCATGAAATGGGAAGGGTTGATTCTTTGTATGCCATATTAGGTCAAACCTAAAGCCTTTTCATTTTCCTCTAAAACTTGAACATGTTTGTACTCCTCATTTCTAGTAAGTGAAGAGAAGATAATTGAAGGATAAAAGTGAGCATGGAAAATGAATGAATATTTCAGGTGATTAGGAAGATTGTTTAGAGAAGTATAATCTTTCATTTGTGGGTTAGATAGCTTAGGAATGGAGGAATGTGCTTCAGTTTGTTTTGATTCATTTTACTTGATACTATCCAAGGAGTACCAATATATATCAAAGATAATGTGGGATTCAAAAGTGTTTTCAAGATCCTTTATATTGATACAGACTCTGAATAATAGGTCCACATCAACTTCTTCATTTATAACTTGGTTAATCATGATGTATATCTCACAAGATCAACTCTCATTAGAACAAGATGAACATGATGGATTGGGGTTAAATTGTATCATAAAAGTGTCTTCATAAGCATGGATTGATAATGAAATCATGGCTTGGAAAATATTGAACTTGACCAGTTTTTCACCAAATTCCATGGATAATATGCATTAATTGACATCAATTTTGCTTCTCGCTAACATTAGGAATGGAATTCCTAGAATTAAGGGGGATCAAGAAGAGTTCATATCACCTTCCATGTCAAGGACATTAACATCCGATGGGAAGATAATTTCATTATAGAAACATGGAAATCCTCAACTATACCCTCAAGAATAGAAGTGCTACGATTTGATAACTGAATGGAAACAACCATTGGGTGCAATGTACCATGACCACGTTTAGAGAAGTTGGATTTGGGTATGAAATTAATTGATGCTCCTAGGTCTATGAGGGCATCATCAAAGTTTTAACTTCTAATTTTTCATGGAACTGAAATAGTCCTTGGATCTTTGCACTCTATGAGAATATTCGTTTTTGAGAAATTTTGTTCCAAGATCATAAATAGAATCTTATGGGAGCACAATTCCATAATAAACAAGGCATACACAGGGATTTCATTTATGGCATCTAAGAGGGAAATGTTGACTTCAACACATCTATACATGTAAATCATTTTATGATTGGGTTTAAAGGACTTGTTTGGCTTAGAAATGGCTTGAGGAACAAAAATTGGGTTAATACGTAGAATGGAAGGAGGCGAGAGAATGGATTCAGATTCCTTTTTGAGTTGCTTTTTCTTCCATTTTCTAGGTCAACATTTAAAGGGGGCTTGGAGGACATATCTTGAGGCAGAGAAATTTGATTCCCAGATCTATGTGCAATTTCACTTAAATTACCATTAGGTTTGGTTAATGGTTTTGATGGGAGTTGGGATGAATTTGACTATTGTTGCTGTCTTAGGTGGGATGCAAGTTGACCAATTTGTGTTTTAATGTTTTTGAGGCTGGAATAGGTGAAGGAGGCAAGATCCTCCACTGCACTTTCCCATTGTTTCATGGAAGAATACGCTTATCTCGGATTGGGATTACCTTGATTTTGGTTATTAGGAAAGCGATTGTATTGGTTTTGGAATTTTTAATTCTCACTAGGATAGTGGAATCTAGGAGGAGGAAGAGAAGGATTGATCCTTTGAGGATGAGGAACAAAAGGGTATGGTTGTTGGAAGTTACCAACACCTTGACCATATTGGAATTGGTTTTGGATTTGATGAGGTTATTAAGGGGGGTGAAGAATGGGATTCCGATATCTCTAGTTGGGGTTATATGTAGATGATGAGGATTCAGAATGGGG
Organism: Viscum album; assembly: GCA_963277665.1. Classification (NCBI taxonomy): domain Eukaryota; kingdom Viridiplantae; phylum Streptophyta; class Magnoliopsida; order Santalales; family Viscaceae; genus Viscum; species Viscum album. The sequence continues at coordinate 1,798,429,450 of OY728140.1, forward strand.
TTATTTTAAGTTTATAACAAACTGACCTGATTGTTTAATGTTGGGGTTCTACTGAGCATATGTTGCATTGAGCTTCATTGGTCCAGATGAATCAGTGGTATCCTCTAAATGATGTGGACATGTGTCAGTTGGATTAGATTTTGTGTTGAATAATCCATAGTTCATGATAGGTCCAGGGAACATAGATTTTGTAGAAGATAATGTTGGTTCTTTGGTAGCCACAACATGTTGTTGCACAAGACCTGCAAGTTCACTCATCCACTCTATCATCTTGTTCTTCTCTATATATTGATTATCTTGGGCTTGTTTAACTTGATCAAGTGATCGAGTATGGAATTTTTGTGTGTTTTCATCCATGTTTCATATGAGATCTCTTACAGCTGCTTGAGTTTTCTTTACAAGAGAACAACCACTTCTGGCATCAATAGGAGTTCTCTCCGTAGCTAATAACCCCTCATAGATGTATTGGATCAAGAGTTGGTCAAGGATTTTGTGGTGTGGGTAGGTTGAAAAAATATTTTTGAACCTCTCCCAGTAATTATGGATTGTTTAATTTCGAAATTCATGAATACCACTTATTTCCTTTCTGATAGAAGCAGTACGAGAAGTATGAATGAATTTCTCTAAGAAGAGTGGCTTAATGTCATTCCATGTGGTTATGGAAGCAGTAGGGAGGAAGTAAATAAATGAATTAGATATGTCAGCTAAGTAGAAAGGGAATTCTCATAGATTTATTGGTTCCTTTTAAACCCCTTGAGGCATCCTGGTAGAGCGCACCACTTGGAACTCTTTAAGGCGGAGATGTGGATCCTCACCAGCTATCCTGTGGAAATGACGGGGAAGCTGAATCGAACCCTATTTAATTTCAATGTCATCCTCTATGTTTGGGTATTGTATACCAAGGTGAGGGTAATTCATAATAGGGGAATTATGTTATTTATGTGTTGTTTCCCTAATATTGACCATATCTAATTCAATTTGTTGGTCAAGGACTGGTTCTTGAATTATTTGATTATCCCTAATTTCCCACATATGTTGCAAAATTGTTGGCTCAATTTTAGGTTGAAACAAATATGAGGGATTTTTTGGGAGGCTATGGTGAATTTAGAGATATTTTTTAAGAAATATGATGATGGGGTTTAATATTTGTTTGTTTTCCTGTTTATAAATTTTATCAGAAGGTGAGTTTTTCTTTGTGAATTTTTGTAATTTTTTTTAAAATTTGTATTCTTGTTTTTTACAATAATCAGAAACTAACGACTACATAATTTCACCATCCCTAGTAGAAAATCCATTTGAATGTGAGAATTATTGTCACATATCAAACATTTGAGGTTTCGGTGCTCTTCTAATGTGTACAGAAGCACTCAGGTTGAATCCTCGGTGAAGATACTTTTTAGTTGTTGGTTGTTTTTAGTTGACTGTATTTTGATTGGGGGGGGGGGGGTTGTTTTCATATATCATGAAATAATTTAATATTGGTGTTTGATTTAATAATTTGATAATGATTTATGTGAGTTCATTATTAGAAGTTAAGCATGTGATATCCTTGAACCTTGATTTATATTGCCTTAAATTTACACTCATGCCACTAGTTGTTGTTGATTGGAATTCCCATGTGTTAAGGATTTAATTTAAGCCTTAAAATAACCTAGGGTACTAAACATAATCATATGTTGTTTAAGGTAGTGTATTTATGGTTTCGTTAATCCGATTAAACCACTCGTTAAACAAAAAAAATCATTAATCCAAGACATGTTAAGTCCGACATACACAATGTTAATGTAAAGAATATTCATCGAGAAAAAGTTCTCAATCACTTAACATTACTATATTATAACTCACCAAAATGAGAGATTTAATCTGAATGTTGGGATTTTTATAATCAGGTTATAATTTTAAGATGATGAATTATTAAGTGATGAAAAATAATAGGATAAGAAAAGAGTTTTCTGTCGAACACACACACACACAAATAGTGTGGGGAATTAAATAATAACATTAGATTGAATGAGAAATCATTATAAGGGAAAGGGATTAAACAATATTTAAAATATTTTAACACCACTAATATTATCTAAAAAATTATGTATGATGGTAATTTATGGAGAAGAATAAAATTTCACTAAAATATAATTACAAAAAAAAACAAACACTAACACGATTCAACATAAAGAAGAACACAAAAGTATTTGAAAATAAAGAGAGGAGGAAAGGTATTTCAAGTGAAAACATTAGTATGTAAATAATTCCAATCCTATGGGAATTATTTTTTTTCATGACAATGTATGCTCTTATCTTTTGAAATGACAACCCCTATTAAGTAGAGGAGGGGGTGTATTTTAACCCAATGTTGTGTGCTTTTTGAATTCCAAAACATCATCTCCAATTTCATCAGCACTTTCATAAATTAGACAGCCAAATATCATGATATTAAATTCTGAAAAGTTGATGATAAATATCTCCTATGTATACTATAAATATTTGGAGGCCATTGGACTAAAGGGGACAATGTTATGGAGTTTTTATTAAACAATTTTAATCTATCCATTTCAATCCAATCGTTTTATATTCCATCATGTGAATGGGTTTCTGTATAGGATGATTTCCTCAAATCCAAAACCATTCTTCAAAAACATTGGTCTCTTAAATATCCGGTTTCACACTGAAACATTTCATCTCGAATGGATGTCTACTATGGGAGAAAAATCAGTAATGGTGTCATAATGGTATTTCCAGGACATAATGGCGGGTTGAGTTTCAAATTTTAATTCCCCCACCCCTATTTATGGAGTTGGACCCTGAAATATTTAACCATGATTCATTTAGATAATCCAACATATATTGTTTAGTTTAATAATATTTGGGCTTCAGGAATTAAACCAGTAACTCAATCATCATGGCTCATCATGTTAATTCACATATTCTTTATGTCTTCATGTGTAGACCATATGAATATTCAAATGGAAGCATTGTCCACTGATTCTTTCAAATAAAATGTTTTAAATTGAATAAGGAACCCTAAAAAATAATAATCCTTCACTTTGGATAATTATGGTACGATTTATTATTATAACATTAAATAGACATAAATCTGGATGATTTCCAATATTTTTCTAAAATTATATTTAATATTTAAACATTAATATTTCACACAATTTATGAAAATTCCATATAAAATCAGTAAAGCGAGTATATAATAAGTAATAAAAATATTAATAACAAAAGAATGTTAAAAAAAATATTTATAACCTTACACCAATGAAAATAACCACAATTACCAAGCTAGGTAAATTCTAATCACAATCTTTAATAACCCTTCATAAGGAAGACACATAAAAATTAACCTGCAAATACATATTATTTAGGGTCCAAGGATTTCAAAATGAGGTAAAATATGTCACACTAATCCTTGAATAGGGTGTCTTTAATGAATCTGAGATACATGAATTCATTTATTAATTTAATTTTTTATATTGGGAAACCATGAAAACCATGATTTGTACTAGTCTAGTTGTGGTGCCACAAATTATTGTTCCTCAAAAAATTATCCAACATGAATGGACTTTAATACTTCATATGTGAGGTAGAATAATTATTGAAAATGATAAAAACCCCCATTAGGTGATCCTATATTTCCCATGTACTTTTCCTCTATGTAGTTTCAACAAAGAATTCCTCCCTACAAAACTTCCCATGCCAACATCACACCCAAAGAATTCATCGTGCTGGAGATGCTCCTAACATTGATTTCCCTATCCTTTTATATAATTTACATCCCTATAAATTATGTCTAGTGATGTTTTTATACAATTTTGGTATCCCAAATTAGAGAATCCATAATTTTTTCGATGAAAGATATGATGGGTTTGAGAACATTGAGGATTGATAGAACATGAATAGGAATATAGGTGAGGAGACAATTAAATAGAGTGATTTTACATCCAAATTATAAGAAAATGATCTTTCAGTTATTGATGTAGATGATGATCCTATTGGCCACATTATCTATGTTTTATATTCATAGTGTACTTGAAGATATAATGGAACCTAGGTAGTTTATTAGAAATCACATCATATGGATACCAAGTCTAATTTCCCGGGAGATTTCAAGCCTATCCGGTCACCTATTAAAAATATAAATGCTTCTATTCTATTAGATGATGAATTGGACATTGAATTAAGAAAAATATTCCAGAATATTTTTTATACCATAAAGGGATCTTTTATTTCCATTAACAAAAAGTATTGTTTCATCTACAAACATGTGATAAGAAATGACATGAATGTTTGGCATACAATGATAAGGATGGATGATTCAATCCATGAGGCTTTTGATGATGAAACAACTGAGGGTATACTATGTAAGGATGAATTTAATTTAGTAAAATGGATATACTTGAATTAGACTAATTTTTATTTTGAAAAAGTCACATTTCCCCTAGAATGTGATGGAAATCCAAGAGGAGATGAATCGCCTAAATAAGAGGTCGGAGGTTCGGGATGAAAAACTCATTCCTAAGAGCACTTTGAGAATGAAATTAATTTATCACCATAATCTCATATTAGACCTCTAATAGAAATTTTTTGGTGGAAGGACACGTGAACCACAACAAACGACCCTTACAGATCAAAGAAGAATGTTGCATGTGAGTTTCAGTGTGTGCATGAAAGGATTCAGTTCTCCACACCACAAGATTATACACTAAATGTGAACTATAGTTCTATAGATGCTCCACAGAACAAAATCAGGAATAAGGACCATGCATGTAAAAAAGGTGTATTATGAGAAATAAATAAGTCTTTCATGTACCATTTTCATGAACCCATCTCATTGAACACCCAATATGATGTTAAAATGTAGTTATTGCCTGGATAGAGCCAAAATAGAAAAAGAAGAAGATGTCCACAACTCAGATCTACACCCAATTAGTTTTATACCACTATTCATGTATTTTATATATAAATATAAGATCAACCCACCCATTCAAAAGTTTTTTTGGATGAGGAGGAATCGCTATAATTTTCACTACTACCTCTCTTAAAAGAAAACATGCAACAATAGTGATAATGGGCGCTAAAAGGTAGATCATTTGTGTGACATACCCCTGATTTCCTTTTAATTGTCTTGGACTCTAGTAGAGTAAACCTAGAACTACTACTCCTAAAGCTAGATAGGTTCACACGAAGGGAATATTCCTTCACACACCCTAACTTTCACGAGCCTTTTAATTTCACATAAAACTATGCCTCTTGACCCCATAATTTTTCAATGTTCTAGAGTGATCTAATCATGAAAGTGTTTCACACTAAAAAACATAGGTTCATGAAAAAACTACCTAGTCCCCCAACTAATGCTCATTATTCCACTAGTGTACCCACTACCATACATATTTCTTCAATGAATAAGTACTCTAATGCATATTTCTCTTATGAAATGATAACCTAATGATGGTCCTTCTGATTGAAGCTTATTCACGGAAGTCCCATATCCCATTCTTACCAGTAGGAACATGAGTGGTTATCATGTAATCACCCGAGGTTTCATATTTGGTGGAAACTAGACACATGTCTTGGTTGAGGGTCCTTATGTTGGATCATCCTCTCACATTGATATAGCCCCACCATGAAGAGTGAGACCTTTTATGTCTAAGCTTATAACATAAACTATATGTGCTCCATGTATTAGTCATACAAAGTTAAATTATATGACAGCATACTCAAAGCATGACATAAAAATGTATCCTTACCCTGTGTAATAAACAAGGGATTAACCATTTATGATTGACATGGGATGACTCCATACATGCTACAATGTTTAATAAACATAGGATTACCTATGTATGACTCACATGGGATGCCACTATCTTTCCCAATTATCAAGTGTGACACAAGACTTACGACGCTTCAATTCATAATCCCCACTCCAATCCACTAAGGGATATCCCCTTGTGATGTGATGATTACATGTGTAAGCCCCAAACCATCCCTCAATAATGCTTCACTCACGAAATAACCATCCTTACCACATGATATTAAAGTGCATAGATCAGTCCAATCACACGAAATAAATATGACATCATACTATGTGGGTTTTGACCGCTATATATAAAAAGGGTACATATGACACATCATTGAGGTTTAATCCAAAAAATGGGAAATTTAGGTGTGACATGTTCTCTCCTAGGGACACAAATCCTGGATCCACCTCAAGAGGGTGTTCCGATCTGTCCATCCATCTATGTGTGACATCTTACCTCCAAGGGACTCACCTTTGAAACCCCCTCAAGAAGGCATTATAATCTATCTATCCAACTGTGAAATCTTCCCTTCTAGGGATGATCCTCCAGATCGGCCTCAAGAGGGTGGCCTGATACACCCAACTAGGTGTTAAATCTTCCCTTCATGGGGCACACCTCCATGATCCACCTACAAGTGGTGTTTAGATCAACCATTCTATCCATGAAAGACCATACACCAACACCAATACTATCCACATAAGACCTTATCCCTATTAACATCTCCATAAGACATTAAAATCGTGATCTAATCCATGTCATCAGGTTATTTTGATCCATATTCATAGGATTTAGAACTTGTGACCTAAACCTTAATATCCACCCAAGGACAAAATGTGTGATTCCATATGTAAAAATACTCAGAATATTATCCCAATGAATTAATTACCACAAGATCAACAAAATATTCCTTGGGTTCCATGCCTAATGTGCCTCATATGGAATTCCCACCAAAGAATAATATTTTTAGGTGACTAATGTAACAAATGGCCATACATGCCCTAATATTCCCAACTTTACTACTCTTACAACAACCCTAATATTTATTACAATTTAATACATTATTCATAACATAAGATTATGATCAATACAACCACGAATAAAAAGAATTAAATTGTATTTGGGATTTATAAACATTCAATAACCACATAAACCATGAAATACAATATATTTATTGAAAATTTATTTTACTTGATCATATAATTACATTGAACATAACACTTGATGTGATACCATGTGGAAAACCATAAGAAAAGGGTGAGCTATAAAGCATAATAAGGGAATAAACAAGGAATAAAATGAAGAATATAATATATTTTAGACAATAGGAATGTCAATGGAGCTTAAAAGGTATATTAATATGAAGTCATGATATATCATGATAATAATAACTTCTGAAATGTAGAAAAAACAAAAAGAACATGACATAAGAACGAGTCAAGACTCATTATACTTGATTGATAATGAGTCAAGGTTAACAAACAAGACCATTGAACATGGAGGATAATGATTCAAGGATAACCACCTAGGAAATTACCCATGACATCTCATGAGAAAAAAAAATACCAAATACATTGGAGTGATATCAAGGTGAACCCCTCATAATCATTTCATTCTTATGATTAAATGTGCCACATAGATAATAAAACATGGATTCATTCAACATAAATTTTTTTTACAAGGTAATGTAATGTGGAATCCATAAATGTAAGTAAATAATAAATAAGCATATTTCCATAAGTGCTAACATCCTTTATATAAAATAGGTATGGTATTCACTGCACAATTTTTTTGGTATGTAATGTCGTAGTGAAATTTAGAAACATAGTGATGTTATGTGGAAATTCATAAAAATGGTTGATGAGAATGAAAGAGTTATATCATTTTTTCATAAAATGGCATGTAATAGGTAAATGAAAAATAATATATCAACATTATATATTTGGAAACATATGACATACGATAATGAAGACACATGAATAGGGAAATGAATCCTTATGAAATTTTAGCATGGTAATGAGTGCACATAAATGATCATGGAGGATTAATTAGAGTGAAAGGAAAGTATCAGAATGAATAAATAAGATTTTTATTAAGTTTAATATGGAACATCATATCACAAAATATGAAAATGAAATTTAAGATTTATAATATAATAGAAGTTCTTGAATGGAAATGAGATAAGATGAATACCTTAATTGAGTGTGTGACTACAATGGATTCAGAGGGTCTTCTTGAAGGATTAGTGGAGCCTAAATAGGACTTTAGGGAGTATAAGTAAGTGTTTTTTCATGTTCAAAGAAGTTTTATTGATGTGAAATTGGAGCGTCGGTGGGTTTATAAATGAAAGGAAGGGGATTTCGTTATTATTTAGGTTTTGGACTCTTCATAATAAAATATTCAAAACCACACACCATCTCATGGTTTTTTCCCAAGGTTTCTAAAAAATTGGGGGATATTAAATTATTTTGAAAGTGCAAGGGCCAATGATAATATAATAATTTCCTTTATTATGTGGAGGTGATTCATACTCTCAAAGAAATGTTTTTTAAAATAATCAAATTTATTATATGTTTTGGAGGATTTATTAATTCCATGTAAAATAAATAAAATATAAAATAAATTTTATTATATTAAATAGAAAAAATGTATTCATCCAATGATACATTTTATTGTATTCATTATATTAATATAGGACCATTATGATGTAATAAAACACTGAGTACATTTATACAATATTTAATTTTTACCTGAAAATTCAACAATATTCGAATATAAAGAAAAAATAACAATTTGATAATTTAAAAATCCTGATTGAAATAAATGATATTTATTTTAACTAAATAATTTTCTAGAAATATGAATTTTTATTTTGAAAATAAAAACCTACATTTTCTTAAAATGATGGGATTTTTAAAAATAACAATTTTTTAACACTAATAAAAATTACATTTTTCTACATAAATAATATATGATCAATTTTGTTTAATAAGAGTTATTTATTAATAAAATTCTATTAAAATATAATTTATTTAAAAAATCAAGTAATTCATTAAAATAGTTTTCTTAATTGAATTTGAATATAATCCAAAAATACTATTTCTGCATTAAAAATCACTTACATAGTACCAATAAAATGATGAATATATATTAATTATTTTATTCAAAATAATGTACATATTTATATTTCTAGGGACTTGATACATATACCTTTAATACACCTACACACAACCTAAGAGTAAGGTGCATGATGGGGTGGCTTTCATGTGGTCGTTCAGTGAACATGGTTTGGGATGTGATCTCGACAATCTTCAACATATCCCGTAAAATATTTTTGTCATGATTAAGTTATTGTATCTTGTATTGGGCATGTTCTAGGACATATCATATAAAATATATCTCCTTTTGAAGTTTTAATAAATAGGATTAATAGTGTATAGTCCTACTGGTTGAGGTCATCAATTCATTTGTCTATTTCAAATTAATCTCCTAAAACCCTATATTATTACTAGTCAAGCGATCACTATTCAATGGGGTTATATGAAGTTTCTAACAAACTGACCAGATTGTTTAATTTTGGGGTTCTTCTAAGTATATGCTGCATTGAGCTCCATTGTTCCGGATAAATCAAAGGTATCCTCTAGATGTTGTGGACATGTGTCAGTTGGATGAGATGGGGTGCTACATATTCCATATTTCTTGATAGGTCCAGGGAACATAGATTGTGTAGAAGACGAGGTTGGTTCATTGGTAGCCACAACATGTTGTTGCACAAGACCTGTAAGTTCACTCATCCACATTGTCATCCAGTTCATCTCTATAGATTGATTATCTTGGGCTTGTTTTACTTGAGCATGTGCTCGAGTATGGAATTGTTGTGTGTTTGCAACCATGTTGCTAATGAGATCTCTTATAGCTGCATGTGTCTTATCAACAAGAGAACAACCACTTGTGGAATCAATGAGAGTTCTATCAGTAGCTAATAAACCCGTATAAAAGTATTGGATCAAAAGTCGGTCAGAGATTTTTAGGATTGGGTAGGATGAAAAAACATTTTTGAACCTCTCACGGTATTTATGGATTGTTTCATTTGGGATTTCATTTATACCATGTATTTTTCCTTCATGATAGAAGCTGTACGAGAAGTATGAATGAATTTATCTAAGAAGAGTCGCTTCATGTCCTTCCATGTGGTTATGGATGTCAGATGGAGGAAGTAAATACATGACATAGCAGTGTCAACTAAGGAGAAAGGGAATGCTCAGATATTGATTTATTCATCAGAAACCCTTTGAGGCTTCATGTTAGAGCACACCACTTGGAACTCTTTAAGGAGGAGATGTGGATCCTCACCAGCTGGCCCATGGAAATGATGGGGAAGATGAATTAAACATGATTTAATTTCAAAGTTAGCCTCTATGTTTGGATATTGAATACCAAGGGGTGGGTAATTCATATTAGGGGAATCAAGTTATTTAAGTGTATATTCCCTAGGATTGACCATATCTTATTCAATTGGTCAGTTGAGGGCTGGTTCTTGAATTATTTTATTATCCGTAATGTCCCACATAAGTTGGAAAATTATTGGCTTAATTTTAGGGTCAAACAAATTGGAGGAATTTTTTGGGGGATATGGGGTATTTAGAGATATTTTCAAAGAAAGATGAATATTGGGTTTTATTTGTGTTTTTTTTTCTATTTATGAATTTTATGAGTAGGTGGGTTTTCATTGTGTATATTTTACAATTTTTTTGTAAATTTTTTTCTTTTTTTTGTAAAATAACCAGAAACTAATGACTATTGAATCTCACCATCCCCAGAAGAAGAGCCATTGGAAAGAGATATCAATTTTCACCTATCAAACAATTGTGGTTTCGGTGCTATGCTAATGTGTACTGAAGCACTCAGGTTTTATCCTCGGCAAAGATACATTTTAGTTGTTGGTTGTTTTTAGTTGATTGTAATTTGATGGAGGGGTTTGTTTTTAGATCTTATGAAATAATTTATTATTGGTGTTTGATTAAATAATTTGATTATGATTTAGGTGAGTTCATCATTAGGTAGTTAATCTTGTGATATCCTTGTTCCTTGCTTTATATTGCCTTAAATTGACACTCATGTCACTGGTTGTCGTTGATTGGAATTCCCATGTGTTAAGGCTTTAATAAAAGCCTTAACATAACCTTGGGTACTAATATTAATCATATGTTGTTTATGGTAGTTTATTTATTGTTCGAATATTCCATGGAAACCACTTGTTAAACAAACAAAAAATCATTAATCCAAGACATGTTAAGTCTGACATACACAATGTTAATTTGAAGAATATTCATCAAGAAGAAATTCTCAATCACTAGACTTACCAAAATCATAACTCACACCAATGAGAAATTTAATCATAAATTTGGGTTCTCAACAATCTGCTTATAATTTTAGGATGATTAATTAATAAGTGATGAAACATAATGGGATAAGAATAGAGTTGTGCGTCGAAGACACACACATGAACAGTGAGGGGAATTAAATAGTAACATTAGTTTGAATGAGAAATCATTATAAGGGAAAGGGCTTAAACAATATTTAAAATATTTTAAGGCCACTAATAATATTTTATAAATTATGGATGAGAATAATTGATGGGGAAGAATAAAATTTCACTAAAATAGAATTACAAAAAAACAAACACTTACATGATTACAAATAAAGACGAACAAAAAAGTAATTGAAAACAAAGAGAGGAGGAAAAGACTTTCAAGTGAAAACTTCTAAATGGAAATACTCCCAAGCCTTTGAGAAGTCTTTTCTCATGACAATGTATGCTCTTATCTTCTGAAATGACAACCCCTTGTAAGGAGAGGAGGGGTATGTATTTGTATCCCAATGTTGTGGGCTGTTTGAATTCCAAAACATCATCTCCAATTGCATCACCATTTTGATACATTATATAGCCTAATATAATGATATTATATTATTAAAAGATGAAGATAAATATCTCCTCTGTATACTATCAAAATTTGTCGGCCATTGGAATAATGGGGAAAATGTTATGGAGTATTTATTGAAATATTTTAATTTATTTATTCCAATCCAATAGTTTTATATTCCATCATGTGAATGGGTTTATGTATTGGGATATTCCCTCAAATCCAATACCATTCATCAACAATTCCAGTCTCCTAAATCTCCGCTTTCACAATGAATCATTTCAGCTCGAATAGATGTCTTTATTAAGAGAATAATCAATAATTCTGTAATAATTGTATTTTCAGGACCGAATGGTGGGATGTGTTTCAAAGATGAATTCCCCCACCTCTATTTATGGAGTTGGACCCTGAAATATTTATCTATTATTATTTTGGATAATCCAAAATATATCATTTAGTTTAATAAAATTTGGTCTTTGGGATTTAAACCAATAACTCAATCATCATGGCTCATCCTATTTTTTCACAAATTCATTAAATTTTCTTATGTAGACCATATGATTCTTAAAATGGAATCATTGTCCACTGATTCTTTAGAATGAAATGTTTTAAATTTATTAAGGAACCCTAAAAAATAATAATCCATCACTTTGGATAAGTATGGAAGGATTTATTATTATAACATTAAATAGACTTAAATATGGATGATTTAAAATAGTTCTCTAAAATTATATTAAATATTTAAACATTAATATTTAACACAAATTATGAACATTAGATATAAAATCAGTAAAAGGAGTATATAATAAGTAATAAAAATATTAATAACATTAGGAAGTTAAACCTTAAAGGGTTATCCTTACACCAAATAAAATCACCCCAGTTCCCAAGCTTGGTAAAAGCTAATCACAATCTTCGATAACCCTTCATAGAGAAGGCTCCTAAAAATTAACCTGTAATGACATGTTTTTCATGGTCCTAGGATTTCAAAATAAGGTATAATATGTCACACCAATCCTTGTATAGTGTGTCTTTAATGAATCTGAGATACATGAATTCTTGGATTATTTTAATTTTTTATAATGGAACCCCATGAAAACTATGATTTGTACTAGTCAAGTTGTGGTGCCAAAAATTAATGTCTCCTCAAACAATTATCCAACATGAATGGAATTTAGTACTTGAGATGTAAGGTAGAACCATTATTTAAAAGGATAAAAACCTCCTTAAGGTGATCCTATATTTCCCACGTACTTTTCCTCTATGAAGTTTCCACAAATCATTCCTCCCAAAAAAACACCTCATGCCAACTTCACAACAAAAGAATTCATCTTGCTGGAGAAGCTCCTAACATTGATTTCCCTGTCGTTTTATATAATTTCCTTCCCTATCCATGAATTCTAGTGATGTTTTTCTACAATTTGGGTATCCCATATGGGAGAATCCATAATTTTTTCGATCCTAGAGATGATGGGTTTCAGAACATTTAGGATTGATAGAACATGAATAGGAATATGGGTGAAGACACTATTAAATAGAGTGATTTTACATCAAAATTATAAGGAAATGTTCTTTTAGTTATTGATGTGGATGATGCCCCCATTGACCAAATTATCTCAGTTTTATATTCATAGCGTACTTGAGGATATTAGGGAACCAAGGTAGTTTATAAGAAATCACATCATATGGATATGAAGACTATTTTCCAGGGATATTTCTTGCCTATCAGGACACCTATTGAAAAAATAGATTCTTCCATTCTATTGGTTTATGAATTGGAAATTTAATTAAGAACAATATTCTAAAATATTTTTTATACCATGAATGGGTATTTTACTTCAATTAACAAAAAGGGTTGTGTCATCTATAAACATGTTATAGTAAATGACATGAATTTTTGGCATACAATGATAGGGAAGGATGCTGCCATCCAATAGGCTTTTCATGATGAAACAACTGAGGGTATACTATGTAAGGATGAATATAATTTAGGAAAATGGATATACTTGAATTAGTATAATTTTTATTTTAAAAAATTCACATTTTTTCCCTAGAATGTAATGGAAATCCAAGGTTAGATGAAATACCTAAATAAGAGGTCAGAGGATCAAGATGAAAAACTAATGCCTGAGAGCACTTTGAGAATGAAATTAATTTTAGCACCATAATCTCATATTTGACCTCTAACAGAATTTTTTTGGTGGAAGGACATGTGAACCAAAACAAAGGACCATTACAGATCTAATGAGAAATTTGTGTGCGAGTTTCAGTGCGTGGTTGCAAAGATGTACTTCTCCACACCACAAGAATATACACTAATGGTGATGTATAGTTCGGTAGATACTCCCATGACCAATATCCGGACTAAGGCCCATCCATGAAATAAAGGGGTATTATGAGAAACAAATAAGTTTTTCATGTAACACTATCATCAACCCATATGACTGAACACCCATTATGATGTTAATATGATGTTATTGCATGGAATAAGCCACAACATAAAACGAATAATATGTGCACAACTCAGATGAACACCCAAGTAGTTTTATACCACTATTCATGTATTTTATATATAAATATAAGACCATCCCACCCCTTAGAGAGGATTTTTGGAAGAGGAGGATGCACTATACTTTTCACAACTACCTATCTTACTTGACAATATGAATCACCAGTGATAATGGGCCCTAAAAAAATATCATTTGTGTGACATACTGCCTGTGGGTTTGAACATGTCTTGGACTATGGTAGAGTTATCCTAGCACAATTACTCATATGACTAGAAAGGTTCACAGAAATAGAATTTTCCTCCAGACACCTAGACATTCACAAACCTTTTAATTTCACATGAAATTATGCCTCTTGAATCCATCAGTTTTCATTGTTCTAGAGTGACCTATTCACGAAAGTATTTCACACAAAAAAACAAAGTTGCATGAAAAACCTTCCTAGTATCCTAACTAAGGTTCCCTATTCCACTAGTTTACCCACTACCATACCTATTGCTTATATTATTAAGTACTCTAATGCCTATTTCTCCTAAGAAATGATAACCTAATGTTGGGCCTTCTGATTGAAACTTATTCACGGAAGTCCAATATCGCATTCATACCAGTAGTAACATGAGTGGTTATCGGGTAATCCCTCGAGGTTTCATATTTGTGGGAAACTATACACATGTCTTGGTTGAGGGTCCTTATGCTGGATCTTCCTCTCACATTTTATATATCCCCCCTTGAAGAGTGAAACCTTATATGTATAAGATTATGAAATAAAACAACTGAGGTCCATGTCGTAGTCATAGCATGTTAAATTACATGACAACATACTCAAAACATGACATAAAAATGTATCCATGCCATGTGTAATGAACAAGGGATTAACCATGTATGATTGAAATGGGATGACCCCAAACCTCCTACCATGTTTCATAAACATAGGATTACCTATGTATGACTCACATGGGATGACACCATATTTCCCAATTATCCGGTGTGACACACGCCTTACAATGAATCAATTCATAATCCCCACTCTAGCCCCCTTATGGGATATCCCCTATTTAAGTGATGATTCCATGGGTAAGCCCAAAATCGTCCCTCGATGATGCATCACTCACCACATGACCATACCTACCACATGATATTAAAGTGCATGGATTGGTCCAATCATACGAAAAAATTATGAAATCATACTATGTGGGTTTTGACCTCTATCTATAAATAGGGTGAAAATGACACCTCCTCGAGGTTTAATCCTGAAAATGGGATATTTAGGTGTGACATCTTCTTTCGTAGGGACACAACTCCTAGATCCACCTCAAGAGGGTGTTCAGATCTGTCCATCCATCTATGTGTGACATCTTACCTCTTCGGAACACACCTTCGAAACCCCCTCAAGAAGGAATTCTAATCTATTTAGATAACTATGAAATATTCCCTTCTAGGGATGAACCTCCAGATCTTATTCAAGAGGGTGGTCTGAAACACCCACCTAGGTGTGGAATCATACCTTCTTGGGTCACACCTCCATGATCCAGCTACATGTGGTGTTTAGATCAAACATTCTATCCATGAAAGACAATACACATACTCACATCCTATCCTCATAAGACATTATCCCTATTAACATCTCCATAAGACTATAAAATCATGATCTGATCCATTTTAACAGGTTCTTATGATCCATCGTCATAGGATTTAGAACTTGTGGCCTAAACCATAATATCCACCCCAGGAAAAAATGTGTGATTCCATGTGTAATAATACTCAGAATATTTATCCCAATGAATTATGTATCACACGATCAACAAAATATGCCTTGGGTTCCATGCCTAATATGCATCATATAGAATTCCCACCAAATAATAATATTTATAGGTGATTAATGAACCAATTTACAGTACATGCCCTGAGATTCCCTACATGACTACTCTTATAAAAACCCTAATATTTATTACACTTTAATACATGATTTATTACATATGGTTTTGATTAATACAACCATGAAGATCAAAAATTATATTGTATTTGGGATTTATAAACATTCAATAACAAGATAAACAATGAAATACAATATATTTGTTGAAAAATTATTTGACATGATCATAGAATTACTTTAAACATAACACTTGATGGGATATCCCGTGGAAAAACATAAGAAAAGGATGAGCTCTAAAGCATAGTAAGGGAATAAACAAGGAATAAAATGAAGAAGATAATATATTTTAGAAAATTTGAATGTCAATGGAGCATAAAAGGTTCATTAACAAGATTTTATGATATAGCATGATAATCATAACATGGGAAATGTGGAAAAAACAAAATAACATGACATAATAATGAGTCAAGACTGACTAAACATGAATGAGAATGAGTCGAGGTTAACAAACATGACCATTGGACATAGAGGATAATGATTCAAGGATAACCACCCAGGAAAAAACCCAAGACATCTCTTGAGAAAAAAATTACCCAATGCATTGGAGCACTATCTAGGAGAACCCATCATAATTATTTCATTCTTTTTCTTAAATGTTCCAAATAGATATTGAAAAATGGATTCATTCAACATAATAATTTATTAAAAGGTAATGTAATATGGAATACATAAATTTAAGTAAATAATAAATAAGTATATTTGAAAAAATTCTAACATCCTTTATAGAAAATAAGTGTGGTAATCACTGCACAATTATTGGGGTATATAAAGTCGTGGTGAAATTTTAGCTACATAACAATGTTATGTTGAAATTCATAAAAATGGTTGATGAGAATGAAAGTTGTATATTTTTTTCTAATATGGGATTTAATTGGTAAATGAAAAATAATATACCAACATTATAGATTTGTAAACATATGACATACGTTAATGATGACACATGAATATAGAAAATAATCCTTATGAAATTTTAGCATGGTAATGAGTGTACATAAATGATCATGGAGGATTAATTCGAGTGAAAGTAAAGTATCAGAACGAATAAATAAGATTTATAGTAAGGGTAATATAAAACATCATATCTCATAATATGAAAATGGAATTTAAGATTTATAATATAAAAGAAGTTCTTCAATGGAAATGAGAAGAGAGGAATACCTTACTTGAGGTTGTGACTACTAAGGATTAAGAGGGTCTTCTTAAATGATTGGGGGAGCCTAAAGAGGACATTAATGAGTATAATTATGAGTTTTTTCATGTTCCAAGGAGTTTTAGTTATGAGAAAAGGGATCTTTGGTGGGTTTATAATGGAATAGAAGGGGATTTCTTTATTATTTTGGTTTTGGACCCTTCATAATAAAATATTCAAAACTACACACCATCTAATGGTTTTTTCCCAGGGTTTCTGAAAAATTAGAGGATTTTAAAGTATTTAAAAAGTATAAGGGCCAATGATAATAAAATAATTTCAATTATTATGTGGAGGTGATTCATACTCTCAAAGAAATGTTTTTTAAAATCATCAAATTTTTTATAAGTTTTGGAGGATTTTTTAAGGCCTTGTTAAATAAATAAAACATACAATAAATTTAATTATTTTAAATGGAAAAAATATTTTCATCCAATGATACATTTTATTGTATTCATTATATCAATAGAGGACCATTATGATTCCATAAAACAAAGAGTATATTTATGCGGTATTTAGTTTTTACCTGAAAATTCTACTATCTCTAAAAATAATGGAAAATTAACTATTAGATAATTTCAAAATCCTGATTGAAATAAATGATATTTATTTTATCTAAATAATTTTATAGAAATATGAATTTCTATTTTGAAAATAAAAACTAACATTTACTTAAAATTATGTGGATTTTAAAAATAACAACTTTTAACCCTAATAAAAATTACATTTGACCACATAAATAATATTTGATCATTTTTGATTAATAGGAGTTATTTATTAATATAATTTTAATAAAATATTATTTATTTAAAAATTCATTAATTCATTAAAATATTTTTCTTAATTGAATTTGAATATTATCCAAAAATTCTATTTCTTCATTAAAAATTACTTACAAAGTAACAATAAAATGATGAATAAATTTTCATTATTTTATTCAAAATAATGTACAAATTTATATTTCTAGTGTCTTGATACATATAACTTTAATACACCTACACACAACCTAATATTAAAGTGCATGAAGTGGTGGCATTCATGAGGCCGTTCGGTGAATATGGTTTGGGATGTGATCTCGACAATCTTCAACTTATCCCGTAAAATATTTTTGTCATGATTAAGTTATAGTATCTTGTATTGGGAATGGTCTAGGACAAATTATATAAAAGATATCATAGTTCGAAGCTTTGATAAATGATATTCATAGTGTACAGTCCTATTGGTTGAGGTCATCAATTCATTTGTCTATGTCAAATTAACTTGCTAAAACACTATATTAATACTATTCATGTGATGACTGTTCAATGGGGTTATTTGAAGTTTCTAACAAACTGACCAGATTGTTTAATGTAGGGGTTTTGCTGAGCATTTGTTGCATTGAGCTCCATTGGTCTGGATGAATCAGAGGTATCCTCTATATGTTGTGGACATGTGTCAGTTGGATGAGATGGGTTGTTGTAGATTCTGTCATTCTTGATAGGTACAGGGAACATAGATTGTGTAGAAGATGATTTTGGTTCCTTGGTAGCTAGAACAAGTTGTTTCATAAGACCTATAAGTTCACTCATCATCTTTTTCATCTTGTTTATCTCTATAGATTGATTATCCTTCACTTGTTTTACTTGAGCATTTTCCCGAGTAAGGAATTGATGTGTGTTTGCAGCCATGTTTCTTATGAGATCTGTTACAGCTGTAGGTGTTTTATCAACAAGAGAACAACCACTTGTGGCATCAATGAGAGTTATCTCCATAGTTAATAACCCCTCATAGACGAATTGTATCCAGATTTGGTCAGGGATTTTGAGGTGTGGGTAGATTGAAAAACGATTTTTGAACCTCTCCTAGTATTTATGGATTCTTTCATTTGGGAATTAATGAATACCACTTATTTCCTTCATGATAGAAGCAGTATGAGAAGTAGGAATGAATTTCTCTAAGTGGAGTCGCTTCATGTCATTCCATGTGGTTATGGAAGCAGGATGGAGGAAGTAAATACATGACATAAAAGTGTCTAATAAGAAGAATGGGAAGGCTAAGAGATTGATTTGGTCCTTCAAAACCCCAAGAGGATTCATGGTAGAGCACACCACTTGGAATTTTTTATGTCAAAGATGTGGATCCTCACCAGCTAGCCTTTGGAAATGAGGGGGAAGCTGAATCAAACACGGTTTAATTTCAAAGTCAGACTATATGTTTATACATTGAATACCAAGGGGTGGGTAATTCATATTAGGGGAATCTTGTTATTTAAGTGTATGTTCCCTAGGATGGACCATATCTAATTCAATTGGTTGGTCAAGGACGGGTTCTTGAATTATTTGATTATCCCTAATGTCCGACATATGTTGGAAAATTATTGGCTCAATTTCAAGGAGAAACAAATATGAGGGATTTTTTTGGGTGGATATGGGGAATTCCGAGTTATTTTCGAAGAAAGATGAAGATGGGGTTTTATTTTTGATTGTTTTTTGTGTTTATTAATTTTATGAGAAGGTGGGTTTTTCATTGTGTATGTTTTTAAATATTTTTTGTAAATTTTTTTCATGTTTTTTGTACAATAACAAGAAACTAACAACTACTTAATTGAACCATCCCCAGTAGCAGATCCATTTGAAAGTGAGACCGATTTTCACCTATCGAACAGTCGAGGTTTTAGTGCTCTGCTAATGTGTACATCATCACTCAGGTTGAATCCTCGCGAAGATAATTTTTTGTTGTTGGTTGTTTATAGTAGATTGTATTTTGATGGGGGGTTGTTTTCAGATCTTATGAAATAATATATTATTGGTGTTTGATTTAACAATTTTATAATGATTTAGGTGATTTCATCATTTGTTTGTTAAGCCTATGATATCCCTGAGCCTTGCATTATATTGCCTTAAATTAACACTCATGTCACTAGTTGTTGTTGATTGGAATTACTACGTGTTAAGGATTTAATCCAAGCCATAACATAACATAGGGTACTAATCTTAATCATATTTTGTTAATGGTAGTGTATTTATGGTTCCAATAATCCATGGAAACCACTCATTAAACAAAAAAAATTCATTAATCCAAGACATGTTAAGTCCGACATATACAATGTTAATTTAACGAATATTCATGGAGAAAAAGTACACAATCACCTAACTTGCCTAAATTATAACTCACCCCAATGAAATATTTAATCATAAATATGGGTTGTTAAAAATTTGGTTATAATTTTAGGATGATAAATTATTAAGTGAAGAAAAATAATGGGAAAAGAAAAGAGTTGTGCATCAAACACACACACACAAACAATGAGGGGAATTAAATAATAACTTTAGATTGAATGAGAAAGAATTATAAGTGGAAGGGATTTAACTTTATTTAAAATATATTATGACCAATAATATTATCTAACAAATGACTTATGATAATAATTTATTGAGAAGAATAAAATTTCACTAAAATAGAATTACAAAAAAAAACAAACACTTACATGATTACGAATAAAGAAAAACACAAGAGTAAATGAAAAAAAAACGAGAGGAGGAAAGGTCTCATAAGAGAAAAAATCAATATGGAAACCCTACCAAGCCTTTGGGATGTCTTTTTTGTGACAATTTATGCTCTTATCCTCTGAAATTACAACCCCTTCCAAGGAGAGGAGGGTGATGTATTTATAGACCAATGTTGTGGGATGTATGAATTCCAAAACATCCTATCCAATTGCATCACCACTTTGATAAACTAGATAGCCTAATATCGTGATACTCAATTCTTAATAGTTGAAGATAAATATCTCATATGTATACTATGAAAATTTGGCGGCCATTGGACTAATGGAGAAAATGTTATGGTGTTTTTATTAAACAATTATAATCTATCCATTTGAATCCAATCCTTTAATATTCTATCATGTGAATGTGTTTCTGTATTGGATGATTCCCTCAAATCCAGAACCATTCTTCAACAATGTCATTCTTTTAAATTTGTTCTTTCACACTGATACATTTCAGCTCGAATTGATGTCTGTTGTAGGAGAAAAATCAATAATGGGGTAATAAAAGTATTTCCAGGACAGAATGGTGGGTTGAGTTTCAAAGATTAATTCCCCCACCACTATTTATGATGTTGGACCCTGAAATATTAATCGATTACTCTTTTACATAATACAAAATATATTGTTTTGTTTAATAAAATTTGGGATTTGAGATTTAAAATAGTAACTCAATCATCATGGACCATCCTATTTCTTCATAGATTCATTAATTCTTAATCTATAGACCATATGACTCTTCAAATGGAAGCATTTTCCAATAATTCTTTCAAATGAAATGTTTTAAATTTATTCAGGATCCCTAAAAAATAATAATCCTTCACATTGGATAAGTATGGTATGATTTATTATTATATCATTAAATAGACTTAAATTTGGATGATTTCAAATAGTTCTCTAAAATTATATTTAATATTTAAACATTAATATTTCACACAAATTATAAACATTCTATATAAAATATGTAAAGGGACTATATAATATGTAATAAAAATATTAATAACATTAGGAAGCTAAACCTTATAGGGATATCCTTACACCAATGAAAATCACCCCAGTTCCCAAGCTTGGTTAAAGCTATTCGCAATCTTCAATAACCCTTCATAGTGAAGGCTCTTAAAAATTAACCTGTAAAGACATATTTTTCAAGGTCCAAGGATTTCAAAATAAGGAAAAATATGTAACACAAATCCATGTATAGGGTGTATTTATTGAAGCTGAGATACATGAATTCATGTATTAATTTAATTTTTTATATTGGGAACCCATGAAAACCATGCTTTGTACTAGTCTAGTTTTTGTGCCAAAAATTAATGTTTCCTCAAACAATTATCCAACATTAATGGTATTTAATACATGAGATGTGAGGTAGAATCATTATTGGAAAGGATAAAAAACACCTTTAGTTGATCCTATATTTCCCATGTACTTTTCCTCTAAGAAGATTCCACAATTCATTCCTCACAAAACAACTTCCCATGCCAAGTTCACACCTAAAGAATTCATCGTGCTGGATATGCTCCTAACATTGATTTCCCTGTACTTTTATATAACTTCCATCCCTATCCACGAAGTCTAGTGATGTTTTTCTACAACTTTGTAATCCCATATGGGAGAATCCATAAATTTTTTGATTCCTGAGATGATGGGTTTCAGAACATTGAGGATTAATAGAACATGAATAGGAATATCGGTGAGCACACTATTAAATAGAGTGATTTTATATCCAAATTATAAAAAATGTTCTTTTAGTTATTGATGAATATGATGATCCCATTGACCACATTATCTATGTTTTATTTTCATATCTTACTTGAGGATATTAGGGATCCTAGGTAGTTTACAGGAAATCACATCATATGGATACCAAGACTATTTTCTAGGGAGATTTTATGCCTATCCGGGTAGCAAATAAAAATATAGTTTCTCCCATAATATAGGTTGATTAATTAGACATTGAATTAAGAAAAATTTTCTAAAATCTTTTTTATACCATGAATTGATCCTTTACATCCATTAATAAAAAGGACTGTGTCATCTACAAACATGTGATTGGAAATGACATAAATGTTTGGCATATAATGATATGGAAGGATGCTGCCATCCAAGAGGCTTTTGATGATTAAACAACTGATGGTATACTATGTAAGGATGAATATCATTTTGTAATATAGATTTCGTTTAATTAGTCTACTTTTTAATATGAAAAATTTAAATTTTTTCCCTAGAATGTGATGGAAATCCAAGAGGAGATGAAACACCTAAATAAGAGGTCGGTGGTTCGAGATGAAAAACTCATGACTGGGAGCACTTTGAGAATGAAATTAATTTTAGCACCATAATCTCATATTAGACATACAACAGAAATAATTTTGTGGAAGGATAGGTGAACCACAACAAAGGACCACTACAGGTCTAATGACAAAGTTGTGTGCGAGTTTCAGTGTGTGCATGCAAGGATGTAGTTCTCCACACCACAAGCTTGTACACTAATGGTGAATTATAGTTATGCAGACGATCCTATGACAAAAATCAGGACTAAGGCCCATGCATGCAAGAAAGGTGTATTATGAGAAATAAATAAGTGTTACATGTAACACTATCATGATCCCATCTGACTGAACACCCAATATGATGTTAATATGAAGTTATTTCACGGAATGAGCCACAACAAAAAAAGAAGAATATGTGCACAAATCAGATAAACACCGACATAGTTTTATAACACAATTAATGTATTTTATATATAAATAAAAGATCATCCCACCCCTTCGATAGGATTTTTGGAAGAGGAGGAAGCACTATACATTTCACAACTACCTCTCACATGACATAATGAAACACCAGTGATAATGGGACCTAAAAGGAAGATCATTTGTGTGACATACTGCATGTGGGCTCGAACATGTCTTGGAATATGGTAGAGATATCCTTTCAAAACTACTACTAAGACTAGAAAGGTTCACATAATGTGAATTTTCCTTCAGACACACTGAAATTTACGCACCTTTTAATTTCACATGAAATTATAACTCTTGACTCCATCAATTTTCATTGTTCTAGAGTGACCTATTCACAAATATATTTCACACAACAAAACATAGTTGCATGAAAAAACATCCTAGTCCCCTAAATAAAGTTCCTTATTCCACTAGTGTACCACTACCATACCTATTACTTATATGAATAAGTACTCTAATGCTTATTTCACATAATAAATGATTACCTAATGTTGGGACTTCTGATTGAAACTTATTCATGGATGTCCAATATCCCATTCTTACCAATAGTAACATGAGTGGTTTTAATGTAATCCCCTAAGGTTTCATATTTTTGGGAAACTATACACATGTCTTGGTTTAGGGTCCTTATGCTGGATCTTCCTCTCACATTTATATAGCCCCCCTTGAAGAGTGAAACCTTATATGTCTAAGATTATTACATAAAACAAGCGACCTCCATGTCTTAGTCATAGCATGTTAAATTACATGAAAACATACTCAAAAAAAGACGTAAAAATGTATCCTTACCTTGTGTAATGATCCAGGGATTAACCATGTATGATTGACATGGGATGACCCCACACCTCCGACCATGTTTAATATACATAGGATTACCTATGTATGACTCACATGAGATGACACCATATTTCCCAATTATCAGGTGTGACACACGCCTTACAAAGCATCAATTCCTAATCACCACTATAGTCCCTATGAGATATACCCTACTGATGGGAAGATTCCATGTGTAATCCTCAAACCATACCTCGATGATGCTTCACTCACGACATGACCATACCTACCACATGATATTAAAGTGCATGGATTGGTCCTATCACACGAAAAAAATATGAAATCATACTATGTGGGTTTTGATCCCTATCTCTAAATAGGGTACATATGACACCTCCTTGAGGTTTAATCCTGAAAATAGAAAATTTAGGTGTGACATCATCTCTCCTAGGGACACAACTCCTAAATCCACCACAAGAGGGTGTTTAGATCTGTCCATCCATCTATGTGTGACATCTTACCTCTTCGTGACACACCTTCGAAACCCCCTTAAGAAGGCATTCTAATCTATTTACACAACTGTGAAATCTTCCCTTCTAGGGATGAACCTCCAGATCTTTCTCAAGAGGTTGGTCTAATACACCCACCTAGGTGTGAAATCTTACCTTCTTGGGGCACACCTCCTGGATCCACCTACATGTAGTGTTTAGGTCAACCATTCTATCCATGAAAGACACTACACATACACCCATCCTATCCTCATAAGACATTAACCCAACTAACATCTCCATAAGAATTTAAAATCATGATCTGATCCATGTTAACAGGTTATTCTGATCCATCTATATAGGATTTATAACATGTGGCCTAAACCATAATATCCACCCCAGGCCAAAATGTGTGATGCCATATTTAAAAATACTCAGAATATTTGTCCCAATGAATTAATTACCACACGATCAACAAAATATGCCCTGGGTTCCATTCCTAATATGCCTCATATGGGATTCCCACAAAAGAAGAATATTTCTAGGTGATTAATGTACCAAATTAATGTACATTCCTTGAGATTACCAACATGACTAATCTTATAACAACCATAATATTTATAACACTTTAATACATGATTTATTACATAATTTTTTAATCAATACAACCAAAAAGATCAAGAATTATATTGTATTTGGGATTTATAAACATTAAATAACAACATAAACCAAGAAATACAATATATTTATTGTAACATTATTTGACATGATCATATAATTACTTTGAACATAACACATGATGGGATATCCTATGGAAAAACATAAGAAAAGGGTGAGCTATAAAGCATAGTAAGGGAATAAACAAGGAACAAAATGAAGAAGATAATATATTTTATACAATGTAAATGTCAACGGAGCATAAAAGGTACATTAACAAGAAGTCATGATATAGCATGATAATCATAACATGGGAAATGTGGCAAAAACAAAAGAACATGACATAATAATGAGTCAAGACTCATTAAACATGAATGAGAATGAGTCGAGGTTATCAAACATGACCATTGGACATGGAGGATAATGATTCAAGGATAAACACTAAGGCAATTACCCATGATAGCTTTTGAGAAAAAAATTACCCAATGCATTGGAGCGCTATCTAGGAAAACCCATCATACTAATTTAATTTTTATGCTTAAATTTTCGAAATAGATATTAAAACATGGATTCATTCAACATAATTATTTATTACAAGTTAATGTAATGTGGAATATATAAATGTAAGTAAATAATAAATAAGTACATTTTCAAAAATTCTAACATCCTTTAAAGAAAATAGGTATGGTATCCACTGCACAATTTTTTGGATATATAAAGTCGTGGTGATATTTTAGCAACATAACAATGTTATGTCAAAATTCATAAAAATGGTTGATGAGAATGAATGTGGAATATCATTATTTATAAAATGGGATTTAATAGGTAAATGAAATATAATATAACAACATTGTAGATTTTTAAACATATGACATATGTTAATGATGACACATGAACATTGAAAATAATCCTCATGAAATTTTAGCATGGTAATGAGTGTACATAAATGATCATGGAAGATTAATTAGCGTGAAAGGAAAGTATCAGAATGAATAAATAAGATTTATAGTAAGGGTAATATGGAACATCATACCTCAAAATATTAAAATGGAATTTTAGATTTATAATATAAAATAAGTGCTTGAATGGAAATGAGAAGAGAGGAATACCTTACTTGAGTGTGTGACCACAAAGGATTCATAGGGTGTTCTTAAATGATTGGGGGAGCCTAAAGAGGACATTAATGAGTATAATTATGAGTTTTGTCATCTTCCAAGGATTTTTAGTGATGGGAAATGGGTGTTTCTGTGGGTTTTTAAAGTAATGGAAGGCGATTTCATTATTATTTTGGTTTTGGACTATTGATAAAAAAATATTCAAAACCACTCACCATCTCATGGTTTTTTCCCTGGGTTTCTGAAAAATTGGAGGATTCTAAAATATTTTAAAAGTACAAGGGCCAATGATAATAAAATAACTTCCTTTATTATGTGGAGGTGATTCATACTCTCAATGAAATGTTTTTTAAAATTATCAAATTTATTATAAGTTTTGGAGGATTTATTAAGGCCTTGTAAAATAAATAAAATATACATTAAATTTGATTATTTTAAATGGAAAAATATTTTAATCCAATGGTACATTTTATTGTATTAATTATATCAATATAAGACCACTATGATGTCAAAAAACAAAGATTATATTTATACAGTATTTATTTTTTACTTGAAAATTCAACTTTCTCTAAAAATAATGAAAAATTAACTATTAGATAATTTCAAAATCATGATTGAAATAAATGATTTTTATTTTATCTAAATAATTTTCTAGAAATATGAATTTTTATTTTGAAAATAAAAACTAACATTTATTTAAAATGATGGGTTTTTTAAAAAATAACACCTTTTAACCCTAATAAAAATTACATTTGACTAAATAAATAATATTTTATCATTTTTGATTAATAGGAGTTATTTAATAATAAAATTTTATTAAAATATTTTTTATTTAAAAAATTTATCAATTCCTTAAAATATTTTTTCTGAATTGAATTTGATTATTATCCAAAAATACTATTTCTACATTAAAAATCACTTACAAGGTAACAATAATAGGATGAATATATAATCATTATTTTATTCAAAATAATGTACAAATTTATATTTCTAGGGTCTTGATAGATATAACTTTAATACACCTACACACAACCTAATATTAAAGTTCATGATGGGGGGGATTTCATGAGGTTGTTCAGTGAATATGGTTTGGGATGTGATCTCAACAATCTTTAACATATCCTGTAAAATATTTTTGTCATGATTAAGTTATTGTATCTTTTATTGGGAATGTTCTAGGACAAATCATATAAAAGATATCACAATTTGATGCTTTGATAATGGGATTCATAGTGTACAGTCTTACTGGTTGAGGTCATCAATTCATTTTTCTATGTCAAATTAACCTGCTAAAACCATATATTAATACTACTCATTTGATGACTGTTCAATGGGGTTATTTGATGTTTCTAACAAAGTAACCTGATTGTTTAATGTAGGGGTTCTTCTGAGCATTTTCTGCATTGAGCTCCATTGGCCCATATGAATCAGAGGTATCCTCTATATTTTGTGGACATATGTCAGTTGGATGAGATGGGGTGTTGCAGATTCCAACATTATTGATAAGTCTAGGGAACA
Organism: Viscum album; assembly: GCA_963277665.1. Taxonomy (NCBI): domain Eukaryota; kingdom Viridiplantae; phylum Streptophyta; class Magnoliopsida; order Santalales; family Viscaceae; genus Viscum; species Viscum album. Next base: position 1,798,457,620 of record OY728140.1, read on the forward strand.
TAGATTGTGTAGAAGATGATGTTGGTTCTTTGGTAGCTAGAAAAAGCTGTTGCACAAGGCCTATAAGTTCACTCATCCACATTGTCAACTTGTTAATCTCTATAGATTTATTATAATGGGCTTGTTTTACTTGATCATTTTATCGAGTACGGAATTGATGTGTGTGTGCAGCCATGTTGCTTATGAGATCACTTATAGCTGTAGGAGTTTTATCAACAAGATAACAACAACTTGTGGCATCAATGAGAGTTCTCTCTGTAGCTAATAACCCTTCATAGATGAATTGTATCAAGAGTTGGTCAGGGATTTTGAGGTGTGGGTAAATTGGAAAACGATTTTTGAACCTCTCTTAGTATTTATGGATTGTTTCATTTGGAAATTCATGAATACCATTATTTCCTTTATAATAGAAGCAATATGAGAAGTAGGAATGAATTTCTCTAAGAAGAGTTGCTTCATGTCATTCCATATGGTTATGGAAGCAGGAGGGAGGAAGTAAATACATGACTTATCAGTGTCAACTAATGACAATGGGAAGGCTCAGAGATTGATTTGTTTCTTAGAAACCCCTTGATGCTTCAGGGTAGAGTACACCACATGGAACTCTTTAAGTCGAAGATGTGGATCCTCACCAGCAATCCTGTGGAAATGAGGGGGAAGCGGAATCAAACCCGATTGAATTACAAAGTCAGCCTCTATTTTTGGATATTGAATACCAAGGGGTGGTAATTCATATTAGGGGCATAATGTTTTTTAAGTGTATGTTCCATAGGATAGACCATATCTAATTCAATTGGTTGGTCAAGGACAGGTTCTTGAATTATCTGATTATCCCTAATGTCCCACATAAGTTGGAAAATTATTGGCTCAATTTCAAGGTCAAACAAAACTGAGGTATTTTTTGGGAGGATATGGGGAATTCATAGGTGTTTTCAACGAAATATGAAGATGGGGTTTCATTTGTGTTTGTTTCTCTATTTATGAATTTTATGAGAAGTTGGGTTTTTCTTTGTGTATGTTTTGAAATATTTTATGAAATAATTTTTTTTTTGTTTTTTGTAAATAACAAGAAACTAAAAACTAAATAATTGAACTATCCCCAGTAGCAGAGCCATTTGAAAGTGAGACCAATTGTCACCTATCAAACAGTCGAGGTTTTAGTTCTCTTCTAATGTGTACATAAGCACTCTGGTTGAATCCTTGTGAAGATAATTTATTGTTTTTGGTTGTTTTTAGTTGATTTTATTTTGATGGGGGGGTTGTTTTCAAATATTATGAAATAATTTATTATTGTTGTTTGATTTTTCAATTTGATAATGATTTAGGTGAGTTCATTATTTGGAAGTTAAGCCTATGATATCCTTGAGCCTTGAATTATATTACCTTAAATTAACACTCATGTCACTAGTTGTCGTTGATTGGAATTACCATGTGTTAAGGCTTTAATCCAAGCCTTAACATAACCTAGGGTACTAATCATAATCATATGTTGTTTATGGTAGTGTATTTATGGTTCCAATAATACATGTAAACCACTCTTTAAACAAAAAAAATCATTAATCCAAGACATGTTATGTCCGACAAACCCAATGTTAATTTAAATAATATTCATCAAGCAAAAGTTCAAAATCACTTAACTTGCCTAAAATATAACTCACCCCAATGAGAGATTTAATCAGAAATTTGGGTTGTTAAAAATCTGGTTATATTTTTAGGATGATAAATTATTAAGAGAAGAAAAATAATGGGAAAAGAAAAGAGTTGTGCATCAAACACACACACACAAACAGTGAGGGGAATTAAATACTAACTTTTGATTGAAGGAGAAAGCATTATATGGGAAAGGGATTAAACTCTATTTAAAATATATTAAGACCACTAATATTATTTAACAAATTAATAATGCGTATAATTTATGGATTAAAATAAAATATCACTAAAATAGAATTACAAAAAAAACACTTACATGATTACAAATAAAGGAGAACACAAAAGTAAATGAATACAACGAGAGGAGGAAAGGTATTATAAGAGAAAAAATCAGTATAGAAACCCTCCCAATCCATTGGGATGTCTTTTTTGTGACAATGTATGCACATATCTTCTGAAATGACAACCCCATATAAAGAGAGGAGGGTGATGTATTTATAGCCCAATGTTGTGGGATGTTTGAATTCCAAAACATTATCTCTAATTGAATCACCACATTTATAAATTAGACAACCTAATATCATGATATTCTATTCTTAAATGTTTAAGATAAATATCTCATATGTATACTATAAAAATTTGGCGGCCATTGGACTAAAGGGGACAATGTTATGACGTTTTTATTAAAAACATTTAATCTATCCATTTGAATCCAATCCTTTAATATTCCATCATGTGAATGTATTTCGGTATAAGAAGATTCCCTCAAATCTAAAACCATTCTTCATCAATGTCAGTCTTCTAAATATCCTCTTTCACACTAAAACATTTCAGCATGAATGGATGACTGTTGTTGGAGAAAAAACAATAATGGGGTAATAAAAGTATTTCCATGACATAATGATGGGCTGAGTTTCAAAGATTAATTCCCCCACCCCTATTTATGAAGTTGGAACCTGAAATATTTATCGATGATTCTTTTGGATATTCCAAAATATATTGTTTTGTTTAATAAAATTTAGGATTTGGGATTTAAATCAGTAACTCAATCATCATGGCTCGTCATGTTTCTTCACAGATTCATTAAGTATTCTTGTGTAGACCATATGACTCTTCAAATGGAAGAATTGTCCACTAATTCATTCAAAGGAATTGTTTTAAATTAATTAAGGATCCCTAAAAAATAATAATCCTTCACATTGAATGAGTATGGCATGATTTATTATTATAACGTTAAATAGAATTATGTTTGGATGATTTCAGATAGTTCTCTAAAATTGTATTTAATATTTAAACATTAATATTTCACACAAATTATGAACATTCCATATAAAATCAGAAAAATGACTACATAATAATTAATAAAAATATTAATAACATCAGGAAGTTAAACCTTTTAGGGATATCCTTACACCAAAGAAAATCACCCCAGTTTCCAATCTTGGTGAAAGCTAATCACAATCTTTATTAACCCTTCATAGAGAAGGCTCCAAAAATTTAACCTGTAAAGACATATTTTTCAGGGTACAAGGATTTCAAAATAAGTTAAAATATGTAACACCAATCCTTGTATATGGTGTCTTTAATGAAGCTGGGATACATGAATTCATGTATTAATTTAATTTTCTATAATTTGAACCCATGAAAACCATGCTTTGTACTAGTCTAGTTGTGGTGCCAAAAAATAATGCTTCCTCAAACAATTATCCAACATTAATGGTATTTAATAATTGAGATGTGAGTGAAAATAATTATTGAAAAGGATAAAAAATCCCTTTATTTGATCCTATATTTCATATGTACTTTTCCACTAAGAAGTTTCCACAATGCATTCCTCACAACAAAACTTCCCATTCCAAGTTCACAGCCAAATAATTCATCGTGCTGGATATGCTCCTAACATTGATTTCCCTGTACTTTTATATAATTTCCATCCATATCCATGAAGTCCAGTGATGTTTTTATACAATTTGGGTATCCCATATGGGAGAATCCATAATTTTTTCGATTATTTAGATGATGGTTTATAGAACATTGAGGATTGATAGAACATGAATAAGAATATCGGTGAGGACACTATTAAATAGAGTGATTTTATATCCAAATTATAAAAAAAGTTCTTTTAGTTATTGATGTAGATGATGATCCCATTGACCACATTATCTATGTTTTATTTTCAAATCATACTTAACGATATAAGGGAACCAAGGTAGTTTACATGAAATCACATCATATGGATACCAAGACTATTTTCCAGGAAGATTTATTGCCTATCCGGGAAGAAATTAAAAATATAGTTGCTTCTATAATATTGGTTGGTGAATTGGATATTGAATTAAGAAAAATTTTCTAAAATATTTTTTATACCATGAATTTATCTTTTACTTCCATTATCAAAAAAGACTATGTCATCTACAAACATGTGACTGGAAATGACATCAATGTTTGGAATACAATGATATGGATGGATGATACCATCCAAGAGGCTTTTGATGATGAAACAACTGAGGATATACTATGTAATGATTAATCTAATTTAGGAATATAGATATAGTTGAATTAGAATATTTTTAATTATTAAAAAGACACATTTTTCCCAAGAATGTGATGGAAATACAAGGGGAGATGAAACACATAAATAAGAGGTCGGAGGTTCGAGGTGAAAAACTCATGACTAGGAGCACTTTGAGAATGAAATTAATTTTATCACCATAATCTCATATCGGACATCTAACAGAAATATTTTTGTGGAAGGATATGTGAACCACAAAAAAGGACCATTAGAGGTCTAATGATAATGTTGTGTGTGAGTTTCAGTGTGTGCATGCAAAGATGCAGTTCTCCACACCACAAGCTTATACACTAATAGTGATGTATAGTTATGTAGATTATCCTATGACCAAAATGAGGACTAAGGCCCATGCATTCAGGAGAGGTGTATTATGAGAAATAAATAAGTGCTTCATATAACAAAATCATGAACCCATGTAATTGAACACCCAATATGATGTTAATATGAAGTTATTTCATGGAATGAGCCACAACAGAAAAAGAAGAATATGTCCACAACTCAGATAAACACCCATATAGATTTATACCATTGATCCTGTATTTTAAATATAAATGTAAGATCAACCCACCACTTAAAGAGTTTTTTGGAAGATGAGTAAACTCTATACTTTTCATAACTACCTATCCTAAATGACGACATGAAAAACAAATGATAAAGGGGCCTAAAAGGTAGATCATTTGTGTGATACAACTCCCATGAGCTCGAACTTGACATGGACTATGATAGAGTTTTCCTAGCACAACTACTCCTAAGGCTAGATAGGTTCACACAAAGAGAATATTCCTTCACACACCCTGACTGTCACGCACCTTTTAATTTCACATGAAACTATGCCTCTTGACTCCATCACTTTTCCTTGTTCTAGAGTGACCTATTCATGAATGTATTGCACAAAACAAAACATAGTTTCATGAAAAAACATCCTAGTCCCCTAACTAAATTTCCCTATTCCACTCGTGTACCCACTACCATCCCTATTGCTTCTATGAATAAGTACTCTAATGCCTATTTATCCTTAGAAATGATAACCTAATGTTGGGCCTTCTAAATTGAAACTTATTCACAGAAGTCCTATATCCCATTATTATCATTTGGAACATGAGTGGTTATCATGTAATTCCCTGAGGTTTCATATTTGTGGGAAACTATACACATGTCTAGGTTAAGGGTCCTTATGCTGGATCTTCCTCTCACATTGATATAGCCCCCCTTGAAGAGTGAGACCTTATATGTCTAATCTTGTGACCTAAAACATCTGAGCTCCATGTATTTTTCATACAAATTTATCTTACAAGACAACATACTCAAAACGTGACATAAAAATTTATCCTTACCCTGTGTAATGAACAAGGGATTAACCATGTATGATTGACCTGGGATGACCCCACACCTCTTACCATGTTTAATAAACATTGTATTACCTATGTATGACTCACATGGGATGATAACATCTTTCCCAATTATCAGGTTTGACATACACCTTACGATGCTTAAATTCATAATCCTTACTCTAGGCCCCTAACGGATATCCCATTTTGATGTGATGATTCCATGTGTAAGCCCCAAACCATCCCTCGATGATGCTTCACTCACGACATGACCATCCCTACCACATGATGTTAAAGAGAATGATTCGGTCCTATCACACAAAAAAACATGACATCAAACTATGTGGGTTTTGACCCCTATCTCTAAATAGGGTACATATGACACCTCCTTGTGGTTTAATCTTGAAAATGGAAAATTTAGGTGTGACATATTCTCTCCTAAGGACACAACATCTAGATCCACCTTAAGAGGGTGTTCAGATCTGTCCATCCATCCATGTGTGACTTCTTAACTCTTAGGGACACACCTTTGAAACCACATCAAGAAGGAATTCTAATCTATCTAGCCAACTATGAAATCTTCCCTTATAAGGATGAACCTCCAGATCAGCCTCAAGAGGGTGGTCTGATACACCCACCTAGGTTTGAAATAATCCCTTCTAGGGGTACACCTCTATGGGCCACCTACATGTGGTGTTTAGATCAACCATTCTATCACTGAATGACACTACACCTACACCCATCCTATCCTCATAATACATTAACCCTATTAGCATCTCCATAATACATTAATATAATGATCTGATCCATGTAAATAGGTTCTTCTAATCCATCTTCATAGGATTTATAACTTGTGACCTAAACCATAATATCCTCCTCATGCCAAAATGTGTGATTCCATATGAAAAAATACTCCGAATATTTATCCCAATGAATTAATTACCACACGATCAACAAAATATGTGTTGGGTTCCATTCTTAATATGTCTCATATAGGATTCCCACCAAAGAAGGATATTTCTAGGTTACTAATGTACAAAATTCCCTTACATGCCCTGAGATTCCCAACATGACTACTCTTATAACAACCCAAATCATTATTACACATTAATACATGATTTATTACATAAGGTTATAATCAATACAACCAAGATGTTAAAGAATTATATTTTATTTGGGATTTATAAACATTCAATAACAACATAAACCATGAAATTCTATATATTTATTGAAAAATTCTTTGACATGATAATATAATTACTATGAACACAACACATGATGGGATATCCTGTGGAAAAACAAAAGAAAAGGGAATGCTATAAAGAATACTAATGGAATAAAAAAGAATTAAATGAAGAAGATAATATATTTTAGACAATAGGAATTCCAATAGAGCATAAAAGGTACATTAATAAGAAGTCATGATATGGCATGATAATCATAACATGGGAAATGTGGAAAAAAACAACACGACATAAGAATGTGTCAAGACTCATTACACATGAATGAGAATGAGTCGAGGATAACAAAAATGACCATTAAACATGGAGGATAATGATTAAAGGATAACCACCAAGAAAATTATCCATGACATCTCATGATAAAAAATTTACCAAATACATTGGAGCAATATCTAGGTGAACCCATCATAATCATTTAATTCTTATGCTTAAATGTGCCATAGAGATAATAAAACAAGGATTCATTGAGTGTAATAATTTATTACAAGATAAAGTAATTTGGAATATATAAATGTAAGTAAATAATAAATAAGTATATGTGAATAAATGCTGACACCATTTATAGAAAATTTGTATGGTATTCACTGCACAATTTTTTGGGTAAATAAAGTCGTGGTGAAATTTTAGAAACATATCTATGTTATGTTGAAATTCATTAAAATTGTTGATGGGAATGAAAGGGGTATATCATTTTTTTCATAAAATGGGATGTAATAGGTAAATGAAAAATATTATACCAACATTATAGATTTGGAAATATATGACATACGATAATGAAGACACATGAATAGGGAAAATAATCCTTATAAAATTTTAGCATGTTAATGAGTGTACATAAATTATCATTGAGGATTAATTAGAGTGAAAGGAAAGTATCAGAATGAATAAATAAGATTTATAGAAAGGGTAATATGGAACATCATGTATAAAAATATTAAAATGGAATTTAAGATTTATTATATAAAAGAAGTGCTTGAATGGAAATCAGAATAGAGGAATACCGTACTTGAGTGTGTGACTACAAAGGATTCAGAGGGTCTTCATGAAATATTGGGGGAGCCTAAAGAGGACTTTAGGGAGTATAATTAAGATTTTTTCATGTTCCAAGGTGTTTTACTGAATAGAAATGGGGGCTTCGGTGGTTTTTATAAAGAAAATGAAGGGGATTTATTTATTATTTAGGTTTTGGAGTCTTCATGATAAAAAATTCATAACCACACACTATCTCGTGGTTTTTGACCAAGGTTTCTGAAAAATTTGAAGATTTTACATTATTTTAAATGTACAAGGGCCAATGATAATAAAATAATTTCCATTATTATGTGGAGGTTATTCACACTCTCAGAGAAATATATTTTAAAATCATCAAATTAGTTATAAGTTTTGGATGATTTATTAAGGCCTTGTAAAATAAATAAAAATACATTAAATATGATTATTTTAAATGGAAAAAATATATTCATCCAATAATATATTTTATTGTATTCATTATATCAATATATGACCATTATGATGTCATAAAACACAGAGTATATTTATACAGTATTTATTTTTTACCTATAAATTGAACTATCTCCGAAAATAATGAAAAATTAACAATTAGATAATTTCAAAATACTTATTGAAAAAATAATATTTATTTTATCTAAATCGTTTTTTAGAAATATGAATTTTTATTTTGAAAATAAAAACCTACATTTACCTAAAATGATGGGGTTTTTTAAAATAACAATTTTTTAACACTAATAAAAAATTACATTTGAATACATAAATAATATATGATAATTATTGTTTAATAAGAGTTATTTAATAATAAAAATTTAATAAAATTTTATTTATTTAAAAAATCCAATAATTCATTAAAATAATTTTCTTAAATGAATTTTAATATTATCCAAAAATACAATTTCTGCATTACAAATATCATACAAGGTATCAATAATAGGATAAATATATATTCATTATATAATTCATAATAATGTACATATTTTTATTTCTAGGGACTTGATACATATACCTCTAATACAGCTACACACAACCTAAATGTATGTTACACGACGGGGTGGCATTCATGAGGTCGTTCGGTGAACATGGTTTGGGATGTGATCTCGACAATCTTCAACTTATCCCGTAAAAGATTTTTGTCGTGATTAAGTTTTTTATCTTGTATTCGGAATGATCTAGGACAAATCATTAAAAATATATCTCCTTCAAAATATTTGTTAAATGGGATTCATAGTGTACAATCCTACTGGTTGAGGTCATCCATTCATTTCTCTATGTCATATTAATCTGCTAAAACCCTATATTGATACTAGTCATGTGATCAATGTTCAATGGATATATTATCAATGATAAATGTAATTATTAGTATTTAAAATCCAATTCGATATAAAAAATAATTATTTTTTTCTATAACCTTATAATATAATAGTAAATTTAATTATATAAAAAAGAATTTAATATATAAAAGTTTGGTTTTTATAATATTCCCCACATTAGAAATTTCACTCTGAAATTTTTTATTTCTCACACTAAATGAGATGAAGGAAACTCTTCTTCATCACTTCCTCCGGTTCCCACAATTTTTCATAAAACAGGTGGTTAATCTACAACATTTTTGCAAGGGGTAGGAATTTATTTCATAGAACTATTTTTCTATGATCTATTATCTTCACTGGCTGCTCTTCATAGAAAATATCCTTATATAGTGGTTCCACCTATATATTTAGTCCATGTGAGGGGTCGGGATTGTATTTTCTCTAGAGGGATACAAGGAATACATCATATACCTGATATAGGTTTTGTGGGAGTGATAGTTGATACCCCACTACTCTAATGTGATCAAATATTCTAAAAGGGTCAAAGTACAGTAGACTAAGCATTCCCTTCTTCCTAAATATCTTCACTTTCTTCCATAGAGATATGAGGAAGAATACTATGTCTCCCATATTGATCACCAGGTATAGTCGATGATTTTTACCATATCTCTTCTGTCGACATTAAGTATCCTTGATTTATTGCTGAATGGTATTAACCATCTTCACCATTTATTCAGCTATTTCAGGACCTAGATGTTTTTGTTCCCCAGATTCATCCCATCATGTCAGTGTTCTACACCTCTTTCCATTAAGGTATTCATAGAGAGAAATTTGGATGCTCTACTGAAAACTATTTGGTAAGAGAACATAACTATAAGATGATATTGGTCCCATATTCCATTGATTTCGATAGAAATTTTTTGAAACATGTATTCTATTTTTTTAAATAGTCTGCTCAGATTGGCCATCAGTTTGAGGATCAAGGGGTATACTGAAATTCAGCTCAGTGTTTAGAGCTTACCAGAGACTTTTCCCAAACATCGTGGTGAATATTGTATCCTAATTGGTCATGATAAATAGTGGTATTCAATGTATCCTTACCACTTCTATGATGTATATCCTTTCAATTTTTTCCAGTGATAAATCCTCTCGAACCACAACGAAGTGTGAAATATTTGTAAGATGATCCACAACAACAAAGAAAACATTGTTTTCTTTGGATTTTTTTAGATGTCCGGTGACCGAGTACATGGTTTTATTTTCCAATTTACATGTTGATATGTCTAATGGTTGTATAATCACATTAGAATTAATCTTTTAATTATTCATTGCCGACAAACTAGGTAATTTGATTTATATTCAATGATCTAATTATTCATGTTGTGTCACGACATGACTTCTCCAAGATGAGGAAAAAGATGGCAAGGTTCAGTACCATTCCTTATGCAATGTGAATGATATATAATGACCACTGATTCCTGACATTAATAGTCCCTAGACTGGAGAATAGCACCATGAGTTTAGAATCCCACATAAATGGAAGTCAATACCCTTGTATAGAACAATATTGGTATATAATATGTTATGTACAAACAACACCAAGGACTAAAGATAAAATTAAATCCAAAAAATCCATCACCATTGGGATGTTCAAAAAAATGATACAATGTAAAATAAAAGTTTGAAAGAAAATACCAAATGAAAAGAAAATAAGCAATGAAAACTATCCTGATGCCGGTTCTAGTAATGTATGGTACATTCCCAATGTCCTCATAGAAACATGAAAGTAGTTTTATATATATAGAGTGAGTATGCTGGTATACTCTATAGGGAAACCAAATTCTCTCATGCACAAGTGGGGAGAAATTCTAATTCCACACAAGAAATTGAGGTAACCAAAACACCTAGAATGAAAAACAATCCACCCATCCTCACCATGGAACATTCCACAAATAATGCTAGTTAGGTAAAAATAATATTAAATGAACATCGATTTTTGGGTACCCCTCATCGCTTTCCTACTGTTTATTTAGAACATCCTATTCATCAAGCCACCCCCATAGATCCCACTGTAGTCCCACTGCTACCCCTTGCAACAACCATACAGGACATCCCAACCACAAGTTTATCCATCCCACAAAAAACTAGACCACCACTACCACACAAACCACTATCCTAGAAATCTTTGATAGGGATGAAATCTAGCTAGATTCCACAAACCCTACTCCACTCTGATAATAATGTGTTTCTCCACTGAATTACGATAAGTGACCCATCACCACACATTGAATAAAATATTTGGATGGAGAAGTGCATGCGGGTCACATGTTACCTACCTTTCCATATTGGTGTCACATAATAAACCCTACATCACATTCCACAAATGAAGACTATCGGAAAGGATAGCCTAGACTCCCACCTCCCTTATTATTTTACTCAACCCACATCCTCTTTTTCATAGATTATCTTCCATGGCACACAACTGACACTGATCTAGGGAACCAATACATTTATTTTTGATTGATCTCAACCACACAAGCACAATCAACCTCCATAGTGTTGGTCTTTAGCTTGAACAAAAAGACCTAAGAATAAATATTTGGTTGTAGCCCTCTGTAGAACCTCAGAGATTTCATAAGCTCATTCAAAATGATATCAGGTGCATACTAGACCAGTTCCATGAAATTATTTGATAATCTATCACTATCTTGTATCCTTAGACCATATACATGAAATCCTAGGATTTTGAATAAGGCACGACCCCATGACAATACTTCACATTTAAAATGATCCTGAAATCTTTCCAACTCATCAATTTAGTCTTCCCAGTTTGATACACTAACTCCACCAAATGTGACTGAGAGCCTCTAGAATGATTGAATCACATTTTACTCAAACTGCTTTAGGAGATTCGTGGAACACAAACATCTACTCATTGTTCTCAATACACTAATATACATCCTGAGGATTATAATTTCCTTGTAAATAAAGATTCATATTCTTAATAAACTAATGATCTTTTCCCTTTATGGTACCTTGTTCTTCTTCTTTAACAGGGGAATGACCAGAACCAGCTCCTTATCCCCAATCATGAACAACCCACACCATAACTTCCACTAGTCTCTAATCAATTGGTGAGGAATAACTATCTACAAAACATTCCCACATCTTTACAATAAGTCTCTAGGGAGTCATTTTTCTATATCAACCGAAAATCCCAACAAAAAATTATCAACTCGACCATTATGAAAATTTCCATCAAGGACAAAAAATACCAACATTCCATAAATCCAAAAAAAATAATACTCATTACAAAATAATAAAAACCAAACCCCCTCTTCTCCACCCATTTTTTTGTATAGTGTCTTCATCCAATATGTCTCACCTGGAGGAGCATTCCAATAGAAGACTCAACATCCCATTGTTATTAAATATCTGATATGGGCTGTGTTTCCTAGGTAGCCTACTTACAACCATAAACTCAATACCTAACAATCATATTACCATTATATCAAGACACATCCTAAAAAATCATGGACCAAAAGATAGATACCCCATTGATACAATTTTTTAATGAACCAAGATAGGAAGACATATGTCATATAGTCCGACCCGGCCCACAAAATTTCTTAAAGAGAATTTCTGATCTTCACTGGCTAGCAACTAGTACTTGTGTATCAAAAATTTAACATGGTAATGACTTAAAATATATATATATATATATATATATAAATGAAAAACAATAAATAATTATGAAAAATTAAATAAATACAATCAAAATTTCATATCTACATTGACATTTATGTTTACAACATTTAAATAAAAACTGTAAAATGTATAAAATAAGAAAAGGGAATGAAAAATATACCAAAAACCACCATATGGAATGAAGAGTGTCTTCCTTATGACACCACCAAGACCCCTACAAGGGAATACCTCTATAATCCTGAGCCACCATCTCCAAATAACTTTCTATTACCTGTATCAAAAATAACCAAATCTATATACACCCAAAAGTGTAAGTAGAGTGTGAGCCAAATCCCAGTAGGACTCCACCCAACAAATGATTCCATGATATAAATTTCATGTGATATACAATCATTAATGATTTATTAATTAAAATGATAAATATATTTATGGATAAAAGTTTTAGAACACATCCTGATTGCTTTTGAAATATCTATCCACAGTGTACAATTTTCCAATGGTATGTACGATATACCAAGAGATCACTATGCCAAGAGAGATCCTTATAGGTATTGGATAATAGTGTGGCCCTATAGACATCATATATTAGGGAAAAGATGTTCAGAAACCACAAAAATCCACTTTCATGTGCATACGACACTAGAGAGGAGAATCATCCAAAATTATAGTGGTCCTCAATAATCATCAAGATGTATTTAGTGTTTTCATCTTTAGTCCTACAATGTGAATCCGGGATGAATCCACTTCTAAATCAATAAAATAATACTCCAAGTATTCTGAAAAATATACCTAAGATTCCAATTGTTCTTAATTCACAAATCATATGTCACATAAACCACCACTTTCACTCAAACATGCCAAAAAAATATAATCATGCTTAATAAATCACTACCTTAATAACAGAAACCAATTTTAAAACCAAAAACAAACAAAAATTATTCTATACCAATATTATTATCTCTTGATTAAAATAATAACCATTTTTCTGAAATTATAAAACATCATCAAGAAGAAGCACATGGGTTTGCACATGAAAAACAAAAAATTTCCTTTAGAAAAAATGCTTTTTAATTCACATGCATTTCAAATCCATTAAAAAAAACCTTTCTCCCCACACCCATAAATCATTGAACACAAGAGAATACTCATGTAAGAAAATTGAATTCATAAAATAATGTATAAGGATGGAACCAACTACATTTATTGAAGAACTTCTAGAAAAAGGTGCAAAACCTCAACCGCAGATCAATTAAACCCTATAAATGCAGGTTCGATCATAAAACATCATGATCAAACCATAAGAATCAATACTGGACTCTAAATATTTTACAAAAACCCTAGGACATGTGAAACCCAAATAAAGAGTGAAGAAACTCTAAAATAAAGGAATAAATTAAGTGAAGATGACAAATATTTGATGTTTCTTGAAGAATCTGAGCAAAATAACCAAAAAAATATAGTCCAAGGGAGAGGAGGAGAAGGGGGAGGAACTCCTTGGGTATGCAATATTAAGGGGAAAAAATGAGTGATTAGGGTTAAAATTATATGAGTTTAAAAAAACAAAAAAACCCATTTTTTAATGACCTGGATAGTCTACATGGTTTTCCCGCCGGGTTTATGATGTTCTGCGACAAACATTCTCCCATTACTATCCAAGAAGGACATGCCACATGGTTAGCCTGTATAGTTTATAATCTATTAACTAAGCATGTGAAAATCCATTTCCCAAAAATACCTCTTGTCTATATAGTTTCCTAGGCAAGGGCTCTCTCTATGAAAAACCATGCACCAACTCTGTGCCACCACCTATTTACTAAAATTTTCTCATTTTCCCAAAAAAAACTCATAAGGAACCTGAAAGGGAAAAAATAGATAAAAAATAAATATAAAAATACATTCTAATGAAATAGTAGGTGTGACGATATATATTTGAGTCTCTTATGATCAATATATATCTCGTAATTCTCCCCATTGAGATGATTCTGCCAAATTTTCAATGCGAAGATAACAACTACTAACACCAGATCAGGTGTGGAATAGTTATGATCATTAATTTGATACTACCTTGATGCATAGGAATTGAAAATTCCATTTTTCATAAACACAAATCCCAGTCCCATTTTGATATCAAAAAAATTATAAAAAATTCCCCACTTTTGGGTAGTGTGAGCACAAGGGTAGTCATAAGACAACTTTTCGACTCCATGAAGCTTTATTCACATTCATCATTACAAGAAAACATGACTCTCTTATGTGTTAACTTGGTGAAAGGGTTTTACTATTGTATGAAATTTTTCACAAATTGAAGATAATATCTGGTTATCCCAAGGAAGCTACGAATATCTATTAGAGATGCTATTATCAACCATCCATCAATTAATTTGGTCTTTAAGTATACAATGATATAAATTTTTTTGATGGTATTATCCAAGAATGAGAATCAGTTAAACAATTAATCACATTTTCCGTAATTTTCATAGATTTTATACTTTCATAAGGTCTTTATCATAGTTCTCAAATATTTTTCATGATCCACATTGGTTTTGGAGTATTTTAGAGTATAATATATAAGGACTACCCCAAATTGTTTGAGGAAATATAGAAATATTCTATTCATTATGTTCATAAATATTAATAGAGAATGAGTGTGTACAAATGACATGACTTTTATCATTGAGTTACAATACCATGTACAAAATGTTGTCTTGGGTATATCCCTCTTCTTCACCATGACTTCGCAATATCGCAAACAAAGTTCCACCTTGGAAAATTATTGGGATCCACATATCTATTCAATAAATTCATAAATATATGTAATTAGATAGTTTTTATTTATTGTTATATATTTGTTCTCATCATAGTCAATGGAAAGGCACATTGATGCATCCTTTTTATCAAAGATGACTAGTTCACCCCATGGTGAAGCACCTTGGCTTATAAAAACTTTATCTAGATTCATCTATAGTTATTTCATTAGATCCTCTTGTTCCAAAACATCCATCCTCTATAGAGTCATATATATTGGAAATACCTCATGTAAAAGTTCAATTGAAAATTCAAACACTCATCATGGAGGAAGACTATGAAAATCTTTGACAAATACATCAATGAACTCCCTCACAATAGGCATTTCTTCTAGGGTGATCCTTTCCTTAGACACAATCATTTTTATAGATACACTTGCTCATAGAGAAATAGTTTCCGTGCTTGTGATGAGTGTGCTAAATAAGATTCATCCTCCCCTTTTCACTTGTATTTAATCTGGGTTCGATTATCCACACTGAGAGTGATATTATTCTCGCAACAATTTTTGTTGGATCTATATACGGAAAACTAGTCCATGCACATAATTACATAAAATTTAATTAAAGGGGTTATAAGACGATTTTTTGGGAATTTTAGCTCACAAATTATGTTAGGGGAGGATCTATATACTTGGGATGCAATTAAGAACCTATTTTACTTTTTCACTAACGTCTCTACATTCATGATTTTTTGGGGTTTTTGGGTAGTTTAACAAAAATTTCATGATATAAAGGAATGAATAGAACAATGGAAGATAACCCTACCCTTAATTGTTTGATTCTAGTTATACTCATTTATATCAACCAAAATTGACATAGGGATGATTACTTTCAACTATTAATCACATAAAGGGGAATCGATTGATATAAAATGGATAACATATAAATTACATTTATTTTAATAGTTAATGAGTATCTAAGAATCATTATATAATGACCCATAATTTATATAAATTAATATTACTTCCATGTTCAAAAATATTCATTTTATAATATACAATGTTCATGATTGTACCATATAGTTATAATGTCTTTAGAAACTGGGAAACAAAAACAACTGGTTCCTAAGACATCTTCATTATCTCCCACTTATTTCAGCATATGTAGACCCTGTTTAAACATGTATTACTTAATAAAATTTATCATGACATGGGGGAAAGAGAAATATGAAATGGTGAGATCAGATACTTAGTAAGGGTAAATAATGGTTCTATCAATCATTTCATACGAAATAATAAATAAGAACGTAAAATTTGAAAATCATATCCTCTATATGAATGACTATGATACCATACCATGTGATAAATCATGAAAGTTCATAATAATAAAAGAACATAATCCAATAAGTCATAACATAAGACATGACATTTTATAGAATTAACTTATGCAGTGAAAATTATTTAATACTAGTCAAGGATCATTTCCAAGACCATCATAGCGGAAAAAGTCCATTACTGAACTGAGCTCACTCCTCGTTCCATCCCTGTATTACTGAACCATGATCATTTCTCCTTCCGTCCTTGTATATATAATCAGATAAAAATATTTAACCAATGAATTGGATTAAGATATAGGTATCACCCCTCTTATAATGAAATAATTATTATGTTATCCACAACAATATAAATCATTCATCATAACCCAATGAATAAAATGGGTTTTTAAAAACATCATTCGACCATAACATAATCCATGTAAAAAATGGATTTCTTAAATATAATTCCATTAAAAGAAAATAAAATATTAAAAATTATAATTATATTATATTTTAACCATAACCCTATTATATAATTCTATTTTATATGGAAAATAATTTTGATATAACAATTGAAATTAATTCTTGAGGAGAATAATCTTTTTTCTTAAACAATGGGTTCTTTTATCCAAATTCCATGAGAATTTAAAAGAAATGAATTTATCTTATAACAAAATTGAAATCATATAGAACAATATTCCAGTAAATAAGGAGTTATAAAAACTAAAAAATTCCAATCATGGTGTATAAGTTAAACATATAATCCCCTAGTAATTTTTCCGAAAGAGTCAAAAAGTACCTCTTATTGAATAACAAAACATATTCCATTCATACAGTATAAAAAAATTACCCATGGGTAAAACTATTATTAAAAATTTGTAGAATAATAAAAATAATATTACATATTTAGGAAACATGGAATTGGATGAAAAATATTCCATAATAAATACATATGTATAAACAATCTTGGATAATAATGAGATTTCGAAATTATCCCATATTGGAAGTCAAGTTTCCTATGTATGTATTCAAACCACTTTTATAATGATTTAAAAAATTTCATTGAATTATTTTGTAATAATATTTTTTTATTTCATATATTATTATAATATCATCCGTTTTTAGTATCATTTCATTCTTAGTTGTTATTCAGGTATCAACTCCTTTATTTTCTTATGGATGTTTTTTCGAATATGTCTTGGTTCTCCTTTATAGGTCATTTTTTACATCATTCCAAAATGATATTAACATTTAATATATAATATTTATTCATTATATAAATTTATATAAATATACATTAATGAAGATCATGTACAATGAGTTGCATCACATCATGGAGATGGTATGTTATACACACACATGAGCAACGATATAATTCCCGTAATTTTTAAATTGTATTGAATTGAATGGGGTATAAACTTTCAGAATCAATATGATGTTATAAAAATCATATATCATTATTATTTCCATCATTATAACCATCCAAGTATGAATTTGGTGAAAACCAGATTACAGCACAACGTGGCGACGATATGTCGTACATATGCACACATGGCGATTTCATTTATCGAAAAATGGATAGAAAGTGGAATATTATTGTTCAATAATAATAATAACATCCTAGTATATAAGATATACTAGAGATATTATTTTATAATGAACCAACACATTATTAGAAAGTATATGAATAAATATGTTTGAAATAACAGGTGGAGGAGATTACCTATTCTTCAACATGTTGCCTCTAAATCTCTTATTAGAGCACTAGATTTTGTCTTTGAAGAAAAGAAGAACCTCTATAAGGTATCTAGGGAAGTTAATAATGGAAAATAGTAGTTTATGACTGATATTGAAGGCATAAAATAACATGAAGAGGGGAGGGAAGAGGTTTTCAATTATAATTGATGTGAGGGGCACTTTTAGGATCTCCAAAAATATTAATTTATAATATAATAAAAACCCTTAAAAACATATCAAATATCCCAATTTAAAATATTATATGACATATGGTTATAATATAATCATCGAATAATATTTTTAAATATCTCTTTATCAAATTAAAAACTTTCATTTTAATTAACACATAGTTATTCTCTTTAGTTTTAACTAGTGTAACAAATATTTCAACACTAAAAGGATGAAATATTTAATTATTTGATGTCAATTGTACCATAAATAAATTAATTATAACATTTTATACCATATAATAATAATTACTTATATTTAAAAAAGTTTTATGATTTTTAAATATTTTAATAAAATAATATTTTGATAATCAATCAATACTGTAAATTTTGACAATAATCAATTCATGGATTTTTAAAAATATTAAGATATAAATTTAACATAGTACCATATAATTTTTTATATTCTTTATATATAAATGTAAAATATATAATTCATTATACATATTAATTAGAAAAAATGTATGTATTTTTTTATTTTTAATAACATCTTTTTGGTAACTCTATTAATAAAATATTTACTAAATCAATTTTGTGTAATTATTTAATATACTTATCTGTTATATAAAAGATAAAATTAAAATAAAATGATTAATATAAATCTACTATTTTTCTGAAGAATACTTTTAATCTAATTTAACTTATAGAAAACCTAGCATTTAAAATGTTTTACTTATAAAATTATGAATGTGACAACTTTATCATTACTATATATGAAATATTTTTAGTGTCAAAATACCTTTTAGAAGGATCTACATGGTCACTGACTAGAAAATTGTATGGTCAGGACCGATATATACTCAACCAATAATAATTGGTCATGTTTTTTGGTCTTTTATGGTTATAAGTATTTTAATATAAATTGTGTTATTGATTTCTCATCAATTAATTAATTTTTACATCATCAAATTTGATGTCATTAAAATAATTATTTTTTTCTTAAAAACATAAAATAAAATAACATGATAAATATAATAATTTTAGCATCCAAATAGTATTTATAATAGAATTTAACTTCTTTATATCCACATACAAAAAATGATTTTGTTATTAAACTTTAAGTGAGACATATTTTACTTTTCTTAAAATAAAATAAATTAAGTGTCCTAATCTCATCCAAGTGGCATCCAAATGACACCATTTAGAGCCCAGTATGATTTAGGATGATGAAAAATTAGTTGATGAAGGTAATTAATGTGTCAGGGTAATTTTATAATAGTATTGTTAACCTTAATTACTTGATTTACACTTTTACCATATTAATAAAAATTCCCAATGTTACTATTCATAATTCTCAAAAATAAAATAAATCCAATAAAACAATACGGACCTACTGATTCCATATATGGAATCCATTTTTCCAAAATTAAAAATAAATAATATTTATAAATTAATTACAAATATTTATGTTTTTTGAATGTGATAATGATTTTTAAAATGTAAAACTTTCCAAATAATTGAAATGATTTTACACCTAAATCCAGTGTAAAATTGATGACAATTTTATAAATTATAATAAATGAAAAAATATATTGTATTTTTACTTTAAAACCATTCAATACTATAATTTTTGAATATAAATTATTTCTATGAAAAAAGTTGTTTCCAATTAAAATTCAATGTATTTTTACTATTCCTCAAAATTTGAAAGTTATATGAAAAATGAAACAAAATCCACCAAGGTAATTTTTTTATCACCATTCCAATGAACATTTTTATTTTTTCATATAATATTTATTAATGTGTTAAATTCTGAATTTAAAAGGGTTTCTCTATTAAATGGCAAGAAATTACCCTATCAAAAAATGATGGATTTTATACAACTAATATGGTCTATTCAAACCCTATGACAAAAATAATTATGGGATTAATTTAAAATATATTTTATTAAGTATATAACATATATACTTACTAGGTTTAATTTTCTAATAGTAATTCTCTCATTTTATTAAAAGAAAAATAATGATATATAACAGATTGATATTTGTCATAAATAATTTGAATTGAATGAAATCACCATAGATTTTCATAAGTTAGTTAAATTTATTACTAACAATCTAATAACTAGGTTGTACTGGTCATTTTATAAAAAGTGTGTCTTGTGGTTCTCTTTAACTAGAAAAAAAATGTGCAATGAATGATATTGAAGAATTAAAATTATTTAAAGAAAATAATTAATAAGAACATCTAGGTGTTACATTATACCCCCCATAAACTGATTTTTTCCCGTAAAATTGGTTATTGGATAAAAATAGATGAGGATATCTCTCCCTCATAATATCATATAGTTCCCATGTAGCTACATCAAATTTATAGTTTCGCCCAAACACATAATCCATGGGATTGGTATTGTTTTGTATAATGTTTTCGCTACGATATAGAATCTTTAATTGTTGTTCATCATAATAAAGATCATTCACTAGAGGTATGACTTATGAGTTTAGTACATGTGAAGGATCATGTATGTACATTCTCAAGATAGATACATTGAACACATCATGAACTTGAGATAGATTTAGTGGAATCACCAATTTGTATGCTAACTACCCAACATGATCTATAATTTCAAAAGGATCGATATACCTTGGGATAAACTTTTCCTTCTTTCCAAATATCGGTACAATCATCCAGGGAGATATTCATAGAAGCACCATGTCACCCACTTCAAACTATTAATATTTTCTTTGGTTGTTAACATAATATTTTTTTAACTCCAAGTTTATTTTATGTGTTGTTAAATAGATCTAACATTTTCTACCAGAACATTAACAAGATCAGGTCCTAGTAGATTTATTTCACCAACTTAAATAAAGAAAGCTGGAGTTTTGATATTCATTGAATAGAGGGCTTCATATAGTTTCATTTGAATACAAGAGTCAAATAATTTTTTGTCAGAAAATTCCACCAAATTTAGGTGTTGATCCCTAAAA
Organism: Viscum album; assembly: GCA_963277665.1. Lineage (NCBI taxonomy): Eukaryota > Viridiplantae > Streptophyta > Magnoliopsida > Santalales > Viscaceae > Viscum > Viscum album. The sequence goes on from OY728140.1 coordinate 1,798,479,393, forward strand.
CCTTTGAAATCTATTGAGTAAGCTCTCCACATGTATTTTAGAGTTTGAATTTTTCTCTTAGACTAAATTTCTATATGATGATTATTAAGAGTGGTATAACATAACTCCATATCCAGAGCCTACTAAAGAATTCACCATAACATCGAGGTAAACCTCATATACTGACCAGATATAAATGAAAGTTTTACTCTATGAACTCTTACCACTTCCTTTACATATATGCTGGAAATTTAATCAAGACATAAATACTCTCTAATAAAAATGAAATGTGCCTAATTTTTAAGGCGATCAACTATAATAAATATAGCATTATTTCTTTTATATTTTTCTGGAAGTCCAATAATAAGGTCTATATTGATTTTTTCCGATTTTTATTTTGGTATGGGTAATGGTTTTCTCATCCCCTTAGACTTATGACAAATAGCGTTAAATAATTTGAAAAAGTATGAATCAATATACATATTTGGCTACATAATTTTTTATTACATCCCACTAGAAATAATAACTTAGGTCCTGATAAATCTTTTTGATTCTACTATGACTATCACATGATAAACTATGTGCCTCATCTAATAGATATTTCATTAATTCTGGTATGGGTGGAATACAAATCTGGCCTCTAAACCATATAATTAAATAACAATAAAGGTTGAATTAACTACCATTTACCACCATCTTTAAAATCATTGCATCATCATTTTGTTTCTCCATAATATTTATTTGAATATTTGGATGAACATTCAATTGATAAAGATAATATTTTTCACCTTCCATTAAAATTTCAACATTCTACCTTTGGAAATCCATAAATATTTGATATTTTGTGATCCTCATCATGGATAGGATTTAATTTTTCATTATACTCAAAGTATCTTCCACCGTGTTCGATTTCCTAGGGTGCTAATGTATTGAGTAGTAATAATCCATAATCAACTTCATCCATCTTATTTGATACATAATCATCTCATTTTTTTCTGATAATATACATTTAACTTTTATGATCAGAAAAAATATCAATCCATTCACCAAAACAATAATTCATCCATATGTTTAATGAATGTATTACTAGATCTAACTCTAAATATTGATTTATGTAATTTTACTCATGGATATTCAATAATTTCAAGGAATAAATCTTCACCATATCAATTTCTAGGGGAATAAAAATACTATCCCCCTTTTGGATACGTCAATATAGATCCCAAACCATTCTACACTACAATATATTGTGAGCACAGGTGCACTGGCTAACCATATTTTGATATATTTGAAAGTCACTTCACATTCGTCCAACCACAAAAACATAGCTCTTTTCTAAGTCAAAATGGTGAGTAGATTATATAATTTTGATAAATCATTCACAATATATCAATAATATCTATCCACTCTAAGAAAACAAGAAGATCCAACTAGATTTTTTTTGGTCTCACACATTTTTCAATAAATTCTATTTTGGTTAGATCCACTTATATCCCATCACTTGAAATTATGTGAGCCAATAATGAAAATTTATGAAACCAAAATTCACACTTGGTAAATTTTTCATAAATATTATCCTTTATCAGGGACTTTAGAACAATTATAAATTGATATTTATGCTCTTTATTTATTTTAGAGTAGGAAATAATGTCCTCTATAATGACCTCTCAAAAATGTTCAAGATAGTCTATAAAGACTATATTTACTAGATCCATATAGATAAGAGGGGAATTAGTAAGACCAAAATTCATCTGTATTAATTCATATTGTCTATAGCTTGTAAGGAATTTCTTCTTCAGTATATTCTTATTCATAACACATAATTTATGAATAATTGAATTAAGATAAATCTTGGAATTATATTGATCTCTCCGTAGTTGGTAGAATAAGTCATCAATACTGGGGAGGTGATATTTTTTTTGATAGTGATCTTGTATTTTTCTCAATAATCAATGCAGAGTCTCATTGATACTTAATTCTTCTTAACAAATAGAATATTTTCTACCCAATGTGGTGCATATAGGAATATAAATCCCTTTTGAATATTCTCTTGGAGTTACATATTCAGTTCCTACAACTCAATTAAGACAATTCTATAAGGTTTCTTTGAAATAGGAATAATACTTGATATGACTTCTATTGAAAACTCAACCTCATGATTTAGTGGATGATCTAGAAATTTTTCTAGAGATTAATCATTAAACTCTATAAAAATGTGTTAATTATTAATTTTGAGCTTCTCTCCTACATTTTTAGATGGATAACCTTCATTTATAGGGATTCTGACCCATAATATGGATGACATATTATCTATAAAGTCATACTCATCCATGAAACGATATATGATCATAGATGTAACTGGAATATAAAATATGAATTCCCTTCCATGGAAATTGATATGAGATCCATATGGGGAATTCAAATCCCTTCCCAGAATCCCATAAAATTCCTCAATAGGAAGGATCTCATGATTTTTATGAATCACATTCCCTCAAACATCAACTGAATTAGAATTAAAAATTTGAGGCTGATTTTTGTGCCATTAGGAGTTGTCACTGATGAATCAACATATAGTTATTGTGGAAATAAATTGATACCCTTAGAAAATTATTTAATAATAAAAGAGTGTGTGGATCCAAAATCAAATAAAACATCACCGATAGTGATATCATCATTTTACATCTAATTATTATGCTAATTTAGAGTGGATGATATGTGTACCTTTCACCACTTCGTTATCGTCCTCCACATCAATGATAATGATAACCTGTGACATACCTTTTTCTTTGTCCTCAAGTGTTTTCTAACATTGATAATCCTAAATAACCCTTGGATTCAAGCATTGATTGGCATAATTCCCTATTTCATTATACAGGTAACATTAATGAGTAAGAGGCACATTATATGTATCCTTTTCTCTATTAACATCACTAGACATATTTTTCTATTCACTTTTTTATTAAACATCCTGATAAACTTCTTTTAAACACATAAAACATTTACTCATCCCTTTTAGATAATTTATGTTGTGTTTCTTTCCACAAATTGAGCATAAGGGAAAACCAATATTATTTTTATTGAGGTTATTAGATTTTCAATTTAATTCCATTTTATTATTCTTATAAAACCCATAGGATTAATGGATTACTCTAATCTCCATATCAACATTGATAGCACATAGAATGGTTTCTTCATAACTATTAAAGTCCATTATTTCTAATACTATTAGAATAATTGGTTTTATGACACTAAAGAATCAATCAATTTTACTCTCAAGTTGGATAATAATTCATGGAGTGTAACTTTCATGTCTTGTAAAATTTTATCCGTAGGAACAAAAAGATTCATCATCCTTTTCAGTATGTTCCAGGAACTTCTTATCGATATTTCTTTGAAGAATACGCAGAATGTGTTTTTTAAAATTGATTTCTAGATCTCGCCCTATTCAATTGATTCTATTTCAACTCATTGCCATGTATTTTTTGATAAGGTTCCACCATTGATCTGCCTCACCCACCAAATGATAGACTGCTTATATGAAATTATCATGTTCTGTACAATAGAGATTGGAAAATTTATATTCAGTGGTACAAATGCATTATTCAACAACTAATGGATCAAAATACCCATAGAAAAATGTGGATGCTACCTAATGTATGACACTAAAGAATTTTTGTTCTATATTTCTTATTGGGATGTCCTGCATGATTCGTTGGTTGAGAATATTGTGTGAACATAGCTACCATATTTTTTCAACTTCCATAAAATTTGGTTTCTCAGGAGGAAGATCATTCTATTGTGTATCACATTCTAAGTTAATGTGGCTCGTTCGGGATCCATCCATTGACCCAAACCAATAAGAATAGTGTGGGAAAAACTAATCATAATGGTAAAACTACATAATCATGAAAACAATTTCAATTTAGGACACATTAGGTTTTATCCTAGGAAATTCATGATCATTTTTAAAACACTAGTATTGTATCCTATACTTTGACATATCCTTATGGTTTTTCCTAAGGTTCGGATCCTTATTTCCATAGGTTAAAAATAAATTTAATCTGATACCAACTATAAAGAACCATACATTACATACATTTATATTATTTTAAAGTTAAATAATATTCATTAAAATATATAACAAATCCACAACATGAATGTATAAGTATAGTGTCTTTAGAAACAGGGAAACATACATAAATACATCATAAGACATCTTCATTTTCTCATACTTAATTCATCATAACTAGAACCATTTTTTGATATATCTTAATTAATACCCTTCGTCATGACCTAGGGAAAAGATACATATAAAAGGGTGAGATCAGATCTCAATAAGTGTAAACAAGGGAGATATAAATCATATCAAAATCATAGGGCATATGAACATAACATTTAAAAATCATATCCTTCATATTAATGATTGTGATATCATTACATGGGATAAATTATTAATGTCCATAAGAATCAATGAACATAATCCAAATAGTGATAACATAACACGTGATGTTTATCTTTCAACAGGCATACGCAAAGAAAAAAATTCCTCATTGGTTGGGGATTATTTTAAATACAGTCATAATAGAAAAAAGTCTAATACTGGATCAAGTTCACTCCTCATTATTTTTTTTATATTACTGAAAGAATAACATTTCCCATTCTGGCCTTGTATTACTCATGAGATATAAATCATTACCCAATGCATTATATGGTGATATAGTTCCCACCATGCTAATAATTTAATCATTCTTTCGTGTTCCAAAATAACATAATTTATTCATCATATCCCAATGAATCAAATGGGTTTCTTTAAACATCATTCCACCAAAAATAATCCGAGTAAAAAAGTGGATTTCATAAATAGAATTCCATCATAAAAACAATAAAATCGTTGGAGAAATAAGTATATTATAATAGAAACAAAACCCTTTAAAATAATTCCATCTTATCTAGAGAATATTTTTGGTATAACACATGAAATTACTTTTGTTTAAAAAAAACCTTTCTTATTCCAAAAATTGTTTTTTTCTAAAAATGCTTCTCAATTTTAAAGGAAAAGAATTTATTTTATACTAAACATGATATCATACGAAGGAAAAATCATGTTAAAGTGTTATGAAAATGTAAAAATACATTCATGCCATATAAGTTAAAAAATATTCCCCTCATACTTTTTCTGGAAAAGTCAAAAAGCACCTTGTAACGAATAATGAAAACATATTATGTTAATACAATTTAATAAAAATTCACCAACAGGTAAATTCGACATTAAAATTTTAAATATTAATTGAAATAATATTAAATATTTTTGAAACATTGAATTGGATGATAAATATATCCCAGTAAATACTTATGTATAAAAAATCTTGGATAATAATGAGATTGTTATATTAACCCTTACCTTAATTCCATATTTTATTGTATGTATTGGATACTCTTCTATAATGATTTAAGTAATGTTATTGAATTATTTCAGAATCATATTAATTTTTATGATATCATATATGATCATATTATTATATTTTTATTAATAACATATCCTTGTTGCTTGTTATATTTGTATTAACAGCTTCATTTTATTATTTGTGTTTTGTCAAATAAGTCTTGGTTCTTCTTAATAGGTCATTTTCGTATGATTAAAAAAATTATATTAACATTATATATATCATATCTATTCATTATATACAATTTTGTAACAATACATTAATGAAGATCATGTAGAATGAATAAAATCGCATCGAGGAGATGGTATGTCGTACGTACGCATGAGTGAGGATATCATACCCATAAATATTAAATGGTATTGAAGTGGATGGTGTATAATATTTAATAATACATATAATGTTATAATAATACTATGTAGTTTTTATTTTCTTTACTATACATATCCTAGTATGGTGGTGGTAAAAAAAAGATTACACAACAGCGTGGAGATGGTAAGCCGCAACTAAGCACGTGTGAGGATTTCATTTTTCATAAGATGGATATAAATTAGAATATTATTTTTAAATAACCATAATAAAATCCAAGTATATAATTGGTACTGGAGTTATTATTTTATAATGAAACAACTCATGAAGAGGAAGGATAAGAAGAAAGAAGTTTGAATGAATCGGTAGAGGAGACAACCTCTTCTTCAACGCACTTCCTATAAATATCCTCTTAGAGCACTAGTGTTGGTATTTTAAGAGGAATAGAACCTCTTTATTGTAAAAAGGTAAGTAGATAATGGAAAATTGATGGGTATTTTCGTTTATTAAGGCTCAACGTGATGTGAGTAGGTGAGGGTGGATGGTCCCTTTTATAGTTGAGGTTTGTGGCAGTTTTGGCATCTCCAAAAATATTAATTTATAATAAACTAAAAACCCATACAAAAAATCCAAAATTTCACAATTTAAAATATTAGATGATATATAGTTTTAATCTACTAAACCAATAAATTTTTTCTCAAGTTTTTCATTCAATTTAATCCTTATCATTTTAATGAACGCATTGTCACTCTATTTAATTTTTAACTACGATAACAAATATTTCAATATTAAATTTTTTAAATTTTCACTTACTTGAGGTCAATTAGACCATAAATAAATATATTTGTACATATTTTAACATATCATTGTTATAATATATTCTTAATAAATGATTAACCATTTTTAAATAATTTAATAAAATATTAGTTTGATACATAATAAATAGTTTCAATTTTGATAATATTAAATTTATTATTTTTTGAAAATATTAAGATAACAAGTTAAATTAAAAATATATGTTTAATTATATTCCTAATAGATCAAGTTAATATATTAAATTCATTTTTCATATTAATTATCCCAAATTATATTAATTATAATATTTTTTTATCATTTATATCTTATCTATATAAATAAAATAATCATGACATCAATTTTGTTTAATTATTTAATATAATATTTGTTGAATAAATATTACAAATTAAATACTATGATTAATATAAATCTACTATATTTAAAACTAATATTTTTAGTTAGATTTATCTTCTTGAAAATCCTACATTTAAATTGTAAAACTAATTAAATTATGAATGTGACAATTTTAACATCGCTTTTAAAAAATATAAGTGTCACAAGCTATTCTATAGGCCTCAAAAGGTAACTATCTCCACCCTTGGATGGTTATGGTTGAGGTATACTGGGAAAAAAATTTCAAGTGTTTGTGTCTTTTTATGGTTATTATTATTTTAATAAATTTATATTGATTTCACATCAATTAGTTAAATTTTCATCATCAATGTATAAGTCTTTAAAGTAAATATTAATTTCCAAAAAAAATAATACCCTGATAAATAAAAAAAATTATATTTTAAATAAGTATATATATATATATATATGAATTTATATTTTATATAACCATATATTTAAAATGATTTAGTAATTAAACTTTGAGTGAGTCATATTAAACGTTTCTTTAAATAAAATAAATTAAAAGACCTTATTTCATTCAAGATGCTTCTAAAAGATACCATTTATACCCAAGGATGATTAAGGTCAAAAAAACGTCCATTTATAGGAATAAAAGTGTTAGGTAATTCTATAATAGCATTATTACCCTTAATTACCTGATTTACCCTTTCACCGTATTAATAAAAATTACTAATATTTCAATTCATAATGCCCAAAAGTAAAAGAATTATATTTAATTAACTTTGAGCTACTGATCCCAAACATGGAATATGTATTTAAAAATCAAAAAAACATATGTTTTATTAATAAATTTGAAATTATTCCTCTTGAAAAAAAGAGAGAACAATATTTAAATGATTAAACATTGCAAAAGATTCAAATGTTTTTACATCTGAATTCATTGTAAAATGAATTCTAATGATATAAATTAAATTTAATGAAAAAAAATATCCTATTTATACTTTATAACCTTTAATTATTATAATTTAACAATCTAAATTATTTTTATGAAAAATGATGTTTTCATTTAAAATTTAGTGCATTTATTCTATTCATCAAAATATGAAAGTTATCAGAAAAATATTAAAAATTCTTCTATACAAAATTTTTATATCCCACATCCAAATTGACTATTTATTTTTATATATATAAATTGTTATATTGTAAAAATATTAATTTCAATGGGGTTCTCCATTAAAAGGTGGAAAATTACATTTTTTAAAAATATCGGGTTTTATACATCAAATAGGGTTTACACAAACCCTAGGACAATAATATATATTGTATGAAAATCAAAAGTATTATATAAATTATATTACTTATATATTTCATTAATTTCATTTACTAATAATAATTATCTCAATTTATAAATACAAAAATACAAAAATATAATTAATATATATTATTTACAAATAATTGGTAGTAAATGACTTCACTATAAATTTTCATAAGTTAGTTACATTTATTCCCACTAACCAAACATATAGGTTATAATGTTAATTTTTTACTAAGTGAGTATCATGTTTTTCAAAAAATCATGATTACATGCAACAAAAGATATTGAAGAATTAAAAATATTTGAAGAATAATATTTCATAAAAACATCCGAGTGTTACAAAAAATATGTTTTCCATGATCTATTTTCTAACATATATTCATATGGGAATTCTTTTGTTTCCATATATATGGTCCATAATGAGATTATGAATTTTCCAAAGCATTTCCCTTGGGAGTGTCAATCCAGGTGCATAGTAAGGCATATGTTTGTGAACTAGATTACCCTGAGTCAGGCCCAGAACTTCTTGTTGTAGTTGTTACTCCTTGGTACATCTGTGCTAGAACCATGTCCACTTGTAGTATCCAATCATGGGTGTATTTTTATTATTAACCAATTCTCAATAATAACCATAATTTATGGATTTTTTCATATACTTACTCTTATCCCTAAGTCATTCTTTAGTGTTTTCTTATTATAATCCCCAAAATTAGCAAACATTTCCTTTAATACCAACTTTAAAAAACCTCTGTCATTATTACACATTAATAAATGATTTCTTACATACTTTTTTGAGTAATACATATATTAAGATCAATAATTTTAGTATCCTTTGGATTTAGGAACATTACCTACCAACAAAATACATGAAATACGACATCTTTATTTAAAACTTCCTTTATATGATCATAAATTTCCATCAAACATAAAACTGCATGGGATATCAGTGTGCAATAAATCCCATTAAGGGAATAGACAAGGTATAACATGAAAAATATAATACATGTTAGATATTAGTCATGTAAATGGTGCATAAAATGAACCAGAATAATAAGGGATGATATATACTGCTAATCATAACGTGGGAAATGTTGTAACAACCAATATCATGACATAAGCATGAGTCAAGGCTCATTGCACCTGGAGGAGCACACGTCTTGGTTAACCACAAATTGCATTGATCATAGATTATAATGATTCAAGGATAAAAACAAATACCATTGCACATGACATCTTTCGAGACCAAACATTACCAAATGCATTGGAGCACTATCTCGGTGAACCCTTTATAAGTATTTCATTATCATGCTTTAGTGTGTCACATATATCATAAAAAAATTGATTCATTAAACATCATAATTTATAACTAAATCATGGAATTTAAAATAAATAAATTTAAGTCCTGAATATATATATATATATATATATATATATATGTAGAATGTGAACACCATTGATAGAAAATTTTTATCGTATTCACTAGATAATTGTTAGTTTATGGAAATCAGTAGTGAAATTTCAACAGTATAATGATGTTATGTAAAAATTAATAAGATAATTGATCATAGTGAAATGTGTCTATAATTATTTTTAAATAAAACTATAAGTAAAAGAGATATTTAAAACTATATAACAACATTAGAAATTTTCAAATTGAAGGCATAAGATAAATAATAAAGATGAATTAGGAAAATAATCCTAACCAAATTTCGACATGGTAATTGGTGTATATAAAGTATAATGTAAGGATTTATGAGATTTAAATTAATATATCTTGTAAACATAGAATTTATAGAAAGAATAATTTGAGACATCATATCCCAACATATGAAAATGTAATTTAAGATTCATAATATAAAACAAGTACTTGAATGGAAATGAGAAGAGGGGAATCCTTTACGTGAGTGTCTCAATCCAAAGTTTTTTTGGGGATTAATAAAATCTTGGGGTTCCCTAGGGGGACTCTAGGGATTGTATGGTAGAGTGTTTTTATCCTCTAAATAGTTTGAGTTAATAGAAATGGGAGTTGGGTTGGTTTATAGAAAATGGGAGGGGAATTTATTTATTATTTAGGTTTTGGAATCTAATTAATAAAATATTCAAAAACACAATATTCAAAAAAATTGACCATGTTTACTTCCAAATAAGATTTTTTGAAATTATTTTATATGTTGATGTTTTGATGATTATAAAATTATGCCATTAATTATGTGGAGGTGAGCCATAGTTTCAAATTAATAATTTTAAAATGTTTTAATATATTATATGAAGTGGATGATTTATTAAGGATATAAAAATTAAATAAAATGAACATAAAATTTCATTATTTCAAATATAAAATTTATAATTCTCCATATATACATTTTATAATTTTTTTACATCACTATTGGGCTATTATAACATCATAAAACACACTCCTTATCTATACAATATTTAATTTTGACCCTAAATCCCACTATCTCATAAAATTATGAAAAATAAATTATTATATAATTCCACCATCCTAATTACAGAAATAATAACCATTTTATATAAATATTTTTACCAATATGTGAATTTTGTCTTTTAAAATAATAACTGATATTTATTGAAAATGACATGTTTTTGGACAACAATAGTTTTCAAACCGTAATACAAATTAAATTTGAATTCACAAAAATAATATAATTTTTTATTTTCAAAAATCTAATTAAATAATAACATTTTATTAAAATATTATTTATTTCAAAAATACCATAATTTCTTAAAAATCAATTTCTTAATTATATTTTAATTTTAACCCAAAATACTATTTTCTGCTTTAAAAATAATTTCAGAAGTAACTATAATATGTTGAAAATATATTCATTATTTTATAAAAAATAATGACATATTTATATTTTATGTTATTGATACATATCCATTTAATATACAATAATACTCCTTAATATTAAGGTGCACAATGGTGGGGATTTCTTGGGGTTGTTTGGTGAACATGGTTTCTATCGGGATCTCAATAACCTTGAGATTCTCTGGTAAATGGTTTCACTCATGATATAGTTGTTGGATATTGGCTTGGCCTTGTTCTAGGGAGAATCCCAGAAATGATATATACCTTATATTCTTCAATAAAAATGATTTATATTTTATGATCCTACTAGTTGAGAACATCACTTATTTTGTCTATGTGAAATGAATTTTTATAAAACCTATATTCGTAGTAGTTCTGTGATAACTATTAAATGGGAATATAATTAATGTTAAATATACTAATAAGTATTTGAAATAAAATTATATATAACAAAACAAAAGAAGTGTAGTTGTTTTCTAAAACTATATTATATAATAATAAATTTAATTGAATCAAAAGTGGGTTTTTATTTATAAACGTTCTGGTAGTCACAACTATCTAGAATGAATGTCGTTGCCCTAACAAGAAGGAAGTAGTTTGATTAAACAGTGTCCACATAGATATGGAATTGGGAATGAGTTCAACAAAAATGACTCAAATATATGATGGAGACCCGAACTAGGAGACATGTTCAAAGGAGGAATCCATTGATGGGGGAACTAACATCCCATCATCCCATTCTGATCAAGGAGTAGATATCACCAATTAATGTAATTAAAGCCTCCCACCTTTTGAAATACGGAATGTTGGGAAATATAAATGCAACACATCATCCCAATGCAGAAGGATGAAGTTGCGGCCTTAATGAAATCATTTCATATAGAAATGGAGAACCCAATGTGAAACTATTCTCCTCAATATAGGGATAAGTACAATCTAGGGAAGTAGTAAATTGACATTTCACCAGAATTGGAAATTTGAAATTATGTCTCACCAATCAAATAGTGGACCTACTAAAAAACTCACATGTCAATTTTGGAAGTTAGTGTTGATCATAATGAGAATATGACCAATGAATGTGAATAAAGACACCCACCATTTGAAAGAGGGAATGTTGGGAAATATAAATTCCACACATCATCACAATGCGGGAGGATGAAGCTGTGGCCTTGATGAAATTATTGAAAATAGAGATGGTGAACCCAATGTGAAACTATTACTCTAAATATAGGGACAAGTAGAATTTAGGGAAGAAGTAGATTGCGTTTTCACCAGATTATAAATTTTGAATTAGGTCTCACCAATCATATAACGGTCCTACCATGAAACTCACATGTCCATTTGGGAAGTTAGTTTTGATTATCTTTGGTATATGACATTGTTAGCGTGGATCCTTATCAGCATCAAATGATTTGAAAATGTTGAGGAATTGTGGATTTATTTTCGTATAACTGTACTAATGGATAAATATATAAGGCTTATAAGACTCATTCTATGAGAATATAGAAACCTAGTGCTCTTAGATGACGGTTTAGGATAAATATTGATGCTGATGTCTCGCAAAGCTACACCGACTACACAACATCCACTTATTCTAGGGATATAGGGTACCCACGCCCTATATTACCTTCAAATACCATTCATTTAAGGGTGATCAACACCTTGCTGTTCTGATAAAAAAGGATTCGATCATTTCTAGAGGTGATATGGATTACCAGGACATGGTTGTATCAATAGATCCTTGATTTTGCCACCCCTAAGGGCCACACATAGTGAGACCTCCTGCAATTCGAATTAAGAAACACTTAAGGAGTATATCCCCAAAGTGCTCATATGGATTCCTCCCCTACCTCGATGTGGTAGGAAATTATTAAGTCGCGCTAGATGTAACTACATACCGGGAGCCTTCTAGAAGGGATCCCATCAAGCCTCATCAATGCCAAAAAATAGCCCTACAAGACAATGAGATGGTGGATTTCCTCCCTTGTCCACTATCCCTAGTCCAAGGTACCCAAAATAGATTTTGGCTGAATGCTTAGGATGCTACCCAAAATGGGGAATCTCTTATGGGTCATGTGGCACCCACCACCACCAGTGTATCCCTCTAGATTCCCACGATTGGAGAACCAGTATCTATCTTTTCCAACTTAGGATTGATACCCCATCACCATCACGGGAGGGATAGGTTGAATCAATCAATAACAGGTACTATTGAATGCATTACAAGACTTACAGTGGAGTGGATACTTGGTGTGGAGGTCTGCACTATACTCTTAACAACATGAGTGGATGTTCTCCCAATAATTCAAAAAGTTTTTATGGAGTTCCTTACCATTCCATTAATGATTAGAGAGAATGTCCTACCCACTCCAACAACAACCCTAATAGAGGTCCTCCCTACTTTATCAACATCTAGTACATAGGTTATCCCTATTATCCTAACAATCAAATAACAGGCCATCAGGGCTCCATCAAAACATAGAATGGAGGTCTTCCTTGTACTCCTACGTCTCCACAAAGAGGCTATCTACATGATCATGTCAACAAATGGGGAGATACATCCCTTTTTATAACCATCCAATAAATAGGTACTCCCTGTATAGATGGAATACCCTTCATAGAAGAACCGTCCCTGGGTAGGTGAGAGAATACTCACAATTAGATGTGAAGCCATAGGATGTGACACATCATCACTTACCACATTGACCTCTCAGATTCTAAGTGGATTTAAGAATTGATTATGGAGCCTACCTACTAGATACAAGATTGTAGGGATGGGGACCAAAAATTGAGATTCACATTTCCAAAAACCAAGGACCACAGTATCTCCATATCCCTCCTTAGGTAACTTTTGGTGGAGAATGTTCTGACCCCCTTCAAGGGGCTCACTGTGAAACCATCCCTATCATTGTCAATATCCCTCCTAACCACCTCTAAAAATATTTTGGGGATATATTTGGGTGTTTTTTATTCCTTTATATTGAGGGTACCCAAACAAGGCATAGATGGATGCTTCCACTCTCATGCATGAAGATTTAGTGAACACCCCATCATACATGGATGTGATGATGAGGTTGGAACTAACATGGAGAGATGTTCGAACATGGAGTATAATTTTTACTCATTAAGTGACTCCTCACCCATTAAACGATCCTCAAAACTTGTCAAAATCAGTTCCACTACCCATATATAAACCTATAACGATCAGATATTTTGGAGATAAATAGTAGGACCCTTCCTGGGAACAAGAGGGCCCATGTGAGGATCTGGACATGAATAAGATAATGACAATATTCTGGACATCATCCATTACAAACATTAAAATTTAAGAAACACTTACCAATGTCTATTCCATACATTTTAATAAAACTTTTTGGGTGATGTTTCACCACCTCCACAAACATTATTTGACATTCTCAAGTAGTTATGAGAACCTTGAAACCACTTACTAGTGTTGTTGAAGGGTTTAGATCCTAGTTTTCCCAGTGGCTTAGTGTCCTTAGTTTTACAATTACCCCCTGTACCATTAATAATGATGTGTCAAGATTCTCATAGTGATCCACTGAATTATGGATGATGTTTCTATGCACATACATGTTAGAGGTTTGGGAAAATATGTTATTCTTTGTTTCATCAATATCTTGTAGAATCCTAGAAAATCCTTCAATAATGAGAGTTCCTCATCTAATACATCCATGTTAAATATGGTTATCCAAAACTACCTCAAGGATCATAGGTACAGGGGAACCAATGCATGGCATTGAAGGGAATATCTAACTCAAAGGGTGGCATAGTACTAGGAAGACCCTCCAAAATGTGTCCATACTCCTTGGGAAAGGTAGCCACTTGGCCATGGATATCTCCTCCATGTGGTATTTTTTTCAAGGAATATGAATCTTGATAAGGGAAAGTGTAATTTTCATACCTTCCTTCCATTCTTGGTTGATCCAAAATAAGGACAGACCCCACCATAGCTAACTCGATTTAGAAGGTTGAGAAGCAACAAATTATCATCACTGACCTCATTATTGAGCAGTGATTAGATTCCGAAAATTCTCATCAAGATCTCTTCAACCCCTACTAGGGAACACATTTCATATAAGACAGACATCCCCACTAAAACATGGTGAACCTATGAATCCAATAATAGATGACATGAGATGATATGGAAAGTGAATATTGTATGTGTCACCGAACCCACCTAATGAGTGTGATTATCCACCTCGGGACCCAGAATGTGCCACTCCATGAGTTTATGATCCCTCTCCATCAGTCGATGAGACTTATAAATCCTTGGTGGCTAGATAAACAAGCCAAAATGACATGATATCCACTCTCACCACTCACCATGTGGCCTTAGAAAAATGAAAAATAGTTATTCTTCCAAATAGAAAGATGTACCCAACATGGGGGGACAACAAATGAGTACCCCCACAGTTTGTAAATCCCATATTTTCCTCATTCAACGAGATGGGTGATAGTATACAACACCAGAAGTAATTTATTTTAACATGTGGTCCCATTATAGGGATCCCAAAACAACAGGAGGTGTCCATGTTTCAGTGTTTTGTGCATACGCATGAAGGATCTATGTTCTTCTTGTACAACCAGCTTCTTATAGGTTTCATTTATAGTTTGGAGGACCTTAATAGACATTTCCTTTTCTAGTTATTCTCTACCACCTTATATACATGTTTTTCTAACCTCTTCATGTTCAATCAATGTCTTGATGAGTGAGTTTCATACATTCTTTTTTATAGGAAAGGACACACGTATTCGCTCAATATTTCTCTGTCCAAAGAATTATCTTATAACGATGTTAATGGAAATTTAAATAGTGAGATGGAACCTACCCTCATCACTCAAAACTACTCAATTGGATTTCATGATATCTTTCAAAACTCTCAATATCTAGAGGGTGATTTATTATAAGGCCCCTGCCTTAAACTCTACTTAATCTTAAGTTATTACAAGATTACTCATTGAGGATCTTTTCAGGTTTAGAGTTTTAGAGAATTAGATCATAAAACCTGCATTAGATTCCACATTTAAACAATATGGTTACATAAAAGATAGTATTCTTTTCTCCCATCAACAGAAACATAATTAAAATAAAACATGGATTCTTTATGAACACTTCCTTGAAACTATCATCATATCATGTACCATTCCCTTGACCTGTGAAAAACATTTCAAAAATGTGGGATGAGCATAAAAATCTCATTAAGGGTTATAAAAAGTATAGAAAGGAAACATAAGTACATATATACATAAGAATGAAATCATACATTACCCATAAAACATAATCACTTTAACATACCTCATAAAATCATGAATAAATCGTAGAAATCATAAGAGTTAAAGGTAACTTGAGGCATTCATAACATTCTTACGTAAGGAGTAACCATCTTAGTTACGTTTGGAATACACATCATAGTATATTCCCTAATTATCTTCGGATAAACCTTAACGTTTAACTCCTTTGTGTTACCAAATACATTGGAGAGCTATAGCGGGCTCACCTGCCCGTAGTTTATCACGGAACCACCCGTCTTCCTAACAATGACCAAGAACCATAACATAATCATAGCACATAAATTAAGCATAAAGTAAAGATAACATTCCCACATTGAAATAACAATATAACATTTTAATATATTCAAATGATGAATCCATTCTAAAAACCATTTTCAAAACCATTTAAAACATTTAATAAAGTGATTTTTACATCAAAGTGTCACATGCCACATTGAAGATTTTAACATTTTAAACCATTAATATACATATAAATAAATCCTTAAAATCATTTTGAAAACATGGATATTAATGATAAATATTTATAAGAATAAATCCTTAAAACATTTAAAACGATATTTTAGTTAAAGGGTTTTTTAAAAAATGAGAGCCACATGAATATAATAATTGAGGAATAACATTTAATAAAAACTTTATAATATCATGAGAATAAAGGGATTCATGATATAATATTCCAAAGGATAGTATATACACCATATAAGAGTGAACTGGTGCATAACAACAATTACGTCTCAATAGAAATGAAAAATGAGATGAAATCCATTATAAAGAATGTATCCTTAAATTAAGGATAAATCATTCTCATAATTATGTGTGACAAATATAAATACACCCAATATAAGTGGATATTAAGTGTAAAATAATCTAAGGTCATTCACACTTTTTGAATGGATGACATATTCAATAACTACATTATAACACAAAGAAATCGAAATTGGGTTAAGAAGTTCCCTTGACAGCCTAACAGCGTCACATCAAATTTTAGAAAAAGAGTTGATGAGAGATATAAAGGGTGTATCATTACATGGAAATAAAATTTACAGAAATAAGGATATATAAGAACATATCCCCACATTATAAGATAAAAATTAAAAGACATAACAAAATAAGTCTTTTAAAAAGTGGAGGGTGAAAGGTTCCCTTACCGGTTTGGGTAACTTTCGAAACATACACCCCCTGAAAGAAGGACTATACAAAATTGATGTAAATACTCATAAAAGAAATTATGTTACACAAAGAGTAGAATAATGTACAGTACATACACCACTAATAAGGAAATAGTGGCAAATATAGCATAAATCTCACGAAAACACAAAGTGAGATAAAAATCCCTTTACGAAATTTCGGCAGCCTAACGGCACCAATTAAAACATCCAAAAATGGATTTATGATATCAAATAGGGTGTCCAATAATATAAACAGAAAAATTAAATAACGAGGAATATAAAATAACATCCCCAATCATAAGATAGATGAGCTTAAAAGAAATTACATAAAAGAGTGCACTTAATATGAAAGAGAGGGGTAGGATCCCTTATCTCGGGTCTGACTTGACTCGATCGTTCTTTAACCTCCAGAATAATAAACTTGATTTAACTTATACTTTCTTAAGAACCTTTGTCATGTTCAATATTCCTTTTATATCAGTTTCTACCATGCTATGAACACTATGTAATTATTTAATTTAATAATGGTAGTTTTGTAGATCATTGCTACTTGAGTAAAAAATAAACGCTTTATAATTACAAGTTGTTCATGTGGTAATATATTTATTATATAAATAATTTTATTCACTATTTATATATCATATATATCATATATATCCATTATATACATGATTTTATAATATTACATAACATTTAGAGGTAATAAATGAAATGCATCGTTCATGGAGACAGTAAGTCGTACGTACGCATGAACGCTACTTCCACTTCTATTTCTTAATTAATGGAATTAAAACATAATGATACATAATAGTATTATAATTACAGTATGTTATCATATATAATATCATTAAATATATCCTTTATACATAGCACATATGGTATTACCAAATCAAATCACTTTGAGGGGGCGGTAGTTCGCACTTCTTAAAATGAAGATATCGCGTATAACTATAATGAAAACCGTAATGGTATGAAATAAATGAAAAATACAGAAGCTTAAGTAAAAAATAAACATATTATATATCATATATAAATATAGTTACATCTCAATGGCCACCTATTAGGGTGTGAAAAGAATATTGAATAATCATCGTTTTGTGAGGCAGAAATTCACCATCCACAAAAATAGTATGTTCATTAACCATTAGTTGTAGGTGTGGGTAAGTGTAACTCGAATCCTTATTATAAACACATACTACTATATTTAAGATATTGGATATGTTACAAAAGAAATGAATAAAAAGAGTTTAGGGGGTTGGAGAAGCAAAATAAAACAAAAGAACACAAGTGAAGACATTAGCTTAAAATCGGTTAACTCTCTTTGATTTGAGCTCAAAGGCTTCCTTGGGATGCCTTCTTCCCAAAGTGAGGCTTCTAGGAGTTATAGAGGGATTTTTAGAGACAAAATGAGCAGGGTTTGGCCGAGAAAAAGGCTTTAGAGGTGTGGGTAAGGTGGTAGATGTGGGGGCCTTTTATAAGAGGAGAGGAGGGGCACTCTTGGAATGTTTCAAAATGTTACATTATTTTCAAATGATTTTCAGATTTTAAAGGTCCCACATTGATGTATTTCTAGTATAAGGTGATAAGGGTTCTAAATATACTCATCCAATAGGTATTTGATAAGTGTATGTTATAGTTTTAACATTATATTTTCTTTGTATTTAAATCCATTATTAATGAGGTAATCGCTTCATCATCATGATGTGATAAATAATTTAATCTATTTAATGTCTAAATATTATAAAAAAAATATCATTATGTAGGAATTATTGTTTTCATTCTAAAAAATATTTATAGTCAAAAAATATGACTTGTATAACCCTATTTAAAAATTGATTTATTAAAACAACTCATGCTTGTTACATTTTTATTTTAACTTTAAATAAGAAGTTATTTTTGTCATTTTCTACCAAGGTGGCTTCGTGGGGTCCCCAAGTTGAGTCATGGATTTTCTTGGTCGTCCATGACACATCCAATGAGTGTATGACACGTTTCTAGGTCATATCATATTATTAAAACATTATGTTTACCTTAAATTACACTAATTACCTCTAATCACGATTAAAAACTTAAAAGTTACTATTCACCAAATAATTATTGTAATCCCATTGAACAACATTTTACATCCTAATGACAACTATGTGTGTCGGATTTTTGAAATTTAAATCACAGAAGTGGTAAAGATTCAATTAAACGAAAAATCAATTTTTAAACCACCACTTTGTGGTTTCACTATTCATCAAAAATTGAAGTTTTTCAGAAAAATACCAAAATTTCACCCTGAGCTATATTTGATAATCCGAATTCAAAAATGATGTCTATTTTACAAGATTCAAAACATATATGTTTCATTTATTAATTCAATAGTTAATTCCTACTGTCAAAAAAAAATAGAGTGTTTTTAAGAAACAATATCAATTAAAAGATTGACACTAGATTAAGTCCAATTTCAAAGTGAAATTAATTACAATGACCAACATTAGATTAAATGGTAAAAATATATTCGGAATACACTTTAATATAAATTAATAAAATATAATCTATCCAAATAAATAAATCATAATAAAAGGATGTTTTGAATTAAAATGCAACATTTTCAATAAAAATGATCTTTATCAGAAAAATAACAAAATTTTACACAAAGTAAATTTTCATGTCCAGATTCTAATGAAGGATTTTATTGTGTCAAATACAACATATAAAAATGTCAAAAGTATATTTAAAAAGGGTTCTCCATCAAAAGGTGGTTAATCGGCCTTTTAATGAATATTAGATGATTTATGCTTAAAATTGGATTCATTTGCATTTTAAGAGTCCAACATTTATTGGATAAAAGTAAAAATATTTGGCAGATATATATAATCATTTTTTAGTTAGTTCTTTTCATTCCCATCATTACAACGTCTAGGAGTTAACTACCTATTAAAATAATATTATTTTATTATTAGAGTGCAACATATGATTTCAAAGAAACTCGTTGTTGCGTATTGGGTACACCCTCGAGCATAGCATTACCTTTAAAGTAATATTAATATTTTATTAAAAAATATGGATAAATATGAAAATCTCATATTCATTATTTACCTGGGGTGTTACATTCTTTCCCCCTATTGTGAATTTCGTCCGCACAATTTTAAAATTGGGCTTGGAAGCTTCATTGAAATTTCCACATCAGAACAAGAGTCAGTAAAACTATCACATTAAAAGAATGGGAGAGAAGTACAAATGTCACCTGATTTAACCCATACTAGGATTCCAATTATGAAAATATGGATATGGGGGAAAATGGTCATTTTCTGATGGAGAGTGATAGTAAAAATTTCTAGGAAAAAGTTAACAACAAGAAAATCACAATCTTGTGATGGGTTAAACGGTATTTGATTCCCCAGTAGAAAAAATTAACAGAAAACATTTTTGTTTTAAGTTACTTTTCATTGAGGAATTTATTTATGAGCATAACTAAAACATAAGGAATCATACTTACTTGTCATGTTTACTTTCAACTGTTACTATATTTCTTACACAAACTCATATTTTCTCCAAAAGACTAGTATTTAGGATGACTTGTTCCCATTAAGAGAGCTATAATCAACTTCTAGAGAATCACCTAATCCGCAAAAAAGAACTATATACTTCCCATATCATTAGACCTTAACCAAAACTAAAACCAAAAAGGATAGTATGAGATCATATAATACCCAAAAAGGATAATCCTTTATAAAAAAAATCTATTCCTAATCTCCAAAATTTGTCAAACAATACCCAAAGTTCAATAAGGACCATTCAATAAACGTCTATCCATAAAATTCTACAAAGTAATCCAAACTAAGATTGAAACCCAATTCTCTGAAGGATTTAATCACATAGTCTCCTAAGATATATTTTAACATTTTTCTCCAAAATAACATCAGTTACTCTTACAGTCCCATACTGAAAAGTAATTAACCTAATCACATATCCTCCAAGATAGGCTAATCATTTTCATTGATAACCAAAAATAAAATTACTCTTAATTCATAAAATCAACTAACTAAAATTATTCATTCAAACTAACCAGGGACTTCACGTAGTCCAGTGGTAGGTGATAAATACCAGTTGCACTTTGGTTGTGTGTTTGATTCCCACAGCTTCGTCCGATGAGACGGGTTGTCACACGGTCTGCGTGTTGTCCCTTTTCAAAAACTATATAATTTTATAACATTCCTCAAAAAGAGATAAATTCATCAAAAATAACCATAACATATTTTAACCACAAAGGTTATCTGATAACTTCCATTTTTCAACCCAAAATGTATTAACCAGTAATTAACTCAAATTCAAGGATCGTATAAACCCAAATGGTACTTTATAACTATATCCACAAAAGAAAGGATAATTATTCCTTGAATAAAATTTTCATATATCAAACATCAGGGTTACTATAAAAATTCTTCTAATGTAACCCCATCATCAAAAGAGACTTAATAAATCTAGGAATTTCGCCATCCTAAAATCTACCATAACTCTTGAATCCCTTATTTGATGACTTCTTACTCATTAAACATTCTTCATGATCCATTATCCATTCCATTTCAACTTATTCTGAACTACTTCATTCCTACTAACAAAATCATTAATCATATCCTAAGATTCCAATAATAGGAAAACATATGTTAAGAATTAATCCATACCTTTCATTCTTCATTGTCAGTTTATTTATCCTCAATCGGAATGGAATTAGGTATTGGTAAATGAATATTTGTACAATCATGGGGACCCAATTCCCAAAACTTCTCTGTAGGACATGTGTTTGCATAATGACCATGCACACCACATTTAAAACATTAAATTGATCTTTCATAAAGAACTTCATTCCCTTTCTTAGAGTCAACTATATGATTCTTTTTTCAATTGTAGGTTCTTGCTTTATGACCTTCATTTCCACAACAATATCATCTTTCTGCCCCTTTGAAACATTTTCCTATGTGTTTCATTCCACATATTTGACACATAGGTTTTTGAACATACTTACTTTTATGATTATTACCTGAACTTCCGTAGGTATTTGTTTCTCTCATATAAGATGTCTTATAAAAATCACTAAGGTTCAGGTGGTCAATCATGACTCCAGATAGTTGGTTGAGGATAACCACAAGAGTTCTCATTGTAGCTCCCATATCATTCAGTTGTTCTCTCATAAAACCGTCACAGTTTTCTTCAAATCCAATGTTACTTTGGTGCCTGCTTGATCCGGCCTTATACTAAAATCAAAAAGGTCAGTGTGAGTATATCATTAAAGTCATAAAATAAAAAAGAGGAAGATAAACACAAAGATATACCTATCCAAGTTATCTCAAACTCATTCTAACATTAAAAAAAACGACGACTCCATCTAATATAATAACCATTGTAGTTATACACAACTTGTCACTTTTTCTTAAACAACACTCTATCCTCTAAAGTTACCTAAACCGACCTCTGATACCAACTATAAGGCCCCAGCCTTAAAACCTACTTAATATTGAGTTATTAGAAGATTACTCATTGATGATCTATTCTAGTTTAGAGTTTTAGAGAATTAGATCATAAAACTTGCGTTACATTCCACATTAAAACAAAGTGGTTACATAAAAGATAGTATTCATTTATCCCATTAATAGAAACATATTTAAAATAAAACATGTATTCTTTCTTGACACATCCTTGACACTATCATCATATCATGTACCATTCCCTTGACCTGTGAAAAACATTTCAAAAACTTGGGATGAGCATAAAAACCTCAGTAAGGGTTATAAGAAGTATAGAAAGGAAAAATGAGTACATATATACATAATAATGAAATCATACCTTACCCATAAAACATAATCACATTAACATAACTCATAAAATCATGAATAAATCATAAAAATCATAAGACATAAAGGTAACTTGAGACATTTATAACATTTTTACATAGGTAGTAACCCTCTTGGTTACGTTTGGAATACCCATCACAGTATATTCCCTAAATGTCTTTGGAGAAACGTTCACGTTACCCAATGCATTGGAGAGCTATATCGGGCTCACCCACCCATAGTTTATCACGGAACCACCCTTCTTCATAACAATTCCAAAGAACCATAAAATAATCATAGAACATAACATAAGAATAAAAAAAATATAACATTCCCATATTGAAATAACAATATAACATTTTAATATATTGTAATAATTAATCCATTCTAAAAACCATTTAAAACATTTAATAAAGAGATTTTTAAATAAAAGTGTCCCATACCACATTGAAGCTTTTAACATTTTAAACCATTAATATCCATATAAATAAATCCTTAAACCATTTTGAAAACATGGATATTAATGAGAAATATTTATAAGAATAAATAATTAACACATTTAAAAGGATATTTTAGTTAAAGGGTTTTTAACAAAATAAGAGACACATGAATAAAATAATTGAGGAATAAAATTTAATAAAAACTTTATAATATCATAATAACAAATGGATTCATAATATAATATTCCAAAGGATAGTATATACAACATATAAGAGTGAACTGGTGCATAACAACAATTATGTCTCAATAGAAATGTAAAATGAGATGAAATCCATTATAAAGAACGTATCCTTAAATTAAAGATAAATCAATCTCATAATTATGTGTGACAAATATAAATAAACCCAATATAAGTGGATATTAAGGGTAAAATAATAAATGGTCATTCACACATTTTCAAAGGATGACATATTCAGTAACTACATGTTGAACCCAAAGAAATCGAAATTGGGTTAAGAAGTACCCTTGACAGCCTTTCAGTGTCACGTCAAATTTTAGAAAAAGAGTTGATGAGAGAGATAAAGTGTATCTCACCACATGGGCATAAAATTTACGGCAATAAGGATATATAAGAACATATCCCCACATAATAAGTTAAAAATTAAAAGACATAACAAAAGAAGTCTTTTAAAAAGAGGAGGGTGAAAGGTTCCCTTACCGATTTGGGTAACATTCGAAACATACACCCCATGAAGGAAGGACTATAAAACATTGATTTAAATACACATAAAAGAATGTATGTTACACAAAGAGCAGAATAATGGACAGTACATACACCAATCAAAAGGAAATATTGGGAAATGTAGCATGAATCTCACAAAAACACAAAGTGAGAAAAAAGGCCCCTTATGAAATTTCGGTAGCCTAACAGCGCCAATTAAAACTTCCAAAAATGGATTTATGAGATCAAATATGGTCTCTCATAATATGAACATAAAAATTACATAATTATGAATATAAAATAACATCCCCAAACATAAGAAAGATGAGATTAAAAGAAATGAAATAAAAGAGTGTACTTAAAAAGAAAGAGAGGGGTAGGATCACTTACCTCGGGTCTGGCTTGACTCGATCATTATTTAACCTATTGAATAATAAACTTGAGTTAATTTATACTTGCTTAAGAACCATTTTCAAGTTCATTATTCCTTTTATATCACTTACTACCATGCTATTAACACTATGTAATTATTAAAGTTAATAATGGCCGTTTGTAGATCATTGCTACTTGAGTCAGAAATAAATGCTTTATAATTAAAAGTTGTTAATGTGGTAAAATATATATATTATATAAATATTTATATTCATTATGTAGATATAATGTATATAATATATTTCAATTATATACATGCATTTATAATTTTACATAACATTTAGATGTATGAAATGAAATGCACCGTTCATGGAGACGGTAAGTCGTACGTACGCATGAACGCTACTTCCATTTATATTTCATATTTAATGGAATTAAAACATAATTATAAATAATATTATTATAATTCCAATATGGTATCATATATAATATCATTAAATCTATCCTTTATACGTATCACATATGGTATTAACGAATCAAATCACTTTGAGGGGGTGGTAGTCCACACTTACTAAATTAAAGATATCGCGTTTAACCATAATGGAAACCATAATGGTATACCATAAATGAAAAATACAGAATCATAAGTAAAACATAAACATATTATATATCATATATAAATATATTGACATCTTAATGGCCACCATTGAGGGTGTTAAATGAATATTGAACAATCATCATTTCGTGAGGCAGAAATTCACCATCCACAGAAACAGTATGTTCTGTAACCATAAGATGATGGTGTGTGTATGTGCATCTCAAATCCATATTATAAAAACATACTAGTATATTTAGGATACTGGAGTAGTTACCAAATAAATGAATAAAAAGAGTTTATGGGGTTGGAGAAAAAAAATAAAACAAAAGAACACAAGTGAAGACATTAACTTAAAATCGGGTAACACTCTTTGATTTGAGCTCAAAGGCTTCCTTGGGAAGACTCTTGCCCAATGTGAGGCTTCTATGAGTAAGAGAAGGATATGGAGAGACAAAATGAGCAGGGGTTGGATGAGACAATGGCTTGAGATGTGTGGGTAAGGTGGTAGACTTGGGGGCATTTTATAATAGGATAGGAGGGGCACAATTGTCGATGTTCTTGAATAAGACATGGATCGTTGACCAAAACTTTTGAACTCCACATTACACCACAAAATCCCCATTGTAAACAAATTTGTATGTCATTTTATTCTTTTTCATCAATCACAGCTTAGTTGTAAACACTTTCAACAAAGACAATCATCTCAAAAATGATTCAATGATACCTTGAGGGATTTTCCCACTATAATCTCCACCTTTGGGATTGTTGAAAACTCTTCCATAAAAAGATATAATCGTTAACTCTTCATCCACAATTTGACCAAATGTGATTCGGATAGAGATCAAGGATTTACTCAACACATAATATAAGACCACATGAGCAATTCTCAGTGTGGAAACAAGAGTAAATGAAGAGTTCATCAATGAATCACATCATATCTAACACCCAATGTTGACATCAAACTGATACCAATTGTTAACAAATGGATACAAATTTTTGGAAATATTCTTACCACATTTTAACACCACTCCTCTTCTTTTATCACGATCCTCACATTTCGTGATATCTATTTTTGATCAATCAATTCTAGCATCGTCAGATTTAATATTCTCCCCCTGTCTCATTGCACTCCCCTTATCTCGTTGCACCACCTGTCAACTTCTCCCCTTATTAATCATGAATTATCAAATTTTCGCATTGTCTCCCCCTTGAACAATCACTATTTTTTCCACTTTGTCAATGAACCCAATGGTCACTCCATTGTAGTCTGTAGTATAGTAGAGAACACATATCAGCACATTGGAGAAAACACATCATACCTCTTGGTAATGGGGATGGGGGATTTCACATCCACACTCTTTTAAGTGCGGGGAGTCGAATGAACTCACAAAGCCAGTCGATGCCTCTCAAAATCTTCCTTGTGTAAGGCCTTTGTTAGAATTTCTGCAACCTATAGATCTATAGGCACAAACTCCAATTTCACAATTCCCTGCTCAACCTTCACCTTGATAAAATGAAACTTTCTCTCAATGTTCTTTGTCCTTGAGTGATGGATGAGATTTTTGATGATATTTATAGAACATGAGTTTTCACTCTGTATTCCGATCAAAGACATCACTTCAACTCCCATATCTTCAAGCTGATTCTTCATCTATAATATATGTGTGCATGCTTG
This sequence comes from Viscum album, assembly GCA_963277665.1. Lineage (NCBI taxonomy): Eukaryota > Viridiplantae > Streptophyta > Magnoliopsida > Santalales > Viscaceae > Viscum > Viscum album. The sequence continues at coordinate 1,798,506,521 of OY728140.1, forward strand.
AGTGGCCACAATATACTCTACTTATGTAGTGCTCAATGAAATGCAATATTTCTTCTTTCTTAGCTATGAAATAAAGAATCCACAAAGATATAATGCACCTCCTGACATTGACTTTCAATCATCTGCCATTGCGGCCAAATCTGCATTTGTGTAACCCAATAAAACTGATTGAGATTTTTCATTATACATTAGACTGAAATCCACGGTGCCTTGGATATACCGAAGTATTATTTTCACTGCAAGCTTGTGGATTTCCTTGGGATTACACTGATATCTCGTTGTTTGGCATGTGGAAAAAACAATATCAGGCTTTGTTGCGGTTAAGCACAACAAACACCCAATAATTTTCCTATATACTATGATATTAACTGCCTCTCCATCCTTATCTTTTGATAATTTCATCCGGGTAGCAACCAAAGTCTTCATATCCTTCGAATTATCCATTCTAAACCTTATTAAAACCTCCTTGGCATATTTGGATTGCGAAGTGAAAGTTCCATTCCTTCCTTGTGTCTCCTTTATTCCAAGTAAAAATGTTAGCTCGCTGATCATTGACATTTCAATCTCATTTTTCATTAATTCGGAAAATAGTCTGCACTAAGATTCATCTAATCCATCAAATATTATTTCATTGACATAAGCCAACTCCAAAATTATTTTATTACTATTGTTGATGAAATTGAGATTCTAATCAGCTCCCCCGCACTGGAATCCAAGCTCCTTCATGTACTGATCAAACCTTGAGTGCCATGCTCTTGGTGCTTGTTTCAGCCCATACTTCACCTTCTTCAACCTGAAAACATTGTTCTCATCCTCATGAATGAGAAAACCATCTGGCTACTCAATACAAACTTAATCTTATAGAAAACCATTCAAGAATGCAGATTTGACATCCTTCTGGTACACGTTGAACATTATTTGCACTGTTATGTCCAAAAAAATATTATTGTCTCCATCCTTGCAACTAGTGCAAATTTCTCATCATCATCTATTCCCTCTATCTAGGAGTATCCCTAGCACACTAGTCATGTTTTGTTCCAAATAAATGTGCCATCTTCATTCATCTTTTTGCGATAGACCCATTTAGTCCCGATGACATTCTTGTTTGTTGGCCTTGAAAAAATACCCCACATGTGGTTCTTCTCAATCTTATCAAGCTCTTCATTCATAGTCTGAACCCAGTTTTCATCATTAGCTACACCGGAAAAACATTTCGGCTCCACCTGAGATAAAAACGATGTTTTCTCTAATGATTTCATTCTTTGAGTCTGAACTAGATCTGTCTGATCACAAATGATATTTTTCCTATCAATTTCAGCTCGACTCTTTGGATTCCTTGCAGACACAGACTTGACACTTTCTTGTTTATCATCAGTATCTTCTTTTGAGAATGCCTCTGAAACTTCTACTCCCCCTGTGTTACTTACCTCATCATCACTTTCATATAGAAATTGTTCATTGGGTCGTTGAGAATTCTTATCATTTTCAACTATAGTTACATCATTTATCTCAAAAAAATTTCCCAGACTTTTTTTGAATCATTTATATGCTTTTCTTTTCCCTGAGTAACCAAGGAATATCCCTTATCTCCTCATGAATCAAACTTCATGGGATTTTCTTTGTTGAGTATGAAAAACATACTTCCAAAGATTCCAAAATATTTCAACGTTGGCTTCTTTCCATACCACATTTCATACAAAGTCTTCCATTCCTTCAGACACAATAGAGACCTGTTTGAAATATAGACCGAAATCAAAACTACTTCCTTCCAAAATTTATCAGCTAGGTCCTTTTCAATAAGCATCATTTTGGCCAAGTTGTTGATGATCCGATTTCTCCTATCATCAACTCCATTCTGTTGGGGATTTCTCACAGATCAATCATGATACCTTATTCCATGTTTCTTGAGATAGTCTTCAACATGACTGTTTTTGAATTTTGTACTATTATCAGGACGAAACTTCTGAATTTTCTGCTCATGCATCTTTCCTGATTCCCTCCTATACTACTTTATGCAACTGAACACCTCTTTCTTATGGGTAATAACAAATACCCATTCCATTCCGCTATAATCATCAATGAAAAGAATATAGTACCTTGGCCCATTAATATCTCGTTGTGAGATAGGCCCACATACATCAGCATGCACCAATTCGAGCAATATAGTTGATTTCTGTTCCTTTGGCTTGTAAGCCTTTCTAATTATCATCCCTTGTTGGCAAGAATAACATATATGAGTGTGATCACATGATAGTTTGGGAAGGTCTCTAGTAGCATAACACTTTACCAGATCTTCCATAGATGGTTGGCATAGATGACCAAGTCACTTATGCCACAACTGGTTTTCTTCCTCTCTGGATAAAAGGCACATATCTTCATCCCTACCTACAAGGTAATGATTTCCTTTTGTCCTTTTCCCTGAAGAACAACTGCTCCATATTTTCCTTTCACAACACACGTCTTCTTGGTAAATCAGATAGAATGCCCAGAGTCACAAAATTAAATGACACTAAGCAGGTTATGACTATGACCCTCTACTACCAAGACATCAGCACACCTCGTTTCTTTGCCCCCATACATGGCTTTCCCTAAGCCAAAAATCTTCAGGACTTCATCATTTCAAAATTTGACAACTCCTTTTTTCATATTTTATGCCTGTAACAAGATCCTCATTACCCGTCATGTGATATGTGCAACCACTATCAAGGATCCACACACCAGAGCGATCTGATGCTTTAACGGAAATCTATGGCACCACGACCTTCTCATTTTTCTTCTTCTTGGTCCATACTTTTTCCTTCACACTTGGCAGGAATTGAGGCTTCAATTCCTTCATAGAGTATGATGGACCAGCTTCATCTTGCAAAGATGTAAATCTATTCTACATTTTTAACTCACCTATCTGTATACTAATCTACTGCTTGGGAACGTTTTGATTCTGCTTTGGAACATTTATATTAATGGTATAAGTGTAGTACCTAGCCATGTGCCCAAATCCTCCGCACCAAAAACAGTGTCCATCAAAATTTGTTCGGAAAAAACGTTCTATGTTAGGCTGCCAACTCTGTTCTTGTTCCCTTTGGTATCTTTTGGCTATTGAAAACACATATTGTGAATGTCCTATCTTTCCACAACAATAACACCTGATATAAGGTGCATTACTTTTTGTTTCTTCAGCACTACGATTTTCCCCTTTGGATATCTGAATATTCTGATTCTACTTTGTGCCCAAATCAACCTTCAATCTCGGGATGGGTGCTTGCTCTCTGACTTCAATTGCCACAAATTTTTTCTTCGGATCAAGCCCTGAATTAGCCTTAAAGTTTGAGCTCAATTTCTGCTTATTTCTTGTTAAACTAATAGGCTCCTCTTTAATCATTTATATCTTCAGAATGACCTTATTTCCCAAGAATGTATTGGGAATCAAGGGTTTTTTCATTGTATTTAACTTTCCTCCGCAGACTGACAACTTATTCTTCAAGCTCTTCGATACGCTTGACGTGATCTTTCACTTTCTTTAATCCATCGATCCCCCTTTTCTATTCATCAATATTGAGCTTACAATCACTAACTTATTTTGAGTTCTCTGGTGTTGATTACTTGTGTTTTTCAATTTCTTCCAACAACTCATACTTCTCTTCTTCCTATTGCTGCATGAAGAGTTTGGCATCATGAACAACTTTATTTGATTTCTTCGTTTTGGCTCTCCAAACGTCTATCTCCTCAAGTGCTTCTTCCAACTAAGCTTCCATATCAACTCTTCCTTCAACTTCTTCTTCATCCTCCCCAGTGTTAGTTTCTTCCTTTTCCTGAGAACTATCGATGACCACCACCATATCATTTTCTCCTAGATCATTGCAGTTCTCTATTTCCTCAACCACTTCAAGCTCAGAATCATCTGAACTATCTATTTATTGTGAAATAAGATTCTGTTTTTATGAAGAAATTTCTCTTGAACTGCTTCTTTCCATTCACATAGGCTGAGGATTTCTTCATAGGAATTTCAACATCATCTTCATAATTTTATTCTTGAAACTTTTTGGGGCATCTTGTAGCAATATGTCTAACATTTCCACATATGAAGCATGCAGGAGGTAGTTTCCCGTTGAACATACCTTTTCCTCTCTGTATATTTGAGGAGAGGAATCAAATTACCTCATCTGTCTCATCTTCTCCTGAGAATCATAAATGGTAAGATTCTTCATGGCCTTAAATTACACCACTTTGGATTTCCCCTTTTCTACAGCATCATTATCTTTATTTCACATTTAATATGCAACAATGGTGATGTGCATGTTATCCAATGTCAGTTATTTTGGGACATTAAATTAGAAAACAGAAACTTTCGAATTGAACCGAAGTGGATGTTTTCTCAAGATAAGCATCACAATTTTTATATCCTAGATAATTTCACCTAGAACTCACATGTCTTCTACCACAGCATTTACCCTGCCAAAGAATGCATCAACAGTCTCATTCAGGTTCATTCTCAAATATTCATACTTGTTCCACAACACTTGCAGCTTTGCCTCTTTGACCTTTGTATCCACTTCATATATATTCAATAACTTTTCCCACATAGCATGTGACGATTTGAAAGACATCACTATTGTATATATAGGATTGGATAGGGATCCCCCTAAGGCATTGATTTATTTGGCATCAACATTAATCTCTTTATGATCAGCTTCTGATAATGCACCACTATTAAGATCAGCTGTTATGCCATGCATTGATACTGCGAAAACGTCCATTCCCAAGGATTTGATGTAGTGTTGCATCTGTTTCTTCCATATCTGAAAATTTTTTCCATAGAAGATCGGAATACATTAATGATTAGTGACCTCCATTGAGAGAAGAACTACTGCCAACCTTTCCCTCTGACATAAATTGTTAGGTCCACAAGGATGATTACCCTGAGGGGGGGGGGGGGGGGGTGAATCTGGGTATGACTAATTTAAAATTAAATCTCGTTCTGATCTTTTTTCTTTGATAAGAAAAACACTCTTCTCTCTCTTTCCCATTGCACAAGGTAATAAGAAATTAAAGCATACATAGGAAACAAAAAAAATTTCTTGGTTCATCGCTAAGGGATACGTCCAAGGAGTATACGTCGATAGGTTTTTTGTCATACCAAAATAAACTATTCTTCAGTAGATGTTGATACAATGGTTGTTGGTCGTACCAAAATCACAAGCCTTAGCTCGGTCCCATACTCATTTTCCAATGAAATCATAATGACACTATAGTGGAGTTCATTCACTTATCAATACATGAAACTGTATACTGAGTCTCAGCACCAAATGGATTCCAAATTATGGTGTGACATAATTCTACTAGACATCCAGCCATGTTCTGTTCCCGCCGATTAGTGAATATATATAACAAAAGTGTGCACCAAAAATATATAAGTAAAGGATGTATTAAAAAGTAAACATCCTATAAGCCCAAATTCTCATTTTATAATGAATGTATTTAATCATTTTCTTTTAAGTAATAAATATTTGACTTAACAGTTATTCAAATTTCATTTATAATCATGTTCAATTAAGCCATCATTATTATGTAAATATTATATTTCGAGACTCGACGCATAACCCAACATCCCCCATAGTAATATGCTAAAGGATTCAGAAACAGGACATCCATAATGTGCAAGACAACACCAAATCCCAGATTTTTCATTGCCATGGATGATATGTAATAATAATCATTTCATTCATTATTCAATATGGAACCTCATCTCATCCTTGTAATCCATAAGTCGGAATTCAAGAGTCACTCCATGAGTAATACAAACCAACATCATATGAGCATATCAATGGAAATCCTCAAATCCCAAGTATCGCTCTATACGAGGTACAACATTTCTACCAATCGAGTTATCCTTGGTGGTCTACCATGGGATCCCATGTATCGCACATGGTATAATGTTGAAATTCCATTTGGGTCCTTCCATGTAATTATCATAAAAATCCATGTATCACTCAACATATAAGTCCATCATTAGAGTCCATTATTGGAATTCCATTTGGGTGTCCAAGTATCACTCATGAATAAGAATGTTTTAATCCAATTGAGTACATCCATGGAATTCATTATTTTAATCCATGTGTTACCCAAGACTTATCAACATTCAATATTATTTAATACCATTTAATCATTTACTTTTAGATATTACAAGGTCAACACCATGAATTTTTTAGTTCAACTAACATAGAGAGGTGACACAAGCATTGGCCATGATTAAAAGGATTTCCATTCAACTAATAACATAGTAAAAACAAGTATAAAAATAATTTCATGTTTAAAAACTTCTACATGACATAGTCTCTTTTTAAATCACATGGACATATCATGAATAAGTGAAATTCATGAATTATTAAGATATTATATGGAATGGTCCAAGATTAATGGACATGCATCCCCTCGCACTGATCAATACAATTACAATTAATATAAAAAATTAATTAAGAAATATATTCATCTATTGAATTTACAATTACCATAATCAATTCAATATTCTACATCCCATGACCAAGGGAAAATGTAACAACCTATGGTATCCAAGTAAAAACCCCCCATGGTGGTCTATCAATATGACCAAAACACCCAATGGAATGGTTCTATTTAATCACAGTTATAAAAATATATAAAATAATTCATATGATTCTTTAATTATATAGGCCATTCTATAAAATTCAAGGATTTAATTTCACTTAAAAGTGGCACCTGAAAGTTCGGTGTGCGACACAAAATCATTTATATAAACAACTCAACATTAAACGAAATGAAGGATACCAATTACCTTAGGTATGTAGTTAATATTTCATCCAATATCAACTCATAATTCAGATCTAATTGGGAGAAAAATAAAGAATAGAAAAAGAACTTATTTATAGTTCATATTATCTTGTACATAAAAAGCGCAACAAATAATAAAATGATGATTAACTAAAAAGGAATTGATTAATAATTGATGAATATCTATTGAGATTAGTGGTGCTTGAATAAAATTCTGAACAGAGATGATATATTGATTCCGAGAATATGATCAAATCATATCATTCAAATGGAATGGATTCTGTGTGAAAGGGGGTGTAAAAATAGATATAGGTTTAAAAGAAAATTAAGGTTAAAAAGTTCATTTTACCCAATATATATTGTTTTCATAGTTTAGGATCATATCTAGACTAATCGTGCACCAACCATGTACCGTTAGATATAGGAAATAGAAACCCACTAGGATTACCCACACTGTTTCACTAATTATGTGAAAACTGTTCCAAAACTGACTATCAATATTTCAGACATACCCGCACTGCTATGTGGCCCAACACGTACAGTTTGCACTAATGTCATGCTAGGACATTTTACCACAAAACATTGGTTCTTCGCTCCAAACCAGCCACAAACACTCCCTATACCTCCATCACCACAAAAGTGAATTCATATTATACCATATTTATTCATTTAAACTAATAATTGATAAAAACTAATGGGTTTTTACATAAAAAAAAGAATTGGGTTCTTATAAACTTCTAACTTCAAGTAATTTGTCTCCAAATTTCCTACTCAATGGTGGTCAAGAATTTCTATGAATTTATCCAGCCACTGTGGTTGCACATTACCCTCCCACTCCTAGATCTGATCTGATACTTAGTTGTTCTGCCATAGCACTCATACATAAGGAAGACACTATACTAACATAACCTTCATGATACAATCCACAATACGTATAATATTATCCACAATGGATGAGTCTATATGAAACTCAACCTTCATATCATTAAAGGCATGAGTAGAGTCTGAATAATAGTGTTACAACCAAGAAACATGGAATACTTCATGGATGGAATGATACCTTTGTGGTAATTGAAACCTATACGCTACTAGACTGACTCTCTCCAGAATCTCGAATGGCCTGATGTATTTTGGTGAATGTTTACCCCGTATCTTAATCCTCTTATGTCCCAATATCAGTGAGAAAATAATGAAAACCCGATCCACTACCTCAAAAAATAAAGGTAATCAGTGATCTTCAACATATGATTTTTGATAGGACTGTGTGGTATCCACAATCCTCTGAGTCAAATGAACCTGCTTCGTGGTCTCCAGAACAATATGAGGTCCAAGAATATCTACCTATCCTACATCCAACAAACACACGGGTGATTTGAATGGGCTACCATACAAATCCTCATAAGGATCTATCTGAATATTATCCTTGAAGAAATCATTGTAGGTGAATCCAACCAAGAATATATGCCTTTATAGAGAACCCCTGAAATCTATGACACATTCTCAAAACATTTTATTAAGCACCTAAATCATTCTCTTTGGATGACAATGTATTTGGGGGGTGGTATGTTGTTCTCAAAATCACCTATATACCTAATTATCCCTATAACCAAATATAGATCTATGATGAAATCCGATAATCCCTATTTTAAATGATTATTTGTTGGACTCCATGATGTTTTAATATATCACAGATATACAACCTTCCATGCTCAACCACTCTAATGGTTTCCTTGATCAGTAGGACATTGGCAAGATTTGTGAGGATTTAAATAATAACCAACATGACATCATTACCTCGAAGATAACTTGGTAAACCTAACACAAAAATCCATTGTGACATCATTCCATTTACACATGGTATTTATTACCTGATATAACTGTCCGGATAGTCACTACTATTCCAACTACACCTGCTAATATGTAGAAAATCTCATGAAAAAACCAACTAACTTTTTTTCATACCCATCCATCAGTACTGGTGATGTAAATATGGATAAATTATTGTGATATTATGGTGCACTTCCCATGATGAAGCATGAAGATCCATCATTAGCTCTCACGCATGTCTACTGAAACCCATACATGACTATCTACTCACATTATTTCATCCACACCTACAGTCCAACTACTAGATGGATCCTCACCTACCACACTCGCCCATAAGACATGGACCTGAAAATAGAATAGTTGCCTCATCCTCAGACTATCTAGTAGGGTATAGGTCACCACCAAGGATGATAGAATAGTATGTTCCAAAGAATCGTGAACCTCCAAGTGCATATCAGAGAATAAATCCATAAGGTTCCATTGATGGTTCTTGGAGCAGCAGAAGTGTGGTTTCTGGGACAACCAAATTTAATTTTTACCATGATCAATGAAAATTTTCCGATCAATATGATGATGAACATCAGTTTCCACAGAATAGAATCAACGATTTTGATAAAGAGGGAAGAGACACAAAACCATTAGAGAGGATCTTACACATCATGTTTAAAATTAATTTAATTAATTTCATAAATAAAATGATACATGTTTCATTGTAACTTTCATCACTGATGATGTCAATCGTTTGGAATGACTCTTCTGGGTTGTCTTGTCGCACTTTCAAGGATCCAAACTAGAATCCCTATAGCGGTGATCCACAAGTGATTCAATGGCCTCCGATCAAAACCAATCATTCTACATGTGCTAGCATGGTGAAGTGATTATCATGAATTGGTCGATCTTGATCGCTTGTTCTTTGCTTTGGAATAACGTATCTCATTCTTGAGAGGGAGATGAAGAGGATTGAAGAGAGAAATTTTTTGTCTTAGAAATTATCAATTCACCACGTGTGCCGTGTGTTTACTATGATATAATAGATCTAATTTTCTATTTATATGCATGGAAATTCAGTTACAATATTTAATTGCATAAAATCAATTAAAAACATTAATGAACCTTGAGGAAACCCATGCTCATTAAAATAATACAACATCATTATTTATAGTGCTCGAACATGTGCAAATCGTAATTAGAAATAACATTCTGCATCACAAAATAATAACAACATTATTATTGTTTTAGCTTCTGGAATCTAGTTAAATAATTATTTACCATCTTTCAAAAAAATATTTTACTATTAGGTCAGCCTTTGTCTCTTCAAACTCCACCTCCCTTTATTGAAATCATGTATAAATAAATAAATAATTTACTCTCTTAAATAAATATTTTATTTACAAACTTTTAAATAAATATTTATTAAATTTTTAATAAAATAAATAAATAAAATTTCATTAATTTATATGACCATTTTAACTTTAAAAAAAATTATTCCACAATATTTATAATAATATATATTTTAATAAAAAAATTAAAATAGAATTTAACCAAGACCACCAAAAACACTAATTTTTTGACCCTCTTGGTCCCATTATCATTGGCATTTGGTGGGATTACCTAAAGTAAAAATGTAGTATCTAGAAATGGGAAACATCAACCAAGAGAAAGAACATAATGTCGCAATAACAACATCCACATATGAATGCTCACTGTGTAATATAATCCCTTTGTCTTAATATCTCATCAAGAAGGTTTCATGATAGACTCATCAACCTTTATACTTGATACATCTTTCTTTGACTATCTGAAATAAACTATTTATTACACCGTGGCCATAGAATTTTGCATGACAGTTCAATTTAAATCATTGGTCCATGATATCAACTTTCAATAATGGAAGGAATGAATCCGTTGTCAACTTATCTATTAATAACATGTCACTTGTGACACTGCCAAAGTACCCTTCTCCCTTCCATCAGATTATGTGATAGTCTTCATCATTAAATCAATGTGCGTGAGTTGTTACATGTATTAATGAAAATATTAATGTCTATAGACCATTACACATGCTCTAAGATAGGAATATCCAATGACACCAAACATGTGGAATTTTTCCCCGGAGGTTCTGTTCTCATAATCTCTCATCTTGGAGATTATTGAGTGTAAACTACATGAGATGAAGTCCCATCTACTTATGAGTACTCACACCTAGCAGCCTATATACATTGTTTCACATCATTGAATGTCATCCATCCACAGAACTATGTTCAAGAATATAGTTATATCATTTTATAGTTCAAATCATGGCAGGGAACTGTCATGACCTTATCAATGAATGATAAACTCTAGGAAATTATTACATCATAGTCATGAAGAACAATGAATAATATGTAATAAGATGTTTTATATTTAAATTCATTGAATATAAATTTTATCAAAGTACAAATATTTTGTTCTAAGAAAATAACTCTTACAAACTCCCACAGGGACTAGAGCCAACTTTCTGTGACTTAGTCTACTAGACATCACATTATGATCATGTTTTTGATGAGTCAAGGCTTTAGTCAAAGGGTCTACCACATTGTCTTCTGTGGAAATAATTCACACTAAAACATTACCTCTCTGAGAAAAATCTATCAATTGATGATAGTTCTTAAGTATATTCAATGTCTAATGATGTGAAATTGTTTCTTTTATGAGAGCCACTACTGTCGTATTATCACAATAGAGTTTTATAAGATCTTTACTACTAGGTGCCACAACTCAATCATGGGAGAATAATTTCATACAATAGGATTCTTTTGTTTCCTCAAAAGTTACGATATACTCGTAATCCACTGTAGAATCAGAGACAACACTCTTCTTTGAGATCTTCTAGCTTAGAAAACCTCCATTCAAAGTAAAGATGTATCACAACTACGACTTCATGTCATATTGATCAGTCTAGAAACTAGCATATGAATATCCTCTAATGACTAGTTCTTCATCTCATCGATAAACTAGGAACATATACATAGTACAACTCAAATACATAATGATTTTCTTGACTACCATCTAATGATAATCACCTATGTCATCATGATATCTACATATTCGAACCCAATGGGTAGGAAACATATTGCCTAGTACATAGTATGGCATACATGACTCACCAATCACTAAATCGTATGCAGTCCTTGTGCTTCTATCTCTTTCTTTACATGTCTTAGGACACATTTTCTAGGAAATATGAATTCCATGTGATGCTGGAAACAATACCCTCTTGGATGGTTCCATACTAAATCCCTTCAGTATCATATCAATGTTTGTACTTTGACTTCGGCCCATAATGCTCTTTAATCTATCACAATGGATCTTGATCCCAAGAATATATGATGCCCTTCAAAACTCATTCAATTGTAAGAATTGACTTAATTGTGCCTTAACATACTGTAATACTGGTATCTCATTTTTGATAAGTAATTTTTCATCAACATATACTATTAGGAAATCATATGCACTCCCACTATACTGTATGCAGACACAAAGACCACGTTAGTTCTTGATAAAACCATATTCTATTATAGATTCATCAAAACGAATTTTCCATGACATTGATGATTTCTATAATATATAAATGGATTTCTACACCTTGGATAACATATTGGAATCCTTTGGAGTCATAAACCTTTCAGGTTGTGTAATGTAGACATATTCCTCAAGGTTATAATTAAGGAAGGTTGTTTTGACATTAATTTTCCAAATCTCATAGTCCTGGTATGTGGAAATAGCTAATAGAATTATGATGGATTTCAACATTTCAACTGTTGAAAAGGTTTCATCGTAGTCAATGCATTAACGCTTCTAGAACCCTTTTTTAACCAGTCGTGTCTTATAGGTGTTGAATTGACCTTCCCTGTCCATTTTATTCATTAATACCCATTTTCAACCAACATGCATTAAATCAACTGGAGGACATGTGGAAATCCAAACATCATTTTTGGTCATGGAATCCATATCAGAATTCATGGCTACTTCCCACATGGTATCATGTGTTCCACTTACTTCATGCTTTTAGGTTAGTGGATCGTTACTATCGACTAATAATGAGTCACCCTCTTCGGTAACTAGAAAACCATACCATTATGATTATATAACATCTGTTGTACACCTAAAATTACTTGTATCTCTAGAATAGTTCTTTCTTATTTAGGGATTTATGGAATCTATTCAGGTACCAACTCTTTTGTACATTGAGCCTTGAATTCTTCGAATTATATCTCGCTCCCAATATCTCTTTTGGATATGTGCTCCCTCTCATGGAATATGGCGTTTCATTACACTATAACATTTTTTCTGAGGGGTTTTATAGTTAATATCCCCTTGTTTCCTTTGGTTATCTTATAAAGTTATAATTTATGCCTTATGGTGAATGTTTTTTACCTAAATATGCCTTAAAAAATTCATCACTTCCCCACACATGTAGATTCGATAACATGACATTCTTTCCACTAAAAAATCATATGAAATACCATTAATTGATTTAGTTGGTACGTTGTTTAGTATGTGTGCCACTGTTTGTAACTGATATCCATAAAAAGATAATGGAAGACTCGCATGAAACATCATTGATCTCACTGTTTCCAACAACATGTGGTTCCTCCTTTCGCTCACACCATTCCACTATGGTGTGTAAGGAGGATTGAGTTGGGAATTGTTCCGAAACTCCCATAAGTAATCAATGAATTCTTGATTAATATATTCTCTACCATAGTCTAAGTAGAGTATCTTGATCTTCACACCAAGATGTTCCTCTACTTTATTATTTTTTTTATTTGAACTTATCAATAGAATTCGACTTATACCTCATTATGTATATATATCTGTTTCTACTAAAATCCCCAATAAATTTTATGAAGTATGCATACCCACCGTATACTTTAGTTGGAAATGGTCCATACACATCGTTATGAACCATTTCATAAAATAATTTTTCCCTCTCCCCATTCCCATAAAAAATGGGAATTGGTCATTTTTTCTTGTAAACATCCAAGACATATGGCACGTGGTTTTAGATCAAAATAATCTAAATATCCATCAGAATGTAAATTTTTCAAGCATTTCTTTATTTCTGGACCTAACTAGTGATGCCAAAGTTGGGTGTGGTTTTAGTCATGTGAAGTATCTTTTTTATCGATTTCCATTACATAGTTTGTGTAATCCAACACGTAAAGACCATTGTATAAATGTTCCCTACCAAAAAAATTGATATCTTTATAAAAGAAGAAACATTTATTTCCATACTTGAAAACAAATATATCTGTATCTAAGATGGATACATAAACAATGTTTTTAGTTATAGATGACACATAATAAAAACCAATTTACACCAATATCATCCTAGTTGGCAACATGAGGGGGTAGATCCTAACAGCTACAATAAAAAGTTTCACTATGTTGGATGCTCATAGATCTACCTCCACCTGATCAATATCAATGAATCTACTTGGTTCATATATTTGGATTCATATATGAGAACCACAAGATGTAACTAATAGACAATTTTTAGAAACATATAGACTTCATTTGATAAAAAATGCACCTAATGATTCCCCATGCTTCTTAGACTGGGTGCATGTTTTTTCTAGTGGCCCATCTTGCCACATGTGAATAAACACCGTCTTGTTCCCTTGACCCCACCTTCGATCTTATTTTCCATTGAAGGACTTGAAGAAGATATGGGCTTCAATATCTTCATCATCCCTTTACTCTAATTTCCCATAAAGAAATAAGGCTTATTGTGCTCCATATCTTTGTCCACTTGGTGAATGCGGAAAAGAATATCATATAGAGACTTATAAATGTTGTTCACATTGAAATTAACAGCAAAGGTAGAGAAGTTTTGAAGGAGTGATGGGAGAATGAGATTTATGACCAGTTCATTGGGTGGGTTTATACCAAAGAACCTCTAGATGATCAATGTAGCCAATGAGCTTGACTACATGAGGCCTAGATCGGTCACCCTCTCCAATATTACTATAAAACAGTGCATGGAGTTATCAACCCATTCCAGTATTTCTCTCTCCTAGTAAAGACCACTTAGGTTCTAGATCATGATATATGGAACCATATTTTCATAAGACTTCCTTAGATCACTTGACATTGATGATAGTATCAAACAATGAACGTCGACCACACCGTTAATATGTTGATCATAGAAAAGGAATGTTTGATCACTTGCCTCTTTGGAAGGCAGATTATGTAATACTAACTCTAGAAAGTAAGAATTATGTTAATGGAATAGAATAACTTGAAGGCATATAAACCATTCCTTGATGTTAAGGACAATGAGGATGCCATATTTATCTAGAATTTATTATAGGGACAGTGTGTTTTATGAGCATGTTATTTTATTATACAATTAAAATATCAGATCATTGGTACTTTGTTTATTACACTTTATATGAAATAATAAATTAATTTTATTTAGTCTCATACTATTTTGTCATGTCCCAATGGCCCTCACCATTGAACTCAGAATGTCTAGTTTTCATGACATTCTATTTGAAATGATCAATATTCTTATTTTCATAACCCAAATAAGGGTTCGTAAATCTATTTTAAGGTATTTAGGTCAGCAGGTCCTTGCTAAATATGGGATTGTAACTCCTTGATCTATTGAGTAGAATCCAAAATATAGAAATCCTGACATGGATTCCCTCAACTCATCTATTCTGTATTACACCATGTCTAGAAAGGGCTATCCTCTTGATGCAATACAGTTAAGACAACCCAATACCATTCATAATGGATTCATGTTTAAAATTATGTGTCCCAAAAAAGGGTTGGTCAAACACATAGTTTTATTGAGTCATGCCCTTAATCATGTAATGAGAGGCTTGGTCTGACATAATATTTTATTTTAAGGATTTTTATAACTTATTTGAAATTTTCTTATAATTTTATCACATGATTGTTAATATTAACTGGAAATTAATTAGGTTATCAACCAACTTTTCATAATGTCTACGCATAAGTGTGTTTTATATTAGTTTCATATTTCATGCATGTTTAATTCATTAATTTTGTGATCGTAACACCTATCAAAAATGGTAAACCATACAATTGAAAGAAATAAAATAAATTAAAGGGAATGATCATGAGATTTTTAAAATCGTTATTTTCTTTAGTGGTTGATAAACTATCCTTAAAATATGGTTGAAACACCTTGAACCTTTTGGGTTGTTTTTTTAAAGATATCTACCTATCCACATTGTAATCTCTGGATATTGTTCTCTTCTTGGATCTAACTTGAACTGCCTCCACTATCTTGGGAGCACCATCCATTATATATGCTTTTAACTCACACGCTGGTGAGGTGTAAAAGGGGGTTTACATAAAAGATCCCATGTACATGCTTCCCCTATAGATTAATGATGAGAGATGTTGTGCAAGACAACAATTAATTTAACAAATAAATTAAAAGGGAAACCATACATGGGTAGGTCCAGCTCATGATAATCCACATACATATAATGAGTTACTCATTTAATAAAACTAGCGTTCAATTATTTAATCGTTTTTATTAAAATAAGTCATTTAAAAATTGATTAATTATTATATTTAATTAATCAATCCTTTTATCTAAATCGTTTTCTGAATTTCATTGAGATTCTCATCCTTGTACATAAATTCACCTTAGAGGTAATCTGGTGAATACCCGTTCGAATATACCAAACATGTATTATATTAACATACAATTTTACTCTTATGACACATGGCATACAATATGAATCAATGCAAAGAGTAACAAACATTTATAAGGGAAAGTGTAATTTTCATACCTTCCTTCCATTCTTGGTTGATCCAAAATAAGGACAGACCCCACCATAGCTAACTCGATTTAGAAGGTTGAGAAGCAACAAATTATCATCACTGACCTCATTATTGAGCAGTGATTAGATTCCGAAAATTCTCATCAATATCTCTTCAACCCCTACTAGGGAACACATTTCATATAAGACAGGCATCCCCACTAAAACATGGTGAACCTATGAATCCAATAATAGATGACATGAGATGATATGGAAAGTGAATATTGTATGTGTCACCGAACCCACCTAATGAGTGTGATTATCCACCTCGGGACCCAGAATGTGCCACTCCATGAGTTTATGAGCCCTCTCCATCAGTCGATGAGCCTTATAAATCCTTGGTGGCTAGATAAACAAGCCAAAATGACATGATATCCACTCTCACCACTCACCATGTGGCCTTAGAAAAATTAAAAATAGTTATTCTTCCAAATAGAAAGATGTACCCAACATGGGGGGACAACAAATGAGTACCCCCATAGTTTGTAAATCCCATATTTTCCTCATTCAACGAGATGGGTGATAGTATACAACACCAGAAGTAATTTATTTGAACATGTGGTCCCATTATAGGGATCCCAAAACAACAGGAGGTGTACATGTTTCAGTGTTTTGTGCATACGCATGAAGGACCTATGTTCTTCTTGTACAACCAGCTTCTTATAGGTTTCATTTATAGTTTGGAGGACCTTAATAGACATTTCCTTTTCTAGTTATTATCTACCACCTTATATACATGTTTTTCTAACCTCTTCATGTTCAATCAATGTCTTGATGAGTGAGTTTCATACATTCTTTCTTATAGGAAAGGACACACGTATTCGCTCAATATTTCTCTGTCCAAAGAATTATCTTATAACGATGTTAATGGAAATTTAAATAGTGAGATGGACCCTACCCTCATCACTCAAAACTACTCAATTGGATTTCATGATATCTTTCAAAACTCTCAATATATAGAGGGTGATTTATTATAAGGCCCCTGCCTTAAACCCTACTTAATCTTAAGTTATTACAAGATTACTCATTGAGGATCTTTTCAGGTTTAGAGTTTTAGAGAATTAGATCATAAAACCTGCATTAGATTCCACATTTAAACAATATGGTTACATAAAAGATAGTATTCTTTTCTCCCATCAACAGAAACATAATTAAAATAAAACATGGATTCTTTATGAACACTTCCTTGAAACTATCATCATATCATGTACCATTCCCTTGACCTGTGAAAAACATTTCAAAAATGTGGGATGAGCATAAAAATCTCATTACGGGTTATAAAAAGTATAGAAAGGAAACATAAGTACATATATACATAAGAATGAAATCATACATTACCCATAAAACATAATCACTTTAACATACCTCATAAAATCATGAATAAATCGTAGAAATCATAAGAGTTAAAGGTAACTTGAGGCATTCATAACATTCTTACGTAAGGAGTAACCATCTTAGTTACGTTTGGAATACACATCATAGTATATTCCCTAATTATCTTCGGATAAACCTTAACGTTTAACTCCTTTGTGTTACCAAATGCATTGGAGAGCTATAGCGGGCTCACCTGCCCGTAGTTTATCACGGAACCACCCGTCTTCCTAACAATGCCCAAGAACCATAACATAATCATAGCACATAAATTAAGCATAAAGTAAAGATAACATTCCCACATTGAAATAACAATATAACATTTTAATATATTCAAATGATGAATCCATTCTAAAAACCATTTTCAAAACCATTTAAAACATTTAATAAAGTGATTTTTACATCAAAGTGTCACATGCCACATTGAAGATTTTAACATTTTAAACCATTAATATACATATAAATAAATCCTTAAAATCATTTTGAAAACATGGATATTAATGATAAATATTTATAAGAATAAATCCTTAAAACATTTAAAACGATATTTTAGTTAAAGGGTTTTTAAAAAAATGAGAGCCACATGAATATAATAATTGAGGAATAACATTTAATAAAAACTTTATAATATCATGAGAATAAAGGGATTCATGATATAATATTCCAAAGGATAGTATATACACCATATAAGAGTGAACTGGTGCATAACAACAATTACGTCTCAATAGAAATGAAAAATGAGATGAAATCCATTATAAAGAATGTATCCTTAAATTAAGGATAAATCATTCTCATAATTATGTGTGACAAATATAAATACACCCAATATAAGTGGATATTAAGGGTAAAATAATCTAAGGTCATTCACACTTTTTGAATGGATGACATATTCAATAACTACATTATAACACAAAGAAATCGAAATTGGGTTAAGAAGTTCCCTTGACAGCCTAACAGCGTCACATCAAATTTTAGAAAAAGAGTTGATGAGAGAGATAAAGGGTGTATCATTACATGGAAATAAAATTTACGGAAATAAGGATATATAAGAACATATCCCCACATTATAAGATCAAAATTAAAAGACATAAAAAAATAAGTCTTTTAAAAAGTGGAGGGTGAAAGGTTCCCTTACCGGTTTGGGTAACTTTCGAAACATACACCCCCTGAAAGAAGGACTATAAAAAATTGATGTAAATACTCATAAAAGAAATTATGTTACACAAAGAGTAGAATAATGTACAGTACATACACCACTAATAAGGAAATAGTGGAAAATATAGCATAAATCTCACGAAAACACAAAGTGAGATAAAAATCCCTTTACGAAATTTCGGCAGCCTAACGGCACCAATTAAAACATCCAAAAATGGATTTATGATATCAAATAGGGTGTCCAATAATATGAACAGAAAAATTAAATAGCTAGGAATATAAAAAAACATCCCCAATCATAAGATAGATGAGCTTAAAAGAAATTACATAAAAGAGTGCACTTAATATGAAAGAGAGGGGTAGGATCCCTTATCTCGGGTCTGACTTGACTCGATCGTTCTTTAACCTCCAGAATAATAAACTTGAGTTAACTTCTACTTTCTTAAGAACCTTTTTCATGTTCAATATTCCTTTTATATCAGTTTCTACCATGCTATGAACACTATGTAATTATTTAATTTAATAATGGTAGTTTTGTAGATCATTGCTACTTGAGTAAAAAATAAACGCTTTATAATTACAAGTTGTTCATGTGGTAATATATTTATTATATAAATAATTTTATTCACTATTTATATATCATATATATCATATATATCCATTATATACATGATTTTATAATATTACATAACATTTAGAGGTAATAAATGAAATGCATCGTTCATGGAGACAGTAAGTCGTACGTACGCATGAACGCTACTTCCACTTCTATTTCTTAATTAATGGAATTAAAACATAATGATACATAATAGTATTATAATTACAGTATGTTATCATATATAATATCATTAAATATATCCTTTATACATAGCACATATGGTATTACCAAATCAAATCACTTTGAGGGGGCGGTAGTTCGCACTTCTTAAAATGAAGATATCGCGTATAACTATAATGAAAACCGTAATGGTATGACATAAATGAAAAATACAGAAGCTTAAGTAAAAAATAAACATATTATATATCATATATAAATATAGTGACATCTCAATGGCCACCTATTAGGGTGTGAAAAGAATATTGAATAATCATCGTTTTGTGAGGCAGAAATTCACCATCCACAAAAATAGTATGTTCATTAACCATTAGATGTAGGTGTGGGTAAGTGTAACTCGAATCCTTATTATAAACACATACTAATATATTTAAGATATTGGATATGTTACAAAAGAAATGAATAAAAAGAGTTTAGGGGGTTGGAGGAGCAAAATAAAACAAAAGAACACACGTGAAGACATTAGCTTAAAATCGGTTAACTCTCTTTGATTTGAGCTCAAAGGCTTCCTTGGGATTCCTTATTCCCAAAGTGAGGCTTCTAGGAGTTATAGAGGGATTTTTAGAGACAAAATGAGGAGGGTTTGGCCGAGAAAAAGGCTTTAGAGGTGTGGGTAAGGTGGTAGATGTGGGGGCCTTTTATAAGAGGAGAGGAGGGGCACTCTTGGAATGTTTCAAAATGTTACATTATTTTCAAATAATTTTCAGATTTTAAAGGTCCCACATTGATGTATTTCTAGTATAAGGTGATAAGGGTTCTAAATATACTCATCCAATAGGTATTTGATAAGTGTATGTTATAGTTTTAACATTATATTTTCTTTGTATTTAAATCCATTATTAATGAGGTAATCGCTTCATCATCATGATGTGATAAATAATTTAATCTATTTAATGTCTAAATATTATAAAAAAAATATCATGATGTAGGAATTATTGTTTTCATTCTAAAAAATATTTATAGTCAAAAATATGACTTGTATAACCCTATTTAAAAATTGATTTATTAAAACAACTCATGCTTGTTACATTTTTATTTTAACTTTAAATAAGAAGTTATTTTTGTCATTTTCTACCAAGGTGGCTTCGTGGGGTCCCCAAGTTGAGTCATGGATTTTCTTGGTCGTCCATGACACATCCAATGAGTGTAGGACACGTTTCTAGGTCATATCATATTATTAAAACATTATGTTTACCTTAAATTACACTAATTACCTCTAATCACGATTAAAAACTTAAAAGTTACTATTCACCAAATAATTATTGTAATCCCATTGAACAACATTTTACATCCTAATGACAACTATGTATGTCGGATTTTTGAAATTTAAATCACAGAAGTGGTAAAGATTCAATTAAACGAAAAATCAATTTTTAAACCACCACTTTGTGGTTTCACTATTCATCAAAAATTGAAGTTTTTCAGAAAAATACCAAAATTTCACCCTGAGCTATATTTGATAATCCGAATTCAAAAATGATGTCTATTTTACAAGATTCAAAACATATATGTTTCATTTATTAATTCAATAGTTAATTCCTACTGTCAAAAAAATAGAGTGTTTTTACGAAACAATATCTATTAAAAGATTGACACTAGATTAAGTCCAATTTCAAAGTGAAATTAATTACAATGACCAACATTAGATTAAATGGTAAAAATATATTCGGAATACACTTTAATATAAATTAATAATATATAATCTATCCAAATAAATAAATCATAATAAAAGGATGTTTTGAATTAAAATGCAACATTTTCAATAAAAATGATCTTTATCAGAAAAATAACAAAATTTTACACAAAGTAAATTTTCATGTCCAGATTCTAAAGAAGGATTTTATTGTGTCAAATAAAACATATAAAAATGTCAAAAGTATATTTAAAAAGGGTTCTCCATCAAAAGGTGGTTAATCGGCCTTTTAATGAATATTAGATGATTTATGCTTAAAATTGGATTCATTTGCATTTTAAGAGTCCAACATTTATTGGATAAAAGTAAAAATATTTGGCAGATATATATAATCATTTTTTAGTTAGTTCTTTTCATTCCCATCATTACAACATCTAGGATTTAACTACCTATTAAAATAATATTATTTTATTATTAGAGTGCAACATATGATTTCAAAGAAACTCGTTGTTGCGTATTGGGTACACCCTCGAGCATAGCATTCCCTTTAAAGTAATATTAATATTTTATTAAAAAATATGGATAAATATGAAAATCTCATATTCATTATTTACCTGGGGTGTTACATTCTTTCCCCCTTTTGTGAATTTCGTCCGCACAATTTTAAAATTGGGCTTGGAAGCTTCATTGAAATTTCCACATCAGAACAAGAGTCAGTAAAACTATCACATTAAAAGAATGGGAGAGAAGTACAAATGTCACCTGATTTAACCCATACTAGGATTCCAATTATGAAAATATGGATATGGGGGAAAAATGGTCATTTTCTGATGGAGAGTGATAGTAAAAATTTCTAGGAAAAAGTTAACAACAAGAAAATCACAATCTTGTGATGGGTTAAACGGTATTTGATTCCCCAGTAGAAAAAATTAACAGAAAACATTTTTGTTTTAAGTTACTTTTCATTGAGGAATTTATTTATGAGCATAACTAAAACATAAGGAATCATACTTACTTGTCATGTTTACTTTCAACTGTTACTATATTTCTTACACAAACGCATATTTTCTCCAAAAGACTAGTATTTAGGATGACTTGTTCCCATTAAGAGAGCTATAATCAACTTCTAGAGAATCACCTAATCCGCAAAAAAGAACTATATACTTCCCATATCATTAGACCTTAACCAAAAGTAAAACCAAAAAGGATAGTATGAGATCATATAATACCCAAAAAGGATAATCCTTTATAAAAAAAATCTATTCCTAATCTCCAAAATTTGTCAAACAATACCCAAAGTTCAATAAGGACCATTCAATAAATGTCTATCCATAAAATTCTACAAAGTAATCCAAACTAAGATTGAAACCCAATTCTCTGAAGGATTTAATCACATAGTCTCCTAAGATATATTTTAACATTTTTCTCCAAAATAACATCAGTTACTCTTACAGTCCCATACTGAAAAGTAATTAACCTAATCACATATCCTCCAAGATAGGCTAATCATTTTCATTGATAACCAAAAATAAAATTACTCTTAATTCATAAAATCAACTAACTAAAATTATTCATTCAAACTAACCAGGGACTTCACGTAGTCCAGTGGTAGGTGATAAATACCAGTTGCACTTTGGTTGTGTGTTTGATTCCCACAGCTTCGTCCGATGAGACGGGTTGTCACACGGTCTGCGTGTTGTCCCTTTTCAAAAACTATATAATTTTATAATATTCCTCAAAAAGAGATAAATTCATCAAAAATAACCGTAACATATTTTAACCACAAAGGTTATCTGATAACTTCCATTTTTCAACCCAAAATGTATTAACCAGTAATTAACTCAAATTCAAGGATCGTATAAACCCAAATGGTACTTTATAACTATATCCACAAAAGAAAGGATAATTATTCCTTGAATAAAATTTTCATATATCAAACATCAGGGTTACTATAAAAATTCTGCTAATGTAACCCCATCATCAAAAGAGACTTAATAAATCTAAGAATTTCGCCATCCTAAAATCTACCATAACTCTTGAATCCCTTATTTGATGACTTCTTACTCATTCAACATTCTTCATGATCCATTATCCATTCCATTTCAACTTATTCTGAACTACTTCATTCCTACAAACAAAATCATTAATCATATCCTAAGATTCCAATAATAGGAAAACATATGTTAAGAATTTATCCATACCTTTCATTCTTCATTGTCAGTTTATTTATCCTCAATCGGAATGGAATTAGGTATTGGTAAATGAATATTTGTACAATCATGGGGACCCAATTCCCAAAACTTCTCTGTAGGACATGTGTTTGCATAATGACCATGCACACCACATTTAAAACATTAAATTGATCTTTCATAAAGAACTCCATTCCCTTTCCTAGAGTCAACTATATGATTCTTTTTTCAATTGTAGGTTCTTGCTTTATGACCTTCATTTCCACAACAATATCATCTTTCTGCCCCTTTGAAACATTTTCCTATGTGTTTCATTCCACATATTTGACACATAGGTTTTTGAACATACTTACTTTTATGATTATTACCTGAACTTCCGTAGGTATTTGTTTCTCTCATATAAGATGTCTTATAAAAATCACTAAGGTTCAGGTGGTCAATCATGACTCCAGATAGTTGGTTGAGGATAACCACAAGAGTTCTCATTGTAGCTCCCATATCATTCAGTTGTTCTCTCATAAAACCGTCACAGTTTTCTTCAAATCCAATGTTACTTTGGTGCCTGCTTGATCCGGCCTTATACTAAAATCAAAAAGGTCAGTGTGAGTATATCATTGAAGTCATAAAATAAAAAAGAGGAAGATAAACACAAAGATATACCTATCCAAGTTATCTCAAACTCATTCTAACATTAAAAAAACGATGACTCCATCTAATATACTAACCATTGTAGTTATACACAACTTGTCACTTTTTCTTAAACAACACTCTATCCTCTAAAGTTACCTAAACCGACCTCTGATACCAACTATAAGGCCCCAGCCTTAAAACCTACTTAATATTGAGTTATTACAAGATTAATCATTGATGATCTATTCTAGTTTAGAGTTTTAGAGAATTAGATCATAAAACTTGCGTTACATTCCACATTTAAACAAAGTGGTTACATAAAAGATAGTATTCATTTATCCCATTAATAGAAACATATTTAAAATAAAACATGTATTCTTTCTTGACACATCCTTGACACTATCATCATATCATGTACCATTCCCTTGACCTGTGAAAAACATTTCAAAAACTTGGGATGAGCATAAAAACCTCAGTAAGGGTTATAAGAAGTATAGAAAGGAAAAATGAGTACATATATACATAATAATGAAATCATACCTTACCCATAAAACATAATCACATTAACATAACTCATAAAATCATGAATAAATCATAAAAATCATAAGACATAAAGGTAACTTGAGACATTTATAACATTTTTACATAGGTAGTAACCCTCTTGGTTACATTTGGAATACCCATCACAGTATATTCCCTAAATGTCTTTGGAGAAACGTTCACGTTACCCAATGCATTGGAGAGCTATATCGGGCTCACCCACCCATAGTTTATCACGAAACCACCCTTCTTCATAACAATTCCAAAGAACCATAACATAATCATAGCACATAACATAAGCATAAAAAAAATATAACATTCCCATATTGCAATAACAATATAACATTTTAATATATTGTAATAATTAATCCATTCTAAAAACCATTTAAAACATTTAATAAAGAGATTTTTAAATCAAAGTGTCCCATACCACATTGAAGCTTTTAACATTTTAAACCATTAATATCCATATAAATAAATCCTTAAACCATTTTGAAAACATGGATATTAATGAGAAATATTTATAAGAATAAATAATTATCACATTTAAAAGGATATTTTAGTTAAAGGGTTTTTAACAAAATAAGAGACACATGAATAAAATAATTGAGGAATAAAATTTAATAAAAACTTTATAATATCATAATAACAAAGGGATTCATGATATAATATTCCAAAGGATAGTATATACACCATATAAGAGTGAACTGGTACATAACAACAATTATGTCTCAATAGAAATGTAAAATGAGATGAAATCCATTATAAAGAAAGTATCCTTAAATTAAAGATAAATCAATCTCATAATTATGTGTGACAAATATAAATACACCCAATATAAGTGGATATTAAGGGTAAAATAATAAATGGTCATTCACACATTTTCAAAGGATGACATATTCAGTAACTACATGTTGAACCCAAAGAAATCGAAATTGGGTTAAGAAGTACCCTTGACAGCCTTTCAGTGTCACGTCAAATTTTAGAAAAAGAGTTGATGAGAGAGATAAAGTGTATCTCACCACATGGACATAAAATTTACGGAAATAAGGATATATAAGAACATATCCCCACATAATAAGTTAAAAATTAAAAGACATAACAAAAGAAGTCTTTTAAAAAGAGGAGGGTGAAAGGTTCCCTTACCGATTTGGGTAACATTCGAAACATACACCCCATGAAGGAAGGACTATAAAACATTGATTTAAATACTCATAAACGAATGTATGTTACACAAAGAGCAGAATAATGGACAGTACATACACCAATCAAAAGGAAATATTGGGAAATGTAGCATGAATCTCACAAAAACACAAAGTGAGAAAAAAGGCCCCTTATGAAATTTCGGTAGCCTAACAGCGCCAATTAAAACATCCAAAAATGGATTTATGAGATCAAATATGGTCTCTCATAATATGAACATAAAAATTACATAATTATGAATATAAAATAACATCCCCAAACATAAGAATGATGAGATTAAAAGAAATGAAATAAAAGAGTGTACTTAAAAAGAAAGAGAGGGGTAGGATCACTTACCTCGGGTCCGGCTTGACTCGATCATTATTTAACCTATTGAATAATAAACTTGAGTTAATTTATACTTTCTTAAGAACCATTTTCAAGTTCATTATTCCTTTTATATCACTTACTACCATGCTATTAACACTATGTAATTATTAAAGTTAATAATGGCCGTTTGTAGATCATTGCTACTTGAGTTAGAAATAAATGCTTTATAATTCAAAGTTGTTAATGTGGTAAAATATATATATTATATAAAGATTTATATTCATTATGTAGATATCATGTATATCATATATTTCAATTATATACATGCATTTATAATTTTACATAACATTTAGATGTATGAAATGAAATGCACCGTTCATGGAGACGGTAAGTCGTACGTACGCATGAACGCTACTTCCATTTATATTTCATATTTAATGGAATTAAAACATAATTATAAATAATATTATTATAATTCCAATATGGTATCATATATAATATCATTAAATCTATCCTTTATACGTATCACATATGGTATTAACGAATCAAATCACTTTGAGAGGGTGGTAGTCCACACTTACTAAATTAAAGATATCGCGTTTAACCATAATGGAAACCATAATGGTATACCATAAATGAAAAATACAGAATCATAAGTAAAACATAAACATATTATATATCATATATAAATATAGTGACATCTTAATGGCCACCATTGAGGGTGTTAAATGAATATTGAACAATCATCATTTCGTGAGGCAGAAATTCACCATCCACAGAAACAGTATGTTCTGTAACCATAAGATGTTGGTGTGTGTATGTGCATCTCAAATCCATATTATAAAAACATACTAGTATATTTAGGATACTGGAGTAGTTACCAAATAAATGAATAAAAAGAGTTTATGGGGTTGGAGAAAAAAAATAAAACAAAAGAACACAAGTGAAGACATTAACTTAAAATCGGGTAACACTCTTTGATTTGAGCTCAAAGGCTTCCTTGGGAAGACTCTTGCCCAATGTGAGGCTTCTATGAGTAAGAGAGGGATATGGAGAGACAAAATGAGCAGGGGTTGGATGAGACAATGGCTTGAGAGGTGTGGGTAAGGTGGTAGACTTGGGGGCATTTTATAATAGGAGAGGAGGGGCACAATTGTCGATGTTCTTGAATAAGACATGGATCGTTGACCAAAACTTTTGAACTCCACATGACACCACAAAATCCCCATTGTAAACAAATTTGTATGTCATTGTATTCTTTTTCATCAATCACAGCTTAGTTGTAAACACTTTCAACAAAGACAATCATCTCAAAAATGATTCAATGATACCTTGAGGGATTTTCCCACAATAATCTCCACCTTTGGGATTGTTGAAAACTCTTCCATAAAAAGATATAATCGTTAACTCTTCAGCCACCATTCGACCAAATGTGATTCGGATAGAGATCAAGGATTTACTCAACACATAATATAAGACCACATGAGCAATTCTCAGTGTGGAAACAAGAGTAAATGAAGAGTTCATCAATGAATCACATCATATCTAACACCCAATGTTGACATCAAACTGATACCAATTGTTAACAAATGGATACAAATTTTTGGAAATAGTCTTACCACATTTTAACACCACTCCTCTTCTTTTATCACGATCCTCACATGTCGTGATATCTATTCTTTGATCAATCAATTCTAGCATCGTCAGATTTAATATTCTCCCCCTGTCTCATTGCACTCCCCTTATCTCGTTGCACCACCTGTCAACTTCTCCCCTTATTAATCATGATTTATCAAATTTCCGCATTGTCTCCCCCTTGAACAATCACTATTTTTTCCACTTTGTCAATGAACCCAATGGTCACTCCATTGTAGTCTGTAGTATAGTAGAGAACACATATCAGCACATTGGAGAAAACACATCATACCTCTTGGTAATGGGGATGGGGGATTTCACATCCACACTCTTTTAAGTGCGGGGAGTCGAATGAACTCACAAAGCCAGTCGATGCCTCTCAAAATCTTCCTTGTGTAAGGCCTTTGTTAGAATTTCTGCAACCTATAGATCTGTAGGCACAAACTCCAATTTCACAATTCCCTGCTCAACCTTCACCTTGATAAAATGAAACTTTCTCTCAATGTTCTTTGTCCTTGAGTGATGGATGAGATTTTTGATGATATTTATAGAACATGAGTTTTCACTCTGTATTCCGATCAAAGACATCACTTCAACTCCCATATCTTCAAGCTGATTCTTCATCTATAATATATGTGTGCATGCTTGAGTGGCCACAATATACTCTACTTATGTAGTGCTCAATGAAATGCAATATTTCTTCTTTCTTAGCTATGAAATAAAGAATCCACAAAGATATAATGCACCTCCTGACATTGACTTTCAATCATCTGCCATTGCGGCCAAATCTGCATTTGTGTAACCCAATAAAACTGATTGAGATTTTTCATTATACATTAGACTGAAATCCACGGTGCCTTGGATATACCGAAGTATTATTTTCACTGCAAGCTTGTGGATTTCCTTGGGATTACACTGATATCTCGTTGTTTGGCATGTGGAAAAAACAATATCAGGCTTTGTTGCGGTTAAGCACAACAAACACCCAATAATTTTCATATATACTATGATATTAACTGCCTCTCCATCCTTATCTTTTGATAATTTCATCCGGGTAGCAACCAAAGTCTTCATATCCTTCGAATTATCCATTCTAAACCTTATTAAAACCTCCTTGGCATTTTTGGATTGCGAAGTGAAAGTTCCATTCCTTCCTTGTGTCTCCTTTATTCCAAGTAAAAATGTTAGCTCGCTGATCATTGACATTTCAATCTCATTTTTCATGAATTCGGAAAATAGTCTGCACTAAGCTTCATCTAATCCATCAAATATTATTTCATTGACATAAGCAAACACCAACATTATTTTATTACTATTGTTGATGAAATTGAGATTCTAATCAGCTCCCCCGCACTGGAAACCAAGCTCCTTCATGTACTGATCAAACCTTGAGTGCCATGCTCTTGGTGCTTGTTTCAGCCCATACTTCACCTTCTTCAGCCTGAAAACATTGTTCTCATCCTCATGAATGAGAAAACCATCTGGCTACTCAATACAAACTTAATCTTATAGAAAACCATTCAAGAATGCAGATTTGACATCCTTCTGGTACACGTTGAACTTTCTTTGCACTGTTATGTCCAAAAAAATATTATTGTCTCCATCCTTGCAACTAGTGAAAATTTCTTATCAACATCTATTCCCTCTATCTAGGAGTATCCCTAGAACACTAGTCATGTTTTGTTCCAAATAAATGTGCCATCTTCATTCATCTTTTTGCGATAGACCCATTTAGTCCCGATGACATTCTTGTTTGTTGGCCTTGAAAAAATACCCCACATGTGGTTCTTCTCAATCTTATCAAGCTCTTCATTCATAGTCTGAACCCAGTTTTCATCTTTAGCTACACCGGAAAAACATTTCAGCTCCACCTGAGATAAAAACGATGTTTGCTCTAATGATTTCATTCTTTGAGTCTGAACTAGATTTGTCTGATCAAAAATGATATTTTTCCTATCAATTTCAGCTCGACTCTTTGGATTCCTTGCAGACACTGACTTGACACTTTCTTGTTTATCATCAGTATCTTCTTTTGAGAATTCCTCTGAAACTTATACTCCCCCTGTGTTACTTACCTCATCATCACTTTCATATAGAAATTGTTCATTGGGTCATTGATAATTCTTATCATTTTCAACTATAGTTACATCATTTATCTCAAAAAAATTTCCCAGACTTTTTTTGAATCATTTATATGCTTTTCTTTTCCCTGAGTAACCAAGGAATATCCCTTATCTCCTCATGAATCAAACTTCATGGGATTTTCTTTGTTGAGTATGAAAAACATACTTCCAAAGATTCGAAAATATTTCAACGTTGGCTTCTTTCCATACCACATTTCATACAAAGTCTTCCATTCCTTCAAACACAATAGAGACCTGTTTGAAATATAGACTGAAATCAAAACTACTTCCTTCCAAAATTTATCAGCTAGGTCCTTTTCAATAAGCATCATTTTGGCCAAGT
Organism: Viscum album; assembly: GCA_963277665.1. Taxonomy (NCBI): domain Eukaryota; kingdom Viridiplantae; phylum Streptophyta; class Magnoliopsida; order Santalales; family Viscaceae; genus Viscum; species Viscum album. Next base: position 1,798,536,965 of record OY728140.1, read on the forward strand.
TGTTGATGATCCGATTTCTCCTATCATCAACTCCATTCTGTTGGGGATTTCTCACAGATCAATCATGATACCTTATTCCATGTTTCTTGAGATAGTCTTCAACATGACTGTTTTTGAATTTTGTACTATTATCAGGACGAAACTTCTGAATTTTCTGCTCATGCATCTTTCCTGATTCCCTCCTATACTACTTTATGCAACTGAACACCTCTTTCTTATGGGTAATAACAAATACCCATTCCATTCTGCTATAATCATCAATGAAAAGAATATAGTACCTTGGCCCATTAATATATCGTGGTGAGATAGGCCCACATACATCAGCATGCACCAATTTGAGCAATATAGTTGATTTCTGTTCCTTTGGCTTGTAAGCCTTTCTAATTATCATCCCTTGTTGGCAAGAATAACATATATGAGTGTGATCACATGATAGTTTGGGAAGGTCTCTAGTAGCATAACACTTTACCAGATCTTCCATAGATGGTTGGCATAGATGACCAAGTCACTTATGCCACAACTGGTTTTCTTCCTCTCTGGATAAAAGGCACATATCTTCATCCCTACCTACAAGGTAATGATTTCCTTTTGTCCTTTTCCCTGAAGAACAACTGCTCCATATTTTCCTTTCACAACACACGTCTTCTTGGTAAATCAGATAGAATGCCCAGAGTCACAAAATTAAATGACACTAAGCAGGTTATGACTATGACCCTCTACTACCAAGACATCAGCACACCTCGTTTCTTTGCCCCCATACATGGCTTTCCCTAAGCCAAAAATCTTCAGGACTTCATCATTTCAAAATTTGACAACTCCTTTTTTCATATTTTATGCCTGTAACAAGATCCTCATTACCCGTCATGTGATATGTGGAACCACTATCAAGGATCCACACACCAGAGCGATCTTATGCTTTAACGGAAATCTATGGCACCACGACCTTCTCATTTTTCTTCTTCTTGGTCCATACTTTTTCCTTCACACTTGGCAGGAATTGAGGCTTCAATTCCTTCATAGAGTATGATGGACCAGCTTCATCTTGCAAAGATGTAAATCTATTCTACATTTTTAACTCACCTATCTGTATACTAATCTACTGCTTGGGAACGTTTTGATTCTTCTTTGGAACATTTATATTAATGGTATAAGTGTAGTACCTAGCCATGTGCCCAAATCCTCCGCACCAAAAACAGTGTCCATCAAAATTTGTTCGGAAAAAACATTCTATGTTAGGCTGCCAACTCTGTTCTTGTTCCCTTTGGTATCTTTTGGCTATTGAAAACACATATTGTGAATGTCCTATCTTTCCACAACAATAACACCTGATATAAGGTGCATTACTTTTTGTTTCTTCAGCACTACGATTTTCCCCTTGGGATATCTGAATATTCTGATTCTACTTTGTGCCCAAATCAACCTTCAATCTTGGGATGGGTGCTTGCTCTCTGACTTCAATTGCCACAAATTTTTTCTTCGGATCAAGCCCTGAATTAGCCTTAAAGTTTGAGCTCAATTTCTGCTTATTTCCTGTTAAACTAATAGGCTCCTCTTTAATCATTTATATCTTCAGAATGACCTTATTTCCCAAGAATGTATTGGGAATCAAGGGTTTTTTCATTGTATTTAACTTTCCTCCGCAGACTGACAAATTATTCTTCAAGCTCTTCGATACGCTTGACGTGATCTTTCACTTTCTTTAATCCATCGATCTCCCTTTTCTATTCATCAATATTGAGCTTACAATAACTAACTTATTTTGAGTTCTTTGGTGTTGATTACATGTGTTTTTCAATTTCTTCCAACAACTCATACTTCTCTTCTTCCTATTGCTGCATGAAGAGTTTGGCATCATGAACAACTTTATTTGATTTCTTCGTTTTTGCTCTCCAAACGTCTATCTCCTCAAGTGCTTCTTCCAACTAAGCTTCCATATCAACTCTTCCTTCAACTTCTTCTTCATCTTCCCCAGTGTTAGTTTCTTCCTTTTCCTGAGAACTATCGATGACCACCACCATATCATTTTCTCCTCGATCATTGCAGTTCTCTATTTCCTCAACCACTTCAAGCTCAGAATCATCTGAACTATCTATTTATTGTGAAATAAGATTCTGTTTTTATGAAGAAATTTCTCTTGAACTGCTTCTTTCCATTCACATAGGCTGAGGATTTCTTCATAGGAATTTCAACATCATCTTCATAATTTTATTCTTGAAACTTTTTGGGGCATCTTGTAGCAATATGTCTAACATTTCCACATATGAAGCATGCAGGAGGTAGTTTCCCGTTGAACATACCTTTTCCTCTCTGTATATTTGAGGAGAGGAATCAAATTACCTCATCTGTCTCATCTTCTCCTGAGAATCATAAATGGTAAGATTCTTCATGGCCTTAAATTACACCACTTTGGATTTCCCCTTTTCCACAGCATCATTATCTTTATTTCACATTTAATATGCAACAATGGTGATGTGCATGTTATCCAATGTCAGTTATTTTGGGACATTAAATTAGAAAACAGAAACTTTCGAATTGAACCGAAGTGGATGTTTTCTCAAGATAAGCATCACAATTTTTATATCCTAGATAATTTCACCTAGAACTCACATGTCTTCTACCACAGCATTTACCCTGTCAAAGAATGCATCAACAATCTCATTCAGGTTCATTCTCAAATATTCATACTTGTTCCACAACACTTGCAGCTTTGCCTCTTTGACCTTTGTATCCACTTCATATATATTCAATAACTTTTCCCACATAGCATGTGACGATTTGAAAGACATCACTATTGTATATATAGGATTGGATAGGGATCCCCCTAAGGCATTGATTTATTTGGCATCAACATTAATCTCTTTATGATCAGCTTCTGATAATGCACCACTATTAAGATCAGCTGTTATGCCATGCATTGATACTGCGAAAACGTCCATTCCCAAGGATTTGATGTAGTGTTGCATCTGTTTCTTCCATATCTGAAAATTTTTTCCATAGAAGATCGGAATACATTAATGATTAGTGACCTCCATTGAGAGAAGAACTACTGCCAACCTTTCCCTCTGACATAAATTGTTAGGTCCACAAGGATGATTACCCTGAGAGGGGGGGGGGTGAATCTGGGTATGACTAATTTAAAATTAAATCTCGTTCTGATATTTTTTCTTTCATAAGAAAAACACTCTTCTCTCTCTTTCCCATTGCACAAGGTAATAAGAAATTAAAGCATACATAGGAAACAAAAAAAATTTCTTGGTTCATCGCTAAGGGATACGTCCAAGGAGTATACGTCGATAGGTTTTTGGTCATACCAAAATAAACTATTCTTCAGTAGATGTTGATACAATGGTTGTTGGTCGTACCAAAATCACAAGCCTTAGCTCGGTCCCATGCTCATTTTCCAATGAAATCATAATGACACTATAGTGGAGTTCATTCACTTATCAATACATGAAACTGTATAGTGAGTCTCGGCACCAAATGGATTCCAAATTATGGTGTGACATAATTCTACTAGACATCCAGCCATGTTCTGTTCCCGCCGATTAGTGAATATATATAACAAAAGTGTGCACCAAAAATATATAAGTAAAGGATGTATTAAAAAGTAAACATCCTATAAGCCCAAATTCTCATTTTATAATGAATGTATTTAATCATTTTCTTTTAAGTAATAAATATTTGACTTAACAGTTATTCAAATTTCATTTATAATCATGTTCAATTAAGCCATCATTATTATGTAAATATTATATTTCGAGACTCGACGCATAACCCAACATCCCCCATAGTAATATGCTAAAGGATTCAGAAACAGGACATCCATAATGTGCAAGACAACACCACATCCCAGATTTTTCATTGCCATGGATGATATGTAATAATAATCATTTCATTCATTATTCAATATGGAACCTCATCTCATCCTTGTAATCCATAAGTCGGAATTCAAGAGTCACTCCATGAGTAATACAAACCAACATCATATGAGCATATCAATGGAAATCCTCAAATCCCAAGTATCGCTCTATACGAGGTACAACATTTCTACCAATCGAGTTATCCTTGGTGGTCTACCATGGGATCCCAAGTATCGCACATGGTATAATGTTGAAATTCCATTTGGGTCCTTCCATGTAATTATCATAAAAATCCATGTATCACTCAACATATAAGTCCATCATTAGAGTCCATTATTGGAATTCCATTTGGGTGTCCAAGTATCACTCATGAATAAGAATGTTTTAATCCAATTGAGTACATCCATGGAATTCATTATTTTAATCCATGTGTTACCCAAGACTTATCAACATTCAATATTATTTAATACCATTTAATCATTTACTTTTAGATATTACAAGGTCAACACCATGAATTTTTTAGTTCAACTAACATAGAGAGGTGACACAAGCATTGGCCATGATTAAAAGGATTTCCATTCAACTAATAACATAGTAAAAACAAGTATAAAAATAATTTCATGTTTAAAAACTTCTACATGACATAGTCTCTTTTTAAATCACATGGACATATCATGAATAAGTGAAATTCATGAATTATTAAGAAATTATATGGAATGGTCCAAGATTAATGGACATGCATCCCTCGCACTGATCAATACAATTACAATTAATATAAAAAATTAATTAAGAAATATATTCATCTATTGAATTTACAATTACCATAATCAATTCAATATTCTACATCCCATCACCAAGGGAAAATGTAACAACCTATGGTATCCAAGTAAAAACCCCCCATGGTGGTCTATCAATATGACCAAAACACCCAATGGAATGGTTCTATTTAATCACAGTTATAAAAATATATAAAATAATTCATATGATTCTTTAATTATATAGGCCATTCTATAAAATTCAAGGATTTAATTTCACTTAAAAGTGGCACCTGAAAGTTGGGTGTGCGACAAAAAATCATTTATATAAACAACTCAACATTAAACGAAATGAAGGATACCAATTACCTTAGGTATGTAGTTAATATTTCATCCAATATCAACTCATAATTCAGATCTAATTGGGAGAAAAATAAAGAATAGAAAAAGAACTTATTTATAGTTCATATTATCTTGTACATAAAAAGCGCAACAAATAATAAAATGATGATTAACTAAAAAGGAATTGATTAATAATTGATGAATATCTATTGAGATTAGTGGTGCTTGAATAAAATTCTGAACAGAGATGATATATTGATTCCGAGAATATGATCAAATCATATCATTCAAATGGAATGTATTCTGTGTGAAAGGGGGTGTAAAAATAGATATAGGTTTAATAGAAAATTAAGGTTAAAAAGTTCATTTTACCCAATATATATTGTTTTCATAGTTTAGGATCATATCTAGACTAATCGTGCACCAACCATGTACCGTTAGATATAGGAAATAGAAACCCACTAGGATTACCCACACTGTTTCACTAATTATGTGAAAACTGTTCCAAAACTGACTATCAATATTTCAGACATGCCCGCACTGCTATGTGGCCCAACACGTACAGTTTGCACTAATGTCATGCTAGGACATTTTACCACAAAACATTGGTTCTTCGCTCCAAACCAGCCACAAACACTCCCTATACCTCCATCACCACAAAAGTGAATTCATATTATACCATATTTATTCATTTAAACTAATAATTGATAAAAACTAATGGGTTTTTACATAAAAAAAAGAATTGGGTTCTTATAAACTTCTAACTTCAAGTAATTTGTCTCCAAATTTCCTACTCAATGGTGGTCAAGAATTTCTATGAATTTATCCAGCCACTGTGGTTGCACATTACCCTCCCACTCCTACATCTGATCTGATACTTAGCTGTTCTGCCATAGCACTCATACATAAGGAAGACACTATACTAACATAACCTTCATGATACAATCCACAATACGTATAATATTATCCACAATGGATGAGTCTATATGATACTCAACCTTCATAGCATTAAAGGCATGAGTAGAGTCTGAATAATAGTGTTACAACCAAGAAACATGGAATACTTCATGGATGGAATGATACCTTTGTGGTAATTGAAACCTATACGCTACTAGACTGACTCTCTCCAGAATCTCGAATGGCCTGATGTATTTTGGTGAATGTTTACCCCGTATCTTAATCCACTTATGTCCCAATATGAGTGAGAAAATAATGAAAACCCGATCCACTACCTCAAAAAATAAAGGTAATCAGTGATCTTCAACATATGATTTTTGATAGGACTGTGTGGTATCCACAATCCTCTGAGTCAAATGAACCTGCTTCGTGGTCTCCAGAACAATATGAGGTCCAAGAATATCTACCTATCCTACATCCAACAAACACACGGGTGATTTGAATGGGCTACCATACAAATCCTCATAAGGATCTATCTGAATATTATCCTTGAAGAAATCATTGTAGGTGAATCCAACCAAGAATATATGCCTTTCTAGAGAACCCCTGAAATCTATGACACATTCTCAAAACATTTTATTAAGCACCTAAATCATTCTCTTTGGATGACAATGTATTTGGGGGGTGGTATGTTGTTCTCAAAAGCACCTATATACCTAATTATCCCTATAACCAAATATAGATCTATGATGAAATCCGATAATCCCTATTTTAAATGATTATTTGTTGGACTCCATGATGTTTTAATATCTCACAGATATACAACCTTCCATGCTCAACCACTCTAATGGTTTCCTTGATCAGTAGGACATTGGCAAGATTTGTGAGGATTTAAATAATAACCATCATGACATCATTACCTCGAAGATACCTTGGTAAACCTATCACAAAAATCCATTGTGACATCATTCCATTTACACATGGTATTTATTACCTGACATAACTGTCCGGATAGTCACTACTATTCCAACTACACCTGCTAATATGTAGAAAATCTCATGAAAAAACCAACTAACTTTTTTTCATACCCATCCATCAGTACTGGTGATGTAAATATGGATAAATTATTGTGATATCATGGTGCACTTCCCATGATGAAGCATGAAGATCCATCATTAGCTCTCACGCATGTCTACTGAAACCCATACATGACTATCTACTCACATTATTTCATCCACACCTACAGTCCAACTACTAGATGGATCCTCACCTACCACACTCGCCCATAAGACATGGACCTGAAAATAGAATAGTTGCCTCATCCTCAGACTATCTAGTAGGGTATAGGTCACCACCAAGGATGATAGAATAGTATGTTCCAAAGAATCGTGAACCTCCAAGTGCATATCAGAGAATAAATCCATAAGGTTCCATTGATGGTTCTTGGAGCAGCAGAAGTGTGGTTTCTGGGACAACCAAATTTAATTTTTACCATGATCAATGAAAATCTTCCGATCAATATGATGATGAACATCAGTTTCCACAGAATAGAATCAACGATTTTGATATAGAGGGAAGAGACACAAAACCATTAGAGAGGATCTTACACATCATGTTTATAATTAATTTAATTAATCTCATAAATAAAATGATACATGTTTCATTGTAACTTTCATCACTGATGATGTCAATCGTTTGGAATGACTCTTCTAGGTTGTCTTGTCGCACTTTCAAGGATCCAAACTAGAATCCCTATAGCGGTGATCCACAAGTGATTCAATGGCCTCCGATCAAAACCAATCATTCTACTTGTGCTAGCATGGTGAAGTGATTATCTTGAATTGGTCGATCTTGATCGCTTGTTCTTTGCTTTAGAATAACGTATCTCATTCTTGAGAGGGAGATGAAGAGGATTTAAGAGAGAAATTTTTTGTCTTAGAAATTATCAATTCACCACGTGTGCCGTGTGTTTACTATGATATAATAGATCTAATTTTCTATTTATATGCATGGAAATTCAGTTACAATATTTAATTGCATAAAATCAATTAAAAACATTAATGAACCTTGAGGAAACCCATGCTCATTAAAATAATACAACATCATTATTTATAGTGCTCGAACATGTGCAAATCGTAATTAGAAATAACATTCTGCATCACAAAATAATAACAACATTATTATTGTTTTAGCTTCTGGAAACTAGTTAAATAATTATTTACCATCTTTCAAAAAAATATTTTACTATTAGGTCAGCCTTTGTCTCTTCAAACTCCACCTCCCTTTATTGAAATCATGTATAAATAAATAAATAATTTACTCTCTTAAATAAATATTTTATTTACAAACTTTTAAATAAATATTTATTAAATGTTTAATAAAATAAATAAATAAAATTTCATTAATTTATATGACCATTTTAACTTTAAAAAAAATTATTCCACAATATTTATAATAATATATATTATAATAAAAAAATTAAAATAGAATTTAACCAAGACCACCAAAAACACTAATTTTTTGACCCTCTTGGTCCCATTATCATTGGCATTTTGTGGGATTACCTAAAGTAAAAATGTAGTATCTAGAAATGGGAAACATCAACCAAGAGAAAGAACATAATGTCGCAATAACAACATCCACATATGAATGCTCACTGTGTAATATAATCCCTTTGTCTTAATATCTCATCAAGAAGGTTTCATGATAGACTCATCAACCTTTATACTTGATACATATTTCTTTGACTATCTGAAATAAACTATTTATTACACCGTGGCCATAGAATTTTGCATGACAGTTCAATTTAAATCATTGGTCCATGATATCAACTTTCAATAATGGAAGGAATGAATCCGTTGTCAACTTATCCATTAATAACATGTCACTTGTGACACTGCCAAAGTACCCTTCTCCCTTCCATCAGATTATGTGATAGTCTTCATCAGTAAATCAATGTGCGTGAGTTGTTACATGTATTAATGAAAATATTAAAGTCTATAGACCATTACACATGCTCTAAGATAGGAAAATCCAATGACACCAAACATGTGGAATTTTTCCCCGGAGGTTCTGTTCTCATAATCTCTCATCTTGGAGATTACTGAGTGCAAACTACATGAGATGAAGTCCCATCTACTTATGAGTACTCACACCTAGCAGTCTATATACATTGTTTCACATCATTGAATGTCATCCATCCACAGAACTATGTTCAAGAATATAGTTATATCATTTTATAGTTCAAATCATGGCAGGGAACTGTCATGACCTTATCAATGAATGATAAACTCTAGGAAATTATTACATCATAGTCATGAAGAACAATGAATAATATGTAATAAGATGTTTTATATTTAAATTCTTCGAATATCAATTTTATCAAAGTAAAAATATTTTGTTCTAAGAAAATAACTCTTACAAACTCCCACAGGGACTAGAGCCAACTTTCTGTGACTTATTCTACTAGACATCACATTATGATCATGTTTTGGATGAGTCAAGGCTTTAGTCAAAGGGTCTACCACATTGTCTTCTGTGGAAATTATTCACACTAAAACATTACCTCTCTGAGAAAAATCTATCAATTGATGATAGTTCTTAAGTATATTCAATGTCTAATGATGTGAAATTGTTTCTTTTATGAGAGCCACTACTGTCGTATTATCACAATAGAGTTTTATAAGATCTTTACTACTAGGTGCCACAACTCAATCATGGGAGAATAATTTCATACAATAGGATTCTTTTGTTTCCTCAAAAGTTACGATATACTCGTAATCCACTGTAGAATCAGAGACAACACTCTTCTTTGAGATCTTCTAGCTTAGAAAACCTCCATTCAAAGTAAAGATGTATCACAACTACGACTTCATGTCATATTGATCAGTCTAGAAACTAGCATATGAATATCCTCTAATGACTAGTTCTTCATCTCATCTATAAACTAGGAACATATACATAGTACAACTCAAATACATAATGATTTTCTTGACTACCATCTAATGATAATCACCTATGTCATCATGATATCTACATATTCGAACCCAATGGGTAGGAAACATATTGCCTAGTACATAGTATGGCATACATGACTCACCAATCACTAAATCGTATGGAGTCCTTGTGCTTCTATCTCTTTCTTCACATGTCTTAGGACACATTTTCTAGGAAATATGAATTCCATGTGATGCTGGAAACAATACCCTCTTGGATGGTTCCATACTAAATCCCTTCAGTATCATATCAATGTTTGTACTTTGACTTCGGCCCATAATGCTCTTTAATCTATCACAATGGATCTTGATCCCAAGAATATATGATGCCCTGCGAAACTCATTCAATTGTAAGAATTGACTTAATTGTGCCTTAACATACTGTAATACTGGTATCTCATTTTTGATAAGTAATTTTTCATCAACATATACTATTAGGAAATCATATGCACTCCCACTATACTGTATGCAGACACAACGACCACGTTAGTTCTTGATAAACCCATATTCTATTATAGATTCATCAAAACGAATTTTCCATGACATTGATGATTTCTATAATCTATAAATGGATTTCTACACCTTGGATAACATATTGGAATCCTTTGGAGTCATAAACCTTTCAGGTTGTGTAATGTAGACATATTCCTCAAGGTTATAATTAAGGAAGGTTGTTTTGACATTAATTTTCCAAATCTCATAGTCCTGGTATGTGGAAATAGCTAATAGAATTATGATGGATTTCAACATTTCAACTGGTGAAAAGGTTTCATCGTAGTCAATGCATTAACCCTTCTAGAACCCTTTTTTAACCAGTCGTGTCTTATAGGTGTTGAATTGACCTTCCCTGTCCATTTTATTCATTAATACCCATTTTCAACCAACATGCATTAAATCAACTGGAGGACATGTGGAAATCCAAACATCATTTTTGGTCATGGAATCCATATCAGAATTCATGGCTACTTCCCACATGGTATCATGTGTTCCACTTACTTCATGCTTTTAGGTTAGTGGATCGTTACTATCGACTAATAATGAGTCACCTTCTTCGGTAACTAGAAAACCATACCATTATGATTATATAACCTCTGTTGTACACCTAAAATTACTTGTATCTCTAGAATAGTTCTTTCTTATTTCGGGCTTTATGGAATCTATTCAGGTACCAACTCTTTTGTACATTGAGCCTTGAATTCTTCGAATTATATCTCGCTCCCAATATCTCTTTTGGATATGTGCTCCCTCTCATGGAATATGGCGTTTCATTACACTATAACATTTTTTCTGAGGGGTTTTATAGGTAATATCCCCTTGTTTCCTTTGGTTATCTTATAAAGTTATAATTTATGCCTTATGGTGAATGTTTTTTACCTAAATATGCCTTAAAAATTCATCACTTCCCCACACATGTAGATTCGATAACATGACATTCTTTCCACTAAAAAATCATATGAAATACCATTAATTGATTTAGTTGGTACGTTGTTTAGTATGTGTGCCACTGTTTGTAACTGATATCCATAAAAAGATAATGGAAGACTCGCATGGAACATCATTGATCTCACTGTTTCCAACAACATGTGGTTCCTCCTTTCGCTCACACCATTCCACTATGGTGTGTAAGGAGGATTGAGTTGGGAATTGTTCCGAAACTCCCATAAGTAATCAATGAATTCTTGATTAATATATTCTCTACCATAGTCTAAGTAGAGTATCTTGATCTTCACACCAAGATGTTCCTCTACTTTATTATTTTTTTTATTTGAACTTATCAATAGAATTCGACTTATACCTCATTATGTATATATATCTGTTTCTACTAAAATCCCCAATAAATTTTATGAAGTATGCATACCCACCGTATGCTTTAGTTGGAAATGGTCCATACACATCGTTATGAACCATTTCATAAAATAATTTTTCCCTCTCCCCATTCCCATAAAAAATGGGAATTGGTCATTTTTTCTTGTAAACATCCAAGACATATGGCACGTGGTTTTAGATCAAAATAATCTAAATATCCATCAGAATGTAAATTTTTCAAGCATTTCTTTATTTCTGGACCTAACTAGTGATGCCAAAGTTGGGTGTGGTTTTAGTCATGTGAAGTATCTTTTTTATCGATTTCCATTACATAGTTTGTGTAATCCAACACGTAAAGACCATTGTATAAATGTTCCCTACCAAAAAAATTGATATATTTATAAAAGAAGAAACATTTATTTCCATACTTGAAAACAAATATATCTGTATCTAAGATGGATACATAAACAATGTTTTTAGTTATAGATGACACATAATAAAAACCAATTTACACCAATATCATCCAAGTTGGCAACATGAGGGGGTAGATCCTAACAGCTACAACAAAAAGTTTCACTATGTTGGATGCTCATAGATCTACCTCCACCTGATCAATATCAATGAATCTACATGGTTCATATATTTGGATTCATATATGAGAACCACAAGATGTAACTAATAGACAATTTTTAGAAACATATAGACTTCATTTGATAAAAAATGCACCTAATGATTCCCCATGCTTCTTAGACTGGGTGCATGTTTTTTCTAGTGGCCCATCTTGCCACATGTGAATAAACACCGTCTTGTTCCCTTGACCCCACCTTCGATCTTATTTTCCATTGAAGGACTTGAAGAAGATATGGGCTTCAATATCTTCATCATCCCTTTACTCTAATTTCCCATAAAGAAATAAGGCTTATTGTGCTCCATATCTTTGTCCACTTGGTGAATGCGGAAAAGAATATCATATAGAGACTTAGAAATGTTGTTCACATTGAAATTAACAGCAAAGGTAGAGAAGTTTTGAAGGAGTGATGGGAGAATGAGATTTATGACCAGTTCATTGGGTGGGTTTATACCACAGAACCTCTAGATGTTCAATGTAGCCAATGAGCTTGACTACATGAGGCCTAGATCGGTCACCCTCTCCAATATTACTATAAAACAGTGCATGGAGTTATCAACCCATTCCGGTATTTCTCTCTCCTAGTAAAGACCACTTAGGTTCTAGATCATGATATATGGAACCATATTTTCATAAGACTTCCTTAGATCACTTGACATTGATGATAGTATCAAACAATGAACGTTGACCACACCGTTAATATGTTGATCATAGAAAAGGAATGTTTGATCACTTGCCTCTTTGGAAGGCAGATTAGGTAATACTAAGTCTAGAACGTAAGAATTATGTTAATGGAATAGAATAACTTGAAGGCATATAAACCATTCCTTGATGTTAAGGACAATGAGGATGCCATATTTATCTAGAATTTATTATAGGGACAGTGTGTTTTATGAGCATGTTATTTTATTATACAATTAAAATATCAGATCATTGGTACTTTGTTTATTACACTTTATATGAAATAATAAATTAATTTTATTTAGTCTCATACTATTTTGTCATGTCCCAATGGCCCTCACCATTGAACTCGGAATGTCTAGTTTTCATGACATTCTATTTGAAATGATCAATATTCTTATTTTCATAACCCAAATAAGGGTTCGTAAATCTATTTTAAGGTATTTAGGTCAGCAGGTCCTTGCTAAATATGGGATTGTAACTCCTTGATCTATTGAGTAGAATCCAAAATATAGAAATCCTGACATGGATTCCCTCTACTCATCTATTCTGTATTACACCATGTCTAGAAAGGGCTATCCTCTTGATGCAATACAGTTAAGACAACCCAATACCATTCATAATGGATTCATGTTTAAAATTATGTGTCCCAAAAAATGGTTGGTCAAACACATAGTTTTATTGAGTCATGCCCTTAATCATGTAATGAGAGGCTTGGTCTGACATAATATTTTATTTTAGGGATTTTTATAACTTATTTGAAATTTTCTTATTATTTTTATCACATGATTGTTAATATTAACTGGAAATTAATTAGGTTATCAACCAACTTTTCATAATGTCTACGCATAAGTGTGTTTTATATTAGTTTCATATTTCATGCATGTTTAATTCATTAATTTTGTGATCGTAACACCTATCAAAAATGGTAAACCATACAATTGAAAGAAATAAAATAAATTAAAGGGAATGATCATGAGATTTTTAAAATCGTTATTTTCTTTAGTGGTTGATAAACTATCCTTAAAATATGGTTGAAACACCTTGAACCTTTTGGGTTGTTTTTTTAAAGATATCTACCTATCCACATTGTAATCTCTGGATATTGTTCTCTTCTTGGATCTAACTTGAACTGCCTCCACTATCTTGGGAGCACCATCCATTATATATGCTTTTAACTCACACGCTGGTGAGGTGTAAAAGGGGGTTTACATAAAAGATCCCATGTACATGCTTCCCCTATAGATTAATGATGAGAGATGTTGTGCAAGACAACAATTAATTTAACAAATAAATTAAAAGGGAAACCATACATGGGTAGGTCCAGCTCATGATAATCCACATACATATAATGAGTTACTCATTTAATAAAACTATCGTTCAATTATTTAATCGTTTTTATTAAGATAAGTCATTTAAAAATTGATTAATTATTATATTTAATTAATCAATCCTTTTATCTAAATCGTTTTCTGAATTTCATTGAGATTCTCATCCTTGTACATAAATTCACCTTGGAGGTAATCTGGTGAATACCCGTTCGAATATACCAAACATGTATTATATTAACATACAATTTTACTCTTATGACACATGGCATACAATATGAATCAATGCAATGAGTAACAAACATTTATAACAATTTTTACAGGATATAATGATCAAACATTATGCATAAATTATGGTTTTAATTCTACATAAATGTTAATGTAAAAAACATGTAGTTTCGACTACACAACACGTACTAAATTCATCGTCTTTCTAAAAGTAAACGCCTACGGACTCGGCATGTGAGGATTATTTCAGAATCATCGGAGTTCACGACATGTAAAGTAGGCCACTCTCTGTGTTGTCTCCATGTTACATGGTTACCAGTCGGCTCAATCCGTATATGGGATAGATATCTTTGCCTCTATCATGAACAGACTACATGTCATATCCAGTGGGCCACATGACATGTAATCCATTAAGCATGTTCTTAACGATCCTGGTCAACATGTGGTGTACAATTAATCACACCGTGTGTAATAAATGCACACTGCTTGAGTATTTTCTGAATTACTCATGACACCATGTACACGGCTACAAGATGTGTAGTCTGCATTACACAAAATGTATGGAAGGGAACATGATGTGTAAGTCTGAACACAAGATGTTTACTTTCATGTTACCTATATAGAATCGTTTCCCCCCCCCTAATGAGTTCCTCATTTTAATTTTAATTCAAAAATTATTAGTTTTTGTGAAATGTTGTGGGAAACGAATAAAACAATGTACATATCTTGAAATATCAGATTACATTAACTATAAATCCATGAATTGAAAAACTAAATTATTAAATCATAAATCATCAATGAGTGTTAAATATTTATAAATGATTATTAACATTTATATGATACCACTTGAAGGATCCGTAAGCAATAGAATCTTGGTTGGTGCGACACACAAATTTTATTTTTACCATGATCAATGATTATTTTGTGATCAATATGACGATGAATTTTAGTCTCCACAGAATATAATCAATGATTTAGATAAATATTGAAGAGGCCCAAAACTTTTAGAGAGGATCTTTTAGATCAGTTTTATAATTAATTTAATTAATTTCAAAATGAAAAAGATACCTGGGTCTTCCACACATTCTTCATTGATGATGTTGGTCATTCAGAATGAACCTTCGAGATTATCCTGGATTATTGAATATAAATACTTTTTATTAATATATATACGTAGATATATGTATATATGACAAATAAACATTACAGCTCTGTTGTTCCGTTGGTGGGGCGCGACTACGGGGCTCAGCATGAGGCACGAGTTTGAAACCCCCCTTCCATGTTTTTTGAATTTAAATACCCCATATTAATATATATATGCAGATATATGTATATATAACAAATTAAAATTACAGCTCAATTATTCCATTGGTTGGGCGCGGCCACGAGGATTAGCGTGATGTGTGGGTTCGAAACCCTACAACCGTGTTTTTTGAATTTAAATACCCCAAAGTTTGAAAACGGTGGGGTTTGTTTTTTGCCATGCTCGAATAGAGGTGTGCCACATTTGACTCCCATATACCCACGGTTCTCCAACCCATGGGTATAGGCTGAGACCCCTATACCGATGCCATTCCAGCCTAAGGTTCCTAAAACCGTTGGAATAGTTAATACCCACAGTTTTGGGGACTATACCCATGGTTTTGAACCATGAGTATAGGTCATTTTTTCACTAGTGACATCTCCTGATGTAATACAGCTATGAAAACCCAATACCTTTCATAACGGATTCATGTATAAAAGTATATGTCCCAACAAGGGTTGGTCAAACACATCGTTTAATTGAGTCATTCCCTTAATCATGTAATGAGAGGCTTGGTATAAATTAATATTTTAGTTGAGGGATTTTTATAACTTATTTGATAATTTATTATTATCTTTATCACATGCTTGTTAATATTAACTGGAAACTAATTAGTTTATAAACCGTGTCTTGATAATATTTACACATAAGCGTATTATATTTTAGTTCTATATTTCATGCATGTTTAATTAATTAATTTTTTGATCGTGACAACTATTCATATTGGTTAACCATTCAATTTACAGAAATAAAATAAAGTAAAGGGAATGATCATGAGATTTTTAAAATGGTTAGTTTATCTAGTGGTTGATAAACTAACCTTAAACTACGGTAGAAACACATTGAACATTTTGGGTTTGTTTTTACAGATTTCTACCTGTCCACATTTGTATCTCTAGTGATTTTTATCTTCGTGGATCTAACATGAACCGCCTCCACTAGCTTGGGAGAACCAACCATTAAATATTCTTTTAACTCACACGCTAGTGAGGTGTAAAAGGGGGTTTACATAAAAGATTTCGTAGACACACTTTCTGTACATATTAATGTGGAGAGATGGTGTGCAAGCCAAAAATTAATTTAACAAATAAATTAAAAGTGAAACCATACATGGTCAGGTATAGCTCATGATAATCCACATACATATAATGAGTTACACATTTAATAAGTCTAACATTCAATTCATTAATCATTTTTTTCTATGATATATTGCGCTCAAATAGATTAATTATTATAGTTAATTAATCATTCCTTTTATCTTAATAATTTTCTGAATATCTTCGAGATTTTCATCCTTGTACATAAATGCACCATGGAGGTAATCTAGTGAATACCCTTTCGAATTTACCAATCATGTATTATATTCACGTATTGTTTTACTCTTATGACACATGGAATACAATATGCTTCAATGCAATGAGTAACAATTTTTATAAGAATTTATACATGATATGTAAATCGAACATTATGCAAAAATTATGGTTTTAATTCTACATAAGTTTTTAATATACAGAACATGTAGTTCTGACTACACGACATGTACTAACATCACCATCATTCCCAAATTACATGCCTAGGGACTCGTCGTGTGAGGATTATATCAGAAAAATCAGAGTACAAGACATGTACAATGGGCTATACTCGGTGTAGTTTCCTTGATACATGGTTACTGGTCAGCTCAATCTCTATATAGGATACACGGCTTTGCCTCTATCCTGAAGGGACTACATGTTATATCCAGTGGACCACACGACATTTAATCCATTAAGCATGTTCCTATCTATCTTGTTCAATATGTGGTGTATAATTAATTAACCGGTGTAATAAATCCACACTGCTCGAGTATTTTCTGAATTACTCACGATGCCTTGTACACGGCTATATGATGTGTAGTCCGCATTACACGACATGTATGGAAAGGAACATGACATGTATGTCCAAACACATTATGTGTACTTTCGTGTTACCTAGACAGAATCGTTGGCCCCCAAATGAGTTCCTCATTTTAATTTAAATTCAAAAATTATTTGTTTATGTGAAAAATGTGGGAATCGAAAAAAACCAACATATCTCGAAATATCAAATTACAAGAACTAATAATCCATGAATTGAAATACTAAATTATTAAATCATAAATAATTAATGATAATTAAATAATTATAAATGATTATGAACCTTCTTATGATACCACATGATGGTTTCGGGTGCAACAGATGCCTGGTTGGTGCGACACACAAATTTTATTTTTACCATGATCAATGATTATTTCGGGACCAATATAATGATGAATTTTAGTCTACATAGAATAGAATCAATGATTTAGATAAAGATTGAAGAAGACCGAAACTTTTAGGGAGGATATTTAACATCAGTTTTATAATTAATTTAATTAATTTCATATAGAAAACGATACCTGGGTCTTCCATACATTCCTCATTGATGATGTAGATCATTCAGAATGTCCGTTCTGGATTGTCCTGTTTTTCATGTGGGGATCCAAACTATAATCCCTCTTGTTATGATCCGCACATGCTTTGATGGCCTCTAATCGAAACTACTCATATTTCGGTTGTTAGCACAGCGAAGTGAGTGTATTGCATCGGTCATTCATGACTGCTTGTTCTTTGGAAATGAAGAAAGTGTCTTATTCTTCATAGGGGGAGAAGAGGATTCAAAAGAGAAATTGTTTGGCTCACGAAATCTCAATTCACTTTGTATGAATTGTGATTCTTATGGATCGATTGATGTACTTTTCTATTTATATGACAGAATCATCAGTTAATATATTAAATTTTATAACATTAATTAAATAGATTCATGGTCCTAGAGAAAACCCATAATTATAATGATAATACTGCATCATTATTTATGGTAAACCAACATGGGCAAATGGGAATTATAAATGAAATGCTACATCACAATATAATAGTAATTTCATTATTATTTTAACATCTCCCAACTAGTTAAATAATTATTTCACATCTTGCTAATTATTATTTGACTATCAGACTGGCCTTGGTCCGCTCAAACTCCACTTCCATTTATTGAACACCCGAATAAAGAAATAAATAATTTATTCTCTAAAATAAATATTATATTTACAAACTAGTAAATAAATATTTATATAATTTTCAATAAACTAAATAAATATATTTAATTTAATTTATACAATCATTTTAACATGGATAAAATTATTCCACGGTCTTGATAATAATATTTATTTCACTAATTGAATTAAAATATAATTTAATCGATACCACCAAAAACACTTAATATGTGACCCTCTAGGATTCAATATCATTGGCATTAGGCAGGCTTATCGAAAGTCCAAGAGTATTGTCTAGCAATGGTTCAAATAACCATAGAGAAAGATCATAAAATCATGACAATGACATCCACATATGAATGTTCCCTATGTAATATAATCAATTTGTCTCGATATCACATCAAGAAGGTTTCATGGTATTTTCATCAATCATTATGCTTGATACATCATTCTTTAACTATTTGAAATAAACACGTCGTTACTCCAGGGCCATGGAATATCATGCTAGGGTTATATTTCAACAAAAGGGACAAGATGTTAACTTCCATAAATGAAAGGGACAAATCCTTCCTTGACTTATCTATTAATAACATGTCACTTGTGATGCACCCAACATACCCCAATTCCCGTCATCATATAGTGTGACTGTTTTTTCCAATAAATAATAGTTCACGAGTCGTGCCTTGTATTAATGATAATATTTATGTCTAAGGACCCTAACACATGGTCATAGATAGGAATATATAATGACACCAAACATGAGGAATTACTACTAGAAGTTCTATTCCCATAATCCCCCGTTATGATTACAATGTGAGAACTTCATTAGAGGATGTCCCATCTGTTTACGAGCACTCACACCATATAGTCTGTATGCCATGTTTCCCAACATAGTATGTCATCAAACCATTGAACTATGTTTGAGAACATTTTTATATAATTTCAGGTTTCTCATCATAGTGGGGAACTTTCATGGCCTTATCAATGAAACAAATATTCTATGACATTATTACATCATTTTCATGTTGAACAATGAACAATATGTAATATGATTTTTAATATTTAAAGACATTAAATATCCGTGTAATCAAAGTAGAAATAGTTGGTTCTAGGACATGAACTATTATAGCCACTCCCTATTGGACTATTGCACTGCCAATATCAAAGTCCTACACATCACATCATCCACTATATTGACATTACCAGGCATGTAGGAAACCTCAAAATAGAATGGTTGTGGGTACTCAACCCACCTTCAGTACCTCAAACTCATATCGTACTATGTAAATATTCACTTGAGACTTTTTGGTCCTTGGTCCCAAAAAATACTCTTCGTGTAAGTTATGTTTCTAGAAACTCAATGAATTAAAAAATATAGTTAACTTAAGATGATGCATTAGGAATTTCCTCTTGTTTAGACTATGATTATTTCACCCATACGCCATAAATATCTCCATCTGTATAATAAATACTCCAAAAACTAATACCTGATGCATCATAGTAAATTTCGTAACTTGTATCCAACGTTGGTAAAAACATTATCATTATTGATGAAAATATCCCTTTTATCTCTTTATAGTATTTTTTATAATAATATGACCATGAAAACATCACATAATTCCTATTCAATCCCATAAGATATGATACTAGGAGTGAGAAGTACTGTATGAAATGTCAGTAGGATCCGGATACCCCATAAAAAATCTATCCCTCAAAGACATTATTTTTATACTGTTGTGAAACTATAGCTCTATGCTTCTCTAGGTAAACTCATACTCCCTTATTTGAGATAATGTGACCTCAAAATTGAATATGATCCATTAGGAAGTGAAACCTTATGAGTTTAACATATATCTTATTCTCTCTTAGTGTATTCAACATGATCTCAGTTTTTTGGAATTTAAATGCCAGTTGTGTGAGTAAATGAAGATATCATCTAGGAAAACCACCACAAATGAATAAGGAAAATTATTGACCACTAAGATCAAATGTTCATGACGACTATTGGTGTGTTTTTTAGCCCAAAAACATAACCAAAAACTCATATAGTCCATACCTTCTGTGAATGGATATGTGGGGTATATAAGATGGTCTAACATACGCCTATTGATAACAAGATATCAAATAAATATTTGTGAAAACGTAAGATCCTTTGAGATGGTTGAAGAGATAATCTAACCATGTAAAAGGATACAAGTTCTTAATCCTTGACTGGTTAAATTTTTGGTATTCCACATAAATCCAGAGAGTTCCGTAAACATTTTACACAAAATACATGAGAATCCCATAGAGTACTATTGTGTTGGATAAAAACATTTTCCTCTAAATCCTATAGATTTTTATTGAGCACTTATATATAATTTTTATCCATCCACTAAGTATAAATGGATATAGTTTCAGATCTAGAAAGAAGCTCGATAGATAACTCCACCTCTCTCACTAGAGGTAACCCTAAAATGTTATCTGGGAAGATGTTCCTAAAATGATAAACTACTAAAAAGAAATATTCTTATGATGTTCTCTAATAATATAGATATAAACACACAATATTAGATATAATTCATCAAAACCCATGATTCATCGGTCTATCCCATCTTTGCTGGACATCCCATTAAAACGTGTTAATGAACCCTCTACCCTATGTTGACGTGAAGGTCACTCTTCAATGACGGAAATCTACAAATAAATGAATGATTACCAACTAGTAAATACTTTGAATAAAGTTAGAACCTATATTATTGAATTAAAATAAGTTCCATACGATGTGATATAGAACAATATAAAGGGGGAAATCCTTGAACTAACATAGACCCAATATTTTCATCCCCCACAATGTTTCAGGAATTATAACCCCTTTAAAAGATTGAACATTGAGCCCAAGATTCACCATAATTGGAAGAAAATTAAATCTATATGAATACCTTGATTCAAAAATAGAATAAACTATAATAGAGGATAGTCTAATAGTTCATTTAACAATTTAAGTTACTAAATATTTCTCCACAAGGGTCTGTTGTGCTGCATATATCTTCCCTGAGCCCTGAACCTGTGATGCTTCCTGGCTACCCTGACCAGATGTGATCAGCTGTCATTATGAAACTGGGTATTGACTACCACGACCTTTAACACCACCACATCCTGATTAGCTAGCTGTACTCTAGCTCACTAGCTAATAATAAGAAACTCAACCTACTCTTGAATGTGGAGTTGGTGTAGACCCTCTCTCACTGAATGATGGTGGAAAACTTTTTCAGAAGTTAAATAGATGATCCATCTTGCTGCAAGATTGACATTTGATTAGGTACTTCATACACTATCACCTCATATGTCATGGCATACCGCACATATGTCACCACACCTAGATACATGATTTTTTTTCTCTACTAACTATTATCACGACATTTAAGATCCAAATGCCACTTCATACAACCAGTCGATGTAGTACCAAATCTAGATGTTGAACCACCTTGGATCATAGTCTTAACCTCTCTTAGGTTATGCTATGTGTTAAGAACCTAACATAGTATTACAAAAATGGTATTAAGTCAAAATAAATTCACTTATGATTATATTTCATACAAGATACCATCCTCTAATATCATGGATACAGATAAATCACCACTCATCATTATAGGTGCGATGTTCTGAAGATTCGTAAAATGGGATATATATTCCATAACTAATAGATCTCCTGACTCTAGGTGAAAGAACTCCTAGGATATCTCATTCATCAACATATTAGTTTAGATGTATTCATAGAAGGCCTAACGAAAATACCTCCAATAAATGTCCACAAGAGGATCCATATAAGTAATTACATCCCACCATCTCTTTCTAGAATCACACTTCCTATATATAGTGTGATTTACCATTATATCAGTTGGATCCCCTAGGTGATTGAAGATAGATCACATGTCTTCTAGACATGACTCCATATCATGTGGTCATATATCCCTTGAAAGCATGGGGTGATGCTGGTGCAAGAACTCATGTGTCAACTCTGCCTTAGTCAGGGTAGGTCACGATGCTCCTGGAACAGACTGAATGAATCAAAAGAACCCATCCTAGAATTATGCCTCATCACTTATGTCTGACTCAATGACTGTTGCCTTAGTTGGAACTACTTCATGATCCACTAGTTTCTCTTGTCCCACCACATTAGGAGTGTGGTCATCGCCACCCTCTGATAATATGATTGGACGATGTCATAGTGGTACACCTCAACAATTGCCAAGATCATTCCTCAAATCAAGATATTTATCGAAGATCATAGCCCAAAATCACACACACACACACATATATATATATATATATATAAGATAGGTAACATACATCCTATATAAGAACATACCCATATTCATGTTCCATGAGTTAGGTCTAGATGTGATACAAATCTGGTATAAGCAAGAGATACTACCAATATCCCACTACAAATGTTAGGTCTTGTCATGTTCTCTTTCGTAGAACTCATGTTTCCATTTAATTTAAACATTCATTTCATATTCTATTGAATTAATTTATTCATTCTCATTTGAATTCATAGTCATTTTACATTTATAACACATTCAAATTAAATAGGGTTAACCATGTGGTTCTCTAAATTTCGATTGATGAGGGCCCATACACCTCAGAAAGAATTGTATGGATTCTGTGTAATTCACTCCCTGAAAACTTTTATAATTCCTATTATAATATGATGTATATATATATCACAACACCAATCAAAATAGCATGAAATAAGTAATGTATCCAAAATGGCATCACATAATGCATGGCATATGAACTCTAGCATGTAGATTTATTATGCAGGAGATAGAACACCGTTATATAATCAAGTTGGAATTAAATAGAACCAAAAATAATATAAACAATATTATCATAATTCTGTTTCATCACCTAGAGATGGAATAAAATCTACTATAATAACTAAATTTTGGAAAAAGTTCCATTCGAGGGAATTTATCTTTTTCATGTATGGGGTTAAGTATTCCCAAGAACAAATCATTACAAAATTGTATTTCCTTTTAAACCCATTCTTTTATCACCACATAAAAAAATAAAATGAGACAATATTTCTCTAATGACTCATTGTAATGTCCTGGACCTGGATCCCATTAAAAAGATCCCTGAGCCCAGTTGGTCACATGACCTCAAGTGCATCTCCCCAAATTAAAAAGGATGCTGACTAATAGAGAGGTCCTTCGATTAGTCCCTTCCCTATTAATATAGTGTATCAAATCATAATAATTAATATACAAGTAGAATAAGCAATATAACAATAATATAAAAAGTAAATAGCATAAGACTAATATATAATCAATTCCAAAAACCACCTCATGTGAAAAATGATGATACATGTCATATGTATCTAATAAATAATCATGAATATGTATACAAGGAAGATATTCAATACAACCAAAAAATTATAAAAAGGATAAAATCTATTCAGCTAACACTACGACCCTCAACTCGGTGCTATGCTCCTAGTCCCATGAAACCAGCAAGAACATATAATAGAATTCCTTCCCTCATAAATACTATCAATTTTATTGTCTACTTAGGTTTCCAAATGTTTTCTAAATAGGGTGGGAGATATTATCAAAGTAGGCAACCACCCAAGGTTTGTTCCCTCTAGTTTGTGAACATACATAACAACAATGTACTTAAAAATATACAACTAAAATAAGTACTTGAATGTAAACATCCTATAAGACCATGTTCTAATATTATAACCAATTCATTTAATAGTTTTAATTTATCAAATAATTCTTAGATTTAACAGTTAGACCCATGTTTTTTATAATAATTCTCAATTCACCATTCATTATTATGTAAATATAATGTCTCATGATTCTGCATGTAGCCCGACATCCACTGTAGTGATATTCTCAAGGATGCCTAAACCTACCATCTATAATGTGTAAGGAAAGGCCAAATCCAAGATTTTTATTTGGATTTGTAGACCCCTCTTAATAACCATTTGATTAATTATTCAATTTTGAAACTGATCCCATCCTTGTAATCCCTATGATAAAATCCTATCTGTTAATCTAGGTGTAATATAAACTAACACCATACAACCCCATCCATGGAGATCCTCAAGAACCCACAAATCACAATAGGTGTGGTAAAACAACTCTACCACTATAGTCCATCCATAATGGTCAAATAAGGTATCCTATGTATCACCCATTGAATAATGATCAAATTCCCTATGATTTTGTCCATGCCATTCCCATAAAAATCCATGTATCACCCAATATATATGTCAAGCCTCAAATTTGGTCCTTGGAAGTCTTCTAGAGAGTCCAATTATCACTTAGGGGAAATCATGGTTCATGCCAATTGAGTCCATCAATGGAATTATACATTCAAATCCTTGTTTCCCCCAAGGAATAACAACATTCAATATCATTGTAGACGCCAAAATGATCTCCAAGGCTGGGGAAGGTTCAGGCGTGACAAGGAGAAGCCATATTTGGAACCAGAAATCCATTCTAGGGGGCCTTTAGGGGTGACAAGAATACAATTCTATGTTTCATGAAAAAAAATATCACCCACGAAAAAATATGGGATTTGGGAGAGTGTTCTGCATGGGCACAGAACCTTCTCCCGCCACCACTCTGCACGGTTGATCATCGCGCAACCGACCCCGGGCACGCAATATTTCACGCTGGATTGTTTTTCACGCGGACCCGCGATATGGAGTTCCTAAAAATAGAATTCCACCCCTTCGACTTCTGGGCTGAATAATTTGAAATGTCTCCCCTCTGTGAAATTCCTCCCCCATGCGCGGAAAAATATTTCTCTCAGGTACTGAATTTTTTGTGCCAGGTCGCCCGAGGGTCCACTTTTGCGCAAGATCCCTAGAGCATGATCCTCATCAAAATCCCTTTGACTCCTATCCCCTAAGAGAAATTCCTTCCAATTCTAGTAAATCCTCTTTCCGCCATGCAAACCCTTCCAAATTGTGCGCCCAGACTGACCCATTCGTACCCGAACCCGATTGCGCGCCTGGTCGAGCCTTTTTCACTCACGCCGCTCAATTGCGTGCCACCCCTGCCGATTTTGCTTCGACACTGTCTTTTTTGCGCAAGAATATCAATTGTGTGCCGGTGCGCCCCATTTTCATGAAACAGTCCCTTTTACACACAAGCATCCTGCCTTGTGTTCCAGTGATGTCCCTTTTCTAGGAATCATTTTCAAGCACCTCCCATGGCCAAAACATCATAACCACATACTGAACTCCTATGCAACCTCCTAGGTTCGCACGAAGTAACTTCAAACTCCCATGGATGATACCGCCCGTTGCATTGCTTCACCTCATGCCTCTTCGCGTAGGGACTCTAATGGTTATTTCTTCTTCGCATAGCCACGCTAACATGGACCCCCAATGGCTTCCTCCAAAATACCCCCAAGCCATGAGGTTGCCTATCCCCTCCCCTCACCAAGGAGTTTGGGGTACTGGTTATGTAGGTCCTTCTGGTGCATAGTGGACCAACCTCGTCTGAGCTGCATGATGTTAAACTACAAAAACCATCGTCCTCAGCACATGACATTATACCGTGACCTCACCTCATGCCTCAAAAGCATGGTACCCCCACCTTGTACATTATCCATGCTCACTGGTCTCTACATGAGATGATATCCTCCTTATTAGAGTGGTGTTTGTCTACGGGGAAAGTTTGACCATCTAAGTGTAAGCCCCTAGATTTTCTTTCTAGACGCACCATCCCTGCTCCACATTTCTTCCTCGGTCCCAAGGATCTGGGTGAGGGGGAAATGATCACAGGACCCCTCCTTTCATCGGTTCCAAATCCCTCTCCCATTGGGATCTATCTCCATCGGGCCTCCCTCTGCGAGTAAGTCCCAACCTCTTCGGGCTACTAACCATGCCTAAGCCCCTATTTAATCTTTGGGAATTGATCAAGTGTAAACCCCACATCACTTCTCATGGACGCACCTTTCACGACATGATCATCAGGTCTCTACTGCCTATTATTTCTCACACCGAGCATGACTCAGGTGGGCTTAGGGTA
Organism: Viscum album; assembly: GCA_963277665.1. Lineage (NCBI taxonomy): Eukaryota > Viridiplantae > Streptophyta > Magnoliopsida > Santalales > Viscaceae > Viscum > Viscum album. The sequence goes on from OY728140.1 coordinate 1,798,563,873, forward strand.
TGCACCGTCCCCGACATACTCTTTGGGAAGCCTACAGTGTAAGCCCCACAACACACCACCTGATCTATATGGAATGTGATCCTTTCCAAGTAAAGGTACGTAGGAAGCCTCCACAAGGATCAATCCCACCACCCATCTGGACCCCAGGTCCTTATTCACATTGGTTCATCGACCCCATGGGCCGCATGAGAGTGTCAGACAAAAATTCCACCACCTGAACAACGATGTCTTTGATCCTTGCCCTGGTATGGTACGTAGGAAGCCTCCACATGGTTTAATCCCAAAAACCATTTATCCCAACCATATCCACATCAGTGAACAAAGCCTAGAAAACAAACTATGAGGACATTGATCTTTTCTAAGACAAGGTACATAGGAATCCTCCATGAGGTTCAAGCCCACCATCCACCTAGACCCCAGGTCCCTATTCACATCAGTTCACAGACACCAACCCATATCCTGAACAACCTGGTCATTGATCCTTGCCATGTTAAGGTATGTAGGAAGCCTCCCTAAGGTTCACGCCCACCATTCACTCGGTCATTCTGATCCCTTTACGTCGGTTCACCAACACCTAGGGCTGACTCAGATTGTAGGCCCTAAATTCCCCCATATCCCGAACTATGTGGAATGCAATCCTTGATAAGGTAAGGTACATAGGATTCCTCCCTGGGTTTCTATCCCACCACAAATTGTTTGTTCCAACCCCCTTCACATCGGTTCGCAAACACCAAACACCCAGATATTCTGACCCCTTCACATCGGTTCAACCCTGTCCTGCATGACGTTAAAATGTGCACCCCTTCTAGTAGTAATCTGTTGTGACCATGTTCAGAGGTAAGTCATTGTCAACCTCGTCCAGTGGTATGCTGTTGCGACTCAATCCAGTGGTGATCCATTGTGACCCCATCCAATGGTAAGCCATTGGCATCCCCAATCTTCGGTACGCCATTGAAACCCTAATCATTGGTAAGATGTTGAATCCCTCATCAGAAGAAAGCCTCCATCATATGAACTATGTGGACTTTGATTCCATGCCACGGGGATAAGTAGGAATTATCATTGAGGATCAATCCCAAAAAATTGTCATCCCCATTACGGTTCCATCCCATTCACTACCCCCTTTAGAAACCTTCCATCATCCATCCCGATTCATACCTGGGCCACCACATCCCGGTGGGATCATGCCACCCCATTACCCATTCCATCTAACAACATTCGAAAATCCACCCACATGATGGACCTAATATTGGTGTCCCCCACAGGGGGTTCCCCCATGGGATCCACTCTAGTCAGTGTTCTGATCAGCCCGATCCATCTCTAACAGACATTAAACATGCGGCACTCCCTATGATAAATAATGGAAGATGAGGAATACATTAGATACATGCCCATGGAATATGATTCGCCATGTTCAATGTGGGATGCCTCGGGCTTCTACGCCCTATAGAAGCCCTATAATAAGGGAAAAAAGACAGACATGCCAATCCCCCACCATCCGGACGAACTAGTGATGCCCAATGTGACTACTCCTCCGACCAAAGGTTGCTTCTTAGACTTGACCCCTTGGAATGTCCTGCCATAAGCAGTGTAAATATCTAGTGTCTATAAAGATATGTCACCATGAAGAGTTTCACGAACAATGTCTTAAGTCTATGAGCGAGACTCAGACTAGGTGATGAGTTCCAAGGAGGAATCCATGGAAGTAAGAACTGACATCCCATCATCCTATTTTGATCAAGGAGCAGAAATCCCTAAATAAGCGATGAGTGCCACCTGCCTTTGGAAAGCGGCAATGTGGGGCAACAAAACCACTCCTATCATCCCGAAAAGAGATGGACGCACACTCCCTGACTAAAGCATCATAAACAGAAATGGTGAAACCAATTTGATGTTCTTCTATTCAATATATATATTATTAGTGCATGGGGCATCAATGTATTGACTTGTCACCGAATGTAGTTATCTGGAATCGGGCCTTGCCAAGAAAATATCGGTCCTAGCATGAAACTCACTAGAATTTGTTGGTAGTAGAACTATGGGCATCCCGCTCTTTGACGTTGTTAGCGTGGATCCATCTTACCGGTCATGGAAGATAGGATGACACCGAGGCATTGGTCGTCGATTCCTTTTTTATTTTATCACTAATGAGTTAATCTCCCTACTTCTTAGGAATCAGGTTTTTTCTCCAGGGATGCGATCACCACATTCCCATCTACGCAGGGGTAAGGGCAACACCAATATGGTAGTTCCACATGAGTTTACCTCTTCCAAGATACCCTCTATATCTATGACCGTAGAACACCCATGTCTAATATCCCCATCAGAACTAATCCAATGAAGAGTAATTAACGACCTCGTGTGACATTATAAGGAGTATGGTGTAATCCCAACCCCGGATACGACCCACATGGATCTGGAGGCATCTGTACCTCGTCGCCAATGCCTCCCCCAAGGGCCACGTAGGGATCCATTGCTACCCACACTGACATAAAACCACTTTGAGAGCCTGTCCCCAGAGTGCTTTGATATCTCTCTGCCTTACGCAGATGAGGTAGGTGAGGTTCAGGCTAGCATAGTCAGAGTCCCATTACAGGGTCTCCCAGTGAGGGCTCCCACCCGGTCGCATCAGCGCTGCCTCCAGGTCATGATGAACGAGGAGCAGGTATTCTATGCACCACTAACCTCAGTTCGTCCGACCTGACGCCAGCATCAGGCACAAGATGAAGAAGATGCCCACAAAGGGGCGTCGATGTTGGCAGCTACTGTGTCCCAAGCCACTTCCGATGCATATCACCAGTCCCTGCATACACTAAGCGGGGGTACTTATACGCCCAGACATGATTGAGGCCCTAACCACCCCACGGGTATGCTGGGTCAACACTCTTGGTCGCTGGAACAAGTAGTGGTCACCACAAGCAAACCCGCAACAATGTCACCCAGTAAGGAGGTCCTCCCCGTACCACTACCATAGAGAGAAAGGGCCTTACCTGTATCAAGACACGACATGGTGGTCCACCCCATGCTACCCCCAATCAGAATGAAGGTTTTCCCTATGGTGGTGATACTCAGTATGGAAGCCTCTTACATGCCCATTATAAAGGTTATGGAGTCATTCCTCTTTCCCCTGATAGCCGGTGTAGGGAAATTTCCCATCCGGTAACTCATCAATGTGGGGAACCTCCCCATGTCCTCTCAACAGCCGATGGATGTCCTCCTCACCTCGGAAACCAGAGGGGTGATGGCCAACCTTGCTATACTCGCACCCAGCTCAGAGATCCTCCCTATGCTTCTTCCGGTCATAGTGGAGTCATGCACACTCCATCAATATCCATGGAGGTCCTCCCCATGTCCCCTTCGGCATTTGTCCCATTTCTCCTCGCACCCCATCTTTCACAGTTTGAAACCCTTTGCAACCCAGCACCAGTGCAGCCAATGGACTCTATGTCAGAAATCAGCCCTTTCCTGAGGTTCCACCCCTGGGTAGGAAGCCGGGTCGTCAACACCATAAGAGGAATGTTGGGAACTTCTGCATAGAGATCAAACCAGTATTCTTCTCAAACCCTGACTCAGGGTATGACTCAGCATAGGAACCCCCCCATCGCTCATCTGAGCCAAGGAATGTGGTAGGAACATGGCGCATCAGCCTATGATCCCAGAATGTGAGGCCCATAGGATTCCCGCCTCCCTCCTCAGGTATATCAAATAGGATGAAAATATTGAGACCCCATAGTTTATGGTCATGAAATCACCACCATCATCGCCAGAAGAGCTCTCTGCCTCCACAAGAGATCACAGAGAGCTATTCTAGGGACAAATGTTGGGCGAGCAGCATCGTGACCTATCACCAGTATACCTAGACCCTGATCTCGGATGAACAGTCATTAACCTGACTTATCGTGATGTTGTAACCAGGTCATCTCACTTTTCGGAGGACAGCCTAAGATTCGAGGACCAGTCAGCTCGTTCACCGTACTCTCCTCTGGCCAGCCTGTCATCCTAGTGGTCTGCATCAATACTGCTGACAGTTCCTCAGCCGCCCCCAGTTTAATAGAGGGGAAATCAAGTCATCGGAGAGCAATGTTGTCTGGTTGATCTAGTTGCTCTCTATATGGCCCAGCGCCCCGAGTCACCAAGCCGCTATAAGCCCCTCTAAGTGAATTGCGTTCAGAGTTTCATGATACTCGATAGTATCATTAACGAGGCTTACCCCCACATGAATGTACATCGATGGGGGAAGTTTTCTACTCCACTTTAGTCCTATCTAGTGGTAGCCCGACCTGCTAGGAAACATCGAGGAAGTGCCCCCAGGAAGGGTCACGGCTAACATGGCTGACATAGCGGACGAGGAGGACGAGATGGAGCTCCACGATGGAGACTTACCTTTCGAGGGAGTGCCACCACTATTCGTACAATCAAGAAGGATTACTCATCAGTAGAGGAACCTACATGGTCTCACTACAACCACTGAGGCATTGGTACTTAGCCATAATGTCGGTAAGGGTAAATAGCACATCAGAGTTTCCAAAGACTCATTCTCGTCTGCCTCAGTGCAGTAGATGGAGGAGGACCCCGAGAAGGACATGTTTCACCAACCACTTTCTGAGGAAAAAAAGTTGGTTGATGAACTCCTGGAATAATGCGGTGTAGAGCGACAGCCTGACTATGGAAATCCTAGCCCATTATAGTAGGGGCAAGACCAACTTCTCCTCAGTGAGCTGCCCCCAAGTAACCCTAACCATGCCACTCCCTAGACAGGGCTGAAGCGAGAGCTCCAGGAAAGAGGGTGCGGTATGTCTTTCCAAACCCTTATAAATGGTGTTGGAATCCATGGAATCTGTCATGGGTTCCCCTAGCTGCCACACAAGTCACTCCACTAGCCTCTCCATGAGCCGCTGATCATATTTACCATGTTGAGGAACCCGCCAATGTGATCGTAGTTAAGGACACCTATCAAGATAGGGATCCCCACCCAGATGATCCTATGGCTACACTCATTTCCCAACTTGAGGGATTGGAAACATGACAGGTGGAAATTCCCCCTGATGGAAATCCATATCCTGCATCGGTGGATGATAGGTTGGTGACTATGGGTTTTAGGAATCCCACCTTCTCCACTTTTAATGGGACATGGGACCCACCGCAGCACATAACCCACTTCAACTAAAGGTTTTGGCCCATGTTAGGGACTCCAACACAGTAGGAGGTTTCCAAGCTTCATTGTTTTGGTCAGACATTGGAGGGGTCGACATTCGTCTACTACAACCAACTCCCTGTCAGATCTGTAACTAGTTGGGATGACCTTCGCAGGAAACTCCTCTACTAGTTTAGCTCTACCACCAAGAAAAAAAGCATCAAAGACCTCTTCAAGTGAAAAAAATGGCTGTGGACCGAGTCGTAGACTATATTTCCTGGTGGAAGGGGCTCACTTACTCCCTTGACATGCCACTCACTCAAGAGAAATTACTGAGGATGTGTGTAGAAAAAGTCAGGATAGAACTGGTTCGCTCTATGATCACAACGAACCACCCTAGAGGATTCTAGGACTCTTCCAATAAGTCCCAGCACCTGGACGAAGCCCTGAAACAAGACAGCCAGGCATGTCCATTGCCCCCTATAATTCCTGCGAGGAGGGCTTCTAGAGATGATATCGTCATAGTTTTCCAAATAGAAGTCCATAGTAAACTAGAATTGCTTCTAGTGGCACCACCCCGACAGCCTCACAGAGGCCCTCCACCTCAGGCGCATTCTGCCATTCAGTAGCATCCGCCTTAGAATAGGCATTTTCCCCCATAGAATGTGCCTCCCCTGCCTAGGTGGGAAAACCAGGGTTCTCCCCCCGACATGCTCCTCCAGCACCTCGTCAGGGCCAGTCTCCAAGGGACCCCTTCCCGAACAGAAGAAACCGAACCTACTCATTAAATGATAACTAGGATCCCGACTATTTCAGAAGTTCCTTGGAATAATGTATTATGCGTTCTCCTGAGTGCAGAAGGCTAGAATAGGAGAACCTTACAGATCGCCCCAACTATTGCCCCTATCATCGAATTATGGGGAACAACCTCAAGAAGTGCTATGTGTTTAAATACTGGCTTCAAGACCTGGTCGACAACAACATATACAAGCAGGCCCTAGCCTTAGTCTAAGTGGTAGGTTTCATTGTAAGGCTAGACAGTAGTAGCGACAACAAAGATGAGTGGCAGCTAGTTTCTAACCGCGAGTCCCAGAAGTATGATGAATGTATAGGTCACTAAATGGTTGTTTGTGCCCATGGAACCATTCAGGCATGCCTAAATCAGCCTAAGCCTTCATAATCTACAACCACCACTTCTGCATCATCATTTCAGTCGGCCTCTTCCTAGAAGATCAAGAATCGACGAAGCAAGGGAAAGAAATGCGCGCCGCCAATGCCATCATCATCTTGCACTCTCGGTGACTTCATTCCCCCTGAGATGGGGATTCCTCCCAAAATCTTCCTAGTAGTTGGTATATCTTCAAGTTATAATATGGGGTACACTTCAGTTAATACTATGGAGTTGGTAAATCCCTATATGACTCCGGACAATGAGGAGCGCTAGGAGAACCTCCCCAATGCCCTTAGCCGATGACAACGTCAGTAGAGTCATAACCATGTGAATCATCAAGGCACATCAGTTGGCACCTCCTGCCAGGTCGTGCATACCACTGAGACTAGATAGCAAGGCCAGCACAAAACTCATCATGTGTAGCCTCTTCATTCGTTGTCCTCGGGCCCGTCTCCGCCACTATTTGTGTGGCGAGATCTGGAAGAGCTACCTCGACCATGTCGCGACCAGCCTCCCCCAACTACAGGCCGATCTTAGTCATACGATCCTCATCCAGCAGATACTCTTTGGGCTTTGACTTGTGAGTATCCTGACATGCCCATCACTAGACACTCGTCGGTCCAACCGCTAGGGCCCGCCATGCCTCCTATCACATAGCGGCCTCCTGTAAGTAGAATATTCCACCTGGTGTAGAACTATGATGTTCTCAGACACCTTTCTAGCATCCCATCAAATCTTTTAATCCTCGAGGCCCTTATCCTATCGTCATTAATTCTAGGAGTCCCTCACTGAGGCTTTATGAAGCCCCCTCTAGTTTGAGACGGAAGTGGCAGCTTCAGAAGATTTTCATGCTAAAGTGGTCGAGAACGCTGAATGAAAGTCCATAATTTTGTTCTATGGAGAGGATGGAGGAACCCCAATACAAGTCCAAATTCTCCTACTATACATCACCGACCATTTTAATGGTTTGGAGGTTCGATGTTGTCTCGTTGACACCGGCTCCGGGATAGACCTTATCCCGACGCAGACACTGTAGAATCTGGGGTTATCTGGGATGACCTGACTCCCACTAACTAAAGGATCCCAGGATATGACTAGAATATGTAGACCCCAGTCGACAAGATCCATTGGAAGACCTAGTTCAGTGGTCTAGTTTCCAGTACCGGGATTATGGTTTTCTCCCAGGACACCCCGTACAACGCATTGATGGACAAACCGTGGCTCCACCTATACGCGGTGGTCCTCTCATCATATCACAAATTCCTGAAGTACACTCTCAATGGTCATGTAGGCATACTCTAAGGTGATGCATCATTTTTCTCTCTTGTGAAGCCCTCTATCTGGATGCCAACTATTACAAGAGCAAGGAAAAACAGATTCATGAAAATAAGGTGGAGCCTGTCACGGTTGCAACTGACACATTACAGGTATGGAAGATGACTATCTCTTCCCGATCCATCGACTGGAGGCCATGAAACCTAACATGGGTCAATGTTTTGTTGTCTATGGTACATGAGAGAAGAATATTACCAAGTCTAATAGAAGACGGGTGTTCATCTCGTACTCCAACACAAACGAGGCTTAGTTGATCCTGGAGCCTCCAACCCCCGTACGGTGTCAGGATTCCTACCACCAAGAAATTGTAGTACGTTACACGTATCTGTTTCATCAGGCTGGAGTTCACCGTCTCAAGATGATGCACCACTATTTCTTATATATCATCATGTGTGGCCCCTTGGGCCGAATACCAGATGGGATCGGATCGACTGCCTTCATTGCTATGGTTTCAGTAGCACATGAATCTCCGGATATGTTGTCCACTGTTGTCCAGGCTGGTACCGGCCTCCCATTAGGATCTTCTGACCATGAGGAAGCTTCTCCCACTAGGAATACCTCCTCTGAATGTGAATAAGAGGATATGGAGGATGCTCCACCCGCCTTTGAATAATGTGTCTCTGCCACAGTCGATGAACTGGTATAGGTGAATCGTTGTAACGAGGATGATACAAGACCCCCATTGATCAGTTCTGCCATGTCCATCGAGGAGCAGCAGTGGTACGTGGACTTCCTTAAACAAAATCTTGATGTGTTCTCTTGGAGTTACGACTAGATTCCAGGACAAGATCCTCAGGTATCCATCCACCGCCTTAGTCTCTTGGAAAATCATCGTGGATTCATGAAGCCCCCTAGACAGATGGTCCCTTCCCATAGTGCCATGGTCGATGCCGATTTTGGCAAGCCCATTAGAGACAACTTCTTCAAGGATGTCTATTACCCCATGTGGCTTGCCAAAATTGTGCCATTTCTGATGAAAAATGTACAGATCAGATTCTGCATCATCTTCCGATATCTAAACCGTCACTATCTGATGTGTGATTTTCCCATTATAGTGAAATAATTATATAGATGCTATGGCCATGTTTCAGGCCCTCTCCTTAATGGACGGGTACTATGGATAAAATCAGATCTAGATGGCCCCTGAGGATGAAGGGTGCACCGCTTCCAGGGTGCCCTAAGGTACTTTATGTTACCAGGTTATGCCCTTTGGCCTGGAGAATGAAGGTTCCACCTATCACCGGGACATGCATCACATATTTAAACCAATCATTAGAAAACTGGTTGAATTATATGTGGATGAACTAGTGGTAAAAACTCACTAGTTCTAGGATCAGCTCAAGAACATCGAGAAAGTGTTCAGCTCCCTACGTTCCCGCCACCTAAAGATGAACCCATTGAAATGCCCCTTTTGGTTCACCTCTAGACCGTTCATTGGATTTTTTTTCAGGTACTAGGGGATGGATATTGACCCATAGAAGATCAAGTCCATCATCCTGATGCCTCCCCTGATCAAAATTCAAGAGCATCGAGGTTTCCAAGGCCACATAGCCTAGATACATTGTTTCATTGTGAATCTGGCCGGAAAGTGTAAGCCCTTCTCCTGGATTATGAAGAAAAGATCTTTATACGAATGGGATAAAGAGTACTAGACCATTTTCAAGGAAATCAAGAAGTATCAGGTCCAGTCTCCAGAATTTATGCCACCAGTCTTTGGAAATAATTGATCATGTACATGACTGCACTTGAACGATCTCTCAGTGCTCTCCTCGCCCAGAAGAACAATGAGGGGATAGAAAACAAAATGTAATACCTCAGTCATATTCTCATTGATAAAGAGACGAGATACACCCCCATCAAAAAGAGCTACCTCACACTTGTATTTTCCATACAGAATTTGCCACATTACCGGAAACATCATGTGGTACAGCTAGTGTCTTGGGTAGACCCACTGATGTACAATCTGAACCACCCCATGGTGACCGGCCAACTAGTCTGGTGGGTGGTAATCCTCCAACAATTTGGCATCAGGTTCATGCCTCAGAAATCAATCAAGGTACATGCATAGGAAAACTTCCTTGTTGCCCATCCGGCTCCTATAGACCAGTCACTGGACCTGGATTTTTCTGACATGGAAATCCTCTTGGTTGATCACGCCATCCCATATTGGCAGATGCACATTGATGGTGCCTCTTAGGGCCCCACTAACCGGAGGCTCAAAGGTCCCCAACTCAACAATGTAGGCCTGGGTACTATCTTTATTACCCCGACACATGCTATTCTGCCATACTCATTCCTGTTTCCAGAAGGATGCACCAAAACTGACACAGATTTTCATGCTCTTATCACTTTCCTCTAGCTGGACCTCGAGATCGATATACCTCATTTTAATGTGAAAGGGGTTTCAGATCTAGTCATCAAGAAAATCAATAGTTACTACATCATCATAAATCCAGAGCTCGTACAATTTATGGAGCACACCCTCCAGCTAGTGGCATAGTTTCAATCTCGGACGGATGTTACTCATGTCACTAGATCTCAGAACGGTCGAGTTGATGCACTGGCTGGCCTGGCTTCATCACTTGAAGAACCTGAGTAGGATTATTTGATTATACACATGGCACTTCGTAGAGTCATTTCTCCTGTCACCCTAGATGATGACACCAGCCTACGATTAAGCCATCTGACCGTAGGAGCCTCCACATCAGGACCCCCAGGTTCCTCAGATGTAAGAAGTGGTTGAGGCGACTCCCGACATGAGATCCCATTTTTTCAAGTATCTCCAAAATGGTTGCCTCTCGGCTGATCGGGTCTAGCGCGAGATAATCTGATGCCGCACACTGTAGATTACCTTCTAGAGTGGTCCCAGTCTTGAGAAGATCCTCTACAAGCACGTGTTCGATGATATTCTTCTCCTTTCCATCCAAGGAGTCGAGATTTCTCTGGACATGCAGGAGGTTCATGATAATTCCTGCGGCGCCCACAAGACTTGGCCGAAGCTATCTCACCAGATCCGGAGGCTATGGTATATTTTTCCATCCATGATTCATGATCGCATCGAGTTCGTCAAGAGATGTAACTCGTGCCAGATTCTTGCTAAAATCATGCATCGTCAACCAGAGCCTCTCCACTCCACCAAGTACTCTTGGTCATTTGTAGTGTGGGGACTCGATGTCGTAGGACCATATCCACCTGTGATAGCTCGGTAGTGTAGGTTCATACTAACCTCCACAGATTTCATTTCTATGTGGAAAGAAACAGTTCTGCTCAAGGAGGTCAAGGCCCATTCTATCATTGACTTCATGAGCTCCAACATCATCTATCAGTTTGGAGTCCCTCACTCCATAATCACCGATAATGGAACCATGTTTTGTGCAGCTTATTTGAAGATGTTGTAGGTCAAGTACAAAATTCGTCCAAACCATACATCCTGCTATCACACACATGAAAATGGGTAGATCAAGGCATTAAACAAAACCCTCTCAATCATTTGGCAAAAAATGTTTGGTTAGAACAAGAAGAGTTGACCAGACAGGCTCCCCAATGCCCTCTGGGCCTACCAGACGATGACTGGTAACTCCACACAGGTGACCCCATATTCCCTGGTGTACAGAAGTGAGGTCTTCCTACCCATCGAAATTCAGTTGCCTTCATTACACACAATGGTCTTTGTCTAGCATGCACCATATAAGGTAGCTGAAATTCATCTTACAGAATTGGATGAACTTGAAGAGGGTAGGTTATGTGCCCTGCACAATCTGGAAAGGCCTCATAATATGATAGATAAATCCTTAAACAATATGGTTCACCTCTGCTCTTTCTTGCAAGGTGACATGGTATTGGCCCTCTAGGTGTCAATGATCTCTCACAGGAAACCACCCAAATTGGAGTCCAAATGGGAATGAGCTTCCATTATCCACCAGTCTTACCCTAATGGAGCATACTCCCTAGTGGCCATGTATGGTGAGCGTATAACTCCTCCCACCAATGCCATGTTTCTTAAGAGATACTTTTCTTGAGCCAGTTGTTCTGGAATTAACCTAAACTATTTGGTCCTACACGACCTTAAACTATCGGTCCTGCATGACCCTAAACTGTGTGGTTGTACTGCATGACCCTAAACTGCATGATGGTCTTTCATGACCTTAAAATGTATGATGGTCCAACAACACCTTAAACTGTGTGACGTCCTGCAGGACATTAAACGACATCCTCGGAACTATGTGTTGCTTGATTCCCATCTGCATGGGATACGTAGGAATGCCCCATAGTTTCATCTTGAGCCCAACCCCCAAAACTCTTCTCTTTGACTATTCCCCCTTGGTATAGTTCTCACAGAGGATCCTTGCATTATATGGTGTAGGTTTCCTTAGCCCCACCCATGATAGGATTATAACGGTCGAACCATGTGCCCACTCCCCATTCTTCTATCCCCCCACGTCCTCACCGCATGTGGTTAAACTGAATGGCCTTCATGAACAATGTGTTTCTTGATTACCATCCTTATGGGATATGTAGGAATTCCTGGAAATTTCTTCTATTTACCAATCCTGAACAACAAAATCTCTCTTCAGGTCAAGACATATGGTATGGTGTAGGCCTTTATCTCAATTCATGTCGATCTCATATCGATTTCTCCATAAGCCCCATTCCCCAGAGGTGTCCACCTCATTCACTACCCTTCTTGACATTAAAATGTATTGATACATCAATGCTTCACACATTCCTTTGATTGGGACTCCATCATCCTTCCCACCCAGAAGGTCCCCCAAACAACAGGAATTCTCGGCCTAAGGGATCTCATACCATTTCGGGCCAACACCCTCGAGGATGTTGAGCAACAAATTGATACAAGTCCCGCGTTGTGAATATGGTCAGCAGTCGATGCTCATTTGTTTTTCCCATTCCTGGTCACTATAAGGAAGTTTTGTTTCGAACGTGGTATACAGCTATCCATTGTCATTAGAGCCACAACAAGATGTCCCAAACATCGAGTGCAGTGGTTCATTCTGCCCCATTGAATATCCAAGCAACAAACTTCCATCGGGCGATGCCAGCAACTATACCCCTATATGGTTGGGAGAGCTGAGTCCGACTCGCTGTTTCCCACACCGAGCACTACTCACGTGGGATTAGGAGTTGTGATGAGGCTGGAACCACACAAGAGGTCGTATGGATACCAGTAAATGGAGCCCCTTTCCCTTTTCAGGCCCAGACCCAATTTATCCCTCAAGATTTTATGGTGTGTCTAGGGATTTTGTCCTCATTCACGTCGGGTTACTCACCACGCCATACACCTCCCTTATTTGGGGAATTTTACCCATTCGTCGTCACTGTAAGACTTTAAACTGTTAATTGACTGGTCCTTCACATTAGAGGCCCAGACTCAGGCCCCTTGACCTTTTCAGGCCCCTGACTTAAGTTCTTATTTAGGGTTGTATTGTGTGGTATGAGTATATGTACTTATTCACGTCGGGTTACTCGACTTCCCATACACCCCCTCATTAGGGTGTCTTACCCCTTTGTGCCCCTTCATGAACTATGTATGGCTTGATTCCCATCCTCATGGGATATGTAGGACAACCCGAATGTCTATACATCGGGTCCATCCCCACCTCTAAGAAATATCCCTTTCACCTTGGCCCCGTGGCCTAACCTTTCCCGGGGAGGGGAGTATATCGTGTGGTATAGGAATATGTCCTCATTCACGATAGGTTTGTAATGACGATGCCACATACCTCTCCCTCCTGGGAGTTCTCTATACTTGTATTCTATACTCATCCCTTTAAATCGGTTAATATCATGTTGAGAACCCACCTCAACCCTCATCGGTGACACATCAATCTGTTTAAGTTTACTATGGATCAATGTTTGGAGTGTCAGATTTTATATGGACATGATTTCACCCATTTTTCAGGCTTCATGTTCCCCATCATTTGGGCTTCCAAAATCTTCCAAATCTGATGGGACCCCCAAATAGCATGGATTCTAGTCCTAAGGGATCCCCAACCATCACGGGCCAATTTTCTCGATGGTTTCAGACAAAAAATTGATACAAGTCTCGCATTGTGAATATGGTCAACGACCAATGCTAATTTTTTATCCACATTACAGGATAACGTGATATGGATGCTGTATTTTGAACACTGTCAACAGTCATCCATCGTCGTCATGCCAGACTCTTTAAGCCTTGAATGTTGGTTACATGAATCACATCATTCCCCCCATCATGTCCAAGTGGAATTTTCACACTCCTGACACTATCCCTCATTCCACATTTATGGGCTAGGAGGACAATTCCGCAGTAATGGATTCATTCTAGGATTCACACTGACATCCCTTCTACATGGTTTGAAATATATGACCATAAACTAAATTCTTTTTTAGAACTACGTGCAGATTGATCCCCATCCTAATGGGGTACATAGGAACGTCCATGCACCTTTCTTTGGGCCCAGCTTAACTCTTGTTTCAAGTCCCTTGACCTAAAACCTTCGCAGGGAACACGTGGTGGTCGGAACCCCAGGTTCCCATTCAGTTCAGGATTTATAATTACCCCACCACGTGTTTCTCATGATTCCTACTATCCATGGTCTGAGAACTAAGACCATAAACTATTTCCTTTCTTAGAACTATGTATGGCTTGATTTCCATCCTTATGGGATACGTAGTGACACCCAGGCATTTTTCCACTAATCCAGCCCCAGAAATCATAATTCCTATTCCTCCTCATTTCCGGCCACCCTGGCCTGGACCCTTATGAAACACCATGTAACTATAGCTATTCCCTGAACAAGTTCAGGATGCCCCAAAATGACATTGGGAAGTGATGTCTCCCTTTCTAGATAGGTCCTTTCTAATAGAAGGAATCATCCATGATCAAACTGATGTTCCCCTCTAATGTGCTTACACCATGGTAGTGTAACTTCAGTAGTGTTAGATTCTGTTCGAAAAAACCATCACCTCACATTCCTTGCATTGTGTTCTCCTTATTTGGACTCTGATCCTCTTTCATGTCTAAGGGAATCCCCGAATAGTATGGATGCTCGGCCTATGGACCGCCTCTTGTCTAGGGCCAACGTTTCGAAAAGATAATGGATGAAATTTTGAGTCAGGCCCCGTGTTTCGAACATGGTCAGTGGTCAGCCCCCATTTTCCATCCTCATTTCAAGCTAACACAATAAGGATACTGTGTTTCAAATGTGATCAAAATTTATTCTTCATTGTCATGACACCCCCACAGTGTTCTGAATCCTGGGTATCGTGATTCACACCTTCCATTCCTATCTCTTTAGTTTGATTCCAACACCCTTGGAATTATCTAGTTCATTCAAAAAATCACACTGGTAAAATAGTAATTTGTTATTCTGGGAGCTTCATTCTCTAGTCAGGTCTCTCCAATTTCCTCCAGGAAATTTGGCCCAGTTGTTCAAAACCCGTATTCCTAAAGCCCGGTTGACACTCCTACATTAAAACGAAGAAATGGATCATAGTAGAATTCATTAAACCAAATGTATGAGTAAATATGTCTATCCATTCACCTATCCATACATGCAGTTCAAAAAAAGAGGCTGTGATGGGAAATGAGTTTATGATTTCGGCCAAAACAGGGCCCTTTAATGGTCATCTTCTTGGATTGATCACTCTAGCACCACTACCCTTTGCCTAATGGACTCCAGGATTGCTTCCTACCCCCTGAGGACACTCTCTTCATCAGTGGATGCAGAGTTTAGTCTACTGAACTTAATATGAGATTGCGCCTGTTTTGTTTGATGTGTGGATATTTGGTAACCCGCCTCTAGTACTTTCTCTTGGGCATCTTCCAGCTGGGCCCTCAAATCATCCATGATATCGGAACAGTTTGAAATGAATGTCTCATTTTCCTTCACCTGTTCATGAAGGTGTCGGGCCTCTTGTTCTACCTGGATGAATGCTTGGGTACTCCCTGACTCCTCCGGACAATGAGCAATGTCAAAGCGTCAGCTGCTCTCATGAAGCGTTTTGGCCATGTAGTCATGGAGAGTCGATTGAAGGAGATGAGAATCCACCCCTCCAGCACAGAGAAAGCAGAACCATGTTTGGAGTGATCCCATCCATTTTATGGGCTGACAAAGATAGAACATGATGCACTTCCATCCTTTGTGCCACGTCATTAGACTCTCTTTGACCGCCTCCGAGTAAGAATAATCTATTTCCTCAGGTTCTGCAAGACGGTAGTCGGGGAAGGCATCCAAGAGACCAGTGGTAGGGTCTTCTTTGGGTTCCCCTCCCGAGGGGTTGGGCTATTCAACAAATTGGGCGACTGTCCCCTTTCTCCTCAGTCTCGGTAGTTCCTTCGCTGACTTCTGGCCCAACCCCGACATGAGTATCATTGATGTCCACTACTCACTACTCACCGAGTGCCGGGGTCGGCTCAGTTTGAGTAGTGTTCCTCGAATGGGACGACACATTTGTAAGTTGAATCAATTGTGGATGACCCGGGTTCAGTAGCCTAACGAGCTTCCAAGTCTGTGATTGCTACAAAAAAGATGTACACATTGATCAACTAAGCAATATGACAGTGAATGTTGGCATCAAAGTAATGAACATACCGGAGCCCAAAGCATTAGCCTCCGATGTTCTAGCTGCTTCAGGAGCTGCCATTATGGGGGATCCCTCAAAACTTGTAAGTTCAATATTGGGCGTGAGCTCCCCACCTTGTTCTAGAAAATCCTCCTCCCCATTGAATGGATACCCTTGGTTGGCGCCCATATGCTTCTGAATTGGATAAGGAGATCTAATTGAGGGCTACAATAGATGATGTGAGAGAAAGTATAGATAAGGGATGAGAGATACCTCATCCATCTCAGTTATATCCACATTAGAGATGACAATTTCACCACTCTCCTGAAGACTACCTTGGCAGGACACCCCCTGGGACCCTCCACCTTTAGGATCCACTTCTCCTTCACCCCCTCCTTCACAATCTCCTTCTTCCTCCTATTCTGTCTCAACGCCATCTGGATCATCGTCGTTGTCATCATCCTCTGACAATATCTTTTCTAGGTCATGCTCCTAGCCAAGAATAAATTTCACAAAGAAATATGGCTCCTCACATCGACCTTGTTGGCGTGCATAGACATTCATGGCCGTCAGATACAAATGTCTACGTTTAAAGTTCACCTTGTCGAAAACCTGAATGAGTCCGACCTCCGTCAGCTAGATTCCATCTTGTACTATCATTTGCCAAAGAGCATTAGTACCCACAAATTGTCGTAGGGTAATCCAGGCTGACCACAGAGCCGGGAAGATTGCATCATTGGAAAGATGGAGCAGATACCTTATATGCTACCTCGGGAGTTCCCTGGCCGCTACAGGAGCCTCTCCCCCCATAGGCGATGAGGGTCCTGCCACGTTGCACGATGTCACCACTACTGGAGTCCCGAACTGTGCAAGCCCAGTTGCCCAACATGCTTCTGACCTGCCCCCCCCCCCCCCACCAACAACACACTGTCTACTCTCACGTCACCCAGGTTCTACACTAGCTACCTTGATTAGTCGAACTCAATTATGAAAAATCCCCTCAGGGTATTCTATGGCCCAGTGCTCGACATATTCGGTTGAGAGGCCATAATAAACTCTGATGGGTGGAAAGGTGATAACTTCACAAGACCATTGGGTCATGAACATCATCCACATTTGGTGAAGAATGTAGAGGTGCCTTTCCTCCCAAACATCTGCGTACACCTTCTTTAACACCCACTGAAGGCATCTGAATTGCCTGGTGAACCTGGATGGTATGTAAGGCTCGAAAAAGATCTCCACATCAATCTGATCTTCAAGGACCCCACCTCTGTTGCTTTGGAAGTATTCCCTTTGCTCTAGTGTTCCTTTCCCATTATTTATCATCTGGCCTGTTGGGGTGGGGAAGGGGATGAAAGTGAAGTTGGCATGATTTCAGATTCTGATCCTTGCTCCCACCTCATTTAGTGTCAACAACATGACCCCGGTGATGTTCAGTAAAGAAGGTCGCAGGCCATTACATAGAGGACGGATGGCATTTTGGAAGGTCAACCTTCCATAATGGGCCTCGGCCCATCTATAAAAATTCTGGAAGGGGCCACAGATCCACCTTAGTGCCCTTCCTCTCAAAATGTGTCCGAATATTGCATACAGAAGAGCCAACATGTGGACTCCCATATAGAATAATTGATTGGCAGTCATGATGTTATCCATCACCAGGGCCACTGGGCGAACTCCCATCTTTTCGTTCCTCACCGGTAGGAGCCACTCACTAAGGAATGTGGCAAGGAATCCAACATATCAGACGTTCGGTTCCCGATTCTCATTTATGCCAAATCCCCATGACTTATAGTCCCCCACCTCAAGGATCCTCCAGTACGATATAATTTTTCTCCACTGTGATGCTGTCAGACACCGTCTCCCTCATCCCGACATGTTGACTTCTAGATCGTTTTACAGGAACAAGATCAACCATTTCATGTAGGCAATGTTCTTCAAGAAATCCTTGACCCCCATCCTCTCCTTAGCCAGCTCTAGAAGCTGCCATGTCAGCATAGGGGTTCGTGATCCATAGCCCTAGGTGTTCCTCGTTGGTAGGAATTCAGCATATCGGTGCCCATCCAAAGGGATACCCCCGATGAAATCGATATCCAACAGGCTGATACCAACCTCCCCTTTATTAATATAAAAGTTATTGGTGTAGGGGGACTATCGAGTAAATAGCTATGGCATAAGCTCATGCTAGTGATTGAAATGAAACAGTGACGTCCCCACCGCCTCCAAAAAACTGATGTGCAACAGTTCAGCCTGAAACTGGTCGCATGTATGGCTAACCCAGTACGACTAGGGCCATTCACTATTGAAATTTCCTCAAGACCACACATCCCAATCGTGCAACCATCCTTAGGTCTCTTCAGTAACACTCTCATGGAAGGTGATTGCGTAAAGGGCTGGAGAACTCTCCGCGACAGGGTCACTCGCTGAGATGGTCCCAGTCTTGTGATTCAAGACGTAAATGTACATGTGTTTGGTTTCTCTAGAAGGATGTCCATTGTAGGTGATGTTATACCAGGGCAGGTCATCCTTATGGGTCACCCATGATCGCGGTGTGTTGACCTCAAACATTGGTAATGGTACCTCCTCCATGGTTCTGAATTCCTAGGTCTACAGGTTGGAAGACATTTCATACTCCTCTTATAATGGGGTAAACATGTTTAAGAGAGTATTCTTGTTGGATACGATCCTTCGGGCGGTATAAACCTCAAGTTTGGCGACCATATCTGCACTTAGAGTAGAAGATGTGGCTTCCCTCTCAACGTCAGCCTGATTGGTGGCCATCTCCTGCTGGAAGGATTATGAGAATTCCGCGCCAGAAAAGTAGAAGCTGGCACGAAAATGCAGTGGTCGGCGCAATAAATGAAGTGCTGGCGCAAAAAATCAGATGTTGGCGCTGAAAATCGTGGGTTGGTTCATAAAAACACGACTGATCGCGGTGAATTACGCCCTACCGAAGCATTTTTCACACAAACGGAGGAAATTGTTTCATGCATGAGAGGTCAGGGCTTATCGCCCGAGAAAATCCTTACGGAATGGGGGACCTGTGGGTCCTTTTATTGGAATGATGAGCAGTTTCCTCATGCGTGCGTAATGTGGATTGCGCGTTCCGTACCAGTTTTTTGTGCCGCTCTGGTTTTAAGTGCGCACCTGCCCCTGGGAGACCTGTATCTCGACATTTCCCTCAGAATCCGACCTTTGTGTCCCCTCACCAATCTGATTTTTAGAGGGGAAATTGTAGATACTAAAAATTGATCCAGGGCTGAGGAAGGTTCAATCTCTATAAAGAAAAGCCATATATTGAACCAGTGATACATTTCATGGGGATCAAAGGGGTGGCATTAAAAAAATACCGAGTTGCGTGAAAAAAATATGTCCCACACAAAACTCCAGGATCGGAGATAGTGTTCCGCGCGGGTTCCGAACATTCTCTCACCACCGCTCCACATGGTTAATCACTTCATTGCTGACCTCGGGCGTACAATAGTTCACACCAGCTTATTTTTCATGTGGAACCGTGATCTTGAGTGCCTATAAATAGAAGGCCATCCCTTTGACTTCCAGGCTGAAGAACATGAACTTTCTTCCCTACAAGAAATTCCTCTATCGTGTGCACAAAAAGATGGCTCTCAGGTACTGAATTTTTCTGACCAAGTCACCTGGGGGTCCACTTTTGTGCGAGACCCCTAGGGCTTGATCCTCATCCAAATCCCTTCGACTCCCATTCCCCGTGCCAAAACCCTTCTAATTGTGTGCAATACTCTCGCCCCGCATGCAAACCATTCCAAATTGTGTACACGTACTGGCCCTTTCATTCCAAATTGTGCACACGTACTGGCCCTTTCAGACCATCTCCACGTCAGTGTACCAAGCCCAGCATCCAAACTACGATGATAGTGATATTTGATAAGGCAAGGTATGTAGGAAGCCTCTGTGAGGTTCAAACCCACCATCCTCTTAGACCAACGGTCTATATTCATGTTGGTTCACTAACTCCAACCCATATCTTGAACTAAGTGGTCTTTGATCATTGACAAGGTAAGCTACGTAGGAAGCCTCCCTGAGGTTCAAGCCCACCATTCACCCAGTCTTTATGATCCCTTTACATTGGTTCACCAACACATTGGGGTTCCTCAAAGAATAATCCCCAAATTCCTACATATCTCGAACTATGGGGGACATCGATCCTTGCTAAGGTAAGGTACATAGGAAGCCTCCCAGAGGATCAAGACCACCAACCATTCGTTGTTCCAACCCCCTTCACATAGGATGGACAACACCCAAAATAGAGTAGTTCCAACAGCCATCAAGCTAGTTCATACTTGTCCTACATTATGTTAAACTGTTCACCCCATCTAGTGGCAAGCCGTTTTGACCCTATTCAGCAGTAAACCGTTGTCATCCCCATCCAGCGGTAAGCCATTGTGACTCCATCCAGCGGTGATCCATTGTGACCTTATCCAGCGGTAAGACGATGACATCCCCAATCATCAGTAAGCCTTTGAAACCCTCATCAGTTATATGCCATTGAAACCCTCATCAGTGGCAAGCCGCCATCAGAGGATCTACATGGACTTTGATTCCCTACCACGAGGATATGTATGAAGCCTCATTTAGAATCAAGCCCAAAAACCATCATCAACCCATGATGGTTCCATCCCATTTACCATCCCCCTCACAAAACCTTCCATCATCCATCCATATTGATACCCGAGCCACCACATCATGGTGGGATCTTGCCTCCCCATTCCTCATTCAATCTATCAGTATTCTGGATGCCACCCACATAATGGCCCCAGTGTCGGTGTTCCCCCCTAGGGGTTCTTCCATTTAAACCACTCTATTCAGAGTTCTAATCAACCCGATCTATCTCCACCGGACGTTAAACTTGCGACATACCCTATGTTAAACATTGTATGTTAAGGAAAACCTCAGATAAATGCCCATGGCATATGATTCCCTGCGGTCGATGTGGGATGCCTCATGTTTCTGCGCCCTTGAAAATCCATATAATATGAGAAAGATGATAGACAAACCAATCCCTCAGTGTCCAGACACCCCAGTGATCCCCAATGTGGATACTCCCCTGACCAAAGGTTTCTAACCTGACCAGACCCCTTGGAATGTCCTCATAGAAGTAGTGTAATTCACTTTTGTACATGAATAGATGACGCAAGAAATAGTTTATGAACAATTTCTTATGTTTAATAGGGAGACCCAAACTAGGTGTCGAGTTCTAAGGAAGAATCCATTGAAGGATGAACCGAAATCCAATCATCCAATTTCAATCAAGGAATAGACGTCCCTAAATAAGTGACGAATGTCGCCCGCCTTTGGAAAGAGGGAATGAAGGCCAACAAAACTGCACATATCATCCCCAAAAGAAAATGACACGCGCACCCTAGAGAAAGCATCGAAAATAATAATTAAATAACATATAATAAATTAAATTTAAATATGTCAAGGTCAAAAGGATGAACATTTAAATTCACATCACCTGAATAAGTGACTTAAGAATTGGCCAAGTATAGAAGGTTTTACATTCAACTACTCATATTTGTAAAATCAATATAATAATCATCTCAAGCTTAAAAAAATATTAAAATGATCTATTAATATTAAAATCACATGGATATATCATGATTAAGATAAATTCAAGATTTATCAAGAAATTAAAAGGCATGGGCCACGGGTCATGGTCACACATCCCTTCCCACTAATCAATTCAATTACAATTGATATCACAAATGAATTTAAATTTCAATTCGTCTATTTAAAATTAAATTACAATTATCCATTCAATATTTAACATCTCATGACCCTAGGAAATGGGCACACCCCAAGTAATTCAAGTCAAAATCTACCCATGGTGGTCATTAAATATAACTATTACAACTAAAAGGTTGGTTCTGTTTAATTCAAGGATTTGAACCTATATAAAATCTTTAAAAATCATAATTAATTACATATTCCATTCATAATTATTCATTGATTTAATTTATATTTAATGAGACTCCCAGAAACTAGGTTCATGAAAAAATGACATATATGAACCACTCATCATTAAACGACATGCCTGAGACAACCTAACTTAGGTCAGTAGTGGATAACTCATCCAGTTTCAGAACCTAATTTATACCTGAATCGGAGAAAATGAAGAATAGATGAAGAATACATTAATAGGGAATATTATATTTTACCTAAATAGAACATTTGATATTCGACAGAATGTATAAAAACTAAAAATTAATTAAGAACTCACTAATGTGGATCCAACAGGATAAGAGGTTCTTGAATCAGAGTTCAAAAGAAGAGGACCTCTTCATTTATATAATAGGGTCAAATGGTAGCTTCCAAATGTAAAGGGTACTATACGGTAGGGAGAGTTAAATTATTTTTAGGAATAATAGAAAATTATGGGTAGAAATGTCATTTTTCCCAAAATACCTAGATCGAATGGATTAAAAGCACAAGTATACAAATTGTGCACAATCTGTTCATGGTTAGCTATATGAAAGGGAAAAATTCAAGATTTACTTAGAAAATTCGTCTAACCATTAATTTTCTATCCAAATTATACTTTTAATATTACAGACCTGGCTGCATGGCCGTTCAGCCCAACTCGCATAGTTTTTACTAACTGTGTTCCATGTCATTTCACCCGAATACTTGGGTTATGAGATCTAAACCATCCCCAAACAACCCCAATAACTCCAAACGCTAAATTGGAATTAACATTATACCATATATAATCATTTAAACAAAATATTAATGGAAATTAAAGGATATGTATCTCAGATAAGATCTAGGTTCATAAAATGAACATTGATTTTTTTTGCGTTGTGAAAAATTAGTATCCGAATTATCTTATTTTATTTTTGAATCTTTTCTCAAGAATCAATATAATGGAAGAAATAAATTTTTCTAGACGATATGACCTACAAAAAAAAAAATTTTCTGTAATGGAGGAGGAAGAGGTGGAGGGGGACATAGAGGTGGTAGTTGAGGCCAAGTCAGAGTCAATGTTGGAGACTAAGGTGGAGGATGAGGTAGAGGTGGAGATCGAGGTGAAGGATGAGGCAGAGGAGGAGACCAAGGGAGATACCAATGTGTTTAACAAGGTTGAGTAGTAGATGATGTGTTGGCTTGAAAACAATAAATTTATTGGGAAATGGATTACAATGAGAATCATATCAATATTTCATTTTAAAATAATTGTTGAAATGTTCCCGCAACCATTTTCAATTATGATAAGATACATTATGTTAGTGATTCTGGTATCTTATTGAAAAAATGTTTTTCCCAACTTGTTTAAATTATTTTATAAATGAATTTAAGTGGGTATTTTTTTATAAATAAAAACAAACACCAATTATATATTCAAACGGCTTATCATAGGCTACAATTTCACATTGGTGGGTGTTTAAAAATCTCAACACATTTGATCACCAATTAGAAACATGATATAATATCATAAATTCTTGTGAGATCCATACAAGTAACATTTAATATAAATGTTTATATTCATTATGTAGAATGATCTAAATTCACATGATCATTAATAAAAAACTATTCATCATTATCAATTAAATATATATGAGAATATGCACATTACCATTAAGGAAAATGATTCATAAATAATTTTTGCTGTGTAATATTCAATATCACATCAAACTCAAATAGGATGGGGCATGAATGAATCAATGTTTTTGTCTGTAGTTAAAAATGAAATTTTGTAAAAAAAACAATTGGCGTACTCAAAATCGAGGAAAAAGATTCTTATTATTTTTATATTTTAGGAAAAAATCGATAAGTCATTCACCACATGTAGGAATCATCCATACATCATAACGACGCACAGTGTGACTGGTTTTACCTCCAAGTTCATATTTTTATTAAAAATTTACCTTGGTTTATGAAAATAAAAGATAATTAACATACTCAAAAGAAAGGGAAATCTTTCAGATTGTTTTGGTAAATTAGTAAAATGAACCATAATTCATTTTTAATTTGTATGAATTAGTCAAAACTTAATCTAGTTCTTGATGTTCCCATTATGACAAAAAGTGTCTATTTTAAATTTAAAATTTAAATTTTAATAAAATGTGTCACTCACTAAAAAACAAGATAAGTCACTCATATTTTCTTGATAAATTATAAAAATAATTCTTAATTAATTTGTGAAGGGTAGGATTTTGTATCACATAAAACCCACACATGATGCAACATGAATGACTCATCGTGGGTGTTCCCAGTTTAAAATGTCACTTTAGTAAAAAAAATTGGTGTACTCAAAACCAAGGATACACATTGATATTGTTTTGGTACCTTAGGAAATTAATACATAAGTTAATTGTAATGTTTATTGATCAGCCTCACCTTAATCTAATGCACGATGTGAATGTTATGCCTCTACGTGTGTATTTTCAATCAAAATTGCCTATAATTTTAGTAAAAATGTCAATTTTCATAATAAAAATTGAGAAAACATATTTATATTGTTTTTTACATTTTAAAATGAAACATTTGTCTTTTATGGCGTGTATAAATTAGTATCACCTCAATCTAATACATGATGTGCCCAGTATGACTCAAAGTTTCTGTTATCAGTTTGAAATTGAAATTTTAATATAGAAAACATTCAATCATGTAAAACTAATTAAATTATCTTTGATTATCATTATAAATTATAAAAATGATTCATAATTCACATGAGATGTGTAATAATTTGTCTAATGTTAAACCCATACATGATGTAACATTTATGTGTAAGTGTATGGGTTTCTAGTTTGAAATGAATTTTCATTAAAAGAACACATGTTGCGTACTAAAAACCAGGGTAATGAGTTCATATTATTTAGATAAATTATTTAACAATTCCATAAGTCAAATGGAATGTGTATGAATTGGCCTCATTACAATCTAATGCACATTATGACTGATATGACTCCAATTACGTCTTTTTATTCTAAAGTAACCTTAGTTTGAGTAAAAAAGAAAAGTCACATACTGAAAACCAAAAGACACATTTGGATTATATTGGTACATTAGGAAAATTACTTTTATGTTATTTGTTACATGTATAAATCAATTTAACCTCAATATATTTCATGATCTGGCAGGTAAGACTCAAAGTGTCCGTTCTCATTTTAAAATTGACCTTTTAATACAAATAAGTGTCACTAACTAAAAACTGAGAAAACACACCTGAATTGTCTTTTTAATTTATGAAACTGATTAATAATTCATTTTTTATGTTTGTGAAATATTCTCACTTCAAAAAACACAAAAGAAAATATGATGTTAACTTTATGACTCAAAGTCAATGTTTTGAGTTTAAAAGGACATTTTAATAAAAAAACACAAGTGGCATACTCAAAACTGAAGAGTTGAATTCATATTATTTTGATACTTTTGGGAAAAAAATATCTATTTCATTTTGGGAATATAAGAATCATCTAAACATAAATCTAATGCACAATGTGGCCGTTAAGAATCCACGTGTTTCTTTTTATTCAAAATGAACATTAATTTTAATAAAAATTACTACTAACATACTCAAAAATGATAAAACTCTTTCTAATTATTTTGGTACATATGGATAATGATCCCTAAGTCATTTATGATGTTTAGGAATCATACTAACCTCAATATGATATAAGATGTTCCCATTATAACTCAAAGTGTACGTTATCTATTTAAAATTTACATTTTATTACAAAACATTTCACTCACTGAAAACTGAGAAAACACATTTGAATTTTCTTGATAATTTAAGAAAATGATTTGTAATTAAATATTATGTTTTTTAATCATTCACAATTTTGAAACACACACATTCAATTTAACCTATATGACTGAGAGTGTGTGTTTCAAGTTTAAAATGACATTTTAGTAAAAAACACAAGTGGTGAACTCAAACCCGAGGACACATATTCATATTGTTATGATAAATTTGAAAAATGATACATAATGAAATTGGGATGTGTAGGAATAATGTTCACCTAAATTCTAGGCATGGTTTTATCAATATAACCCTATGTTCATCTTTCCAATATATACACATCATTTTAGTTTAAAATGAGCATCAAATTTCCTAAACTAAGAAAATGATACTAGTTTGTTTTCTAATCATTTCATCCACTACTAATTAATTATTTTCCTTATCATTTTTATCCAATACTTATTTAGAAAATTTTACAAGAGGTAATTCTTTAATATGAACAATAAATGTCATGTGATGATTAAAAATCTATCGCAGCGTAATCCGATACATAGTGTTCCAGGTATGACTTAATGTACAGTATAAGATTAAACATAATATTTAATTTTTATATTTTTATTATTACTATAAGAAGATTTTTTTACTTATATAGGCTCATTATTTTTCTCAAGTATGGTTGGATTGTTCTTTTTTATAACTATGTTATTTTTCTCAATAATAGTGTTTTTCTTATATTTGTGATGGAAATTTTATTTCATTTAAATTATATATTTTTATTTATTTTTTGATAATTTATTATTTTAATTCTATGCTACAGAATATAGTTACAACACACTTCATTTCTTATTTTGCGTGTTTTAGTGTGATGTAACATCGCATTCGAATATTCTCCTTTTTCAACTCATTTATTATCACAAATAAAGGATGAATTTACCAGCATTAAATAAATGTGGTGAAAATGGTGTTTTTTATCATTCCTTTTTATCACTGATAAATCTACACATTATTAGTGTTTTTATAGTAATGGAAAAAGCCTAGAGATTTCAACCTCATTGTTCTAGTCACTGCCTTTTTATCACTAATAATTGACTATTCTAGCATTGTTAAAGACCACTTTTATAATAGAGAAACCATATTGATTTTGGAAAATATTTTGAGACATATGGAATGAATTATCACTCTTTTTTGGGTTTTACGATCTATTAAATGTTAATTTTAGTGCTTCCGGAATAAATAATATTCATTTTTAGATTTTTTATTTTGAGACTCTTAACATTCTAGAGATTACTCACTTTCTTTTGATAAATTACCTTTATCAGTAGCTATAATTATTTACGATTTGCTTCCATGTCCATATCTGAACATGACACCAGTTATCTTTTATGTAGAAATCTATTTATGTGTTATTCGGTATGACCTTTTTTACTTCCATTTATCTCTAATTAGGAAGATATTTTATTAATATTTTTATCATGTGGGTTTTCAATAAATTATTTTTCAACTATTAAACCCTTGATTTCTATGACCAAGATCAAATTGTGAGAATGAAATGTTTTTAATGTGGGGGAGAAAAAAATAAAAAAATTCTAAAATAATAAAATTTTATCCGATGGCATATGTGACACTCACCACCGAACATAAAAATCTCATGGAATATACTTATTTAAATGTATGTTCTTTGATATCTTGTGAATCACACAACTTTGAGTCTAAATGAATCATAATATGGTTGTTAGCAGCAACAAAAAAACGGATGGATCTACAGAATTCTTAAATACAGGATCTAAGAGCAGAGCCTATTCTATAGGCTTCTATTTGACTAGTCATGGAGCATGAATGTAGTTATAAATTAGATGTTATGAACATTCAAAATTAGGGTATAAAAAAGGTTCTTATAGAACATTCGTGAAGCTCCCTTCATGAACACCACGAAGTAATGACGGGAGCCTCTACGATCTGATAGATACATTCACTATTGGCATGGAGCACAATGATAGAATCCTCTACGAATAAGACAAGAATCTTGGCTGCGATAGAGAAGTATAAAGGATGTTTTCCTTATTATGATGGATCCTTTTTTGACCATGAAGAGAAATTTCCTTCGAGGTATGCCCTCAGAGCATCGCGACACCAGGTTCCTATAAATAGCTGGCTCACCCTCCTTCATACGCAAGGTTACACTACCCTTTCCTCAGTTGATGATCTCCTATTTCTCACTGCTCTCAAGAACAATGAATTGATTCCCATACTGAATACCTCAACCCTTTTCAAAGGAGGTCCCCATTCATGTTGCTCAAGGCTTCGCAAAGCATTATGCCTTCATAATGAATTATCTTAATAATTAGCCTTATTCTAAGGTGATGCCATGCTCTGTGAGAGCCATTCCATGAAAAACATATGTTGTGAGACCCTATTCTCTGTGAAACCCTAGCTCCTTGTATCCCCATAATTCACGAGGCACGATTCTCTGTGAACCCCTTTCCGTTGTAAAGCCATATCCTTCGCCAAGATCCTTCATTCTCACGGTCCAGTCCATACTGTAGGTGATTCTACCGCACACCATTGCTCATTATTAATGATGGGATACAGTCTAAACCCTCTAGTATAGTCCCTTACTTATGATCACTAACCCTCATGATAAATGGAGAGTCGTACCGAAAACATTTCTTGCCAAGTCCCCAGTATTATTCCTTGCGCTCTTATGCGTACCCACCTTCCACCAATGGAAGACCATTATTCAAGATACTCCTACAAACTCTATGAAATAACTCGAGTCAACATATTCCTCATGGTCCCTTTCTCATGTCATTAGTTTTTATTCTTATCATCAAGTTCCAAAGTACCTTGAGTCGATCCATTCCATAAAAAACTCATCTGAACCCCCCATCATCTGGCTTCCATGTTGGGTTGAACCAGAAATGCACACTCTTGTGTATATACTGAACTTGCCATTTCTAAGCTATTTATTAATCATAGTCCTAAATACATGAATTAAAACTATAGTACACCATATATGACAAACATTTCATGCCTCCTATTTTGAACAAGAGATCTCATATGAATCAATAATAAGATTCCAATAGTCCTCAATACATGACTATAATATGTTACACAGAATATACGATAAACATAGGATTCCTATTATTTTTAATAATAGATTCTTTATTCCTAAATCAGAAGATTCCAATAGTCTTCACTATATTAATTTATGGTGTACAAATCCATATCATTCAGTAATAAGACACCTCTTGTCCCAAATAGGAGATCCCTTATGTGACAGCAGTAAGATACATCATTCCATGATTAAGGTGGTGAAATTTCAGGAGTGTTGGATTTTGTTAAAAAATTACATCACTTCACCTCATGATCCTTGGGTCCTTTATTTTTATATCCATACTCTTTCATGATTGAAGGAACCCCCAAATGTCGAGGTCCCTTTCCACTTCATCTCACCTACCATTCTGGGTCAACAGCCTAAATG
Source organism: Viscum album (assembly GCA_963277665.1). Classification (NCBI taxonomy): domain Eukaryota; kingdom Viridiplantae; phylum Streptophyta; class Magnoliopsida; order Santalales; family Viscaceae; genus Viscum; species Viscum album. Next base: position 1,798,593,274 of record OY728140.1, read on the forward strand.
ATTTTAAGGACTCTTAATTTTTGGCCCTATGTTTCTAATACGGTCAGTAGTTGGGCCTCATTTGATTGTGTCCAATTCATGCTAACAAGATGTGGATTCTATGTTTTGAATATGATCTGTATTAATCCCTATTCATCATGCCTCCCTCACTGTGTTCTGAATTTTAGGCATACAATTCTCCCATTTCTTCTCCCTTTGTTTGGAATGATTCCAATTCCCTTGGTTTAATCCCGATTGTGCACTAGCACATAGGTGTAGGCCCCAATTAAATTCCTAACACACCAGTGATTTGGGATTCTCTCTTGGAAAAGATGAGGATGAAATTATGAGAAGGTTCCATGTGTAATCCCCATCCACCACTTATGCCTCTTAGCAGAAACCCTGCAGCTTCCATGCTTAAGCCCCATCCATAGTGAACACTCATTAGTGGCACCAGAGAAGCTAAATATGTGTATGCCCCATCCACAATTATCACTACTTAGTGGTACTTGGGCTGTATCCATGTGTATTCCCCATCTACAAGTGTCGCTCCTTAGCGACCCAAGTGCATCATCCATGCATAATCCCCGTAAATAATTTTCGCTCTTTAGTGGCACCCAAACTACTTCCATGCGTAAGCCCCATCCATAAGTGCTTCTCCTTAGTGGAACCTGATAAGATTTCATGAACAATCCCCATCCATCATTCATGTTCCTTAGTTTCACTTGGTCTTCTTCAATGTGTAATATCCACCCACCATTTCCACTCGTTAGTGGCACCCAGGATTCTTCCATGCATAATCCTCATTCCACAGCCTTTGTGGTAGAACAATTATTCCATGATAATTAGGTTCGTTGTTGACTCTTGTTTCCCACACGAAGAAATAATCATGTGATTTTAGATTAAAAATCGACCATGACATCATGCATGGGCTACTAACCATGTATAAACCCCAACATGACTATGGGTTGCTAGCCATGCATAAGCCCCATGCCCCCAATCCGAGAATATGATAAACTGTATGCCCCATTGATCTATGTGGACATTGATCCATATCTCCTAGACATGATATATAGGAAACCTCTTCAAGGTTCATACCCATCACTCTCTAACATCCATATGTCCTGAACACATCATGTCGGTTCACTCATCCCACATGACATTAAAATGAAGTCTCTAAATGAAGATGGTTTTGATCCCTTTCAAGTACTTACGATTCGTCTCTAATTCTCAATCTGAACCCATGGTATAATCATGTTCTCCCACATAGGGACGTACCGTCTTGATGTGAAATCTTCCCTTTTAAATTTCACATAAACAAGATCCACCTCCTTGAGGTGTTTTGATCCATTAGTGTGGGTTCATAACCATGTATAAGTCCCAGCCTGTCTCTGGGTCTCATTACATTGTGTAAACCCCGATTCTATAACCCATACTAAAATACAAGGACATTGATTCCCTGCCAAAAAGATACCAGGGAATCCTCCCTGATGTTTACACCAAGCATCCATTTCACATCTCAATCTTTCCTTTGAGCCTTTGTGTTTCAGGAAGATTATTCCCTAGCCTGGATAATTTACTTCCTTTGGGACCCCATCCATACACTCCATTATAATAATATTCGTCCTTAGGTGTCCCCTATCACCACTAAATTATATGGAATTTGATTCCCTACCATAGGGATATTTATGAATCCCCTCTGAGGTTCTTGCCCAACCCAACCCTCATATTCAAATTGGCTCCATCTCCTACATTCCACCCACTTCAATTATCCCCTATCATTTATCCTAATTCATCCCATGGCCACCACATCCTAGGGAGAGAATTACATTCACCGTTACCACTCCATAGAATCACCCCAAAATCTAACCATCCATATGCCCCATTCATCACATGGCTCTTCACAACACCCAGGTGGAAAACCATTTTTATGCCGCAAACCACCCCTTCAATCTATGTGGGTTTTGATCCATTTCTTCTAGATAGGGTATGTAGGAAGCCTCCCAAGGGTTCAATCCTAGACGATGCCAAACCTTGTTGTCCCCCTCATTGGGGTCTACCACCTTGATCCACCCCCAGTGATGCCCAGATATAACTTCATGGTGTGATATATAACCTTTATGAGACACACCACCCTCGGTTCATCCACATTGAGTGTTCGGATCCATCCTTCCTATGTCCCACTTTCTGGATTGAACCCTCCCTGATCTTCCCTCAGTGGTGTCTAGGTCAGCCTTCACAATGTGATATCTTCCCTTTATGGGACACTCCACCATGAGTTAGCTCATACTCGGGATTTTAATCTATCCATTTGGAAAACCTTCCATGAAAACCATTGTTGGGATGTACCCATCTGATCAACCTTCATGGGGCATTTAAATCACTGTCATTTCATCTCCATAAAATTTTAAACTCACGTTCTACCCCATGTTGAACATGGGATGTCTAGGGAAAACCATGGAATCTATTACTTTTATGTAACCATCTCTGCAAGTTGTTAAGCTTGCGGAATACACAATGTTAAACATGGGAAGCTGAGGAAAACCCTAGATACATACCTCTGAAATAATATACACGATGATCTATTTGGTATATCTTGGTTTATACACCCTTGAGATTCCCTCTAATGATAAGGAATATAGTTGTCTAATGTCCACATATCCATTGATTTCCCAACATTGTTGATGATACCATATTCTACAACTGAATGTTTATTCCCTGTTGAGACCCCTTGTAATGTCATGACAGAAGCAGTGTAATTAACGAGAATTTACAAAGATATGGCACCATGAATTGGATTCACGAATAACGAATCAAATCTATGAGGGAGACCTGGACTAGGTGAAAAAGTCTGAGGAGGAATACATTGAAGGAGAAACCAACATCCCATCATCATGTTTTGATTAAGGAGGAAACATCGATGAACTATTTATAGGTACTTCTAGGCTATTGAAAATGTGAAAATGAGGAAACAATATGTGTGTCATGGAACGACATTCCATGCCCCGATGGAAAATGTCAGAAACAATGGTATACCATTATAACCTAGCCATTATTTTGGATGGTGTGAATAATTGAAAATATATTATGAAAAGTACATGGTTTACACATGTAAAAAAATTCAATGGTAATCTATTAATTAGTAATAAAATAATAATCATTTGAATGAAAATGAAATATTTCTAAAAAACTATATTCTTTAAAAGATGGATTCATCATGCTTTGTGTACATAATTTAAAAATAATTTTTAAATCTTCTTTAAAACATATATAATAAAATTAGATTCATATTTAAAATAATAAAATCAAAATTATCTTGGGGTGTTTTTTGATCCTTAAAAAATGATACATATTTTTATGAATAGTAAAAAATAATTGGTTTTAATTGAAAACTACCTTTTAAAACATAATGACAAATATAAATTACATTTTTATGATTTAATAGTTAAATAAGTTCTATTAAATATATATTAGTTAATTGGAGTCATTTTAATATCAAATTAGTATATAAATACTTTATAGAGTTTTGGTCATTTTTTCTTCGAAACCTTGTTTTCTAATCGCATTTGTAGGAATAATTTTCATTTAAATTTTGGAACTTATATGAATTTTGTTTTAAACATAACATTTAATTTTTTTAATAATAATATTATATATTATCTTATAAATTCGACATATACTTCTAGAAAAATAAATATTGAAAGCTGTAAAAATTATTTTTTGTAGTTAAGTTTAAAATTATTTACCAGCAGATTAAACTAAAGTGACAAGAGTTAATGTTACATAAAACTTGTTAAAAATATATTTAATCGACATATTTAGACACTACTATTTTTAAGTAACCATAATACTTAATTTTGGACCCTTTTGGATTGTGAAAAACAAAGGTAAAAGTTTTTGTATTCTAAAATTATAAGTGTTTCAATCACCTCACTTATAAAATGCCACCCTATACTATATTCTTAACACATTAAAACCATTTTTGTTCTACAAGAAATAAAAGATTCACTTCAATAATTCGATCCATGTATCCTATATTCCTTATTTTCGACAAAAATCTAAACTTTTAAGGATTTTACTACATGCCTAAGGAGGTTACCTTAAGAAATGATAAAATTTTATAATGAGCATCTTTAGGTTATTTATTCTTGTACATAATTCAATTCTTTATAATCCATGATGATAAAATGAACTCATTATCATCTATATAATGATATATTATGTTAATTTTATATTCTACAATTATCCCCACAATATCTTCCTATTACTCTTTTCAGGTACTCCTAAACCCCTCATTTGATCATGTTTTGGATTGGTTTTTAGGGGTGTTTCGGGTGGAATGTTGGAATAAATTTGGATGTTTTTTGTTTGTGAATATTTTTTTTATATTTTTCCCAAACAACGTGTCTTGTTAGTTCAAACCAAAAAAATACATTAAATGGAGGTTTTCAAGGTTTGTGAATGGTTTCACAAACTATGTACACACAAATGAGAAACCATGAAACCTTATCAGTATGGGTGCACAACTTGGGAGTACTATTTCCTAACTATGCATAATTTCCTAGATAACCATGTGTGTGAAATTATATTATTCTAATAATTTATTTGAAATTCCTAAACACAACATCGTTATCCCTTGCTCAGGTCTAACTCAATTTAAAATGAAAACCTATGTCATTAGAGATCTCAATTTCTAATTTTAGACCCGCAAACCCTTTTTCATGCAAATGAAAGTATGACGATTTTCATTGGTACCTTTACTAGAAAGTTTCAAATCTCTATAATCTATCTTTGGACCTCTCCCTCTCTCATACATAGGTTATATTAGATATATGTGTTGTTGTAGTATCTAATTCCTATTTTTTTAATATCCCGAATATAGGTTTGATTCTTAGATCATTGTTCTTGATGTTCTTCAGTAGAGTTTTCCACTTACAGATTTGTGATTCATTATCTAGTGATCTAAAATTGGTGGTTCCATTTAAGATTTCACAATTTTTTTAATACTAATTTGATTGATTTAAATACATGTTATTTTAATTTTTTATTAAGAACGAAAATCCATTGAATTGAGGATTTTTATTTGATTTGGAATGAAACTGTGGAAAACCAAAAATTCTTTTGAAATATGTTGTGTTTATGGAAATTTGATAGAATATTGTGAAACTGAATTACAGAATTTAAATTCTGGAATTGAGTTGTGAAATTGATATATAAAATTTATTTCAAATTTACATTTGTGAAAACTGGATTATATTGTTTTGAAAAAAACTCATTGGTATTATCCATGAAAATGGATGATTTGATTAAAAACCATTATTATTTTTTATTGGAAATAGTATTTTTGAAAAATAATAATGGGTTGAATTTTATTTTCAAATGTTTTGATATAAATTTCCCATTCACGATTGTTTTTTAAAAAATTCATGTATAGGTAGTAAGGGAGATATTAGGGAAAATATGCTAGGATTAAATTTACCTAGAAATAGATTGATGCTGTAGAAATTGAACATTAACTTATTGGTAGATCTTATCATCATTAGAATGATGGTTTGTCATATTTAACCAATGTTGAAGGATGTTTGTGATCATTTTTATTTTAATTATATATGTGTGTGTGGATTACATAAAAATGTACTATCATACCACTTGAAATATGACCACATTGCTTGTTTTTTATTATATTAATATATATTCCATTTTTTTAAATTGTTTTACAAATTCCTTGTGAATTTATATAAAATATTTTATAATAAAATTAATTATTAATAAATTTTATAGTACTTTATCTATCATTTTAAATTTAGAGAATTATTTTTTTTTAAATATGATTTTGAAATTCCATGCCAGTTTATTTAAATATGAAATATTTAATTGGATATTTAATTTTTTAATGTTATTATAGAACCCTTGGTGAGATCCTATAAGGATTTTAGATCAAAATCTAACATTTAATTTGTGTGTATTTAGATTTCCTCATGCCATGTTGCAGAATGGGGAAAACAGCACTTGGAGGTGTTAGTTTCTATTGAACGTTGGGATTCAAGATATTGTGTCCATTGGACATAGGTTATTATTCTATATGTGGTACTTTTTGGTCTCACATATGGTTTTTTATACCTATTTTTCTTCTAGTATAGTTATCCTTATGGACATTTTTTATTATTCATAATAAAATGTATCTCTCTCTTATATTATGTTTCTTGTAAATTCATTCCAATTTTTATATTGTCTAATTCACTGTGTTATTCACCATTCCATGGGGATCAGGAATGACTTTCAGGATAAGTCAGGACCGACTCAGTTATCAGGTTACCAGAGTATTTGTGCTCGCTCTTAAATAATTTTTATTAAAGTTTACATTTTTTTCATCATACCATGATGTTAGTATGTAGTTGAATAATCTTGTTAGGACATAGGAGCTAGTTATGATTGAGTGACTGGATAGCTCTCATCGCAATGAGCCTTATATCACCATGGGTGGTTAAGGAATTAAATCAGGAGGATTAGTTATAATCTTTTCCATACTTTTGATTTGGATATATTGAGAACTAAATATTTGTATATATATATTGGGATTAGTTTCCCGTACTGCTCTTTTTGAGTGTTAACATGATGAATTATGTTTTTTCATTTGATATTGTGTTTCATAATTCCTCTCTGAATGCATGAAAATTAGATCTAGGAGGACGATACATATGAATATCTGGGAATGAATCGTCTTGTGGACCATAATTTTATTGTGGTTATTGTGCATCATGTCAATGATCTAGGATAAACACCTACAACTATTCTCTTCCAGATCCAACAATGCACCCTCAGAGGGATGTTTTAAAAAATAATTCCAGGGAGATTTATCACCAGAATATTCCAGCATTAAAAATATCTAATGATCCTTAAGAGATGATGGATTGGATGAGTGGGATTGAGAATTTTTTTGAGTTCATGTATATACCTAAGAAAATCATGGTATGGTTTTCCACCATCACGTTGGAGGGACTGGGAAGGAGATGGTGGGACATGACGGTGAGGACATAGTAGCATGTGATCTTAGAGTTGTAATAGTTTAAAATTTCTTTCACCAACTAGTTATGTCAAGAGTCGATGGTGTTCATGAAGGATATAGAGTTTTTTAAACATGAGATGGTTGACATGACCCTGATAGAATTTGTTGATTACATTACTGATCTTGTGAAATTTTCACATGAAAATGTATCAAATGAAAATATGATGACTCCGTGGTTAGATATTCTACAACGATCTCATATTATTCAAAAATCATTATTATTGAAGCTACCTTATTATTCTATTGTTCTAGATAGGTTATTACTGGTGGATATAGAATGGGATAGAATGTTAGGGTTGTCATGAGTTCCTCCTTCTCCCAATGGATGATATTTGAGTCACTTAAAAGGGAAGAGGGATCAAGATGATAATCATTGTGGTTTTTTGATAGAAGGATTTTCAGTGGCCTTTGATATACTGGAAGAGGACCTTTGATTTTATACAAGTGTGGAATACATTAGAACTAGAAGCATATTTTTATTAAGGCTCCCAAAATATATGGTTCATGTGGATACTCGGGTCACTTGTCGATGTTCTTCAATATTAACTCACCTATGATAAATGTCATGATATCATAAGGACCAATTAAAAATATGGTCAAATTATATTCTTAAAAAATATGTTTTAAACCCATAGAATCAAGAACAACGATTCTTCACGTAGAGGAAGAATATCTAGGGGAAGAAGATTCATGTTCTATGTATTTTACAGATATAATCCCTATTGCTTCATCATTGGTGAAATATTTATTTGATACTAGTGAATATCATTAATTTATTACAACTCATATGATTAATATAATAAATATTCTAATGGAGATTTTATCTTATGGGATGGATATTACAACACACCTTGGAACAAATAGAGTGTAGTGACCCCATTGTCTAGCCGAGGTTTTCTTTTTATTATATATCTAGATTATGTGGAATTTTCTATTTGTTGATAGGAAACCAATTGATTTCATATATAGGATCTAATGGCTCGTTGAAAATAAAGACCAAATTGATTTTTATCTCTAATGGGTCTCCCTTACTACAACCGATGAGGTTTTCCATATATTTCAAGAATAATGGGACTCGAGGTCGAGTAGATCTGGACCTTCTTATCTAGAGTTTGGTAAATTAATCGAGTTTTCGTCATGTTAACCCATGTTTTCCATTACGACTTCTTTGATTTTCCACCAGTAACAGAGGTGGAGTTCTATGTTGATCTAGCTCCCAGTACTCAACTAATGTCTATTTTTTGTTACCTCATAGAACCAGATAGATTAAAAGATAGTAAGATTTAGATGAATAATCTCAAAGAGAAAGTATTTATATGCCTAAGTGTGTCACCTTGGGTGGTGCTAATTCTTTTTTCTAAGAAATCTAATGGTTCACCTCTAAAATTTTTTGTTTTTAAAAACTCATTCTTTTTAAAGTAAATAACATGTATCCATTATAACATATTTATAATTTGTTGGAAAAATTGAAAGTGAAATGTGGTTCTCGGAGATTTATATTTGATTTGGTTATATTTTGTTTATAATATAAAAATATGAAATTTAAAATTCAAAATTTAAGAGTAGGTATGGCCATTATGAGTACCTTTTTATGCAATCTGGTATAAAATATTCTATTTTAGTATTTATGGATATAATTAATAGTATTTTACTTGAGTTCCATGATGATTTCATGTTCATCTTTATGAATGACATATGTGTGTACTCTAAGTCTGTAGAGGATCATGTGTTTCATCTAACAGCAGTTCTGGAATTGTTTAGAAACAACTAAATTTATGCCAAGATTTCAAAATGTGAATTATTTTTATTTAAGAGGTTATTTTCATGGGACATATGGTGTCAATATAGAAACCTAGTGTTTCTATACATTAACAATACATAAAGTTTGTGTAATAATAAAAACAATATACAAAAATGTGCCCAAATTCTGTTCTAGTCTACTGACATTGGAAAAATGGAAAAATATACAATGATACATAAGTGAGCTATATTATCTACTGTTAGGTTCTTCTTGACTATATCACTTATTAAACACATAAAATATAAAACATATCTTCATATCCCTGAGAAGGAGACATAAAAAAGGTTGATCTCAAATCCATAGTATGGGTAAACAATAGAGATATGTAAGCATGATTTTGAGTATAATGTTATGAGAACATGATCTTGAAAATAAAAGATCATACCGTACATATCATTGATCATATACATGAATCATGTCATAATTTTTTTAGTTCATAATACATGAATCATAATTAAATAAGGAATACAATACTTCAAATCATAACAAAGGAATAAAACATTGAATTTTCAAAGATATAATCATATAATATGATTTCTATTGTATAAAATTCATCACTTCCAAGACTATATTGGTAGTATGAGTTAACTCCCCATACCATCTTGGTTTCCATGATTTACTCCCATGGATAATTTAGTATCATGAGTTTACTCCTCATGCCGTCTTGGTATCAATGGTTCACTACCATGGTTATTATTGAAGTAAAGTTTCATTCCTAACACCATCTTTGTCTGTCGCATTTGATGTAAATAATTTCCAAATTAATTGGAGGAATGTATAGTTCCCAAACATCTCCTAATGAAATCATACATACATGTTCTATAAAATGATAATCAATCATATTTTAACCCATGAAATGAAATGGGTATCATAAACATGTAAACATATAAAAACTTGTTGAAACAGATATAGGATTCATAATTATTTAATTATAAGAATAACCCATAAAAAAGATATTGAATTCATAAAGAATTTTACATTAAGAATAAACCATTATGGGAAATATTATGAATAAAACCATTAGATCATTTCCTATAATGGCATGTGTAACATCAATGGATTTCATCTAATATGGAATATAATATTGAAATACCATTCAAAAACATTTCGTAAGGAAAATATACATTCTTCTTCGAAATAAGATTTTCAATACAAAAAACCATTTGAAAATATGTTTTATAGAAAATAAATTTAAAAAATATAAAGAATACATGAAATCATTGTGATAATCATTTCCCTTATAAGATTATAAAATAATATTGAAAACATTTTTAAAAACCCTTTCATTAAAAATTATAATAGAACCTTGAAAACATTTCGAAAACCAATTTCCATTAAAATTTATAAAATTTGTTTAAAAAAATATTGAAAACAATTTTCCATCAAAATATATAAAAGTTGATTGAAAATTTTTGGAATAAAATTTCCCTTGAAAATCTATAAAAACCTGAAGACATTTTGAAATCCATTTTCATTGAAAATTTATAAATGAAAAAAGTAAATATTTTGAAAACTATTTTCCTTGAAAACATATAAAAAAATATTCAAAGAATTTTTTAAAAACATTCTTGAAATCATTTAGAAAAACTATAAATAAATCATGGAATTTTTTCAAAACCCATTTCATTACAAATAATTTTAAAAAAACTTTCTAAAAAGGAATCCTATTAAACATGATATGGATGTTTTATAGAAATGATGGGGGGAAAATCACTACATGTTGTAAATGTACAAATAACATTCCATTCTCACTGTAAAAACTGTATAAAAAAGACTTCTTCAGAAAGAAGAAATAAGATTACCCTAAAAAAATAGAATATTAAAAAGGGTACAAAGGGATTTTAAATATTGTAGGAGAGTATAATAATATTCTTGGAAACCCTTTTTGGAAAACATGGTATTTATGGAACACAATTTTCTGACAAAAGAGAGGGTAATGTGCAGATTTCATAAAAACACATTATTTAATATTATATGTACTAATGATTAGAATAATGGTTCCCATACATGAATATATCATGAAATAATATAGGATAAAAAATCATGAGAAATATGAAAATATGGTTCCCAATATTTCATCAAACGAATCATAATCATTAACAATATCGAAAAATGATGAGATTGTTTCTATAAACACATAAAAAATGTATCTTGGGGTAAAACGTTCTTTGTAATAAAAGGAAATTACAAGAAGCATAAAATGTTATGAAATTATGGATATTCATGATATACAATGTATAATATAAGTATATTCACTGCAAAATTGAATTTAGGTTCATAACAAAATATGTGTCTAAAAAAAGGTGAATTGTGACAAAACTGTCTTACTGATTTGATATCTTTTTAAACATAATCCTCATGAAAGAAATTCAATAAAATGGATATCTACATAATAATAAATTTTAGTATAAGAGACCTATAATAAATTCCTAGGATGTAAAACCACACAAAATATTTGAGTGGTGAATAGAGTATGTATCTCACAATAATAAAACATGAGTGCCATTTACCTTATATTGTTCCATGAATATCATTATACTCATTGAAATATTAATTATAATAAATATAAATTTATTATAAATGTATCACTGAACCATATTATTAAATTTAATATCATATAGTTATTAATTATTGATTCATATTTTCGGACTCTTAACAATTCTATAATAAGGAATCACTACGGGGAATATCAGCTTTATTTTTCGCATGTCTTAATTTGTTACATATTTTTTCATTATTCTTATATATATATTATCTAAATGTATACTATGATTTAGATATAATTTATATTATATATTTTTTGTTTTAATATTCCATATAATATATTATTATGGAATGGAAAACACCATTCATAGAGACGGTAAGCCGTATATACACATTATCATTATTTCTGTTTAATTGTCATGTTGAATGAATAAATGTAAAATAAATATATGTACATATATATGAATATATATAATTATCACATTATATTTATTAAATAAAATAAATCATATAAGATTACTAAATTCATTATTAATACATTCCATGTAGTGTGTGAACAAATCACATCACTTTGACAGGTTGGTAGTCTGTACGTCCTCAAATGAAATTATAGTGTTAACACCAAATGGAATGTAAAAAAAGGCAAGTGTTGAAAAAGTAATAAAGATGATTAATGACATAGGAAAGAAAATATATGACATATATAAACAGAGATTCCATAACAATTTCGACAAATAGATGTGGTAAAGGAAATATAATCCATCATCATTTAGTGAGGTTGTAGCTCTCTGTATAGGTCAATGGTATGTTCATTACCCATTAGATTGTGGTGTGTGTAAGTTTAGGTATACCCATTAAAATAAAAAAATCCTAGTTTATTTTTGATAATTATCCATTTATACATTTTTAGAATAAATTGTGTGTTGGGGGTGAAGACGAAAAATAAATGAAAGGAGATTGAGAGAAGGTGTTACCTCTTAATAGGGTAACTCAATTTTGTTTCTGCTTAAAGGATTCCTTAGATTTATTTCATAAAAAAGGTGGGATTAAAGTAGTAGGTAATGTATTTTGGGAAGTGTAATGGATAGAAATTTTTAGAACCTATGTGGTTTGAGAGTTGTGAAGAAGAGGAAGGGGTGGTGGCCTTTTATAGGGATGGAAAAGGACACACCCGACATTTTTGTAAATATGTTAGGTGTTCCAACATAATTACCTAATAAAATTCATAAAAACATAGAAAAATCAATAATGGAAGGTTAGTCACTGAATTATGTCCACAAAAGTTGTGTTGGACAATTTTATAGTTCATATTGGTTTTTAAATTAATGGTTGAGTAGTTTATTAACCTATTTTTTCTCTTAACCATTGTAATTAATTTTAATGAAATTCACTATTGATTTTTGTAAAAATTTATTAAATTATTATACATTTTAAATTATTATGATTTTAAATACTTAATCCAATTTTCAAAATTATAATAAAATAATTGGAAAAAATTAATTTAAAAATAATCCTACTAATGGGATAATAATGTAGTTTTTTAATGTAAAAGTATCCAATATTTTTTAACGTTTTTATACCCAATTTCATAGTGGAATTCATTTAAATTACCTAATTTTTATTATTTTATAAGAATATAATATCATTAAACTTTTAAACCAATTTAAAAAACAATTTAACAATATTAAAAAATTTGATGTAAAATCCGTTTTGAATTAAAATTTATTATTTTTAATTATTCATTAAAAAATGAAACATTACATAAAAATACAAAAAAATTATCCAAACATAATTTTTATGTTTATCTTTATAATATGAAGTTTATTTTAATATTATAAATGTATAAATGATCAAAAATTTATATTTAATATGGGTTCTCCCTTAAAAGGTGGTAAAACTACCTTTATAGATATTGTGGGTTTTATGCATAAAATTTGGTTTGTCCATATCCTATATCTATGTAATCTATGGGATGATCCAAAACATATTTTTTTGAATATATAAAATATAAATTTAATTAATATCATTCACTATTAGTAATTAATTTATCATATTAATATAAATTTCCCTTTTCTTATAAATGTAGTCTTTTATAAAATAAATCAATTTATATTAATTTGGTTTCTATATTATTATCTAATTAATAGGTAAATAATGAATTAAACAATATATATTGAAAATTTATTTAATACTATAACATTCAATTAAATGTAAATTTTATATCATATTATATAAAATTATTTTAATAATGAATAATTGTTCGGTAAGAATCATTTTTTCTTGTAATGTATGAAAACCTCATCATTCTGTGTAGAGAAAGATAAAATTTAAGTTGCATATAGTGCATGGTTATCTTGTAGATACATATAACTCAAGCCATAAATTGTAGATTAATATAAAATTAACTATATTTATTTTTTGTGAATTGAAATATATAAAAAAGACTAAATTAATTCAAATAATAACAGAATCATGATGTGTTACATTATACCCCCTTAATTGTTATTTCTCCCCAGTTTAGTACATGAATGTTTCATTCATAGAAACCGACATATTAAAATTGGATACAAAAACATCCCGTAAAAAGGGAAATTTGGAACCATAACTATTATCCAACATATAATATAACTAGGTTTCCACATAAGATAGCAATGACTGGGAGTAATGATTCGACATTGATGAAATGTGAAAATATTTATCTAATGTGATTAAGGACATCATTAGAAAACAACTAAACTATCCAATAAACGTCGAGGGCCTCAATGTCACAATTCTTTGATGATTGAAAATGCCATCTATATGTCAAAATTATGGTATTAGGACAACACCTTTTTTTGGATCATTATCCTAACATTGAGTAATTATTTCATTGAATAAGAATATAAGGTAAAATAATTAATTGATATATTTATATAAAAATTATTTCATTTCATAGTTTTTCTTTCATCAATTTCTATTTCAACACATACCTTTTGAAATGGATTCCCAAAAATTAACTTTGATTCCCTAATCATTAAAATACACTTTTAAAATATATTAAGGCCCATAAATGAACGAAAAGTATAACTATTTTTCAATATAAATTCTAAAAAATCAATATGGCTAATACATTAATCTCTAAACACAAAAATTAACACTACTATTTAATAATTAATAGTTATTCATCCAAAATAATTTTACATTAACCTGGACATCGTGTTGGCCAGTGGTTAGTGTGAATCACTTACCAACCTTTGGTCATGGTTTCATGACCGGTAGCTTTTCCAGACATGATTGGCTTTCAGCCAATATACACAACATCCTTATCTAAAACAATACTAATATGATTTCAAAAATATGATGGAAAACGTTGAAATAAAGTTAATATCTAATTAACCTTTTGACTATAGTTTTCAATATAGTCTTAATACACAAATAATTCCTCCAATGTTTAATGTAATGTTTTCTGGAATGGTTAAACTTATAACCCATTAGAAATATGAAAACAAAAACATTATAAATGTGTTCATGAAATATCATAACATTGATTCCCACATATATCATAATATATGTCATGGTTTTCGCACTCCAAACATCTGAATAACCTCATCATATATTCTCTTGAAGCATGGTAATAAATTGAATTACCATACATCATTATTGAAAACATGCATTAATCATTAATCAAAGTATATTGGTTTCATTACATAAATCAAAAAATGTTTTAAATTCTAAAATGATTGCATAAACCACTTGTCAACATGCCCATAATTAGTTCCAACGTAATCAGTTACATCCAATTTACTTATTTATATCCCAAAAATATTTATCCAAACTACATTATCATAACATAACTAACATATTATTGTTTATATTTCCCTTAATCATGTATTTTAGATGGACATCACTTTACCATTATATCACCTTTCTATTCCATATGAACCATTCAATGTGTTCTTGTAAATCCATACTGAATATCATGGACTGATAAATCCTTATATATTTCACATATCATATAACATAATATTCATTCCAACTATATAAAAGTGTTTATTATTCCACATCATCCTTATTCCATTATCAGGGATGCCTCATCTTATTACACAAGTCCTCTTTCCTTTCACATATAATTTGTAGTCTCTTCGTCATCAATAATGTAACCCTTACTTGTACCACCTTGCCTATCCTATTTATGAGAATTTGTATTGGGATATTGAGTTATATAATGACCATTTATTCGACACTTAAAACAAATTACCTTCAATTATATTTTAGGGAGGTCAATATTCTAATCCACTTCATTAAACTAACTCATTATTTTTCAATTGCAATCAATTGATTTGAGTTATTATTTTCCATTGTAAAAAATAGATTCTTGTTCCTCTAATATATTCACATAGGTAATTATTTAAAAATTATTTACCGAAAGGAACTCAAATATTCATTCCTATCTGGACTCCATTACCTGAACTATCAGTGAAATCCTTCGTTCTCTTCCATGGGATGTCCATGTGTTGGTTATGGGATTTGTTAATCATGTTCTATGAAAATTGAATAAACATAATCACAGAATCATTGACTCTATTGATAATACCACATGACTTCTAATCATAAAATCATCCATCACATTAAACATTAATCAATTTCCTTTCAGTTCATTCCATAGACTAAAACCGAAAGCTGAGTGTGATCATTACTTATCATAGTAGAAAACTACATTGTCATGAAAATAATTTCTTAAAGGAAGTCTAAATAATTACACATTCCCCAATCTATGACACCCAAGGTTCATCCTAGCTTATTTATAGAAAAATTTTATTTAAATCATTCATTATGGTTCATGAAGTGTTTTGGGAATTTCAAATTCATATCCCTGAGGTGTTTCAAACCAGGTATGTAACAAGGCCCAATGTCATGCATCATATTTCCCAAAGTCAGGACTGAAACATCTTGTTAGATTTGTTACCCTAAGTACATATATTCTAGAACTACATATATTTTTACTATCTAGATAGGGTTTCTTCTATATGAAACTAATCACTCTATCCTTTAAGAAAAATCTAGAAAACTGTACTAAATTTTTACTCATTAAAATACTTTTCTAATATGAAATACCTATGAATATCATTAGAAGTCTACCTAGTGATCTCAGTAAATGTTTTCATCCAAGATTAAAAATTTTATATAAGACCTAGCTCTGATACCAACTATATTGATATAGTCTTGAAAAACATTAACATTACATAAATTTTGTGAAATACTTAGAATATTATACGAAGAAACAATGAAAAGGAGGTACCAGTCTAGTTCCTTTAGAAACATTGAATCCTAAACAATGATACACAATTGAGACAATTATATCGAATTAGGTTCTTCATTACTAGCACCATTCATAGGAAAATCAAAAAAAATTCATATCCTGGGGATGGAACATAAAAAGGGATGAGCTCAAATGCTTAGTAAGGGTAAAAAGAGAGATATGTAGGAATAATTATGACTGTAAGGGTATATAAAATGATCATGAAAATAAAATATCATACCCTACATATCAAATATTATATACATGAATCATTATTTATGTATTGTAAGTTCATAAGACTTTATTAATAATGAAATAAGGAACATAAGGCAGGAATGCATAACATTGGAAGAAAACATGGAATTGTTGCAAACACATAAGCATATAATATGATTTCTATAGTATCGAAAGGATTGACCCCTGACCGTATTGGCAGTATGGGCTCACCCCCATACCATATTATTTTTGTCATGGATTAGTCCCATAGATATATTAGTAGCAAGAGTTCACTCCTTACACCATCACGGTAGTCATGGTTTAATCCAATAGACATATTAGTAGTCAAGGTTCATTTCCAAGATCATTTTAGTCTATATCATGACATATAAATCATTAACTAATGAATTGGAGGGATATATAGGTCCCACACATCTCTTAATGAAATCATACAAACATGTTCCACAAAATCGTAAATAATAATATCATAACCCATGAAATTAAATGGTTACCATTAATCTATAAACATATAATAACATATGGGAAAAGATACAAGTTTCAAAATAATTTTATCAGAAGAATAACCCATGAAAGAGAAAAATATTTCATAAATACAAAGAAATTAAGCATTACCCATTTAGAGTAATATTATGAATGAAACCATTAGATCATTTCCTAGAAAGGCATTAGTAACATCAACAAATGTCTTATTTGATACAAAATAATTTTAAAATACATTTTAAAAATTTTTCATGAGTAAAATATACTTTCTTCTATGAAAAAGTATATTCATTACATAAAAAAATATTAAAATCATTTTCTTATAAAATATATTGATAAATTATAAAGAATACTAGAAATCAATTGGAAAACCTTTTTCCTTTAATACCTATAATAAAAAAAGAGAATATTTTGAAAATATTATTATTGAAAACATATAAAATAAACTTGAAAACATTTAAAAAACAATTTTAACTGAAAATTTATAAAATATTGTGGAAAAAAAATTTAGATTAATTTTTCATGAAATTTTATATAAGCATCATTAAATATTATGAAAAATATTTTCATTGAAAACTTATAAAAGAAGCTTCAAAATATTTTTAAAACAAATTTACATAAAATAATTTAAAATATGCTTGAAAATAATTTCAAAACCAATTTATTTGAGAAATTTAAATAAATATAGAAAACATTTTTTAATCCATTTACGTTGATAATGTATAAAATATGATTCTAAATTGTTTAAAAACATTTTATTCTATTTTTTTGAAAACTAATAAATAAATATTGAATTTTTTAAAACCATTTCATCAAAAACAATTTTAAAATTTTTTATTAAAAATTATCCTTTTAAAAATTCATTGTAAGATTCATTGAACAATGGTGGGTAAATACATAAATATTGAACAAAGTAAAATGAAAATTCCTTTTACATGATAAAAAGAGGAGGAAACTGCCTTCTTCCAAAAGATATCGGAAGATTCCATTGAAAATATTATTAAAATAAAAAACTAGAAATAATGTATTTTAATTATTATATGATATTAAATGATTAATTTTGGATGACCTTTTATGAAAAAATGTTATTGTTGGAACACATATTTTTTACGGAAGAGAGGGTAAATTCAGGATTTCTTAAAAACACATTCTTAACTATATTATGTTTCAAACTGGGGAATAACAATACCATTACATTAATATATTAATAAATTACAATTTATAAGGAAAATAATGATCATTATTTAGATATGTTTCATAATATCTCATTACATGAAGCATAATAATTAACTTTCTTTAAAGATGATGAGATTATTCCCATAAATGTTTACTACTTGGTAACTTGGGATCATAGTCTGTATGTAAGAAAATGAAATTAAATAAAGCATTATATATCATTAATATAAGTAGAATCATGATATAACATTTAAAATTTCTGTATATAAACCTCAAAAAAGTTAGGTGCATAACAGAACAAGAGACTTAGAGAAGGCAAATTAAGAAAAAAATATCTTAATGATTTGGAATGCTAGGAAATATAAAACCCATGAACTAGTTTTAATAAAATAGATACGTATATAACAATAAATTTATGTTTAATATATAGAAACAACATTCATGGAATGTACATAAATCACACAAAATAAGTGAGTGTGGAATAAGTCAATTATCTCAGAAGAATAAAAGTGGGTTGAAATTTCACTTACATTGTCTCGTGAGTCTCTCCACACTCATTCAAACCTCCGAAATAATAAATATAAATTTATTATAAATCTAATAAAGAACTCTATTCTTACTTATAATACACAATATGTTTTAATTATTCCTTTTTATTACCCACTTGTTAACAATTATTTGTTAAATATTCGCTTCGGGTAAAATCCATATTGTTTTTCACATGTTTCTTAATTTGTTACATCTTTGGTCCTTATAAATATATCATGATTTTTGAAATGTAAAAAATGATTTAAATATAGTAAGTATTTTTTTATATTCATATTATAATAATCCTTAAAATATATAATTATTATATAGAATACACCATTCATGGAGACACTAAGTCATATGTACGCAAGAATACTATTTATTTTTAATTATCATGGTAAAAAAAGAAACTAAAATACATAATTGTATATAAATAATTATAAAGGTATATTTATTATATCATATATATCATATCATTACACTAAACCCCTCATTAATTCATTCCATGTAATGTGTGAATGAATCATGTCATTTGGAGGGGGCAGAAGTCCACAATTCCTCAAACAAAATTATCATATATACACAAAATAGAAAGTAAAAATGTATGTGTTGTAAAAGGAATAAATATTCTTAAATACATAATAAATATAATATGTTTCATATATAAACATATTATCTATAATAATTTCTATAATGAGTGGTGATAAAAGAAAAAATGTTCAATCATCGTTTATTGAGGTGATAGTTCATCGTACATGTAAACTGTATATCTGTTACCAATTAGATGCAGGTGTTTGTAAGTGAAAATTGAATAATTAGAATAATTGAATACAAGTATATTTTTTTATTTTTATTTTTATGAAATAATGGTATAAATAGAGTGTAGGGGGTTAAGAATGAAAATAAAAGAAATAAGTATAAGAGAATATGTTACCCCTTAATTTGGTAGCTCCACTTTTTTTGTGCCAAAAGGATTATTTGGATTAATTTATAGCCAAAGAGAAGATTAAAGGAAGAATGGAGGGATGTTGGGATGATTATTTTTCATGTATTGGCCAAAAATAAATGTTTTTATAGGTGTAAAGAATAGTAAGTTGTGGTGGCCTTTTATATGTAAGGGAAATGACAAACTTGGAATTGTTTGGAAAAAATTTAGGAGTACCAACATTTTTACCAAAAAAAAGTCATAAAATAAATTAATATTTAAAGGTTAATATAAGAATATTTTCCATAAAATGGGGTTTGGAAAATTTTCTATGGTATTTTGGTTCTTAAATATAATGTTTAGTACGTTATTTAACTATTTTTTCTCTTAATCATTTTAATTAATATTATTCACTTTAACTATTTCTTTGGTAATAACCAATGTTGAAATTATTTTGAATTAGAAATTATTTTTTAATTCAAAATATTGAATCTGTTTTTTGTTTTCTTATAAAATAAGTTTCATAAATTAATTGAAAATTTATCTCACTAATGGGGAAATACAACAAGAATTCTAAGTGAAACCGTCCAAACTGGCTACGTTTTTATACCAAATATCAATGTGAAATTTATTCTAATTAACTATAATGTATTAATTTATAAATATATAATGTAGTTATACTTTTAAATAAATTAAAAATATAATTTAAATATTATAAATAAATTATATGAAAAATTAATTTTGAATTTAAATTCCACATTTTTAACTATTCATTAACAAATGTAACCATACAGAAAAGTACTAAATATTTATCTTGAACTAATTTTTATGATTTTATTATAGAAATATTATATTCATTTTTAAATACGATTATAAAAAAAATATAGAATTTTATATTTAAAATTTTTTCCCCTTAAATGATGGTAAAACATCCATTACAAAAATACATGTTTTAAGTATAAAATTGTGGTTGTTATTATCTTATATCTATGAAAGATTTTTATGATTGAAAATTTTTTTTTTTAAATATATAACCTTTAAATTTAATTAAGTTCATTTAGAATTATTTATTATTTATTATTTTTATTATTAACCTTCTTTTTCAAATTAAATTAATCTTATATAAAACTAGTAAAGCTATATTTATTTTGTTTCTATAATCAATTCTAATTCATATGTAAGAAATTAATTTTAACAATATATATTCAGAAGTTATATAATCTTGTAATATAAAATTTAATGTCTAATTTATATCCCATTGAATAATAATATTTTATTAATGAAATAATTATCAGTAACACTCGGGTTTGTGAGTTACACAAGACATCAAACAAAGTCAGTCGTTTTTTATCATTAGTTAGCCTTAGTGTTTCAAAAAAAAAACATAAAATTTAGGTTGTTTGTAGTGAACATGTATGTTGTTGTTAGGTATAATTCAATACATACATAGTTCTTTAATAAAAATTAACTATTTTTAGGTTAAATTGACATAAAAATATAAAATAAATTCCATTAATTAAAAATAATTAATTCACAAAATCTCATGGTGTTTTAGTTAGATAATGTTATTTCAGTGTATCCAAAAAAGTTGAATCATTTTATTACATGGGAGAAGACATGAAATATTTTTTACATTCATAAAATCATTGGTATATCTGGGTATTATCGCTGGTTAGTAAAGTACCTCTCAATGATTACTTCTCTAGTGGATACTCTAACAATGAATGGAGTAAGGTTTTCTAATGAATAGAAATATCCGAGTTTTTCAATTGAGATGAAATGTATTTTGACAACTTTGCTAATGTTGAACCTTCTATATGTGGGATAGGGAAACCTTTTCTTCTACGATGAATCACTTTCAGTTTTTGGTTGTGTTCATATGTAGGGTAATTTTCAAGTTATATGGGTCTCATCAACATAAGACCAATGAGATGAATTTTCCTACCCATGACCTCGACGTTGCAATTATGATGCACATGCTTAAGATTTAGAGGAAATAACTTTTTAGGGATAATTTTAACTTATATTTTGACCAGAAGAGGTTGTGTTATATATTAACTCAAAAATATTTGACTCTCTACCAAAGGTGTTGGGTGGAATACCTAAAATAAATTGATTTAGACATTACTGATACCATGAGGAAAGGTAATTTCAGTGCATTTGATCTGAGTTGGAAACTTCTAAACCTATGCATGAAAGAATCATCTAAAGAGTGGAACTTGATGGATCATAGTTTTTTATTAGAGTTTGGGGATCAAGGGATGAGGTTTCAATGGCCAATTTTTAGTTGACTATCACTCCTCTTGAGGTGATTCTTCTAGAACAACATCATGATGATTAGTTCTATATAATTAGAGATTCTCTTTAATGTATGGAGACTATGGATGTCTGGTCATTCTCCACATAGGCCATTTTATGTTATCATAATCATTTTTTGGTACTGTTATCGGTCAATAATGCTATTACAGTGGATTTCAAATGTCCCCAGTGGGTAGTGAAACCATGAAACATGAAGATGATATATGATATGTGGAATCAATTATGGTTGCTAGGAATGAGACATAGAATTAATGATTTTTCCTCTCATTGTTATACTTTTCACCTAGTAAATTCCCTAAACTAGAGACCTTCATTTTTACATCAGCCACTTCTAAAGACAACTTGGAAGAGGGATGATATTTCTATGAACATTTTGTTTGGATTTCCACATTCTCATAGAAATAATAATTTTATATGGGTTTTGATTGATAGGCTGATAAAATCATATAACTTTATACCCTTTCATGATACAAACAAACTTGAGGATTTGGGAAATATCTATGTGAAATATATTCATCATTTTCACAGATTTCCGTCTTCCATACTCTCTGCTAGAGTTATATAGTTCACTTATAACTTTTGGAGAGTAGTTTAAAAGGCATTGGGATCTTAGGATCATTTCAGTATGTCATACCATCTGTATTTTTATTGATAAATAGAATGATATTTTCATATATTTAAGGATATACTCCAAAGACACGATCTTGATTTTAGTTGATCTTGGGATGGCCACCTAGGCCTGGTTGTGTTTTATTATAACAATAGTTATCATTCTTGTAAGAAAATGGTTTCTTTTGAATCATTATATGTCCAGCCTTTGAAATCTTAATTGTATTAGTTAGAGGTCATTGAAATATCTTTGGTTGGACCAAAATTTCGTCAATAGGGTACAAATAAATATTTAGTTAAATTTTCTATGAATTTTTTTCTTAGAGACTATATTTGTATTATTAAGATCATCACCAAAGAATTTTGTAATTTTTAGTTAGTGATCTTATTTTATTGAAAGTTTCACGTCATTTGGGTCAATGATGGCTTGGCAAGAAAGGTAAGATTTCTGCATAAATTGTGGGACCTTTCATGGTTGTTGATTCAGTGGATAAATAACATTACCATATATATATTCCACCATAGCAGACATCAAAACATAATATGTTCTATGTATCTTAACTACAGACGTATCATTCTGATCCACCTCGTGTTCTAAGTGGGAGTGATCTTGGGATCATGACTGATTTACATGTGACTAAGTATATAGTCAAGATAGTTGATTATTAGAACAAGGTTCATTGGGGGAGGAAAATAACTTTCATTTGAGTGATATGGAATCACAGTTTTTATTATCATGAGATTTGGGAGAGGTAAGCACTGATGAGAGAGACGTGGCACCATCACTTAGACATATAAGGTATTAATAAGATATTTTTGGTCATGAAGTCTCTATGGTGGGGAGTTTTTAAAATCATTTTTCAATTTTACTATACTTATAATTATATATTTTGATGAAACATTGGTAGTGTTTAATTTAGGTGTGTTTTAGGTGAAAATTTGGAAACATTTGGATGTTCATGGGCTATGAATGGTTTCTGCATGTTTTCCCCAACTCTATGCCCAAATAGTACAAACCATGTAAAACCATTTAGTAATGGTGTGTGTGGTTGGTGTATGGTTTGGAAAACCTTATGTCCACCTAGTACAAAAAATTAATCCCAATCAGAAATGATGAACAACTAGGGTGCATAGTTTTTCTAACCGTGCAACCCTTCCAATAAAACTATGCACTCTATTTTTTATTTTTATGAAAATTAATTTTAAATTACCAAACACCCTTTTTATCCCTTTCTTTTACCTAACCTCACCTTGAATGAAATCATAGGTCTTTGGAGCTACCAAAAACATATTTTGGATCTTCCAAACCATTTCTAAATAGAAATAAGGTATTGTGATTATTGTTTGATCCTTTCCCAGTAAGTTTACTATCCCCATCTTCTATCTCCCACTCTCTAATTCACTCCTCCCTTGTTTTTAATAGATATCTAGGTTGTTTTAGGATCCAATCCGCATTGTTTTGGATTTTTAATATATAAATTATTCTTAGATATACATTTTTGATGTTTTTGTTGGATTTTTCCACTTATAGATTTCTGATTCCAGAACTAGTGCTCAATGGTAGGTGGCTTCATTTATGATTTTTCAATTTATTTAACCCTAAATTAATTTATTTAAATTCAATTTTTTTAAATTTAATTTCATTCAAATGGTTTACTAAAAACCCAATTCTTGTGAATTTGGTATTTGTTTTTGATTTTCCATGAAATTGGGGAAAACATCCAATTTTTTTGAATTGGGATGTGTTTGTGGAAATTTGATAGAATAATGTGTAATTAAATTGAGGAAATAACATTTGAAATTTATTTGTGCGATTGATTTCAAATTTATATTTGAGGAAAACTGGTTAAATTATTTTGATAGAAACCCATTGGTTTTATCATGGGAAAAAGAATTATTTGACTAAATCTATGTTCTAGTTTCTAAATGGAAACTGACATATTGAAATGAAAAAATGGGTTGAATTATATTTTTAAATGTTTTGAAATAAATTTCCCATTAATGATTGTTCTTGAGTACATGAATGCCTTGGTAGTTAGTAATTTATTTTAAAAAAACACATTGGGTTAGAATTTCCCTAGAAATATATAGAATCTTTACATATCTAACAAAAAATATCAGTAGATTTTATCCTCATTAGGATGTTAGTTTGTTGACATTGACCAGTGTTGAAGGGATGTGTGTGAAGATTTTAATTATAATCATATATGCTTGTGAGGATCCCATAACTTGGAACTAACATACCTCTTGTAAGATTCCCATGTATCTCATTTTTTATAATTTTTATATACATTCTATTATTTATCAGATATTTTACAAATTACTTGTGAATTTATATAAAATATTTTATATTAAAATGATTAATAATCCATATTTTTGGAATGTTTCCATCAATTTAAACATCAAAGATAATTTGTTTTACATAATATTATAAAACTATATAACTATTTATTTAAAATTAAAAGATTTATTTTTTTTAGTTAATTATGGAATATTATTATTGAATCCTTTGCAAGACCCCACTTGGCTTTTAATTAAAACCCTACATGTGCCTTTATGAATTTATAGATTTCCTCCTGCCAAGATCAAGCATGGGGAAACCACTACTTGGAGGTGGTTATTGGTGTTGACCACTAGGATATGAGATGTTGTGTCTCTTGTAATTTCTTTATTATACTATTTTCTAGTAATTTCATGTTGTATGTTTGGATATTTATACATATTTGATGTTATTTATAGTTCGCGTTGTGCTACATTTCTTATGTTCATACAGACTTGTATCATTCTATTATTTTGTGTTTGAGAGGATTTCTATCCCACATTCATATTTTCTGATGCCAGGTGCTTTCCTCAACACAATGGGATTAGGAATTACATTAGATATGTGTATATACCAGCTCGATTATTAGGTTACCTGGGTATCTAGGTGGGTTAGTGACACCCCCTTCCCTCTAATAGGTTATGAAATCACCATTGATGTGTACAGAAGACTACTGCCTTGGGAACCGATTTCATTCATCATTAAATTAAAAAAAATCATGTTTTTGTATGATGATATTTATATGGTATGTTTATTTTATTTATAACATAATAATAAAATTTTATTCTTATATAATATATAGATTATTTAATTTCCATTTTGTATGTGATACAATAACATTTCTCATGTGTATGGTGGACTACTCCCCCACGAGGGTATGTGTTTTTTATTTCATTAAAAATTTAAAATGGAGGTTATAAGGATAAAGTTAATGATTATATAGGGAACATACCAATTCATGGGTCTATCATGTACTCTATCAAAAGGTTTAAGGGGCTGTTGGACAACCAGATGACCATCCTTCATACATGGAGAGAAGGAAATACAGTTTCTGATTACCTTTCCTCCAAAGATACATAAAATGAAAATTTTAATTTATTTTAATATCTATAGTCTTTTACCCTTTAGAGGAAAAACATATTTAAAGCATACACTCTATTCCTTCATTACTACGGGCCTCTATAATTTGTAATATTATTGGATTCAACATTTTTCCCACTAAAATAATTAAAAGTGTTCTTGGATGGTT
This sequence comes from Viscum album, assembly GCA_963277665.1. Classification (NCBI taxonomy): domain Eukaryota; kingdom Viridiplantae; phylum Streptophyta; class Magnoliopsida; order Santalales; family Viscaceae; genus Viscum; species Viscum album. The sequence continues at coordinate 1,798,619,725 of OY728140.1, forward strand.
ATTAAAAAAAGTGACATTATGTTATAAAATGATCACATATGATAATATTAATACTAATATAGTTATAGATTAGGTAAATTACATTTTTCATACAACTACACAGGAGGTTGAAACAGGCTCTGCCCAAAGATAGCATGAGGCAAGGGACTTCGTCTTAGTTTCCCTTCATTACGGCATATAGTAATTTTATGCATCGAAAATATTTTATATGGTGAATATAATTACCCATTAAAATGTTATATAATTATTAATTCATAATTAATGGTATTTTATGTTTCAATTTTAGATTTTTCATCCAAGATGATTTGACTTAAAAGTTACCTGGTGGTAATGAATTTCATAACTCAATTTCATATCAATGGGTTATATTAATTGTTCATCCACTTTGTTATTATATGAATAATTCTATAATGATTTTTTGGTAACTTATGAGTCATTTAAGATTATATTATTTGGATTTAAAATTAATAAACATAACAAATTCATTGATTAATTATCACTTCAATGATCTAAACATTGCAATGGTTTATTTCACATTTTCTTTCTAATCAATATTGTTTATTAATGAATTTCTATTGATTGATATCACATGATCATTTTAATGAAAAAGGATTATTCTTATTCCCCTAAGTTTACTCGTGATATTATGTTAGTAATATTTCAATTTTCCCACTTATTGGTACTTATAATAATTGATAAAATGAATACAAAAATTCAACATTATTTCTCTATTTTGTCAGAGACATTTTTTATCAAACACTGGTTTTGTAAATATATTTTATATAATATTTATAATATTTTAGAAAGATTTTCTGAAGAAATTTTTTAATTTTTTAATTTTTTAATGGAATATTTATGTATTTTCTAAAAAATTCCCTTTTTTATTTTTTCAAAAAAAATTAATGGAATATTTGATATAACATGTATAAAATGAAAATAATTTCTATCCATCATGACGCTCAAGGTTTTAACAATTAAATTATTTGTTTAAAAGTATATTATCAAATTAAATTATTATAAATTAGTTTTCTGAAGTATTAGTTTTAAAATTTGAATTCCAAAATGAAAGGGATATTTTCTCGAAGAAATTTTTAAAAGTATTTCTATTTATCAATGAAAAAAACCATTAATTATTACTCCACTAGCTAAATGTTGTAGTTGTACCATCCTTATTCTTATTATAGATTGTTTATGTTTATTTTGACCAAGTATTTCATTGAATTATACTTGTTTTACTTGAGTAGTCATTTCCTTCTACTTGAATTATTCACTTTTCATGAGATCATTAAACATTAAAGTTCCCCTAAAAGTCCATATTATCTATCATGGATATGTATATTTCTTAAATCATATATAATTTATAAATGTGATGTTCAATATTGGATTTTATTTGTTTATCTATGGAAATATTGATAAATTCTTATTCGTTAAAATTACGGATAGTTACTGATGAGGCACATTGTTCATAAAGTAAATCAATCCTTTTATATGTAATGATTGATATGGACATGTAGACATATGTGTGGCCCGATTATCGATATTATGTTGATGCATCAGTAGTCAAATGAGATAAATCAGTAATCAATCATTAATGATGTGTTTATCTATTATTTTAAACCATCATGTGAAAGGTATTACTAGTAGAGATATCATGTTCCTAAAACATGATGTAGATTAATTACGAACGAACTTTATTAGGAATTGAATTACTATTATAGTTAAGATTTTAAAAATGATATTATCAATTTATGAGTTTAATTATAATATTATTGATTAAATGTCACATGGGTTCAGTTATTTACCTTTCAATATTAAGTATTCCTTATCGAGTTATTGTAGTCATTAAATCGATTAAATGATCCATGTTTCATGTTATTTAACTTTACACATTGATTATTCATTATCATATCATGAGAGTGATTTTAGTTAAATAGATTTTATGTTAAATTATTTATATTTTTCATTTTTATTTTGATTATTGATTTATTATAGCTCCCATTTTACCAAACCCTTTCTAAGACATTTGAGAAAACACTATTTTTCCTTTCGCTAGAAATCATGTTTTGTACTATGTCTGATATAAAACGATATTATCTAGAGAATAGTAATATTATTGAATAAAATGTTGTAATTTATGTATTCAAATGTAATATGCAATCCATGTATTTATCTATTTGTCCAAGACTAATAAACTATTCGATCATTTGGGATGTGATTCCTTATATCTTATTCCAATGTAATAAATCAGACACTGGCTTCATCATATAGGGTTCGGGGTCATTACAATGAATATTTCTGACATTTAATATGTGAAAAGAATATATTATATGATAGATAAAGCCTTTGGAATAGGTAATCAATTTTATTCTTTCTAAAATTCAAAAATTATTTCTAGATCCTTTGTAAAACAATGAAGTAAAATAAATTTAATCAATTATAATTTTTTACGAATCACATGATTGATTTATGAAATATGTTATAAGATACTTGTTAATTTATTAGGATTTATTGTATAACTCAACACACATACATAAAATATAATATAGAATGTGTTGTAATAAAGAATGTGGCTATAACTAATAGATGGAAATTCTATGTAGTTGTAGGTTGTTTTCTAACAAAACATTAATATTTAAAAAAAAAGTGGAACAACTTATTGTTTCATAAATTCAAAATTGTGGGTATCCTAAAATTGGATGATAAGATCTTGAGTATTAATATTTTTTGTGCTTTTTTAAAGAAAAAATAGATATAAGAAGAAAAATCTAATATTTTTTATGCAATCAAATGATAACTAACAATTATTTAGAATATTTGTAAGGGTTCACGGTCACTACTCCACATGCTTGTAGACACTACTCTCTGATAGAGCCCTAACTGTTACAGATTGGATTCCGCCACCCTCCGCTTGTGGTAGCTAACCTACCACCTCGCTAGATCCATGCACGACCTAAGGTCTGTTGTGTCTGTGTTTTTAAAATGTAATTGTACCTCAAACAATGTAATATATATATATATAATAGACTCAATGATGTTGTGATTTTGTGGGGGGAGAGCTCGCGGCGATGGAGAGGTGATGGAGATGCCCTAGCCGATGACTAAGAATGGACTCCCCCCCTCCCTGGCGGTGGGAGGGGGGAGGATGAGTTGGCTTCACCACATTTGGGGGCACGGAGGCCCTTTGTACCATTTTCGAACCCTAATTTCCTCCCTGATTTCCTGTCGATTTCCATAAGCCCAAAAGTCCCAGATCTTCACCTTGGGGAACAACAACTCTTGATCACTTTATCAGAATTCTCTGTGGCATCAAGCTTCTTGGATCTGACCCTGGTTGCCCGGTTCTCGCATCGACGGCCTCCGGTTTATGATTTCAACCATTTTGTTTTCAGCAATTGGGATCTACAGGATCGCGCAGTAATAGGGTTAATTGATAATCATCACATGATGATACGATTCTCTTCAGAGGAAGATTTAATACATGCTTGGTCCAGTGCTCCTCGCAGATGTAGAGGATTCAATATCTTCCTTCTTCGATGGTCATTCGACCTTTGCAAGATCCCAGACCCCCATGCGGTTGCAACATGGGTAAGTTTGCCGAATCTCCCGTTGCCCTTTCAAAATACCTCTATAATTCGTATGATAGGAAACATAGTTGGTCTTTTTTTATGCTCTGACGCCCGAACATCCTAAGTGAGCCACCTGGTAAATCCACGCATTTATGTTGAAGTGGACGCATCAAGGCCACCGGTTGACTGGGTATGGATTACTATAGGGGAGGAGTTCCGTTCGAGGCAGGCTGTTGTCTTTGCGGATTGTGTTGATTTCTTCTCGAGTTTTGCCACCTCGGTCACTCGTCCAGTCATTGTCTAGGTGGAGCTAGGAGCCGAAGGTCAGTTGCTATGTTGAAGAGATATAGTAGGTTCCCTGGTCAGGGGATGAGAGGTACAAATGCTGGCAAGTTTGGTAGTGCGGCTGACCTGGGTGGATCAGAGATGGGAAAGAAAGTGAGGGTGTGCTTTAATCCATCTGTAACTGTGGTTTTTGATATATTGAAGCAAGATCTTCAATTGGAAAATGGTGTGAGTGGTCCTGGTATTGGTGCTGGAGGTAAATCGGGAGTTCTTGACTCTGCTGGGAAGGATCTGCATTGTGTGCATTGGCCGGGTCAGGATGCTGCTAGCGAGGTCAGTGGGCTTGTTGGTTCTAGAGATGATCAGCAGAAGGAGGGAGAGTTGCAGCTGGGTCCAGTCTGTGATGGGACAGCTCAAGAAGAAAGAACCCTCTGTCTGGCTATTCAGGAGGAAGTGCAGCGGACATCTGATGGTGTGTTGCAGGTCTCAGTTAACATTTTCAATCAATTCCAGGAGATGTCTCATATTTAAGAGGAGGGGAGCTCTTCAATGAGGAATAAATATATGCAGGTTTCCTTGGAGGGTGGATTAGAGAAGGAGGTCGATGCTGGTTATGAATTTGTGGATCCTCCACAATCTGTGGCTTTGATTGACCATAATGGACGATATGAGCATGGGAAAGCTAGTTGCCAAAATGATCCTGTGATTGGAAAATGGGGGGATGTGTCAGAGAGTGACAAAGAAAATCTGAATGGCTCAGTGAGGCCCTCTTATTGTGATTTTATCAAGGATGGAAAGAAGAATTCTGGAGTGCTGAAACCTCCTCCAATTAAGAGAAGGCCGAGGAAGGATTAGTCTACTTTACCAAAGCCGGTGGTGATAAGGTCCTCTATCAATCAGTCCTATAAGGAATTGATATCTCTAGAGAAACTGAACCTCAGAAGGACGCACAAAAAGATCCTTAAGCACTATGAGAGCTCGGAATGGGAATTAGTCATTGTAGAGGATCTCCATGGGTGTGGAGATGGGTATGACTTTTATGACATGTAATTGGTTTCCCCTGTCTGTTTACTTGTTCACTAGACTTTTCTTTTCTTAATAAATGGTCTGTGGCTTTTCCTCGGACTGAGCATTCCTGGTTATATATATAATAGTATAAACAATAAACAATATAAAATATACTATATATACAATATATAAAATATATGTACAATAAAAATAGATAACCAATATATATTATATATAACACAAAATATATAAATATATATAAATATATATACTATTTATAAATACAATATATGCATAATATATATTTCATACAAAATAAAATATATATAATATAAAATATTTCTTAAAAAATACAATATACATTATATAAAATATTTTTTACACATATAATATACTAGACACACACACAAAAAAAAAATAGTATATAAATTCAATATATATTAAAAATATATTGTTTTCAATATATAATATATACAACAGATACAATATAATTTTAAACATATACAATATATATTGTTTATAAAATATATTATTATTATATATAAAATATATTATTGTACATATAATAAATACAATATTATAAATATTTAAACTATATTATTGTATATATATAATTCATTATTTTTATATACAAAATATATATTATTAACATATTATTCATTCATACAATATATATTTCTTATAGTAACAAATAAAAATATATTAAGAAAATATTATGAACATATATAGATATAAACATAAATATTTTTAGCTATGTTTTTATGAAAGTTTACTAAATTAAAATTTATCAATGTTTTAAAATGTTGCTAAAAAACCATGCTAATTTTGCAAAACATTAGCTGGTTAGCACATATTTCTATTTAAAAAAATAGAACACTCTATTTTCCGGTGAAATATATTTTATTTGATAGTAATAATTTACTAACATCATTTTAGTTAGTAAATGCTATGAAATTATAAAAATATCAATTAATATTTTAAAATATCATTTTTCTAATAAATAAATATTATCATTATATTTTATGATTTTACTCACAAAACAAATTTAATAATATTAGAATTTTAATTTGATAATAAGGAAACCACTTTAAGATTAATCAGAACTATATTTATTATAGAATATTTTTGGTGTTTTTTTAAAAACTTTGGGTTTATGCACATAAATGATGAAATTAATTTTCACTTTATATATTAATTTAATTTGATAAAATGGGCATTAAATTTTTACTTAGTAATTATAAATTATGTAATTATTATAATTTTTTTATTAATTGAAAATAAATTATTTAGGATAAATTTTATTTACCATAGTAAAAGTAAAATATTTGTTTTTCAAGAATAACTTTTGTACCTGTTATTTATTATTTATCAAAATAAATTAAAATAAGATACATTAAAATAGGAATCGAACATGCTTTCTGAAAAAATGTATATATATACAGTCGAAAAAAAACTCATTAAATTAATACTTATCAATAAATAAAGATAAAAACAATTAATATAGAAAATTATATTATTTAAAAAATATTTTTTCCCATATTTTATTTTTTATTTAAAAGATAATTTTCTCAAATTTATATATTTAATTATGTTAAATGGATCCCAAATTAGGATCAAAACATTAATATTCTCTAAAATGTTTCACATTATATTTTTATTAAAAAAACTATTAGCCTGATTAATTTTAATCAAGAATAATAATGTTAAAAAAGTAAAATGAGTTTTGTCGTATTTCTATAAATTAAAAGCTCTCAAACACCATTAATAAATAATTTTTACTAATGTAATTCATACTATAATTTCTTACCTATTATTTCTCTTTTGAATGCACCTAAAACATTTTAAATTCCATTCTTATCCCTTACCTAACATAATTTTCCAACGATTTCCCCATCATTATTAACAATAAAAGAAAATCAGTTCCTCCCAATTCAAGCCACATCGATAGTTCAAAATTCCTTTGAAAATAAACCCATTTTACTTTTTATAGATCCCCTCGATACATTTTTAAGTGCTAGTTTCAACAAAGAGCCTAAAGTCCTTAATTTATAAATGACATTTGAGGAGAAGGCCCACATTATAAACATAAGTATAACTTTCCCTTATATTTGTATTTTTATCATTATCATCCACCCTTCTATAAAAAACTTATTACCATATTTATATAATTTTATCAGTAAAAATAATTTAAATTTTATTATATTTATGGTGTATCCATTATTTATTCCCCTACCATTTAATCAGTAAAAAGTTAATATGATACTCATGTGAGTGTGTGGACTACCTCCACCATGAACAAAAAAAATTATTTCATCAATAAATTTAATTGATGATTGTATAAAAGGGTTTAGTGAATTGATATTCTATTATGTCATGATTTAAATTCTTTAGATATAAATTAGGTATTATATAATTAGTATTGTAAATAAGAAATTATTAGGACATTAACTCCCTAAATTTGGAAAACGAAGAAGAAAATATTTTTATTCAAATTACGTAGTATTTTATTATTCATTAATTATTCATATAGTTATTTAATATTTTTATATATCAAACCAATATCCACTAAATTAAACTATTATACATCTGGTATAATGATATTAAAACTAAACCACCTTATAATCATCCATTAATCATGGTAGGTTCATGATTAGATTAGTATAATCACCAAGTTCAACTATACATTCAATTTAAGTCATGGATTAATATAAAAAAATATTTAATGTCATAAAATAATATAAAAATAGAAATAATTTTTTTGGTTATATTAATGTTATATCAACATTTTTCCTATTAATTAACCAAACATCATTCATTCATTAAGAATCACCAAAATATTCTTTTCACCAATTTCATCATCAAGGATCATAACCAAAGATACCATGATATGAGACTATATCATTCCAAAATACCTTAGATCCAGAATTTTCTTATAATATATTATCTATTAATGATTTAATTTGGGAAAATTGTGGACACAAACACCAATTTTTAAAACTACTTCAAATCGCTGTTGATTACTTACAACTTGTGATGAAAATAGGTAAAAAATATCTAATATATATATATTGATAATAAATGATTACTATAAATGGTTATAGATATGGATAATATTTTGTGTATGTATTTAATAAATATAGTTTAATTATTTATAATATTTGGTGTAAGTAAAGGATTAAATGATACCGAAGTAAGGTTCTTCATAACAAAATCTTCAATTTGAGACATGTTTAGTATAATGAAACATTTTTATTAATGTGGGGTTTATAATTCATATTTGAGATATTATATGATGTTTGAAATTTTAATCATGGTATTTTATGTTTAATTAAAAAACCACTCTTTCACGGGATTTTAAATAAAGTATTAGCCAATCCACAAGTGTTTTCTTCTGCTGAATTCTGTTTTTTGAGACATTTTACATTTATGAAATTTTTTTCCTTTTTGTAGTGTATTACTGATTTAATATAAAATGAATTTATTATAAATAATTTTGTTTTAATTCAGGGGTTTAAATTTTCTAAATCATGTTCTCTTATTCTAATGTATTTGGACTCAAACATTTCAACAGTTGTAAGTGGTTTTGGTAACATTATTTTCATTCATTGGTTTATGATTAATTATTTGAATATATTTCAAATAAGTTTGGAACATTCTACCCTTTTATTTTATTATGTGTTATTCCATAATTCTGTTCATTTTACCATATAAATATCATTGAATTTTTTTATTATTTATGGAATATAATGCTCAAATAGAATATTTTTAATCCAAGTCTTTTTCATTGAGTTATATTATCTATTCATAAAATTATTTAATCCATGATTGGGTTTTACCAACCTAATATTTAATGGTATGATAATTTCCATAGATATATGGGGAACTATATATATTGATACAAGATAAATTTCATTCTCTTTTTATAATGTTTGTTGTAAAAAACTCTTCTCAAAATAATAAAATGGGTTTAAATTTTAAATACATATATTTTGTCTTCATTATTCAATTTTTTCAAAATAGAATATATTAATTTTCTAGAATCCATTTTTTTGATATTATATTTGTAATAATTTGTTTTTAAAACATTTCATCTCATATTTTATAAAATATAAACTTGAATGAGTCACACAAATATTCATTTTATATCAATGTTAAATATATTTTTAAAAACTATTTTACATTTTCATTTCAACAAAAAATTTTATTTTTAAAAGGATTTAGACTAGTGGGGTTTGTGTTTTATTTTTTATCGTCTAATATATATTTATAATAATTTGGGGGATTTAACTTTCAGTATCAAATAATTCAATTCTATATATATTCATTTGTGATATTGATTGATGAAGTATTTTTTATAGGGTGGTTTTGATTTATTCCATCACCCTTCTATATTTACTCTTTTTCATTAGGGTTATGTTTTCTGGGGAAATCAACTATCTTCATCTGGATGGATTATTACCTTATTAATCTATTCGTGAATTATCCATATAACCATAACTCTATAATGTGTTACTATCACATTTTTCTGTAATTATTATTTTTTTCTGGTCATCAATAAATAATTTCATTCTATTTGGGGATATGTATTATCATTCTGAATTTTTTATTCCAACATGGATAATTATTTGAATTATTAATATGTATTTTTTGAACATCAACATTCTTTCTATACATGGGTTTTTGCATGTTATACCTTTTATTTATATGGTAAAATTAATGAAATTGTTAGAAAATATTTATTTTTATCCTAGGTATATCATGTATTTATATTTTGTATCTTTAATTATATGAATAACCAAGTTTTAATTAGATAGAAATTATTTTTTGAATAATATTAAATGTATTTTTGAATATTATGGTTAATAAATTGGACTTAAACAAATGATGCGTGGGTTCCAAAATTATATATCCCCTTGACAAATCAATAGGTCTCATGAGATAAAACATTACGGGTTTTTGTGTATACCTCTTCCCCTAAAAAGATTGCATCGTCGAATAATGTCATGACTCTAAAAACCCAAAAATGTATTTATTATAAATATATATTCTTTTTTAATTATTATAAATTTATTTTAATACAATAAAAATTATACAAAACAAAAAATCATTATTTTATTATTTGGAACATTATAATAATAGAAAATTAAAGAACCACTATTATAATAGGCAGACACACAAAAAAACTATTACTTATAATACAAACCTTACACATCATGCGTAAATATGAGCTAGTAGAATTATAAATAGTAATGTTATATACTCATGGAAGAAAATAAAAACCACTAACATAACTCTTCAGCTTCAAATTAACTTATAAAAATCACCCCTTCTGTAATGTTCGTAAATATAAATAGAAGAGTTAAGAAAATTATAAAAATTATGAATTACTGTGTAGGAAACTTTGTAAGAGAACAACGAAGTGAAAATTATGGCGTATTTATAGGGGATTATATTCATGTTACATTATGAATGTCAGGAAATATATATAATTGAAATTATTTTCATTATTCAATAAAACAGTTGGTCATAATTATTGTTGGTTATATTAATGGAATTAGATGAATGTCAGGATTATTTCAAGATTAAAATAAAATTGAATTATTATAAAATATAAATATATTCCATTAAGAATATGTTTAATGATAAATATATCAATTTTAAATAAAATTTATGTTTAGGAAATAATCATATAAAACAAAAATTAAATGATAATATATTTTAATTGTTCATGATGTTATTTTTATAATGATATGAATCTGTATTATGATATAATTTTTTTTAAATTTTTAATAAAAAAAGAATTTGATTTAAAATATAAAATTATAATATGTTGATAATTTTTCCTATATAATAAATTTAATTTTTTGGCTCGGCATATCAAAGTTATATTAGGGTGAATTATTATGAATTTTGTGAAAAAAGATTATCTTTTTTCGAAGAACTGAAAATTTTCAATTTACAATCATTGTGATTTTAGGACCTAATTATTATTTGAGTATAATTTTTTTTGAATAATTCTATTAATTAAACATTTGATTTAAAATTTAGAATTATGAATTAATACATATTAATTTAAAATTTAAAATTTTATGGTATATTTTAATACAAAAATTTGTGTTTTGAGATAAATATTTTTTTTGGATTCTATACATTTAATGGTTTGGTTGGAAGGTGATTCTTAAATTGGGAATTCTTTAGATGTTCACCCACCATCGCTAGCTCATTAGTAATATAGAAAATTAGTTAATATTAATTTATCCTACAAGTGGTTGGCTTCTAAAATAAAATAACCAATATTTTAACCAATAAAACCTCCCCTCCATTGGTGATTATAGACCCCTTATCCCTATCCTATGAACACCAAATCCTTTGATAATTAATTATCACTAATAATACATATCAATAGTCTTGTAAAGGTTTCGTTTTGTTTAATTAAGTCGATATCTATCCTTAAAACGAATCCTACTAAGGTCAGGTTCCCTGATCCTCTACTTCTCCTATCATGTTCATTACCGTTGTTATATTTTTTTTAAATATGATTTCTTGTAATACCATTATTGTTATTACATGTTTTTATCATTCATTATATAAGTTTTATGTTATTTTTCATCTATTACCTCTCATTATAACCTTTTACAAATTCATTGGAATGGTGATTTAAGGAATCCCCAATCCCCCTCTTTAATTTTCAACCTGTAATTATATTGTTGTATTATATTTTAAGAATACTCTAAACATATTTAAATTCTATTAATTTAATGTTATTATAACATAGTATAATTGTTTTCAAATTATTTATCACTTAATTCCTCCCATTATACCCTTTGTCTAAGCAATTATAAATCTTCAACTATCTAGTAACTATAAAACCATCCTAACATTTTATGGAAGAAATGTGATTCTGGTTTTACAAAAAATAATTCTCTATATGAATTGTACTAGTAGATATGGTTTTGAATCACATACATATAATGGTTAAATCCCTGAAATGAGTTAGTTAGTTTTATCTCAGGTTTCATCTAGGTGCATGATGAATGTTCTCTTACTGCACACATTGTTCAAAAATCTGAAGGGTTATGCTTGGATAATATACATTTTATATTAAAACCATTATAAAAGAGTTTTATATTGTTTCTTAGGTCTCTTACCATTTAGAATTCTTATATCATGCCATCCATATTCCTTAACACCTTAGTCCTTACATACATCCAATAACTAAAACCATGTATCATTTACCTATTAAGGGAATTTGTATGTATATTTTTGAATCCCAAGTAATTTCCTCAATGTATTTAACCAAGAAACATTTATTGAATCTTGGATTGTGGATAATAATTTTTTGCCACATAATTATTATTTCTATATGAGTAATTCATGTAACATTTTCTTTATTGAGATTTTATTCTATGTATTTAAGTTGGTCATTTCATGACCATTATGCCATGTAATTTTTATTATGTTTTGGAATGAATTGGAATATTATGTTATGGATAGGGTCTATAATAATATATCCCTTCAATGAAGTGGTAGGGTGTATGACACAACTATAATTGGGAAATGCGATAGTCCTTACCTTTTAATTAAGATGTTAGAAAATTTCATTGATGATATGATCAATAGGTTTAAAATTATGAATTTTCATTACTATGGGGTCATTTATTTTTATCTAGGAATTTATTCATTATGCGTTTGACGTATATTTATTTATTACCTTAGATTCATTTGATATGGAATAACTCAATTTATTTTTTCATTCAATAATATATATTTTTAATGGATTTTGTTACACACAACCTTATTTTCCAGCATCTATGATCACCCTTTATATTTTTTCGTAGTTTCATAAGAAACCATGAATAGTAATACATATGACAAATTGCCTTAATGGTGAATTTTTATCCATTTCATGTTTTCTGATTATTTAATTATTTCCCATGTAATGTGAAACTATGTTTGTTTTCTAATTTATTATGTCTATTAAATTATTAGATCATCTGTATTAAGACATACGTTACAATTTAATATAATAACCAATGTCTCTAGGGTTCATGAAATAGGGTTGTCATAATTCATATCAGAGGATAGATTAATAGAAACCATATGAACTATATTCACTAAATCATATTTAAGAAACCTGAATAATATATAAAACTCTTTAGATATTCTAGAAATATTTCTAGAAATAAAAATAATAGATCTACTATTAATCTAATTTAGTATAAAACATTTTCCAGAAATGACAACTAATTGAAGGAAAAATCATTTCAACACTCAAAATCAATGTATGGATTTCTATCTTAAGCAAGAAAATGAGACGAGTATTAGATTCATGCAGATTATTACTATATTAAGAATATAGTACCTGGTCATAAATCATAACCTTTCTCAATTGTAACTAACTATTTCTCTATATCATTGTCTATTAATATTGGACCTATTTCTAGGTGAAGTGCCTCCATCCTTTAGTGGGACCGAAAATCCCGTAGTGGATGAACAATGGGTAAATTCAATAGTTAAAGTATTCCATGAATAAGAATATGATGAGATGAATAATGTTTTCATGATGACATATAATTTAATGAGAGATCATTATCAGTAGTGGTCATTAATTTATAACATAAAGAAACTATAATAAATAAATGACATTGATTGCAAGTATTTTATTGAGTTATTTATGGAAATGTACTTCTCTAATGAGTAATGAGAAAACATGAAAAGGAAATTACAAAAACTAAGGAAATAGGATAAGGAACACGTGGATGAGTATAAACTTAACTTTACAAGGTTATAATGGCATGATACTTATTATTTTTGTAACTTAGAGAGAAATATTGATAGATTTATTGATGTGTTAAAACTAGACATTTGATGATAACTATTTTCTCAAAAAATTTCCTTATATGAGGAGATTGTAACTATTTATATCATTATAGAAAATTAAATCTCCATGTATTATATTTCAAATGGGATGAATTAGAGTAAGGGGGTTTTTACGAACAATGATAGATGAAATTTAGAAACGGATAAGAAAGGAATGATGTAATTCATAACAAGAAGAACCGTGGGAATAAAGTTCATAGAAAATTCATAAAGGGAACCAGAGAAAACTAAAATTGTTTGATAAAGGCCACCAATATCATGAATGTATGGATAATATATAAGGAACACATTCAAAATTATTTAATTTTATGGATATTAGAAATTAATAAAATAATCATCCAAATAATCAAAGGAATATAACATAAAGAGGCCTAGAGAGCACAATTGATATTATGTGATACCCACCAAATAATTAGATGTTTTTAATAATGTGGTTGGAGGCATATTGGTTGAAAATTAAAAACTATCCAATGATTTTTTATATTTTGGATCATATAACATTTTTATATCTTCTATGATTGTGAAGAACGTTAATGTTTTCTCAAGAAACCTCAGAAATGAGTTATCAATCACGAAATCCAATGGAAATATTATGGAAATGAATATATGTCATGAAATACCAATTTTGATACTTGAAAATATACTATTTGAATATTTTATTATATTTTTGGTTTTATAATTTTATATAATCCTTGGTATAGATAGATTTTTAATGTTTAATGGAATAATTTGTTATTGATAAAAGAATATTACAACCATTGAGGACTGTATATAATCCCTTGTATTTATTAATGATACATCACTATTTGAGTTTTATCTAAAACCTCCAACTTTTATCCATCTTAATAAAATCCTTGGTAATGATTCAGTGAATGATAACCATGTCCTAGTAATAGAGGATATATCTTTTTTGAGGGAATATATTGATGTATTCCAATTGAAATTTCATAGATAGACTCATGGTTTTGAAGTTGAGTTTTTATTGATATTATATCAGATGAAAAAACCATATGAAATCCTCCATATAGGATTGATCAATATGTTCTTGTAGATATTAAGAATGAACTACAAGAGTGAAGTGAAATAGGGTTTATAGGATCTAGTGTTTTATCTGGAGGAGCATGTCAGTATCCTTATCACTAGAGGGAAATTATTAAGGAATAAGAAAACCTACCTTGTGAAAGTGTTGCGGAGAAATCAGAAGTTAGATGAGGAATCAGGGGAACCCAAATAAGTAAATATGTATAAGTAAATTAATTTATTTTCCCCGCAAGGAACACAATTTAATTTTTAGGATCAAATTTCATAAGGATGAAGGTTTTTAATAATTCATAAATTTATTTATTCTAAATATATATCCATTTTCTGTCTTAGTAATGTAGTTTGTTATATGCCAGATTTTTTTTAAAAACACTAATTATTTCATTATTGAAAACATTACAAAAATATATAATAAAATATATACTATTACAATTTTCAGGCCCACAAATAAATGATTACATTTTACTAGAACATTACATATCATTTGTAAATTTTTACTAGTAAAACATGGAACAGTAAAATGATATAGAGATAGAATAACATTACATTCATTTAAAGAAACTAAATAGGTTTTATTTTCCCATAATTATCAACCCTTCTATAAAGATCCAAAAAATAAATATATGAATTATCAAAATGACAGAAATTGTCAATGAATGTATATGAACCATTATATGTGATTAATGAATGAAAAAGCGATATTTATACTATATTTATAAGTAAATATGGTAACTTTCTATTATTTAAGTTTTAAAATAATGGTTATGGAAGTTATTAGCATTTTTAAATAAAATTGTTGATTGTTATAGTTTTTGGTTATATCGATAAAATTAAGTGACTGTCGGGATTTTTTTATGATATAACAATACTTGTATAGTTGGAAACCATAAATATTATTGGTTAATAATTTATTTTATTACAAATGTCAAAGTTAGAAATAAAATTTATTTTCATGAAATATTATTATAAAACACTTATTATATTATAATATATTATAATGAATCCTGGTAATGTTTTGTAACTATCAGAATTATTATTATGTTATATAAATTATTAATTTAAATAAATATGGATTTTAATTTAAAAGATAAAATAATAATATTTATTAAATTAATTTGATAAAATAAATTTTATTTTTGGATTTAATATATCAAAATTATCTTCGGATTAATATTTAAGAATTTTCTAACTATGTATACTATATAGTAAAAAAGTAAAAAATACAGCTTTACCTGCACTGCGATTTTATGACATCATTATTATGTGAGCATGATTAGAAAAATTACAAAGAAATATATTTAATAAATATGTAATTTAATAAGTATAATAATGAATTTATAAAAATTAATATTAATTTCTAAATTTATTCCTTACATTTAAGAATAAAAAAATTTGAGAGAAATTATTCTTGTAATTACATGCATTAAATTATTAGCTTGGAAGCTGATTTTAGAATTTAGAGATATTTTATATTGGTTGGACCATGAATTACTCATTTATAGTATATAAAATTAGATTTAATTCATTTTACCCATAGGTGTTTGTCATATATAAAAAATAACTAGTATTTTAACACTTTAAAGGACCCCGCCACATGTATAAATAGACCTATTCTCCTCTCTCTCCTACCACACTAAAGACTTCCAGTATTAATTATCTCACAACATCCACACCATGAGTCTCTAAATGGTAGTTTTCATCTTATAAGGATTACCTCTTAATCTTTAATAAGAATCATCCCAAGGTAAGGGTACTCAATCATCCTATTCCATTTTAATTTTCATTACCATTGTTATATACATTTTTAAAATTAATTTTTCTTATAGTAACATGATTACTATTGCATTGTATTAAATTACGTTTTATATTCTATAAATGAGAGTTTACTTATTCAATCTCATTATATCATTTTTCTTGAGTCATTACTATGTCGAACAAATGGATTCCCCAAACCTCCTCTTTAATTTTTCTAATTGAAAATAATTTTCTATGTTATATTTTAAGATTCATTTCCATATATATAAAGGATTCTAATTATATTTTATTACCATAAATTTTAGTTATTTCCAATTATATATCACTTAACCCCTCTCATTATAGAACATCTCTAAGTAGTTATAATATTTTAACTATCCAATAACTATAAAACCATTGTAAAATATTGGGAATGTGTGTGTGGTTTTCAAAAAGAAATTCTTATTATAGATAAAAAAATTGGATGTCTTTTTATAAAATATTAATCTAGAGTTAAAAATCCTGAATGGAGCTGGTTGGGTATTTCTTAGGCTTTATCATAGTGCATGGTGAATGAGATTTTACTATGCACCAACATTGAAATTAATGGGGGATATGTTTGGTTAATCTATTTGGGATTTAAAAACAATTATACAAGATTTTCATATCATTTTATAATCCCAAAACCTTTCCAAATTATTATATCAAACTATTTATATTCCTTGAATTCTTAGTCCATACGAACACCCAATATATATAATCTTGAATCATTCACTAATTAAGGTTGTTTGTATTTACATTATGAAATCAAAATTTATTTCCTAAAGTAATTATGCATAGAAATATTTATTAAATCATAAACATGGAAAAATAATTGTTTACTAGATAATTCTTCATTCTAGATGGGAAAATAATGTATGATATACATCACTAAGAATTTTTACTTTTTAGTTATGCTGTAAATCTCATTGACATTATTCCATATAATATTTTATTATGTGATGGAATGAATTAGACTATAATTTGATGGGTGGTCCCCAGAATTATATAGCCCATCAGTGAACTGGTAGTATCTTTAGGGAAATGTAATAGGTTAATGGGATAATGTTGATCTTTTATTAATAATTCCCTTTCGAAAGGCCTTCAAGGTATGTTTAAGAAATCTGAAATTATACATTACCCTCAATATATGGTCAATTATTGTAATCCATTTTGTTATTTATTCTTATATTGGACGTGGATTTATTTATTGTCTCGGTTTCATTTGATATTAAATAACACAATTTATTTATTCACTTCATAATGTCAATATATTACTAAATATGCTATATGTAACCCCCTTACTATGTGTATGATCTAACTCCAAATATTATTTCCCATTTCCCCAAGGAACGTAATAAAGTACTATATATAGAAAATGGATTTCTAGGTGAATAATTATTTATTTCATTTTTTTCATATGAATTATTTATTTCTAATATAATGTAAAAAACTTTTATGAAATTTTTATAATTAAGGATATTAAACTATTAGATCCTATTTTTTGTGATCTATGTACCAATTTAATAAAATAACCATTGGATCCAGGGTTCTGGAATCGATTATGTTACATTGAAATAATGTTTTTGATATCTATCATTATGAATTCAATCATAATGATATTAGTATTGTTAAAATCCCTATTTTAATTTATTTTCATGGATATATAATGGTCCCGGTTTCAGGACGAATAGGGTACCATCTTGTTTTAATATTTCATGTATATTATTTACACAATGTTTAATCAAGGATTTCCTCAGTATTTTTTTAATATTATTGAATGTTTAAGATGAACATTATTTATTTTTTAATCTCCCTAGTTTATGAAAAAATGTATACATGTTACATGTTTTGAAGAGTAGCTTATGAGGATAATTTATTGGATATGTTTAAGATCCATTGTAAATTATTTAATATCATATATAATTGAAAAAATATTACTTTGACACAAAGAACATGATCTTGCTTATGTATTGTTTCATAGTAATTATCAAAATATCTAAACCTAAAAGGATACAAAAAATTTAATAGATTTAATAATCTTTTTTTATTTCATTCATAAAGTCTTTTATATTATGTTTTTAAGCTGATATTAAGGTTAGCCTATAATGTTTGTGTTTGTGGCACCATTTTTAGGAGTGTAGGTCTAGGTAGCCAGAATTTGTATAAAAGAAAAGGTTTAAATAAATTTAGTTAGTAGTTTCTTTATTGAGGAAAATTTAAGGGTTAGTATGTTATATTTGATAATAATTTGAAGGGTATAGATAACCCGTTGGGATAGTATATGAATTAATTATAAGAAATTATATCATATATTGATTGTTGGATTAAGATAAAGGAACTTTAGTGAAATACCATCGAATAGTTATATGCATTGAATAATAAATTTAAGTTTAGAGAATATTTTATGTATTCTAGAAATACATCCCTATTTACATACTAGTAAGTGGATATGTATTTGTTACAAATTTACATAGGGTTATTCACCTAAAAAAGGGTGATTGACCACGGACTCAATCGTCACTCTAAGATAGGTTGAATGGGACTAAGGCTACACAACTAACTAGTCACTCTTATAAGACAATGATTGGGTTATCAAATTCTCTATGGGAACCATTATGAATCATTTTATATTGATGTTAACTAATTAGGGTAGAGAACCTTGTAGAAAAAATTGACATGGATAACGAAGGATTCAATGAAGAGTGTAATTGGTTGATCCAAATGATAAAAATTTAAAAGAAATGGTGTCACAAGAGAATATATATTCATGTTTATGTTTTCATATAAATATTTTTGATGTTACCATAAAAATATTGGTTTTATTACATGGTTGAAATAGGATCATGAAGAGGAAGATAAAAACGTTATGTATCTAGAAACAGCTATGTCTATTATGATTGGAAATGGGATTTTCCTAGTCTTACTTATTGCTGTGAGGATGATATCATGAAAAAAATTAATTCTTGAAACTCGTAGCTATTATAATTGGTTATGTTATATTTATCCATTACATTTTTTTATATTCTATTATTTTTATGACAATGTGAAACATCTAAGTCTTGTTATCAAGCAATTTGTAGTTAATGATCATAAATAAAATATTATATGGTATCACTTATATTTTGAAATTATTTCATGGAATGGTTATCCTTTTGGTGATAATTATCTACAAAAACAAGGTCAAGGAATTTATAATTCATAGTATTAACATAATCTTGATGTCGATGTAATAATGGGTAGTTTTGTTTTGAATAATTATGTTAAATAGTAAAGGTAATCATGGAATTGGTGACAATTAATGATATTTCTGGTGATACTTATAATTTTTTTTTGTATTATGGTATATATTTTATATTGTGTGATTTGATGAGGTAATGACTAATTCATTTTTAATAATAAGGATATAATTAATTTCTGGAGGAATATATGATTTCACTATGGTTTTATGACAATGAGACTTAATTTTTTTTATAAAGGTATACTGTAGGGATTATATGATTAGGTTATAAAAAATAAGTATTTTTGAGTAATGTTAAGTATATTTATCTATTATAATATAATATTGAAGATATCGAATTAAAAGTTATATAATGAAAAATGAGTATATTAATTCCACCCTCGCCAATATTAATTTTTGAGTAATAATTAAAATTGTGTGGAAGAAATTTATTTAAGGTTGGAGAATATAACACCCCGATATCGAAATATATGATTAGAATTAAATAATACAATGTGTCATATAGCTTGCTACAGATTAAACAACATATTAAAAAAAGATATATTTATATAAAATATAAATATTTATGTATGAAAATTATAACCATTTCATGAAATTAGTGATAATGGATGATAATGACTTCATTATAATACAAATATTAATATTATTAAAATAAATGCTATAGAAAAAAAATTCAATTAATTAGTTTCCCTAAAATTATTAATAATATCATATATTGTTTAGAAAGTAATATAATAAAAAATTTCGTTTTTCTGTGATATAAATTTTTTATTGGAGGAGAAATAAGACTACTGGTAAAAATTATGTTGGATATAAATTATTGTATAACACAAATTTAGTTGGAAAATGTTTCAAAATAAGAATAACAATTGTTGCTATTTTAAAATGTCATATTCAAATAAAAATAAGGTTTCATTATATTTAATTATTTTATTTAAAAATTTATTTTTTAATATATTATAAATTCAATTTGACATTATGAATAACATTTTTTGGTTAATAATAATAAAATCTTCATAAAATTTTTATTATATTTTCTAAAAAACATGTTTCATGCACAAAAGGTTAAAATTAATTTTCACAATACGTATTAAATTTTTTAATCAAATATTCATATATTTAGAATAATTAGGTCCAATTTATGTAACTAATATAATATTATGTTTTGAAATTCAAAATTAACTACTTAGTATTATGATTAATTATAATGGTAAAAGTACTACGATTGTTTTTAATGAATTAATTTTACTAGAGTTGTATAAATTTTATGTAAAAAAATAATAATAATTTACTTTAAAGCATGACACTAATATTTTTTTGACGTCATAAAAAATATAAACAATAATTAATTAATAATTAATAGGAAATAATGATAGAAAACATGTAATATATAAAAAGAAACATTTCTGCAAAAATAGTTATTTCTATAACTTATGCATTAATTTAAAATTTAATTTCACCATATTTATAATTTTAATTATGTTAAGTGGATCTCAAATCACAATTCATCATTTCAAAATTTAGTATGAATTCCCACACTATATATTTAGAAATAAAATATGTAACAATGTTACTTTTTAATGATGATTATGATGGGGAAAATGGTTAAATGATGTATCATTATTTTTTTAATTATTTAAAGGTAACTTACACCTTCTAGAATTCCTTGTTAGGTATTAAATCCATAACCACATCTGTTACCTTTTATTTTTATACCTAAATCCCCAAACAGTCATTCAATTCTATTCTTAGCCCTTTCCAAACATTCTTTTCCAAATGGTTTTCATTCCTTTTCACCTATAAAAGTAGGTCACTTCCTCCCACTTCAATCCACACATATAGTTTAAAATTACCATAATGATTTTTCCATTTTAATTTTTATTTATCCCCTATAAACTTTTTCTAGCCTCTATACCCAAAATAGTTCTTCATGTCCTTCATTCCCATATGAAGCTTCAAGAGAAGATCCAAATTCTCACCATAAGTTTTACTTAATCTTTTATATTATTTAATTATCCTTCCCACCCAGCATCCTCCATTCCCATTCTAACCATATGTGTATAATGAAATATGTATTAAAAATATAAATAAATTATATTATTTTAAAAACTATAAATATCATCTTCTCTTCTCACATTCAATTGAAATAAATGAGAACGTTTCAGTTGAACATGTGAGGACTGAATCCTTTATGAATGACATATTTTATTTCTCATTACCTCTATTAAAGTATGGTTACAAAAATTGATTTATTAAATAATTGTTTATTTATCATATTATTTATATTCTGAGAATATTAAGTTGGCTTAATATAATTTATATTATAAATAAGGGATCATTGTAACATTAACTATCTTAGACAAGCGTACCAAGAGTAAAATATTGTTTATTCATACTAGGATGAATTTTAATATCCCTTAATTATTCTTTTAATTCCATAATATTTTAATATATCGCACTAATAAACATGTAATATTGTCATTATCATTATCTTATAATGATATAAAATCGAGGCCACATCATAATCATCCATTAATTATGTTGGGTTCGTGTTTTTTCGGTTTAACCTAAAACATGAACAATACGTTTTATTTATGTAATGAATGAACATGATATGTTAGTAACTATAATAATATGATATAAATATTTAAATAATGTTTTTTAATGTTTTTCATTTTTAACTCATTATTTAAGAAAATACATTCTGTTCATTTAGAATCATTGAAACATGATCCTCTCCGATTTCAACCACATGGATCAAACCCAATGATACCAAGTAATGAGATTATATAATTATAAAAAATATTGTATATTATTTTCCATTACATTATATTATATAATAATTATGGAATTTTGAAATGAATATATATCGATTCCACTTTTATGTGTCTAGTTGATTATGATAAAGATTACATACACCTAGGGTTGAAAGTCTGTAATATATAAGTAATATATTTTTATAGAATGATTATTTAATGATAAGTATACATGGTTATGTTTATGAAAAAGATTATTGAGTATTTATTTAATGAAAAATATGTAATTATTTTTCATGTTTAGTGCATGTCCAGAAGAATTTATGAAAATAAGCTAAGTAATATATTTCTATAGAATGATTATTTAATGATAAGTATACATGGTTATGGTTATGTAAAAGATTATTGAGTATTTATTTATTGAACATTATTTAATTTTTTTTCATGTTTAGTGCATGTTCAGAAGCATTCAGGACAATGATAACTATTTTTTTTAATTCCTCTCTTTGAGGCATGTTGGGTATTAAACACGTAATTCCTTTTATTTGATGAATACAAATCATAATTGAGATATTAGAGAAATAAATACCTTTTAATAATATTATTTTATATAAAATTACACTTCCACTCTTTTAATGGGGTTTGATTAAAGTGTCACTCAAGTTGTAATGTTTTTCTGGGTCTTTAATTTGGTTCATAGAGATATGTTACCTATTTTGCACCATATTTTATTTGTATGGTTTTATAGTGATTTAATATCCCATTAATTTTTGACAATTCATTTCTGTGTATTTAATGTGATAAGATAAAATAATTCAATTTCCTTTCATCAAATTACATTTTACTCAAACAATACTCTAGTTTTAAGAGTTGTTGATTACTCAAATTTCATCACTTTAGTTATAATTGTTCACTTGCAAATATATAATATATATTGAGTGAATTTTTCCCTTTTATTTTATTATGTGTTATTTTAGTACTTTCTATATTTTTATTACATAAACCTATTTTAAAATTTTACATGCTTCGCGGAGTACATTTTTCATAAGGATTATTTATAGCATAAGTCTCCTTTAATTTAGTTTTATTTTTCATAATGAACTTACTTATTCTATATTTGGGATCTCTATCCCTAATATTTTATGTTATGGTAATTTATCCACCTATATGGTGAAGAATACATTTTGATTCAAAATAATTCTTTCTTTACTTCATTAAAAATTTGTGTTTTGTACAAATGTACCTTAAAATTAATAAAATGGGTTTTACTTTAACATTCATATATTTTAGTCTCATTTACTATGTTATCCATGATATAATAATTGTATTTTCAAGGATACAATGTCATATATTTCATTTAAAACTATAGTTTTTTAAAATCCTTCATGTCACCTATTCAAAATTTACATTAGAAATAAATATTAAATATTTTATTTTATGTCAATGATAAAATTTGTTTCTATAATTTTTTATGCTTTAATTTTCACTTCCCTTTTAATTTTCAAAAGGCTATTCCCAAATGGGTTTTATGTTTCACGATTTATCCTCTAATATTTATATATACATATATATATTTTTTAATTTTGGGGATTGAACACATGGTATCAAAAAATTTGATTATTGATCTGTTCTTTATGATACTGATTGAAGAATTATTTTTGAAAAGGTGTTTTTAATTTATGTCATCACCATTATATGTTTCCATTATTTTATTGAGGCTATGTGCCTTTGAAACATTCGACCTTATTTTTTTAGATAAGTTATAATCATGTTATTATAATATTGATTTGATGTATGATCATTTATCTATATGGTTGGAATATCATATTTTTACATTATTTAGATAAGTTGATGTTAAATTAGAAAAAATGCTATGCTCTTAACAAGTGGAAAATTATTGACATTCTATAATATTTCATTCCAATACGAACTACTATGGTAAATTTAACTATGTATTATTTGATCATCCACCTTCTTTATCTAGCTCAGTTCTGGACATGTTATACCTTTTATTAGCATTGGGAATAACACAGATATTCTTGATGATTATTGGTTGTTAATGTTGGTTGAACATGTATTGGAATTCTATATCATTTATTATACAAATATCTATGTTTTATTTAGAAAGATATTCATTTGGTAAAATTATTAAAATACTTATTGAGTCCTATGGTGAATTCATTGGACTTAAACATGTGAAAGATGGCCCCCAAAATTTTATAGCCCCTCAATACATTAGCCGGTGTCATGAAATGAAAATGGTGTGGTTTTGGGTTATACCTATTTCCATGTTGGAACAGTTTCCTAGCATAAGGACTTAAAAACAATTTTTTTATGTTCCAACATTATGAATTCCATCAGTAGGATATCAATATTATTGATATCCACAATTTTTTTTCATTGATATAGTATGCTCTCAGTCTCAAGTTGATTATAATCTCACAATGTGTACTGTCACGGCTCGGCCCAATGGGGCTCGAACTGCGACTCCCCATGCAAGCCTCTAATAGGCTAGGGGATGGAGTCTAGCACCGAGTAGGCTATACCACACAAGAGATGCATTAGGATAAGGTACCTATACACACGCACCCACATACACATCCATACAACTATGCAAATATATATAAAACTGAAAAGAAAATGCATGAATCCAACTATCTAAAACCAGAGTGCAACAGTAGTACAAAAAGGAAAAAATAGGTTCCACCAAAATAAAACTACAAAGTAATCGTACCTACTCAAAAGAAGGGGTACGCTACCAAAAGAACCACCAGAAAGATCCTCGACACAACTCTGGTAAGACTCCACGATCAGTCCCGCTCACATAGCTCTGCCCGCTCTATGTCCTCCTAAGACTCCGTCGAAAGTCCTCTCGTATACACAAGACACCAACATGTGCGGGAAAAGCTCTTGAATGGATGACTATAAACAAATACTCAGTAGGAACCCCAAAACCCCAAAATAAAAGGGATAAACTAAAAGGAATCTGTCAGCTCAAACAAGCTAGAGGGAACCCAAATGAGAGAGAAACTCCATCTCGAGACCATCCTTAGCTAAACAGGACTAATAAGCTCAGCTCAGGTCTATGCCCATACATACACCATGAACATCCAGATATACTATGCTCACACACCAAGCCACATGAGGTACTAACCTCATCACGAACAATATTTCACATCTAAGAGAGAACACTCCACGATCACTGTCATCCCAGACATCACATGTCCGAGAGATACACTCCATCGGGCCCCACACAAACATCTTATACACTCACCTATGAGATCACGCTCATCAGATATCGTGTCTATGGAAAAATCACTGAAACAACATAAACACCAAAATCCTCATATGGGGGATCAGTCCTAGGGTCCTCTAGGGGATTCCATAACCCACACCAGTATTCGAAGATCTCTCAAATAAGGGATCACTCCCAAGGTCTGATGTGAGTACCACAACCCGATCTGGCGCTCATCAGACACACGTCACTCAGATAGAAGATCATCACCCATGTCACGACAGTCACAATGATACCAAAACCCTATCTGGTACATCTAATGTTGTTGTGGATCGAACTGATGATGCTGCAACCCTATAGAAATCATGCATGCTATAGGGTATTGAACTGACAATGCCACAACCCTACAGAAACCACTCGCTAAGTAGGGGATCATTTAACCAACGATATCGCAACCCAACTATAATCCTCATGTTGAGTTGGGGATCATATACACAGCAATTCCAAGAACCCTAATGAGAATGACCTAATACATAGGGGATCATATTGATGATGATCCCATAAACCCTATGGGGTTAACATTCTAGATAGTGGATCGTCGCCCGTGGATAAGTGGTCAAAAGGTTACCAAGAACCAGATCTAGGGAAACGATGCTAGAGGATCCCACTCCAGGCCCACCGGAGGGATGCTACAACTCTAACAGACTAGGATTCCCATCATGAGGATCACAAACCTATACTAAGGTTGTGATGCCGCGCGAACCCCCATATGAAATAACTAAGGGAGTACCCTCAACCACTGTTGTTCCAAATGCCGCTGACCTATGAGACATGCAACAACGCCACACAGTGCACCTACACGACCGATACTATGGCCACCATCGCGCTCTACGTGAGAAAACAAGCAGGATAGGTTGTTTACTCACCCAAAATAGACAAATGGTGAAAAATGAACTATTCACTGTAGCCAGTCTGTATTGGGGCCAGACTACGAACCTGAAACTCATCAAGAGGATCATAACACTGCAATACCTTCGAAAAAATACTTTATATCGACTACTCGTTCGTCCGAAATGGACACCTAGTGATAAAAGAAGTATTCACCGAAGCCAGCTCAGGTGGGGCCCATGCCTTGATTCTGAATCTCAACGAACAGATTACACCATTTTGATCCTCTCGAAAAGACACACAGGATCAACTACTCACTCATCCAAAACAGACACCCAGCGGAAAAGCTGTGTTTATCGGTAAACGCCCAAACCCGGCCTCCTGCGGAATGCACCCCATACTCAGTCCCAACCCCCAAAAACCAACAAGTAATGTACATCATACTATCAGGGCCTCAACGCCACTGACATCACATCAATCGGATGCTCTGGGTAGAAGATACAACAACCCAAAGTCAAATAATAATAAAATATCATTAATTTATTCAACGTTTCAAGCTCCCTGGCCCTGATCCCGAAATTGTGAAACCCCTGAACCCCCCTCAAAGGGTTCACCTTATTTCCAAGTTCGCGTCTCCATAGACAGAACGTGAATATGACCCCTGTATTTCATGAAATGGGGGTTTTAAAACACCCGTGTACACAGAGAGGGTTGGACCGGCCTGAACCGGCCGGTCGGGCCGGCCGATCCCGCTGCTTCGGTAGACCGCAGCACTTCGTGCATGTGGCCAAGCCCCATTGTGGGGTCACTACTAATTGGCGGACGGACTGCCTCCCCTATGGCAGTGCGATGAAATTCTCGCGGCCTTCCACCACCGACGGACCTTTCGAGGGCGGCTGAGGGAACCCTGGGGGTCCACACGCACATCATAACGCTTCTGCGCGCCCCTCAGGACCAGATCTACACATCTGTTGGCTCAAAATAGAGATAACCCAACCAAAACAGGATCTAGGATTTCGAAACTCAAAACAATTACCTGTTGGAGGAACGCAGATGCTTCGTGTGTAGAACGCCGCCTGTGACACGCTGGAGCTCGATCTGCTGACGATCGGCGTTGAAAACAGACTCCCGGGGCTCGATCCGGTGAAGAAACGAAAGAAGGATGGGGGTTTTTTTGGATCCTGCGCATACTAGGGGTTGGGGGAGATGGGATTTTATTTATTTATTTTTTGTTAATAAAAACCTCATTTAATCTCCCCATCATCACACCTCCGACCTGGCACCCGGCGCTGAATAAATTTATGTCTCACCTAAGGTAAACATAGAATCTTGAAAGCAACGGAAGACTCAGAATTAAGATCTGATACTCCATTCATATGTCATTAATGTAGACACTATTCAATAGTTTTTTTAAAAAGAATGCCCCTGGTGGCTTTTCTCATAGAAGGACCGCACCCGCAAAGTTTACACCCAGCCTTGGGTGAACAGAACACTCTGGACGCACCTGTGGCCTAAGATTCTAGTTCTGAGCAACATTTTAGGATATAACATACCCCCTCCAAGTGCATAGTATAAAAATAATTAACATTTATGTAAAAAAAATTGGGTACACCAGGCCTTGGAATCGCACGTCATATTTTCTCTTAGCTCTAGAATAATTTGTAGGAATATTCTAAAGTTTGACAGGGCTAAAACCCAAGTTGCTACATACTCCCCACCTTATAATTTTTCTTCCATGAAAAGACATAAGAACAAGGAAAGAAATTTTACTCTCAACTGGTTCTCCCAAGCTAGTGAGTCCACCAACAAACACTCCTTCTCGAACAAATATGTTATAGGGACTCATCCACCACACCTCAACACTATCCGCTTTGGCCGGCACTGACTCGCCCGCACAGTTTTGATCGGGTCACAAAAATGTGTCTCACTAGGTGAAGGATCACTCTTCCTCACGCATTCGAATCCCACTGAACAACAATGACACATGGTCTTAGTAATTCCCTGAACAAAACTCAAGAACACAATGGAAAGGGAAGAGTACCACTAAACATTGTCTAACAAGATGCTGCAGAAAGTAGAAAGGACAGAAGATGTACCTCTATCCATCTGCGTAGCCTCTTGTCCAAAATCCTATAAGGTTTAAAGATGTCCTTGACTTTGTCCACCAGCTCCATGAGCCCAGCATGGACCACCTGGGTGTGGGGGTGGTGGAAACTGATACCGCCTACCACCTCCTGCTACTGCACCAGCTTTGTCGCCATGTATGCCGGCCTGCGGACCTCCTTGCTCGAGACGCTGCTGCTACGATGGTGGTCTGTTGACTGGCTCCCTCTTAGCAGCACAACGGGTCGGACAATCTATATCAAGATGTTCCCAAGCGTCAGAAGTGTAACGTCCCCTCTCTTGCGGCTG
This sequence comes from Viscum album, assembly GCA_963277665.1. Lineage (NCBI taxonomy): Eukaryota > Viridiplantae > Streptophyta > Magnoliopsida > Santalales > Viscaceae > Viscum > Viscum album. Next base: position 1,798,648,810 of record OY728140.1, read on the forward strand.
ACCTAAACTAACATGCAAGCCCTGTGAGCCCTGAGCCTCATAGCCTGCATCCTGGGGTTGCCTCCTGAAACATCGGCCATGCCCAGACCCATGCATCTTCCATCAGCTACCAGGTGCCGATATCCCAGCTTCCACATGCCCAGCATTGACATGCTGAATTTTCTCATCCATAAAGCTCTACACCACCAAAACTCTCTCTAGCACTCTATCATAGGTGGGAAGACACAAAGAAACCACACTTGCCAATATGTCCCTGTGTAAGCCATGTTGGAAGGTCCGAGCCCTAAAGAACGGGTCCTGAACCATATCTAGGGAGTATCACGACATGTGTGTAAACCACACTGAGTACTCCAACACAGTCATTCCCTCCTACCGAAGCTGCTGAAGCTCCTAAATCCATACGGACCTCAGCATCACCGGATATAACTCTTCCTTAAAGGGTCTCTCAAACTCTGCCCACGTGTGTGTCTCCTCTTCGTGGGACTGCGTCACCAAACTCTACCATCGCCCAACCGAACCATGCAGAAGGCTCACTGTTAGGACCACCATCTGATCTGGGGGTGTCCTCACCAGGAGGAAAACAAAGGTGATTGCTCCGAGCCATTCATCAGCTGCCTGATGGTCTGGATCACCCTGAAACATCAGAGGTCACTACATCTAGAACTCGTGCAGTGCACTCGGCCTGCGTGCAACCTGATCCTACACTACCGGCACAACGAGCTGCTCGACAGGTGGTGGCTCAACTGGCAGACCACTTGGAGGTGCAGCCTCAGAACCTGCGCCCTGGTCTACAACCTCTACACGGGTCGGGTCGTCACCACAATCCCTACACATAACCCTCACTGGCTGTCATTGTGGAGCCATCCTGAAATAAAATCAAGATGCACCATTGTCAAATATTATATCTCGAGATCTGACTCAAGAATGAAAAGGAAAAACCCAAAACACAGTCCTATATGATGCACGTCCCATTATTTTTCCCCTGCGACCAGTGTACGAATTTCCCAAGTGATAAAGTAGGATGTCAGAGTCATGGTGAATGGATACTGTAACGACCCAAAATTTTGAATAAATCTTGTTTCCTAATTTTGTGTGTTATTTTATTTTTTATATACTCATCAAAAATGTTTCATTTGATAACATGAGTATATTTAAAATAAGACCGTGGGTTTTGACTGTTATATGACCATTGGTCAATATAACCGCTGGAAACTAAACGTTTTGATTATTGTCTCTAAATACAAGTAATCTTGGTTAATTATTATAGAAAGAAGATTTTATGGCCTCACACAGCAGTCTTGGACCGATCGAAGCCCATCTTACCGAACTTGTGAAGGAGGTAGAACCACTTGGATTTGCTCTGGACCAAACCCAAGCCGAACATCATTATGTGATGTTAGAATGGAATCGCCTTCGCGAGAAGTTCAAGCTGATAGAAATTATTACTCGTGTGATGTTGGAAGACCCTCCTTCAGATTCTCTCACCTTAACACACCTTACACATAGGTCCTATGCTGGTGTGATAAGGGGCTATGTAAGGATACCGTAACTGCCTTGTGTAATCCATTGTTTTAAATAAAAAATGGGATTTCTTCTTATGATAATGTTTATGAATTTTAAAATGACCGGATAAATATAGTATGCATATTTTTGATGAATGTTAGAAAAAAGATATTTTAAAAATGTTTATGTAAACCTTAAATAATTATAAATGTGTAATGATTTTAAAAAAATGGTCTTCTATAATTATGTTCAGTATGAAATTTAGAGTCTAATAAGATCAACTTAATTTTTGAGGAATAGTAAATTACGAATAGTGATTTTATGATTAGGATTAGTAATGTGACCAAATAGATTAGTAATACCACTTAAATAAAGTATTAATATAATCCAGGTACCTTGATTAAGTAATTTGATTCAATAAAATGTTTAAATAACGGTTTCATATATTATTATTCAAGTATTAGTTTTTTCGGGAGAATAGTTTTTTTAATTAAAAATTAAATTATAAATATTTAGAAAATTATTTTTATAAAATGGAGTTCATTTTTCAAATCAGATCATTTATATTTGGTTAAGGTGAAATTTTGGGATTTTTCTGAGAAAGTTGAATTTTCATTGAATAGTAAAAATATAGTTTTAGGGTTTCGGTGTGTTTAATGACATCATAACTGAGTCATGATGATGTCATGAGATATTTTATGGGTTGTCTGACCAAAGGTTATGAATTATTGTATTGGGGGCCCCATGTGGCCTAACTCCATTGGAAGTACCATGGGAGGGCCCATGCTTTTGAGAAAACCACTTTTGAGGTGTCCCTTGGCCATTAATGCCTTATCCCCTCACATTCCCTATACATACCAAGCAATCCTCTCATCCTTTAGACTCCCCACTATCCCCCAACGAAGTTCTAGTCTCATAACCTCCTAGGGAGTCCTCCCAAGGTTTCCCCAAGCCCTCAAGGTCCCAACCATTCAGGTTTAAGAGTTACGTTTTAAGGTAAGGGATCCGACCTCTCTTTTTCTTTTAATGTAATCTTTTTATGTCATTCATTTTATGCTCCATGTTAATATGTGAGAGGATGTTATTTTATATTCATATTACTTCCACTTTCATGTTTATATGATTAGAGATCCCCTCTTACTCTCATCATTTCGTTTTATGAAAGTTTAAGTGACGCCGTTAGGCTGCCGAATTTTTAAGGGATTCATTCACCCTTCTAATTTTTTAAGTATGATTTTCATGTCAAGTCTTTCAAGTTCCTTTTTATTATGTTGGGGTATGATATCTATATCTATCATACTGATATCTTATGATCATATATTGAGAGACCCTATTTGATCTTGTCAAATCATTTTTTATTGATGTTTAAGTGATGTTGTTAGGCTGCCGAATTTTCATAAGAGAAATCTTATTTTTGTTTCACTTCCATGTTTTTCATTTCATATGATATATCATTAAAATATCATTACCATGTTCTTAAATCCCTTATAATCTGTCCACCTACTATTTTATGGATCATTTATGAGTGGGTGACCCATGTCCCCTCTCTTTTCAATGTTTTCTAAAACCGTGTAACATAGCGGTTATGCTGCAGAATTTTCGTCTCAAAATGACTCTCTCTTTTCTAAAAATTATTTTATGTTATAAATTGAATACTAAAAGCTCATATTTCTACAAGGGTATTCAGATATTTATTAAAATTTTCTATTTTAAATTCTGGGTTTTACATACATGAGACCTGTTTTCCCTTTCTGTGGGTTTAAAGTGACATTAAGATCATGTCTTTAAAGCAGTTTTTAAAACATTATGATTATGAAATGAAACCCATTTATTTTATGCTATATAGGTTATTTATGAAATTTTTGATGATGATATATGTGTCTCACATGAAAATAAAGGCAAATTTAAGGGTGCGCCCTGATAGCTCTCCAATGCATTAGATAATGATGTAACCACTAGAGATTACAATTTTCATGATATCATGGTGAATATCCTTGGAAATTTTCAAATGACACCTTGGGGATGGAACTTGGTGATATGTTCATGATTTTTTATGTTAAATGATGTATCCACATCATAAAGTTATGAAAAATGTTATTTTTATTATGATATTCCACATGATTTTTTTTTCTCATGCCTTAAAGTTCTTTTTCATGACATAGTTGATGTATCTCAAGTTCACATGTTAAATGTTTATCTTGTTCCCTTACTGGGCCTTCTACTAACCCTTTCTTTTGATGTATGTCCCCAGGTTATGAGATGCAGTAATGATCCTAGATGAATTTAATGACAAGCCTTTCATGTGTTTAAGAAGAATGTTTTATGTTGTTTTCATGTATTATGTTCCTGGTTTCCAATACACTAAACCTTAAAGATCCTCAGTTTTGTGTAATGTAATGAAAGTATATGTTATAAAAAGGAGGTATGCTATAGTTGGTATCAATGGATGGTTTAGTTATTAGTGGAAATTAGGATATGAAAACTTTAGGAAGAATTCTATAGAAATTTTTATATATATGAAATCTTCCTGGTATTTTGGTGAGTATTGAGTAAGGGGTTGCAATGAAAATACATTTTTGTCTGGATACAAGCAGCTAGAGGTGGCTCTATCACAGATTTACATAGGGGTAATCCCCAAAAACACCGCTTTGAGGTAGACTCGAATGGGAACTGGTACACGACAACGGGCCTTGCTGCACTCTTGGTTGCGACACTCCCGAGGGATATGATTTGGTAAATTCATAAGCTTAGTATAAACCATTATTAAAGGAATAAAGATAAAATAAAATAAAGATTCACATAAGGATATATGATCAGGGATAACCTTGTTTGAAACCTATGGGATCACAAGTTAGGGTATACTTTTCTTCAACAAGATATCCTTATCTGATTTAAGTTCCTTTTCATGATTATTGGCTAAGTATGTAAGCCCCTAATTATACTTTCACTTCTTAGTTAATGGTGGGAAAGGAAAGAACATGTCCCAACAACCAATGTGATAGAAAATGTGATGATTGTCGTATTAATATTCCAGAGATGATTTGGGGATTAAAAGATGATTATTATTTTGGAAGACGTTCACTATTTTTGGAACCTTATTTCATCAAGGTAAATAGATTACTATGGTATTTTCTTTGAGGATTAAAGGTTGAATTATATTTTGAAGAATCAATGAATTTAAGGTGAACTTATGGTATTATAGGTTACTTAGGGAAATGATTGACCAATCTTGGGAAAATATGTTTAGGTTAGTTACTTTGGTTATAAAATGTTTGGAGTGGTTGATGTTTTTTTGGAGATGAATGATAATGTTTATCTTGGAAGACTATGTTATCAAGTCCTTGTTGTATTGGGTTTCAATATTATTTTGTGTTATTTTGAGAAATTTTAAGGACAGTTACTTATGGAATGGTCTATGATGAACTCTAGGTATTACCATGGAACATTGAAGATTTAAAAGTAGTTTCCCTTCCTATGGGAATCTGTCTTTTAGAAGAGTTGTTTTATCTTACCCTTTCTGTTTTTGGGATAAATGTTTAAAGATATATAGTTTTTCTTTTGTAGAATACATGATTCTCTAGAATATTATTCTTGTGTTTTGATGAGACCAAGTAGTTTTGAATGCTCATCGTTTGGAGAAAAGATTATTTTTGCTAGAATATTATTAAAGGATGAAACTCTACATGAAGGTAAGTATATTTCCTTATATTTTTGTTCGATGTAGTAAATTAATCTCTCAAAATTATGAAAAGAAACATAAAACAAAAACGTTGTTGGTTTAAGTTTCCTACTAGGTAATCAAAGGCCGTTTACACACATCATAAGTTTGGGATTTTCTTATGGTTAACTTTCTCCAAATCATGTTCTCTATCACTCTCCCTTAGAACTTGACCCTTTGTTTTCTCCTCCATGTCCATGTTTTACTACATGGAATCCTAGTGTGGGTTAACTCGGGTGACCTTTGTACTTCCCTTTCATTCTTTTAAAGTAATTGTTCTACTGACTCCTTTTCTGATGTGGGACTTTCAATGAAATTTCATAACCCAATTTTAAAAATTGCGAGGACAGAATTTCTTAAGGGGGAATATTGTAACGACCCAAAATTTTTAATAAATCGTGTTTCCTAATTTTGTGTGTTATTTTATTTTTTTTATTCTCAACAAAAATGTTTTAATTGATAACATGAGTATAATTAAAATGAGACCATTGGGTTTTGACTCTTATATGACCATTGGTCAATATAACCGCTAGAAACTAAACTTTTTTATTATTGTCTCTAAATAAAAGTAATCTTGGTTAATTATTATAGAAAGAAGATTCGACGGCCTCACCCAGTAGTCTTGGACCGATCAAAGCCCGTATAACAGATCTTGGGAAGGAGGTAGCACCACTGGGCTTTGCTCTGGACCAAACCCAAGCCGAACATCATTGTGTGAAGTCAGAATGGAATCACCTTCGTGAGAAGTTCGAACTGATAGAAATTAATACTCGTGTGATGTTGGCTGAGCCTCCCTCAGATTCTCTCACCTTAGCACACCTTACACTTAGGTCCTATGCAGGTGTGATAAGAGGCTATGTAAGGAGACCGTAACTGTCTTATGTAATCCTTTGTTTTAAATAAAAAAATGCTATTTCTTCTTATGATAATGTTTATGAATTTTTAAATGACCGGATAAATATAGTATGCATATTTTTGATAAATTTTAGAAAAAGGATATTTAAAAAATGTTTATGTAAACCTTAAATAATTAAAAATGTGTAATGAATTTCAAAAAATGGTCTTCTATAATTATGTTCAGTATGAAATTTAGAGTCTAATAAGATCAACATAATTTTTGATGAATAGTAAATTATGAATAGTGTTTTTATGCTTAGGATTAGTAATGTGACCATATAAATTAGTAATCTCGATTAAAGAAAGTATTAATATAATCTAGGCACCTTGATTAAGTAATGTGATTCAATAAAATGGTTAAATAACAGTTTCATATATTATTATTTATGTATTAGTTTTTTCGGGTGAATAGTTTTTTTAATTAAAAATTAAATTATAAATATTTAGAAAATTATTTTTATAAAATTGAGTTCATTTTTGAAATCAGAGCATTGATATTTAGTTAAGGTGAAATTTTGGGATTTTTATGAGAAAGATGAATTTTCTGTAAATAGTAAAAATACAGTTTTTGGGTTTCAGTATGTTAAATGACATCATAACCGTGTCATGATGATGTCAAGAAATATTTTATGGGTTTTCCGACCAAAGGTGATGAATTATTGTATTTGGGGCCCCATATTTATTAACTCCATAGGAAGTACCATGGGAGGGCCCATGCTTTTGAGAAAACCACTTTTGAGGTGTCCCTTGGCCATTAATGCCTTGTCCCCTCACATTCCCTATAAATACCAAGAAATCCCCTCATCCTTTCGACTCCCCAATCTCCCCCAACTACGTTCTGGACTCATTACCTCCTAAGGAGTCCTCTTAAGGTTTCCCCAAGCCCTAAAGGTCCCAACCTTTGAGTTTTAAGAGTTACGTGTAAAGGTAAGGGATCCGACCTCTCTTTTTCTTTTCATGTAATATCTTTTATTTCATTCCTTTTATGCTTCATGTTATTATATGAGAGGATGTTATTTTATATTCCTATTACTTCCCTTTTCATGTTTATATGATGAGAGATCCCCTCTTACTCTCATCATTTTGTTTTATGAAAGTTTATGTGACGCTGTTAGGCTGCCGAATTTTTAAGGGATTCTTTCACCCTTCTCATTTTTTATGTTTGATTTTCATGTCATGTCTTTCATGTTCCTTTTTATTATGTTTGGGTATGATATCTATATCAATCATACTGATCTCATATGATCATATTATGAGAGAACCTATTTGATCTTGTCAAATAATTTTTTATTGACGTTTAAGTGACGACGTTAGGCTGCCAAATTTTCATAAGAGAAATCTTATTTTTGTCTCACTTCCATGTTTTTCATTTCATATGGTATATTTTTAAAATTTCATTACCATGTTCTTAAATCCCTTATATTCTGTCCCCCTAAATGTTTATGGATCATTTATGAGTGGGTGACCCATATCCCCTCTGTTTTCAATGTTTTCTAAAACCGTGTAACATAACTGTTATGCTACATAATTTTCGTCTCAAAATGCCTCTCTCTTTTCTAAAAATTATTTTATGTTATAATGTGATTAATCAAATCTCTTATTTCTAAAAGGTTATTAACATATATATCAAAAAGTTCTATTTTAAATTCTGGGATTTACATACATGAGACCGGCTTTCCCTTTCTGTGGGTTTAAAGTGACATTAAGATCTTGTCTTGAAAGCAGTTTTTAAAACATTATGATTATGAAATGAAACCCATTTATTTTATGCTATATAGGTTATTTATGAAATTTTTTATGATGATATATGTGGCTCACATGAAAATAAAGGCAAATTTAAGGGTTCACCCTGATAGCGCTCCAATGCATTGGGTAATGTTGTATCCATTAGAGATTACAATTTTCACGATATCTTGGTGAATAACCTTGGTAATTTTCAAATGACACCTTGGGGATGGACCTTGGTGATATGTTCATGATTGTATATGTTAAATTATGTAGCCACATCTTAAAGTTATGAAAAATGTTATTTTTATTATGATATTCCACATGATTTCTTTCTCATGCCTTAAAATTATTTTTGATGACATAGTTGATGTATCTCAAGTTCACATGTCAAATGATTCTCTTGTTCCCATACTGGGCCTTCTGCTCACCCTTTCTTTTGATGTATGTCCCCAGGTTATGAGATGCAGTAATGATCCTAGGATGAATTTAAGGACAAGCCTTTCATGTATTTAAGAATAATGTTTTATGTTGTTTTCATATATTATGTTCCTGGTTAACAAGACACTGAACATTAAAGATCCTCAGTTTTGTGTAATGTAGTGAAAGTTTATGTTATAAAAAGGTGTGATGTTATAGATATGTCGGCCGCTGCACCAACACTGGAGTCCCTGGCCTGAAATCCAAATTCAAAACATCCTAACACTGCCACTATGTAACCCAAACCAAACTCATAGCTAGACCAGCTATGCTCTGAGATCCCAAAGGTGGAACCTCCTTTGATACCACTCTGTCATGACCCAAACCAATGGGGCTCGAGTTGCGATTCCCCAGGCCAGCCTCTAATAGGACAGGGGCTGGCGTCTAACGTCGAGTAGGCTATCAAACACATGGGAGCCATTAACCAAAGGTACTTGTATACACACAACCACATACACCTCTATGGAATAGTGCATAGATATATAAAAATGAAAATAAAATTTATGCATACAACTATCCCAAACCATAGTGAAACAACATTACAAAAAGGGAATAATAGGGACCACCAAAAGAAAAATACAAAGGCATCCAACCTTCTCTAATGAAGGGGTAAACTTCCAAAAGAACCACCAGAAAGCTCCTTAGCCTAGCTTTGGTAAGACTCCACAGTCATTCTCGTTCACACAGCTCTGCCCACTCAGAGTCCTCCTAAGACTCCGTCCAAAGGCATGTTGTCAGCACAAGTCACAAACATGTGTGGGAAAAGCAAGTGCAAGGGTCAGTATAAAAATACTCAGTTGGCACCCAAAACCCCAAAATAAAAGGGAGTAACTGGAAGGCATCAGTCATATCATCCCAGCCAGAGGGAACCCAAATGAGAGAGGAAATCAATCTCAAGAAAACTTTTGGCTAAACAAAACTAGTTAGCTTAGCTCAAGTTAATGTCCATACATTCACCATGATCATCCTGATATACTCAGCTCATGCACCAAGCCACATGAGGTACTGACCTCATCACCAACAATGGTACACAACCAGGAGAGCACACTCTATGATCATTATCATCCCATATGACACTCGCCTAAGAGATACACTCAATAGGGTCCCACACAAACATCTCAGAATCTCACCCGAGAGATCACGATCATCAGATATCATCATTGAGGAAAACACACTAAAACAACATAAACACCAAACTTATCGGATAAGGGATCGCTCTTAGGGTCTGTTAGGGGATGCCAAAACCCACACCAGTATTTGAAGATCTCATAGATAGGGTATCACTTCAAGGGTCCACTGGGGGATACCACAACCCGATCATGCATTCATAGATCTCACATATAGGTGATCACTCCCAGGATTTGCTAGGGGATACCACAACATGATCAGGTAATGAAGGGTAAACATAAGATTATATAATTACCCTAACACGTTCCAAAATCCTATTGGATGAATAAAAATCGACTCATATCACCTTGGGTTGGACTATATTCATTTCATGGAATTTTCACCATGAAATAATATAATTATTATTAAAGCCAAAGAAAGTGACAACATTTCACTCTCTTAAATCTTATAAGTATATTAATTTTAATTTAGTGATATACATCATGAAAATTAGAACGTGAATAATATCCAGAAAGATAATAAAATTTTCTACATCATATGAATTTATTTATAATTTTTAGGGATTAAATATGTATCATTAATGGTGACATAATAGTGATGTTGAAATTATTTTATTAAGTGAAATATCAAATAAATGGTTTTAAAAATATTAAAATAATTATGATATTATATATTTAATGTGTTACACTAATTTTCTAGTTATTTATGACATGTTATGAATCTATTAAATCTTTTATTTCGGACATTTCTTCTGTATATTTTTTTATTTAAAAACAAATTAATGAATAGTGTCAAAATTGACACTATTGTTATTTTATAAAAATAACATATTATAAAATTGATTAAAAATCACAAAAATATTTAAAAATTATAAATTTATATTAATATAGTCTAAAATGTTATTATGTATCCAATTATGGAGAATTCACACCAAATAAGTAATTATTTATAATGATTTAAAATTTATAATATTATTACCACAAATAAAATTAAATTGATAAATAAGGATAAATCAAGATGATAATATTTAAAATAAATTCCTAACATGACTAAATTATATTGGTTGATGATATAGCAACCCTATCTCATCTAATATTCAGATATTAGTCATTTTAGTAGTTTTTATGTCGGGATGGGATTTAATATAAACTAATATTTCTTATATCTTCAAAGGTGCCCCTCTCCTCCCTTATAAAAGGGAACCTCATCTCTCTCTTCCTAAAAACATTTTGAGCCTTGATTCCTGGCCAAAATCGTCCCATTTAACTTCCCCACTTCCCTAGAAACATCCTAGAGGTCTTGGTCTTCTTCAATGACCAATTTTAGTGCCTTAAGAGGAGCTCCCAAAGAGGCGCTTCAAAGATGACGTAATGTCCGCTACCGATTCATTAAACATTATTTCTTCATCTACTTCTTCTTCTTTTGTTGTTTAATTATGATTTAATAACATCATTATCACTCATATACTGATATGTTATTATATCTATGAAACAACCCTATTTTACCATTCTATCCATCCTTTGGAAAATGAAATCACCGCGCGTGCGTACGTACGGAATACCGTCTCCACGTCGTGGTGTGATCTATTTTCCACTGCCACCTTACTTGGATGGGTAAAATGGTGTAAATAATGACTAATTATGATTATTTGAATTTTATATTTATTCTTAAATAGTATAAATACACTCTAATAAAATTCCACGATCATGGGAATGATATCATCGCACATGCGTACGTACGGACTACCGTCTCCACGAACGCGATGAGATTCATTTTCCGTGATTAACCATTTAAAAATGATTATAAAATATATATAATGAATAATAATGAAATATATGACATAATAATGCTACTGGATATATATATATATATATGTATTTATGTCATCTATTTAATTTCATTCAATTCAATAAGGAAACGAAAACATCATTCATTCGTACGTACAGCCTACCGTCTCCATGAACGGTGAATTTCATTGCATTTATTGATCTATAATATATACATATATGATGAATATATATTATATATAAATCATGTTTTACATTCTGGAATTATGTAAATAAGGATATAAATAATAATATCAAGAACGACAAGTCGAAACGCATACGATAAATGAAATGATTTTACTCAAAACTCTACTTTTACATGGAATTTACAAAAGAACGGGTAATATAAAGTCATAAGTGAAACATATATGAGTTCATAATAATGAATATGATTACGTAATAAGTAAATGACATTGTTTAAATCATTATACAAGAGGATCAGATCCATACGAAGCATATCTGACCTAAGGTAAGGGATAATTATTCCAATCTCATTCTTATCCAAGATTGTTTATTCATAATTATTTACTGGGGTTATATTTATCATTCATGTCCCTGATTTCATAAAATCGTTTCATGTACGTCGAAAGTCTTTTTTACCCATTTTTTACTTTTACTACATGGTTTGTATGGAATCATTATTTTACGAGGTACTTTTTGACTTTTATGGAAAAAGTATGAGAAGAATGTATTTTTTAACTTATACAGCACGAACGGATTTTTACGGTTTTATAAAGCCTAATTTTCATGAAGCTTCCTCCAAAACATTTCATTACTATATTCAACAAAATCTATTTATTTTAAAATTTCATGACGTTTTGTGAGAAGAAATTGATTTTGAAGAAGAAAAGATATTTTTCTCAAGAATTAATTTCAAGTGTTTTATCAAAACCATTTTCCATCTAAGATGACATTATTTCATATGTGTATGTTTCAAGTATAATGTCTCTATTATTTACATGGTTTCTATTTTCTTATTATTAAATGATATCCATTCCTATAATATGGATTATGTGACGATGGGATGATGTTTATGAAACCCATTTTATTCGTTGGTTTATTATGAATGACGTATGTTTATTTTGTGGCACAAGTAAGAATGATTTAATTATGATATGGGTGGGACCTATATCTCCCTCCAATTCATTGGGTAATGGTTTATATCTCATGAGATAGACATGGCTGGAACGATAAGTTAATTCGGTTCAGTGTTTAAGGATTGAAACGAGGAGTGAACTCGATTCCGAAAGGGACTTTGTCCACTAAGATGGTCTTGGCAGCAATGCCTTGGCTACTATGGAAATCATAACATGTGCTGAACGATTGCCACATTTACTTGTTTTATTCCCATTATATTTTATCATGGTATATGTTCCATTATGATATATTAATTAGGAAAATCCACGATTTCTTCCTTTGCTCATGATTTTGTAGTTTAAATTTCATGTTCAAGTTTTTGCTTTCAAATTATTATGGATTGTTTAATGTTCTCTATGTTTTCCCTTATTGATCATTTGAGATCACACTTTTTATGTTTTATTTTCCCCAGGAAATAATGAATTTTTTAGGTAAGGAAACAAAAAGAGGAAGATCATTATGGGAGTTGTTGAAGATCTTGCAATAGGATTAGAAGATTATATTCTGAGTTTCCAAAGTCAACAAACTATTACCATCCTTGTGTGTCTATTTTTTTATGTATTAAGTATTCTGCGAAATTAATTTATTGTCCATGTACATCAAGATTCGGGACTCTACAGTTGGTACCAGAGGAAAGGCTTAGTTAACCTTTGGAAACTAGGGCGCGAAAACTTCAGTGAAATCTCTATAGATATTTCTATGGTATGCCTAGGGATGTCCCTAAGATTAAGTATACGTATAGGTTATAGTCCTAGAATTGCGCTAACAATCCTAGAATTAATTATAAGATGTTATATATTGAAGGTACTCCACATTTATTATTTTGTTTTCCCAAGCATGGTATTTTCATCTCACACTATTATTTTTTGGGTTTTAGATGATGGCTGGAACCCGAAGTAACCGTGTTGATCAATGTAATGGACAATGCAATGATTTTCCTCCTGACCAAACCAATGTCTTGGGAGATGGAGGTCAAAATATTATTTCTATACTTACACAAGATATGTATCATTCTATACTTCAAAATGAGTAGAGAAATGAGCAACATTCTATTGAATCCTTCACGAGGCAGCGTCTACCTTCATTCAACGGGTCTTCTGATCCCTTAGTGGCTGAAAAATGGATCAGTACCACTGAAAAGATATTTTCAGTTCTACAATTTTTTGAGCATGTTAATGTAATCATAGAAGTATATCATTTGTACGGTGATGCTGATCAATGGTGTAATATTATCAAGAATAGGAGGCAAGGAGATGAAATCGAGTCTATGGAATGGGATGAGTTCAAGTACTTGTTTTTTAGTAAGTACTTCCCTCGTATTTTTTGAAAAATGATGGAAAAAAAGTTTTGTGACCATAAGTAGAAGGATGATGAATGTGTTAGTATATACGAAATTAATTTTACAAGACTTTCAACGTATGCATCTAGCTTCATCATCCAACCTGAAAGTAAAGTTTATCGATTTTTCAGTGGCTTAAAAACAAGTCTTTGAAGGGCATTATCTATAAGAGACTTTAGTAGCTATGAAGAAATTGTGCTTTGTGCTATCAAGGTAGAAATAGAATTGATGTAACATATCCATCTCATGGTTTTGACAAGAAACGAATGATGGAGTTCAAGTAGAAATCTCAGAACAATGGTGAAAAGAAGATGAATGATTCTTTATGCTGAAAGTGTTGAAAGAAGCATGGTGGAGACTACCTAAAAGGTACTAGAAAATTCTTTAAGTGTGGAAAAGAAGTTCATCAAGTAGTTGATTTTCAATGTAATGGGAAAAAGGTTGCTAATGATGTGAATAGAGAAATGAATATAGAGAACTCTCCACCTACACTTCAATGCTTCAAGTGCAAGGAAATGGGGCATTATGCTAATAAATTTCCTAATCCACGGGTTAATGATGATCAACATGAGAAACCTCTTAAAGAAAAGGATAATGAGAAGTCTCATGTGATCACTATTTGTGATGTTGAGTATGAAAATGATGTTGTGTAATGATTAAGTGTTTATGTAATGGGATTTCAAAATAGTATCATGGAATCTCATTTATGGTATTGTGGAATTTTGGAATATCTATGTATTGTTTTTCAATTATTATATGGTACTGGTAACCATGAAAAGGTGATTGAAATATTTTTGGAAGGAATATGAAATGGGCATATGGAAGGGATAAGGAAAAAATAATATGATAGTAATCATGAGCTCATGACTAAAATAAGGACAATGTCATATCATGGTTTGAGTATATAGAAATTTTGGGATTTTGGTATGTGGAAAGAGTTAACCTTTGATAGCATTCATGTTTTCACTTAGGTTAAATGGGTATTTATTTTTCAATATAATACATAATTAAAGTATTCACATGATTGGAATGTGATCAACAAGATATATCGGGGATAAATGATGGTATTCACATGCTTGGTAGATGACATTTCTAGTAATTGTTTTCTTTATACTATAAGCTTAGATAGAATTATTTTGGATAAGCCTAAAGATTTGAAATAGATTTTGATGAATATAAGTTAGTTTAAGGCTAGAACTATTTTTTATATTATCGATGGAATGTCATAATGATGTAATTTTAGAAAAAGGACAACATGTAGGATGGGCGGCAACCTGTTGCATTGGACAAGGCTGTGGGAATCGAACCCAAAACTGAAGTGTGACTAGCCTTTATCACCTACCACTGGCCTACAGAAAGTCCCTGGTTAGTAGAAACTAGTTTTATTTTATTAAGAGGTATGATATATGAAGTATAAGTTAATTTTTGGAATCGTATACGATTAAACTCACCATAGATGGAATTATGTATATTTGATAACTTTTGCTGAAATTTTATTTGAAACTGATGGAATGACCCATCATTATATCACATGATCTGTTAACACTTCATGAATAGAAAATTCAACTTCATTTCATTTAGAGATGAAGTGGAAATTGTTCAAAACACGAACAACAGTGACATTGTACCAAAATCAAGCAAGTATTTCTTTTAATTCAAAATTTTCAACTTTAGGGAAATGATATTGAAAACCTAAAAATTTTCCTAGTGATCTTACAACCGATGAATCATATGGTACCTTATATAATCACAAATCTATGGCTTTGTGATTTATGGATTTTTCATAGCCATATTCTCTACCACTCTCCATCAGAACTTGATGGTTAGATTTTTCTTCCATATTTTAACCTATGTTCTCCTATATAGAAACCCAGTGATGCGTTACATTGGGTACTTCTTAAATTTCATAATTTAGTTTTTAAAATTAAGTTTTTGTTTTCCTTTTTATGATGTGGGTTTCTATGAGTAGTAAACGATTTATAACCCCGACGAATTTTGAGGGCGAAATTTATTTTAAGGGGGGGGTATAATGTAACACCCCGATATTTTATGAAGAATATTATTTTAATTTCATTGATGTCTTGTGTTGTACACTACACTAAAGGGTGATTTCATTACATGCAACCCTGACTTGGCTTGCATTACACGCAATCACGACTTTCCTCGATAGCGTGTGTTGTACGCAATATAAGGTTTTACTAAACAATGATATATGGTTATAATATTATTATGAACTAGCCTTTATGAATAGTATTAACTAAATTTTGAATGTTATAACATAATTATTCCATCTTACACATTTTATAGAACATGGTATGTGAACAAAATTATTTTTTCAAGTAAAATAAGTATTTTTCCAAAAATGCAGTTTTGTCGCCTTTTAATGGTGCACCCACATTAAATATAGATTTTGACATGTTTTTATGATAAATTTTAAAAAATAAACTTTTTATTTTGAATCAGGATATAATAATTTACATTGGATAAATTTTGGATATTTTTCTGATAACTTTCATATTTTAATGAATAGTAAAAACACGCTATATTTTAATTGAAAACAAATTTTTTCAACTTAATAATTTATATTGTTAAATTATAATATTTAATGGTTTTAAATTATAAATAGAATATATTTTTACCATTTAATATAATTTATGTCATTATCATTGATTTTACCTTGAATTCATAGGTTAAATCAATTCAATATTTTGTAATGTTTTAAACAAAAACCCGTTTTCATTGGACAACGAGATTAATTTTAATTTAATTTCTGCAACTTTTTTGTAGTTAATTTGGAAAAATGGATTCCATATTTAGAATTAGTGGGTCCAAATTATTTTAATAAGCTATTTTTTATTTTTGGGCATTATGAATAGTAACTATGGTAAGTTTTATTTACCATAGTTAAAGGTAAATCTGGTAATGAAGGGTAAAAATAAGATTATAAAATAACCCTAACACTTGAAAAAATCCTATTGGATGAATAAAAGTAGACCCATATCCCCTAAGGGTCGTACTAGATTCATTTCATGGAATTTTGACCATAATGTAATATAATTATTATTAAAACCAAAGAGAGTGACAACATGTCACTCTGTTAAATCTTATAAGTGTATTAATATTAAATTAGTGATAAACTTCATGGAACTTAGAACATGGATAGTCTTCAGAAATATAATAAAATTGTCTGCATCATATGAATATATTTATAATTTTTAGGGATTAAATAATTATCATTAAATGTGACATAATAGTGATGTTGAAATTATTTTATTAAGAGAAATATCAAATAAATGGTTTTAAAAATATTATAATAAATATTATATGATATATATAATGTTTTCCACTACTTTTCTAGATAAATATGACATGTTATGAATATATTAAATCTTTTATTTTGAACATATATTCTGTATTTTGTTAATTTAAATTCAAATAAATGAATTGTGTCAAAATTGACACTATTATTATTTTATAAAAACAACATATTATAAAATTGTTTAAAAATAACAAAGATATTTAAAAATTATAAATTTAAAATTTTAAGGTTGAAACTATTAAAATGTATCCAATTATGGAAAATTCACAAAAAATAAGTAATTATTTATAATAATTTAAAATTTATAATGTTATTACCACAAATATAATTAAATTGATATATAAGGATAAATCAAGTTAATAATGTTTAAAATAAATTCCTAACATTTATAAATTTTATTTTTTTATGATATTACAACCCTATCTCATATAATATTCAGATATGAGTCATTTTGGATGTTTTTATGTGGGGTTGGGATTTAATATAAACTAATATTTCATATATTTCCAAAGGTGCCCCTCTCCTCCCTTATAAAAGGGCACCTCCTCCCTCTCTTCCTCACAAAATTTTGAGCCTTGAAGCTCATCCAAACTCTGCCCATTTCACTTCCCCACTGCCCTAGAAACATCTTATAGGTCCTGGTCTTTTCAAATACCAATTTCAGTGCCCTAAGAGGAGGTCTTATATAGGTGCTTCAAAGAAAAGGTAATGTCTGTTACCGATTCATTCAACTTTGTTTCTTATTATACATCTTCTTCTTTAGTTTTTTCATTATTAAGTAATAACATAAGTATCACTCATATACTTATACGTTATTATATGTATGAAACAACCCTATTTCACCTTCTATCCATCCTACAGAAAACGAAATCACCGCGCGTGCGTACATATGGAATATCGTCTCCACGCCGTGGTGTAATCTATTTTCCACCACCAGATTACTTGGATGGGTATAATGGTGTAAATAATGACTATATATTATTATTTTAATGTTATATTGATTCTGAGAGAGTATACATAAACTCCAATATAATTCTATGATCATGGGAATGATATCATCACTCGTGCGTATGTACGGACTACCGTCTCAACGAAGATGATGATTTTCATTATCCATGATTAACCATTCATGAATGATTATAAAGTATATATACTGAATAATAATGAAATATTTGACGTAATAATGCTACTGGATTTATGTGTATATATATATATATGTATTTCATCTATTTAATTTCATTCAATTCAATAAGGAAACAAAAACAGCATTCATGCGTACGTACGGTCTACCGTCACCATGATCGGTGTATTTCATTCCTTTTATCGATCTATAATATATATTTATATGATGAATATATATTATATATAAATCATGTTTTACATTCTGGAATTATGTAAATCATGATATAAGTAACAATATCAAGAACGACAAGTCGAAACACATACGATAAATGAAATGATTTTACCCAAAATGCTGCTTTTACATGGAATTTACAAAAGAACGGGTAATATAAAGTCAAATGTAAAACATATATGAAATCATAACAATGAATATGATTATTTAATAAGTCAATGACATTAATTAAATCATTATAAAGGAGTTTCGTATCCATACGAAGCATATCAGATCTAAGGTAAGGGATAATTATTCAAATCTCATTCTTATCCGACATTGTTTATTCGTAATTATTTACTGGGGTTATATTTTTCATCCACGTTCCTGATTTATAAAAATGGATTCATGTATGTTTAATGTCTTTTTTACCCATTTTTTAGTTTTATTACATGGTGTTTAAGGAATCATTATATTACGAGGTACTTTTTGACTTTTCTGGAAAAAGTATGAGAAGAATTTTGTTTAACTTATACGGCACGAACAGATTTTTACGGTTTTATGAAGCCCTATTTTCATGAAGCTTCCTCCAAAAAATTTCATGACTATTTTCAACAAAATCTATTTCTTTTATGATTGCATGACATTTTGTGAAAATAAATTGATTTTGAAGAAGAAAGGATATTTTCCTCAAGAATTCATTTCTTGTGTTTTATCAAAACCATTTTCCATCTAAGATGACATTATTTCATATTTGTATGATTCAAGTGTAATGTATCTATGATTTACATGTTTTCTCTTTTCTTATTATAAAATGATATCCATTTATTTTATATATATTATGTGATTATGGTATGATGTTTATGAAACCCATTTTATTCGTTGGGTTATTATGAATGATGTATGTTTATTTTGGGCACAGGTAAGAATGATTTCATTATGAGATGGGTGGGACCTATATCTCCCTCCAATGCATTGGGTAAAGATTTATATCTCATGATATAGACAGGGCTGGAATGGTAAGTTAATCTGGTTCAGTGTTTCAGGACTGAAACGAGAAGTGAACTCGATTCAGAAAGGGAATTTGTCCACTATGATGCTCATAGAAGTAATGCCTTGCCTACTATGGAAATCATAACATGTGATGAATAGTTTCCAAAATTACATGTTTTATTCCCATTGTATTTTATCATGGTTGATGTTCCATTATGATATATGATGTATGTACTTCCACGATTTATGTCTTTTATGAAGATTTTGATGTTTAAATTTCATGTTCATGTTTTTGCTTTCAAATTTTTATGGATTGTTTTATGTTCACTATGTTTTCCCTTACTGAGCATTTGAGCTCACCATTTTTATGTTTTATTTTCCTCAGGAAATAAAGAATGGTTTTACATAAGGAAACAAAAAGGGGAAGATCGTTATGTGAGTTGTTGAAGATCTTTCAATAGGATTAGAAGATTATATTAGGAGTTTCCAAAGACACTAAACTATTATGGTCCTTGTGTGTATGTTTTTGTTATGTATTAAGTATTCCACAAAATTAATGTACTTTACATGTATGTCATGCTTCGGGTCTCAACAATTATGTTTCAATCTCATTTAAAATAATACCTGTTTAATAAACAACGAAGTAAAAAAAACTTTTGTATTTTTGTCTGGTTCAGAAAATGGGATTCTACAATCTACCCACCATAAAAACATCTAGTCCTCATGAAGCATTCGAGAACTAGAAAAACCCACCCAAAAAACATGGGTCGTGAAGTTTCATTCCAATGGTATCATTGAGATACCAATTCCTGTTGCACCATTAAGAATATCTTAAGAATTCTACACTTCTTCCTTTACAACCCAATCCAACACTCAATGTTCAACTAAAACATAGAAACATAGCTTTCATGATCCTATTTAGATAGAGACAATATCATGTCAATATCTATTTAAATCTAGAATAATGGTGCTTCCCACCATAGGTCCTAAATAATAAAGGTAAAATTCTAAGCCATAGTACCTCCACCATTGGAATGGTAGTTCAAAGAATAACTCTAACTGTTCTTATGAGATCCAAGAACAATTTCCTAAAAAGGGAATGGCCGAATTAGGATCAAAATAACAAAATTGGTCGTGCATGATTTCTCATAAGAAATAGTCAACCTTGAGACTAAACTTGCCTTCACCGAAAAACATGATTTAAAATGGCCCCATTTAGTGGTAAACATCAAATGAAAAGAAAAGAATGAGCCGATCCATTTGGATGACGCATCTCGAAGAAGGGTGGATTAGGTGGCTAGTGAAAATCAGAAGAAATGGCGAGAGTCTATTTTTCTGAACATGGAGCTCCTAAATGGGAACCCAATAATCACTCAACACTTACCAAGCCTCACAAAGAATCACGTTGTAGCGTGTAACACTGACAAACATCATCCAAAAAACTAAACTCCTTCTAACGATTTAGTGCAGCATAAGTCCTACACTCTCTTAGTGCATAGAAGATGATGTCAAGATCGGGGACATGATCATCTCTTAAAAATAGTACACTAAGAGGATTTAAGATGGGTTTTCTAGTCAAACACACCGAAAAACTGAATGGTAAAACAGTTGAACCGAAATAAGGTCATCCTATTGAGAAGGAACTGATATAAATAACACTACCAATACATAAAGTCATTCAAGCAATAATCAACCATTTACCAATGGTCCTCTTATGTATTCCTTCAACAAGGACACATTTACCATGTTCAAAATGACCCTACCCTCCTTAGTAGGGTCCCATATGGAAATAAATGAAACTTAATTGCTCATATTAATGGTAGATTATAACAATGTGATCGGTCTGTCAAAGCACCCAGGTCATTCAAAAACCAAGCTAATTATTGGAATGGAACTCATTCATTAACCCTCAAGTCACTCTACATGGAGATGACTCAAGTCCATACTCAATTGTACAAGAATACTTATTACGGAGTCAAATTGCCTTATACAACCATTTTACTAGATGACTCCATACCATGTCATCCATCACTAAGATGAAGGATGGGCCAGATAACCTACGAAACGGTTGATCATGCTCAAGGCACGTCTAACCTGTTGAAAATGAGCATTAATCGCTGCTCAAAAACATATCATGGTGAAGAATGACATGGGTACCTATCCGAACAAGGTTGTTGATGAGTCAATAAGGTTTTACTTATGACTATTCCATTCATACATATTAGGGGAGATTGGTAAGTCAATATGGATTCCTTATGACATTACCATTCCTTCTTGTTTTGAAAATCACAAACACCTTATCTCATGGAAAATCACTTTTTACCCTAGGTTTTACCTATATAAGGAAAAGTTTCCTTCCCCATTGAAATTTATCCTGACCGTGTTTTATTGTTCATATCATAATTTTTCTATGTGTAAAATTCTGTTTGAAACCAAAACATCAGAATCCTATAATTACCTAGATATGAAGCATTCTATTTTAGGATGCGAATTATCAAAATTCTAGTTACAAACTCATCTGATTTCTGACTTCGATTTCTGATTACGGATTCAAGATAAGAACTCTTCTGATTTCTGACTTCTAATTCTGATTATGAATTATGGATACGAACCATTATGAGTTCTGTCTCCGAATTCTGATTACAAATTCTGGATACAAACTCTTCTGAGTTATGACTCCAAATTTTTATTACGAATTTTGGATACGAACTCCTCTGAGTTTTTCCCCAAATTCTGATTAAGAATTCTGGATATGGACTCTTCTGTGTTTTGACTCTGATTTATGATTATGAATTCTGGATATAATATATTCTGAGTATTGACTCTGAGTTCTCTAAATTCAGGCTATGAACTCTTATGAGTTCTGACTCTGAATTCTAATGAACTCTGACTCCGAACTTTGTAAGTTCAGGTTCTGAATTATTGTGAATCCATATTCCGAATTTCCTTGAAATTAAGACTCCAGAATTATATAGAATTCAGGTTCAGAATTACTAGAAAATAGAATTTGAATATCCTTGTATTACAGACTCCAAATTCATTTTTGGTTATACACCAAACATTCATTTTCCTGAATTCTGAATATTCGATTTCTAGTTATGTAACGATATTTTATCTAACCCTTATTTTGTTATAAAACGATGTCGTGATTTCAGTTACTAACTATCCATTGTTTGAGTAAAACGTGTACAGGTCCCTCTAAAATTCAAGAAAAAATATGACTATTGGAGGAGGGAGCTGCCCATTGAAGCCTTGCCTATAAATAGGAGCTCATTTGATGGAGCTCACAAAATTGATGAACTGTTATATGAATCTAGAGATTACATGTTGTTGAAGTTATTTCAAGAGAGAAACTCTCATGCTTAGTGAGTACTGAACGTCTTGTTCATATTTTCATTGTGAGTCTCTGAATGTTGCTGATTACATTCTAGGGCTTCCGATTATAGGACGACTGAGGAACCGAATACCTTGACGTTGATGTCTTCCTTGCTTAGGGAGACAAAGGTTCTGACTACCTTGAAGTTAAGGGCTTGTGGGGATAACAAGACAAACTCTAATCTTAATATCGAGGGCTTAACCAAGTGTGGGTAAGATAGACATTCATGAAAGTATAAATCTAGGAAAAGTTTTCCATGGTTGTTGGATACCCTTCTCTTTGGGTTAAAAGACTTACAACTTGTTACATTCTATGTTACATGCTTTCCACTGCATTTGTATTGTTGAGGAAAGTATAAATATCTTATACATCCTTACACATGTACTATATTTTAGTAAGATTCTATAAACATTAAGTTAGAATCTTAGTTGTTGTAAAAAAATTTTAAGTTTCATTTCCATAACTTCTTTTCTGGAATCAGGAATGTTATTAAATCATGAAGGTGTTATAAATTTTGGTTACTCAAAAACTTCCTTAGGTAATTTTAATGTATAAATTCCCCCCCCCCTTTTGTATTTGAGGATCTCATTTATTCATATTCAATCCAAAAATTTGTATCATAGGAGGTGACCTATGAATTAATATCATGATTAGATTCAGAAGAGAAATAATCTTCTTATTAATTTCAAAATTTAATTTCAAGATTCACACTTTTTTGGAATCAGTTTTTCGAACTCGTATAGTTCAGATTCATTATTACTTAGAGATACTCTAGTTATATTTTCCTTGCATAGGAAAATCACCTTGTATATGAACTTTTTCTATTAACAAGTATTTATGGAATGAATTCTCTTTAAGATGGAATTAATAAATTTTGGTTCCATAGACAATCCCAATCCATCTAGACCACCTATCATTGATAGAAATGACTATGAATATTGCAGTGATCAAATTAATACTTTCATTATCAATACTGGGGTTGATAATTTTGTTATACTTACTAAAGGATATAAAATCCTTGATAAAGAAGTTAATACCTTTACTAATCAAGAAAAGCATGAATATCAACTTAATTATAAGGTACACAATACTTTTAATTTCTCCATGAATAGAAATATATATAGCAAAATTTCATCTTGTGAAGCAGAAAATTGTATTTGGAATAAACTTGATGTTACTCACATTGGAACATCCAACGTTATTGAATCAAGAAGAGCCATGCTCAGAGGTGAATATCATGGTTTTTGATTTCCTTATAGAGAACCTATATGTTAGGATCAACAACGATTCATGACTATTGTGAATAGTTTACAATCCATGTGTGAGAAAGGATTAGATGACTATGCTCTTGTTGATAAGATCATATACATCATGCATAATTAGTGGGAATCCAAGAGAACTTATATTGATGAGAACAGAAAGGTCACTCAGATTTCCATAGATGAACAGTTTGGAACTGTTCTTCAGCATGAGACTATAATGAAGAGAGATTTTGACAAGATAAAGAATAATAATGGAAATGAAAGTGTTTCTTTTACTAGAAATTATAATCATATGAAAGACAAGGGTCCTAAAAGAGTTACTAGATCAAAATCTAAGAAGGTTGTTATTCAGTACGAATCTAGTGGAAGTGAATCCTCATAGAATGAATTAGCCAATCTTGCTCAAAGGATAAACAAGATAACAGGACAGAGGAACCTTTAATCCAGATATAAGAAAAAGGAAATGAAAGATAAGAAAGATTCAGAAGTTGCATGTTATGAATGTAATAGAGATGGAAATATGAGAACTGATTGTCCTATGCTTAAGAGAAAAGAAAGAAAGGAAAGGCATTCTAAGATAAATAGAATGAATTATTACAAGGCTAAAGATATGAATGTCTTGAAATATAATGACACCTAGAGTTCCAGTGGTGGAGAACTTTTAGATGAATCTCCATATTATGAATCTTATGGACAGAAGAATCTTGGTCTAATATCCAGAATACCTATTGACAATCATTGCCTTACGGATAAGGTACACAATGATTAATTAATTACCAATGTTTCTTTAAATTCATCTTATAATAAGGATAAATATTATAACTCTTCGGATGAAGAATCTTCTTTTGACGAAGATAATACTTTACCTTTCTATGAAGATGTTTCTAGGTTTTCTAAACTTCTTGAGATTGAGAACTCAAAAATCTTGAATAAAAACTTGATAAGGAAAATTATAGGAATAAAATTATTACTAGTGAAATATCAGATCTTTATAATGATATTGAGAAGAAAAAATTTGATTTTGAATGTATTTCAAAAAAATCATGAGGAAGTAAGTTTTGAGAAGAATAAAATTTCTAAAGATCTAGAAAAAATAATTTCTATGAAAAGTGTTTTCGAGCCTAGATCTAGTTCAAAATGAAATGTTTTTGAAGACCAAAACTTGTTCATCAAACTCAAATCTGAAATATTTTCCTTGAGGATTTGTTAATCAATCTTTACCATAGTTAAAGAATATTTTGATAAAATGTATTCTCAAATCCGACCTCTACAGAATTGTTCTGGTTTTGGTTGTACTAGTTTTAAACCAATTTTTATTAATAATTGCATTGTTCCACAAATTGATCCATTATGTTCTAAGAGTCAGTGTGGTGGACACTGGGAAAATAATTGTTTTCTAAACAAAACCAAGTCTTTAGGATTTTGTAAAGCCTATTTTTCTAAAAATATGTGGGTGCCTAAAATTTTGCTTTCTTAAATTTCTGGTTCCAAGAATGTTTAGATTCTGAAAGTCTAACTCCTTTGTTTTTAGGAACGTAGAGAGAGTACCAACAACAATATGTGGTACATGGATAATAGATGCACCCGACATATGACTAGTAACATAAATTATTTTGAAAAGATTATCAAGATGAAAGGAGGAAAAGTAACTTTCAAAGATAATGCTCAGGGAGAAATTATTGGAATAGGTAACATTCTTATTCTTGTAAAAACGTTGATTTCAAATGTTTTATTTGTTAAGGGTATTAATAAATACCTCATTAGCATAAGACAATTATGTGATGAAGGCTACCTTGTGATTTTTTCGAATGACAAGTGCTTAGTGCACAATTCCAATGTAGAGGTTATTCTTTCTGCCCATAGGCAAGAGAGTGTACACACACTCACATACTATGGTATGAGTTTTACCAAAACAAAATTTTTTTGTGATAATAAAAGTTCCATTTCCATTGGTAAAAACCCTGAACATCACTCTCGTGCAAAGCACATAGACCTTAGACACCACTTTCTTAGGGATCACACACAAAAAGGAGATATCATTCTTCAATTTATCAGAACAAAATATCAACTTGTTGATATTTTAACAAAATAATTACCCACCGATAGATTTGAATACATTAAACAGAAGTTAGGAATGATAACTTTAAGGTAGTCCTCCTTATTAACTTCTTGTTGAATCAATCCCCTTATAGTAATAAACTCCTTTTCATAGGGGGAGTACATTTGTTTATGAAGTTTTTCCTATTTTTCGTGATGAAGTTTTTTTCATATTTTTCATAGTGAGGTATTTCATTTTTTTCATAATGTGGTTTTTCATATTTTGTTCATAATGAATATTTTTTCATATTTTTCATAATGAAGTTTTTCATTTTTTTTAATAATTTTTTTCATATTTTTCTTAATAATGTTTTTCATAGTTCTCTTGATTATGTTTTTTATATTTTTCCGTAATAATGTTTTTTGTACTTGATATTTTCATAATGATAATTTTCGTACTTGAAATTTTTGTAATGAAGTTTTTCATACAAGAAATTTTCGTAATGAAGTTTTTCGTATTTGAAATTTTTGTAATGATGTTTTTTGTTCTTGAAATTTTCTTAAAGAAGTTTTCTTACTTAAATTTTTTTAATGTTTTTTTTCATAACAAATCATAATGAAAATTTTCATAATGAATTTATGTGTACTCAATTATTATTCATACTCAAGTTTTTTTTGTAATCTAAAGTCCTTAAAGAATAATTTCCCTCAATACGAATAATCCTCCTGTCAATTAAAAAGGTATTATTCTTTCTTGAGTTTTTGTAATGAAAATTTACTTGTTGTTAGTTTTTTTTGTTTTTAAAATTTCACGGATTATAGTTTCCTTAAATCCGAATCTTTTATTTAAAAATATCAAAATATCAGATCCTACCAAGCTTTACTTGCGACTATCTTTTCAACCCTCAGATCTGATCAGAATAATTCTCAACCATTCGATTGAAATGGGAAGATGAAAGATCGCTTTAACACCTATAAAAGTGGACCCTCAATGGTTTTCCCACATCAATTCTCAAGATTTTGTGGGTCGAAGCTCTTACCCTCTACAAAATCTCATTCTGAACTATTCAGAAGTAATCAATTCCGAATATCTGCTGAAGTTCCTTCTCAAGAGATGTCTACTGTCATGCCGATTGCGGAGTGGCAGATATACAGGTAGAGGAAGGTGTATATAATCTTCTTCAACATGTATGATTCTATTATTTCAAAGTATATCAACCTTAATGGATGGGAGATTGTATCTATATTGAAGCCACATGCTCTGGATGTTGTGTATCTGAATTTGCTGATAGAGTTTTATGAGTCATCTTTTTTCTTTAAGGAAGATGGTAGAGAAAAAGTTTCCTTCAAGAGTTATGGAAAAACATATAAAATCTCTTACACCAAGGCTTCTACCTTGGTAGGGTTATCTTGTGAAGGAGAGACATAATTTTGTTCTCATAAGTTACCAGATGTTTAAGGATGTTTTGTAAAGGTGAAGTCTATGAAATGTCTTGAACATACAGATGTCAAGACCGTAAAAAAATTTCTCACTTATCTACCAACAATCACATACTATAGTTATGTGTTCAGGGTTTTATCATACCAAGAAAGGGTGACAAGGATACTCTTAAGAAATATGATATGTATATCTTGTATTTAAAATCTATGGAAAATCAATCTGATTAATCATATTCTCCTTACGATAGAGAATATCAAGAATGGGAATCTAAGAACACATATAATCATGTATCCTGCCCTACTCTCCAAGTTGATTGTCTGGTGCCTTGAATCATTCAAGATGCCTTTAGTTACAAGGAAAATAATTTCAAAGTAATTCTAATCAGTGATGATAACCTCAAGAGGATGAAAGTTGGTTTTTCTAAGGAACCAAGTGAGTTCTATGATATAGGATGAAGAAGAAGCCATTCCGAAAAATACAGAAGAGGTTGAACCATCGAATAAGGCTCGAAAGAAAATAAAATTTAAGGATGTAGAAGCTGAAGGTGAAACCCATAAATCTAACAAAACTCAATCCACACCACCAAATCCCAAAAATCATAAAGCCTATCTAGATGAGGATGTAGAAAAATAGAGGGAGGATAAAAAGAATCGGAAGTAAGGGGAGCCACAGTTTGGCCTAGAACCTGTAGAGACCAAAGCATTGAAATAAAAGGCTACTGAAGAGCATGAGAATCAATCCAAAGAGAATAAGCTTATAAATAGGATGTTAGAGGTAGAGATTTTGAAATCTCTTTTGAAGTCTACTGAAGTTGAATCCGAGAAAATTCCCATAACGAAAACATTCTTAGTAGAAACATTATCTGAGACATCGGGGAAGAAGTTCATGACTCTGGAAAAAGTTGAAGACAAGGGTGTCGATGAAAAGGAAGTTGTAGAAGAAATTCAAGAAGCTCAAAGCACTGAAGATACAACTGATCTAATAAAGCATGTGGAATAATTTCATTCAAAGGAAAGTGGTTATGAAAATTTTTTAATCTAGACTTCTTAAGCCGGATCTTCGAAGCATGCAACTCCCAAAATGGATGAGAAGGCTGAAGAGGAAGTGAACAAATTATCTAAGTAACAGAATCATAATCATGACATTATTATCCCTGATTATATTCAAGAAGAATCTATGAAAGAAAAAATTGATGAAGATCAGATTGTTCAGTTTTCTGAGAGTGAGTAGGAATATTCAGATGAAGAAGCTATTCTGAAAGACAACAAGGGGAAAAAGTGGTTATTGATACCCCAACCAAAGAAATTATAAGGAATAATGAAGATGGAGGATCCTCTAAGAGTAATATTGTTGAACTAGAGGAATAACCACAACCTATCAGAGTGTCAGACTCAGAGTCATCAGCTCTAGGTCATTATTTTGTCATTCAGTCCCTGAAGAAGCTAGTGGACACCATTTCGATCTTTCCTACAATTGACTCCAGATGCGAGATGCTCCAGCATTGAATGAATCATAAATCAGACTTTGTATTATAGGTTATTTATAGGTGTGTAAATATTGAGGCTGAACATAAAA
Source organism: Viscum album (assembly GCA_963277665.1). Classification (NCBI taxonomy): domain Eukaryota; kingdom Viridiplantae; phylum Streptophyta; class Magnoliopsida; order Santalales; family Viscaceae; genus Viscum; species Viscum album. The sequence continues at coordinate 1,798,677,899 of OY728140.1, forward strand.
ATTTCCTTATCAACTATGAATCCCACAGAAAATAATGCAAGAAAATGACCACCTGGTGGAAGAAAATTGTTGAATAATTCAAGGAGATTGACCAATTTCAAGTTGATCTCAAGGAATCTTTTGATACAAAAGTCACCAAAATCAAGGATCTTAATAATATCATTGAGAATAATCTAACCCTTGAACATAATACTCTGATTCACGATGTTAAATATCTAAATGGGAAGTTGAATTATGCTGTGCAATGTTGGAAAATTAAAAGGGATCACCGAATCGAGATTCAAGAAAAGCTAGTGATGCAAGTTGACTTGATAAAGGCTCAAGAAGAGACTCTGAAGGCTCAAGTTGAGAGTATCAACGCCTTAGAATATCAAGATGAGGAGGATCAAAAAGAGCTAAAAAAGCTGAATACCATCATGAAGATGCTGATACCCAAGGAAAAAGAAGAAAAATATATCCAAATAAATTTTTTTGTTTTATCTGTTTTTTCCTTGTACAAATTCTTACAATCCTAATGAATTTGTGGTTTATTGTTTTTTGTGGATGTTTGAACTAATTTTTAGGAACTATATTTTTTTCCATTCCCTCAAACGCTTTGTAAATCACAAATGGGGAGAAGTAAAAAAGAATTCTAAGTAATGAAGAAATATCCCTAAGTAAGGGGGAGTTTAACTAAGTGGGAGTTTTTTCCATTATGAAGATTTCCATACTCAAGATAGTGAAAATTTTAATTCCAAAAATCTAGAAGACGATCCTTAGTGTTCCAAAGACTAATTGGGATTTAGTCGTATTCATCTTTTCCAATGTAAAAAGGGAGATAAGTTTTATTTGCAAAGTTTAGAAAAATATTTTCTAAGTCCTTTTATTCTTTTTCATAATGTTGTTTGTGATTTCCCAGAAGGGGGATATTGTTGAGTCAACAAGGGTTTCCTTATGAATTTTCAATTCCTTCATACATGGGGGAGATTGTTAAGTCAATACGGTTTCCTTATTACTTTACCATTCCTTCATATCGTGAAAATTCAAACACCTTATCTCAAGGAAAATATATTTTTACCCTACGTTTTTCCACGATAAGGAATAATTTCCATCCCCAAGTAAATTTATCCTTACCAAGTTTAATTGGTCATATGATAATTTTTTAATGTTTAAAATTCGGTTTGAAACCAAAACCTCAGAAACATATAATTACCTAGACATGAAGCATTCTTTTTTAGGATCCAAATTCTCAGAATTCTGGTTACAAACTCTTCTGAGTTCTGACTCCAAATTCTGATTGCAAATTCTGGATATGAACTCTTCGTAGTTCTGACTCATAATTCTGATTACGAATTCTTGATACGAACTCTTCTGAGTTCTAACTCCGAATTCTGATTACGAATTCTGGATACGAACACTTCTGAGTTCTATCTCCAAATTATGATTACGAATTCTGGAAATGAACTCTTCTGCATTTTAACTCCGTGTTCTCTGAATTCATACTCTGATCCCTTAGGAGTTCTGAATCCGAATTCTCATGAACTCTAACTTCAAACATTGTATGTTCAGGTTCTGAATTCTTGTGTATCTAGATTCTGAATTTCCTTGAAATTCAAACACCGAAATTCCATATAATTCGGTTTCCATATTTCTAGAAAATCAAATATGAATATCCATGTATTATAGACTCCGAATTCATTATTGGTTAGACTATGAAAATACATTTTCATACATTCCGAATATTGGATTTCTAGTTATGTAACCATATTTTTGCTTACACTTTTTTTTGTTATAAAACGATGTCATGATTTTAGTTAATAACTAACCTTTGTCTGAGTGACACATGTATAGGTCCCTCTGAAATTCAAGGAAAAATATCATCGTTGGAGGAGGGAGCTGACCGTCGAAGCTATGCCTATATATAGGAGCTCATTTGAAAGAGTCAAAACTATGATGAACTATTCTATGAATGAATATATTACATGTTGTTGAAGTGATTTATAGAGAGACAATCTCATTCTTAGTGTGTACAGAAAGTCTTGTTCAAATTTTCTTTGTGTGGCTCTGAAAGTTGCTGATTACATTCGAGGGATTCCGGGGATAGAAGAAAGAGGTGCCGAAAACCTTGAAGTTGAGGGCTTCCTTACTAAAGAAGAGAGAGGTGCCTACTGCCTTTATGTTGAGGGAATGAAGGGACATCAAGACTGACTATGATCATCATATCGAGGGCTCACCCTGGTGCGGATAAGATAGACATTCATGAATGTATAAAACAAGGGACCTTTATCGACGGTTGTTGGATACCATTCACATTGTGTTAAAAGACTTATTACTTGTTATTTTCTATGTTACAAGTTTTCCTCAGCATTTGTATTGTTGAGGAAAGTATAACTATCATATACTTATACTTTTACTCTTATTTAGTTAGATTTTATATTCTTTATGGTAGAATCTTAGTTTTTGAAAACTTTTGTTAAGTTTCATTTCTGGTATCAGTTTTCCAGAATAAAGCAAGTTATTTGAACTTAGAGGTGTTGTGAATTTTGGTTATTCAAAAATTTCCTTAGGGATTTTTGAAGTATACAATTCACCCCCTATTGTATTTGAGCATCTCATTTCTACATATTCAATCCAATAGTTGTCACATTAAAAATAAAAGTCCTGCGTAGAAAAATTACACCTAAACAACACCATGATTTTAAAAATTCATTGCACTAACAAGGAATTCATGTTCTAAGTGAACTACCTACTATGGGTTAGCCCGTTAAGAAGGAAATGGTTCATCCCTGACACCGAGTTGTGTAAAAAACGAAATAGGCTCAGAAACCGATCAAGAACCCATTGCTATGGAAAACAATGCCTACGGAAATTACTCACTCCTCTATTCCAAGGAAATTCAAAGAGAAGTCCAAACTACCTCATACACGAGGGTTTTAAACATTGGACAACACTATAGGTTCTAATTTCAATGCCTCTTATATTTAATAACATATAATCATTAATCATAAAATAATTATTCAAAACATCAATGTACCATTTTATAAATAAAACAACGTACTTGATTTTAACCAATGCTCAAAGGGCTAAGAAGTGACGTTGTATAAAACTCACATTTTAAAATATTTTACATTAGTTGAAATACCATCATTGTTTGGGTACTTCTCAAAATAAATTCTTTTCTTAAGTAGATAAGGTGAACTAAGACGGTCCCATTTTAACAAACGTTAGTTCTATAGAAAGAAACCCAATAAAAGAGTGACATTTATTCAAGTATTAAACCCTTAAAACGGGTCATCGCAGAAAAACATTCCCCAATTGACCTACTAGGGTCCAGTTGCATTTAAAAATCTAGCCATTTTATTTTAGATAATAACTAAACATATTTCACATTTAGAAGCATTTCATAAAGCATTGTTTCATTTAATTTAATATGGGTTTCCATTTCTAAATTCATGAAATGCCCATAGAATCCATGGATTGAAAATTTTCTCCCATTGATTGGTGGCAATATCAATTCAGAATTTAACTTGGTCAAACATAATGGTACAAAATATATGGTTGGCCATATAATAACCTGCAAAGTGTCGATACACTTTACAGTTTGGCATTTTTCTCCCTTCAGTCAAAACCATCTTACTTTGTCAATTGAATTTAGCATCCTTTAAGAATGGTGTAACTACACGAGTTAACTTTTCCCGACTATAAGGCACCCATACAACTTACAACTGAAAATTGGCTCCCATCATAACTACAACCAATAAACCATTTAAAAGTATTAAAGTAATCTAGTATGTGATTACAAGCACCTAACATGGAGCGACAAGATAAAATCCCAAAAGGATGAAAACCTAACCACCAGATCATGCTATAACAATAAGTAAGCATAAAAGTTATTGTAATGTATTACCTTAAAAGGTATAAATATGATAATGGAATATTGATAATTCACCATATCATACTTATCATGAAACATACTAATGCAACTATATGGCATGGCATATATGCATGTCATGTGAATTTCTACATGCCTAATATGATTCATGAATGTTTCATGATTTCCATAATAGGCCAAGGATAATTTTAATAATTCCATAAATCATAATATGTTGAATGTTCACCAATTACTCTAATGGAAATCATATCAATTATAACATATAATTACATAAACAACAACCCCTACCCAGTCCACTTTGTCATTCCCCATACGTGGGGCGATTAGTCCCATGCACGTCTATTAACCATGCACCGACACTTTACTATTATCCTCTATACCAAACCAAAATAGTAAAACAAAATGGAAACCCACCTATAATACAAATTTTTAACATCCCGACCTAGATCACTAATAAGATAGTTCCCGGACTAGTCTTCACATGACCTCAGGCGTGCCACCATGGATTCCAGAGGCTACCGACTAGCAGTGAGGGTGAATGGTTAGTCAGGGGGAAACAATACCCTCTTATTGGGGCTGTGAAATGGTATTAGAGGGTAAATAACACTCAATAGTGGAAGTAATAGTAGAAATAATATAGAATTAAAACATAGATTTTTATATTATTGAACAAAAGTGTCCAACAACAATTTATAAAATCAATGAATGCATGACATGGTATTGATATAGGATGGAAGGAAGTAAAAAATAAAACATTTTTTCAATACAATACAATGTATGAATAATGTTAATAAATGAACTAAAATCCCAACAATGATCTCCTCAATAATCCTGAGCTCCAGCTCAGTCCTTTGCTCCTAACTCTTGGCTAAATTAAAACAACAGCACGCAAGGTCTAGGGCCCTACAAACAAAAAAGGTCTACTCGGGTACACCAACGCAATGGTGGCCCGAGTAGGGTTGAGATATGAATCATTGTAATCCAGAACCACCAGTTCTAACCTAATCCCAATAGTGTAATATAAATTAAATAGTGTGCAAGTATGCATAAATATATTAAGAAATACGATATAACTAAATAACATGTTCCTACATCAGCCTTAGCTAGTTTATAGACATGTATTTAGTTCATTAATTGATTGTTACAAATTTATTCATATGTCATATGTGAATAATTCTCCTACCAAGTTCAACGAGTTTCCTACAGGGTAATACAGGGCTACCCAATGTCCGAGCCCAATGGGCTTTAACCATGGAACCCAGTTTTCAATGCTGGACCCAAGGAGTGTATCAATGGTATCATGTGATAGAATAAGTACTCAAGGTGCCTAGACGTAATAGGGAATCCTCGAAAATATATCCAGTGATGGAGTGGTAGGGTAAAGTCCAACGTAACATAAACTCAAGGAATGATAACTCAGTAGTATCTGAGTCTAGCTAAGGGGTAAGAGTGTAATACAAGGAGCGTAATCCATGAAATTCCATAGTAAGTACCCCACCCAGTCCAAAGTGATCATCCAAGGTAAAACATGGATAATCAAAGACAGGGCCCTATAGGCATTACCCACGACACCTACTAGTTAATGCTGGAAACAAGGAGTGTATCCGAGGTATCTTGTAAGAAGAAGGGACCCAATGATAGTATATTGGGAATCCAATAACTAGAATACAACTATAATCTACAGGGGTATCAACTGTAGAAAACCATATCCTTGAATCGGAATGGGGTTCTCGAGACCCAAGGTATTCCCCTCTTAGAATCCAAGGCGAGCTCGAGTCAGTCCATTCCTATTTAATATTGTAATCCAAATAATTCATTTGGTTCAATTATTGTCTTCCATTAATTTGTTTTTGTCAAGTAGAGTTGAAACCATATATGTATTAGTCCAAGACTTGTCTTCCGTTAGTGTGGATAGGACAAGTAGAATAGAAACCTCTCTTTGATTGGTTCAATCCTTGCCTTCCATTAGTTTGGAACGTTCATGTATCATTGCAACCTTTTAGTAAAAACCAATACGGCATTTTCAAAGTCCTAGGTCCACACTTCTACCTTTGTTTAGCATGGTATGGGTTTCCAGATATGTGGAACCAATCCTTGTCTCATAAATCTAGGTCCGTCCATGGAATTCCAACACTGTAATTAATACATCTCCCATGGTATGAGCCTGAAAACCCATTGATTCCTTCATTGAATTTCTACATGGGAACAAACATGTCACCTAAGTTTTTATTGGTATTCAAAAACATTGAGAACAATTTTGTAACTTGTTTTGAGGGTCATTCATTATTCATTAATCATTTATTTAACTCAACTCATTCCATTTACCATGACATGTGAATTTCATTTAAAGGTCTCTATGTATCCCTATATAGGTTAATTACCAACATGGGTAATTCCAATCCAAAATTGGACCAAATACTTTTATGGTGATTTAGTCCTTTAATAATTTTAAAAAGAGAAACTCAGTGTTTCTAATGCCATTTGGGATACGTTCTAAGAATATCGTATCTCAACATAACATCAACCATAAATATTATAAACAAGAAAAGTCATGTAATAAAGGTCTAACCACTAATTTTTATCTTGAATACAGTGCACCTCTGTGGGAGGGGTTTTATTATAAAAACATTATATTTTTCATCAACAAATCATTTATCATATTTCACATTTAGAACATGAAACTTTCTAAATTCACATTTTAGTGGAATAAAGAATAATACTTAATTTTATGAATTAATTTACAAAAAAAAGATATGTATGAAATTTTATTAATGAATTTATAATGATTGATGACATGGAAGGGGACCCTACCACATGGTGGAACCATGCCATCCACTTCGGTGAAAAACCAAAATGAATTAAAACCACCTGAAAAAACTAAACACCTTAATGATTTAACAAAACGAAGTCAATGACACCTAAAGGTCTTCATCCAAGAGATGTAAACAATGGAAAAGGTATAAAACATACCATGTGATGTTTTTGGAAAACTGAGACTACCTGAACTACCTCACCATCGGTGGCGGTTGTCAGAACTCAAACTCGAAGGCTCCGTGAGACCATACACATAACCTAAGAACCAAAGAAAACTAGGAAAACATTAACCCTAAAACCAAGGGTTCAACCTCACCTCACTGGGTGATTATTAGTTCGAAGAGAGGGTAGAAAAAGGGGAGAGAATGGAGGATAAAACCTTACCATGGAGTATCAGAGAAGAAAACAGAGGAAAAAATAGATGAACATCGGTTGGAGAGGAGACGAAAGAGATGGTTGTGCATTGAAGGGGAGATCCCCCTTGGGCTGGGGCATCACATTTGAGAGATGGTGAGGATGATGGTTTAGTTTTATTTTCTTCCTAATTTAATTTAATTTTAATTTAATTTAAACAAAAGTTAATCTAAAAACTCGGTGTTGCACACAGTTTGACCCGCATAGGATTCCAAACCACGCATAAACCATTCAAAGTCTTCTGCCTCAAAGATGCACATTGCACAATATTGGCGCATGGTTTAGAAAACCGTGTGAACCAAGTGACTTCCATTTTTTAAATAGGGCCACACGGTTAATTTCTATGGGTTGTACGGTTTCATAGAACATGCACAAACCATACACCCTCTCCTCTCATTTATAACATGATGTTTTTTGGGTTTGAAACTCCCGAATCATCTAAAAACACTTGAGAAACTACTCGGGCCATCTCCCATTCCCAAAAACATCACTTAGTAGTGATCCCACACTCATTATTAAGTTTTAATTCTTTCTTTTAAAAAAATACCAATTTAGTGAATGAAGAAGCTAAAAAACATTCATATTTCATTCCAGTTCAGAACATGATATTTTATATTAATACCAATATATATAATCATTTTCCCAAGGAATGAGACTACCCTAATATTATTATAATAAGATATGACCCACTAATACCCAACCTGGGTCATTAGTAAGCTGATCTGGAGACCCCAATCCAGCTTGTAATAAGTTAGGGGATGAGAAGAAGAACCAATAAGTCCAAAAAATGCATGAGATGAATTTTTCTATAACATAATATAATCGATATAAAACATGAGGATAGATGATATACATAAAAAACACCACATATAAAAATAAATAGCTGATATATATAATATTATATGTAATAAAAACAGTTATCTCAAATGACCCTCTTTGGGAAAACCCATCAAATAATAAGATAGAGAAGATAATGCCACCCTGTAAAATAGATATACAAAATAGTCATCATCTTCTCATTTTAATGAAACCTAGGAGATATAAAAAGTTGAAACTATTACCCATCAATAACCACTATGAACTGATAATCATTATAAATATACAAATTTATCTATTTCTATATCATACCACACCATAACCAATGCATGAGATAATTTCATAGATACAACTCATGTCGGAAAATATCCCATTTTTTGGGTGAGTATAAAAATACACATTACGATTCTGTAAAAAATGAAATGGTGAAATTATAGTTTTGTTAAATATTTAGAATTACTTAAAAATAAAACAAAAGATTGAACATAAATATTTATTTTAGGTTGAAAACTCAAGGACATAGCGATGTACTGGACATTATAGCTCATAAAAAATTCACAACAATTGTTAAATTTGATATCACATCTCAATTGAGACTAGAGACAAATAAGGTAATATAAGACCCATATATTTTGATTTCAAAAGATCAACTAAAATGTATACAATAATTTTTGTTAGGGGTATAAGAGGAATAAATTTTTTGTTATAGTATATATCTATAAAGGTCAAATACAGAAGGAACCTAAGATAATAAAAAAAACATAATTTCTAAATAACACATTGTATCATAATTCATGAAACACTATCAAAACCATATACTGGGATAGTTTCTTATGAAAGTAAATTTTATTGATCTAGGTCACATTGCCCCTATGGAAAACTATGCCTCAACACATGAGGTAAAACTCAATCCATGTATCGAGGACCATTCCATAATACATGGTGGATTAACTAAATTATATCAACTCTCCTTTAAACCTACCACACCATCTCTATGTAATTGTAGTGGGGTCCATGTTCCAGACAAAAGAGAAACTACCAGTCACAGAGGTTACATACCATTGTAGAATTCCCACACCTCATCAAGTTGTTCGCGCATTAGTTGATGGGGTAAAACACTCTATAACAAGAGGATACATGTCCTATCACAAAAGGCTGTAACCCAACCTAAAATAATTATGAAGGAAAACACCATGTTATAAAATTTTCACCAAATGGATTATTAATCTTGTGTTTTCCCCAAAATATATTTCCCATACCCCCTTATTATATTCATGATTATAATGAACATGAATTGAAATAATATACTTGGAAATTTTTCCCTATGATGATGATATTCACACTATTATGTTATATATGGAAAAATTATTAGAATGGAAAATTAATATATATGATTTTTACACAAGATTCATATGTTATAAAAAACAAAAAGTATCTCACAATAAAAAAAATATTTTTATGTACATGGTGTGTTTAATTTCATTGAGTGTACTATGTCTATCATTACATGTAGGAAAAAATAACATGGTGTGTTCATGGGAGGTACACAATGTGTATGTATGATATAAAAACATAATTTTACTCCAATACTTAGTAGGCCATGCATCCAAAAACTATATAAAATTTACATGTAGATTAAAAAACATGCGATTTTTATATCTATACAATAATTCTAGCCACCATCTAGTTACCATACATAGAATTTACTTCATATTAACCTGCCATGGGATAAACACATCTAATGGAAACTATTATGAATACTTGGAAAATATTACACATCATGTAGTTTAGGACTACATTTCATTTTATAAGGAAATTTCCATATTATTCCCATTTTTATGATTTATACATCCATTCTTATATTTTGTACCTTTGATCAATTATGATGAGTCATATAAACAATATATAACGATTTTAATCCCAATCACTCTTCAAAATCACCCGATAAGATAATTTTTATATACCACTTTCATGATTTCATGCCATGCCACCAAGACTAACCATCACCCCCCATCATGAGACCACATACATCCCAAATGGTACCATCCATCTTGATAACCACAACAAGAGAATATATTAATGTGGTAAACTATATGTTCTAGTTTTTATTGCTCTATGTTCCCCCATTGGATACTGGTGTTGAAACTCCATTCATTATGATTTCCAGTGATGAAAATATTTCATGGGGAAGAATCAATGAATTTGGTTCCAAGAGAGTATATTAATGTGGTAAACTATATGCATGTGTGCATAACATCACCACTACAACATCATATAATGGAAAAACATCCCTTTTTAGGTTCATGATAAAAATAGGAAGAATAAACACAAATCTCAATCCATTTCATATAATATATAGTCACGTCCCATGAAAACTATAATAATATATACATATTACCCCCTTTCGTGGAAGATTTATCTCATAGGAAATAAAACCCTCTGCAAAGTGTTGATGAATGTATGATTGCAGAGAATATCCTCTATATCGATGTTAGGGAAACATGGTTATTATGTCCAATGACCTAGTTGAAATTGCATCACACTATAATATACATATCTTTCGTAGTCCTAAGACAAAATATAATGTAATTGTTTCCCAAGGAATCAAATGGTACGAAATTTGTATTATCATCTAATATCATAAGCATACTAAGGATATAAGGATATACCCTAGTTCCAAATAATATCAAATACTATGAAGAGAAACCCTAATATAATTATAACATGGTAAGTAGGAATTAGATCCAATAATTCACATTAAAAATGTCAAAACACACTATAGGCATCATTAAAATAATTGTTTATGTCATCCTAATATATAAGAAAATTTGAAGTGAATGAACTTTTCATCCAACACCCAAAGAAACAAATCAAAAATGGAAAATATCATATGCCTCATAGTAATGAAAATAAAACTATACATAGAATACCATAACATAAAAAATCACATCATGGAATAATTACCAGAATTGGAAAAGATATAAAAGAGAAAAATAATTCGGTAAGCATAACATTAGACTCCATTTATGTCTATCTAGGTTTTTACTCACAATAAAAACTTATATATATAACCATAACCAATGTATATCCCACTCAGTTACTATAAGATATATGGGGGAGGAATACTCACACTTTGTGTTATTCATGTATGAAGAAATAGCTAAATATACATCACTGATTATCTATTTAGGTAAATCCTAAATTTGACCTTCTTTAATATATAGATATCATACTCACGGGAGGATAAGGGAACCCATTCTATGTCTTTTATATTATATACTAAAATGGATAAATCGTTCATGCTTTTAATTCCATACATTTGATTACATTAATTTAATAACCACAACCTTCAGGGTCCATGGTACCATGATTTATCAAATTTGAACTTGAAACATAGCCATTATATGATATACTCAAACAGATGTGGTGAATGCAATAATCCTAATCAGATCTCATGCTGACCACTTTTTCTTACAAACCTATATTATTTCCATAAAGGATAAAATTACCTAAAATTAGCCTTTTACATTATAACATAACTCAATGGAAGACTTAAATGGGACCTCTGTTATAATTTAAATAATTTTTTTAAAACCTCTAACCCTTAGAGATCAAGGTATCATGTCCTAATGATCAAATGATCTATATAGAATACAATAATATTTACCAACGTAGAATGTTCATGGGAGAATAACTCAATAAAATTTTATTTCAGTCACATGTAGAATGGGAGACTGCATATCACATGTATCTGGAAACAATACTTAAATCATTTTAAATATTTGGGTACCACATATCTAAAAATATAGTAATCCCCATAAACAACACTTGACCAACATATTCTATGATCATACAACCCCATAACGACTATTGGACATCCATGCGTGGTCATAACATCATGAAACATGACTTAAATTAATTATAATTCAATTTTATAAAATACAAAAAATAATTCCATATTTATTCATATTGATATTACTAAATAATAATCCACCATATGGTATAAAATTCCAAATCCTCAAGAAATGGAGTTTCATTTACCCTCAACACATCCCTGATCCTAAAAACAAATAAATATCTAATAAACGACATTGATTCATTAATAAATTACAGTCAAATTATGTGTAAAAATAAATATTATGTTGGTTAATGGATTACCTTAATTAATTTCAAGAGATTCCTTCAGTGATCAACCTCCCACAATCTTCTCTAACAAAGCATAATAGAATACTTATTATATAGGACACATCTGTCCAATGTCTAATGAAATTTATTTCAAATCCATAACACTTATACATCAGAATCAGAGAAGAATATAGTGGATGTTGGGGATTAGATTACCTAAAGGGACTTGAGATGGGTGAGTGTGCACACCAATTAAATTTTTTTCTCTTTAATGATTGACCCGTAGGCCATGAAAATCTTATTTACATCTCAAAAGTAACATGTCTAATCTGTATTCCTATGATTATGATAAAATAAAATAATATATTTTCAATAATAAAGTAAATAATTCATTGAATTTATTTATTTTGAAGGTTTTAAGACACATTAAAATTGGAAATCCCATTCATAACATTTTTTTATTCAGTTACCTTTGTTAAAATCCCCAAAATTGGATTAATCAACCCTAAATTTATCATATATGGGATCTTGTAACATATAATATAAAATTAATTTTAAAAGAAAAATTTCATTGAAATAATATTTATTTTTATAATGTTGATCAATTCGTTTAGAAATATAATCATATCATAATTGTAGTGAATAATCCAATGTAAAGTTCCCATAGAGTTATACACACATGACCCATGAATATTTGAATGTCATCATTAGTATTGTAGGTGTAGTTCATAGGAACTGAATTTTTGTTTTCATTCACACTTAGTCACAACAAATAATATTTTGGTCATGAAAGATTATTTATCTTGATCTATCATTCTAAAGAGGTAGTAGGAAGATAATTATGTAATGATTTATTGAATAATATTTATTTTCTTTAATGTATTATTGATAGGTTCTTCCGGCCATGAGAGAAATATCTTAGGGGAATCTATTGTATGAAAAACTTTCACTATCCTCTTAAATGATATAAATCATATTATGTACACAGGGTAAAGATATTCACAATTAAAATTCCATTTATCCAATTTTTCATATATGTATACCCGATGTCAAATAATAATTGTCTGGTAATTACATTTCCTGAAATGTGCTAACATTCATATATTTAAAAAAATTATTAAATAAATAAATAATTATTTATTCACAATATATTAAATGCATTATAACAATTCCCTCATTACCATAACTCAGCTCATTAATCCCCCCCCAAAATTTATCAAAATTTCAATAATAAGTATTTAAATAAATAAACAATATAATCACTAACTATAATATAAATATAAACTTAATATCATGATCATATATATTATAAACATGAATAACTAGTGATTGATGTTATGAAAAAAACAATACCTAAATAATATTGAAACATAATTTGGTAAAAACATTTATTCTAACTATAAAATTCAAACTAAACTTTTTCTGAGATTCTGATACACTTAGTTTTTGATTCTCTAGGCCTCATTCCTAGGGTAATTAAACTGCGTTTCAAATTATCCAATGAAATAATATAGAATCATTCTAAGGATCTCATATGGAAAAAGTAAATGTATTAATGATTTTATGCTCATAAGAATTATAAATATGTAATAGAATCTATTTGTCTCGATATCTCCTCTTGTATGTTCAAAACTTGTTTTATCAGCCTTTATTCCTGGTTTATCATTCATTAAATCTATAAAATTAATTGGTTTAGAAACTATCATGGACATGGAATTAATCTTATAGTTTCATATCAATCAACGGTCCATAGGTATATACATTCATTAAATCAAATGGGAAAAATAAATTCTTATTATAATAAATTAATGTCATCTCACCTATGACACACTGAACGTATCCTAATTGGTCATGTTCATATGTCTTCATAGTTTTCAAATGATACATAAAAGTATGTAATTATTGATATAAAATAATTATAATATCATGTAAATGAAAAAATAAACATATAAATAAATAGGGTTAACCAATAAAATAGATAACATGTGGAATTCTGATTACTGGTTTTGTCCTCATAACCTCTTATCTTGGAGGTTACTAAGTAATAAACATAAAAAGGATAAAAATTGACTTATTAAGAGTATCCAATATTTTATTTCCAAAAAATAATCTATATAACATATAATAGACATCATCTGGACAATATGACATATGTTTAAAAATATTATCACATCAATTTAAGGTTTTCATTATACTGGTGAATTGAAATAACCAGTTGATGCAATAATTACATTTTTAACATTAATACATTATTTTAACAAAAAATAACTCTAATAATGAGATAATATATATATTAATAATTAGGTATTTGAATATGTTGTTAATATAAGGAAAACAATTATAAGGTTATCAGTGACTAACTCCAACAAAAACCAACTGAAACCTGAACCAACTTCTAACTAACTAGATATCTATCACTTATAAACAATATTAGTTGAGTCGATATTATAGTTTCTAGACCTCCCACGATATAGGGGCTATTCATGTTATCATGTCCTGGACCCTTTGAATAAATCCATTAAGGCGTGATATCACAAAGTATTAATCTGTTATTCTCTATTGAAATCATGAAATATTAGCTAATAACATAGTCATATGTTTTTAATTTGATTATAATACATTCACCTATATGTAAAATTATGTAATTTGAAACAAATAATTTCTAAACAACTTCTTAAGAAACATCAAAATCTATACTGTACTTGGTCATCATATATTTGGAAATCACTGTCTATAATAAGATTCTATAACTTATATACTTATCATTACAATAATATTAAATCAACTTTATTTGATAGAAAAATAGTTATGTATCCCATATATAACAAGTATTCACATAACTACAAATACTAGTGATTTACCAAAAGAAATTTCTTAATAACTTTAAGATAATTATTGTTACTATCATATGTAGTTCCCCTTATTCTATTTTATAGTTCCGCACTATTCTCTACACATAATTAATAAGAAACAGAAATATAAATTAGTGCATATTAAATAAATTCCATAAAAATATGAGTATATAATTCTATACATCAGAAGAATCCCCTCGAATGCTTTCACACACCATCATTGAGAGAATTTATATCCATGTACATATGAAACAATTAAATATTGAATTGTTCCATAAATTTCATTCAATTAATTGTTAAAATATTTACTATAACATGATATATAAAGGACCATAAATAATTAAATGTAGTTCTCATTCACTATAACATGGTTTTCTAAATTAAGTATTTCTTAGTGGAATATATTTCCCCTAGTCTCAAACCATAATGCTTAATATTTTTTTTTATGTTATCAACATAAATGAGATTGAAAAATATAGTTCTACCACAAACCACTTATAGAAATATGGATCATTTTTCAATCTTATTACAACCAATAAATTTGGCGGACTAACTAATCCATCATTCTATAATAATGATGCCTGATTAAATAAAAAATTAGATTTATATTACATTTAAATGTTATTTTATTTAATTAGTTTCACTAACCCTTCATACCCCATCATATATAAATTTTTCCTATTATTTACCCAATGGAATGTGGTCTTGAATGGAAATTTATAATAATAATTATCATAAAAAATTTCAATGATAATTATATTTGAAATTGGTTTCCTTGACAAATTATAAAAATGATTTTATAGTATATTAGAAAACATCACATGATAACTTTAGTAACCATTATTGTCTTATAAGTACTAGATAATACCATCAATTAATTTTTTCTCTCTAATACCCACAAATTTATCACATCAATAAGAGAACATTGAAAAACATAAAACATGATCTTGTTTTATAGAGTATTTATTATAATTTTAAATGAAAATTCCAGTTATTTGTAGTTTCTATTTTTGATTCCCTTACAGGATTGGTGATTCTAATTGAAAAATATATTTCCTATGTTTGTGAACATAAAATAACAATATTGGTTTAAAGTTTGATATGAAAATATACTAAATGGGAAACCCATCCCACTATGCCTTGTAATGTTTAGTGTTACTATTCAAACTCATTAAAAATAAAGCCTAAACCTAATTGAATTCAATAAATTTCCCAATTTATCATAAGGTATGTACATTCTTTTAAAAATATAAGTAATCTGGACTAATACCATTCTGAAATAGTGATAGTAATATCTTATGTAATTTGAAGATAAGTAACATAGGAAAACAAAATGTCTTCCCAAATGTATGTTTGTTAAAAAAAATTTATTATCAAAACTCATGAATCTATGAAATAATGGACTCCCATTAAATTTATACTAATATTTTAAAAAATATTCAATATATTTGGAACAAGGTTAGTAATTACCCTGTTATTTGGAAAACATGCATTGAAAGGGTTTAAAAGAGACTTATTACACATATGAGACTCCTTATAATTCATTTCTTTACAAAAATCATGTCATTCATGTTTACAAGAAAATACGAGTTTGTGAATAAATTTAATATACTTTTAGATACATGGTTTAGATCTCATATTCATATTATTCTCATAGGATCTTGTATCTTTTACGAAGTGGATTCCTTATTTCCATTTTGTATTCCAAAAATATCTTAATGGTATATCGTATAATATATGAATGTACCACTATATTATCCTTAGAATTTATCATATGTGCCTCTATAAACTATATCTGGAAGCATTGTGGAAAAACATTATTTATAATGTTTTATTTCATCAACAAACCAAAAAATTAAGTATTTTATAATACACAATAACTCTTGCTTTAATGCTTACAAACACCCTTCTAGGTATATCCATGAAAATTATGTTTATTTAGATTTTAAAATTGTTCTTCTATTACTAGTTATTATTCCTATATTTTTTATTCATAATTCCTTAACAATTTTGGATATTGTTATTCATGTATTATCCAACAATATGTTTGAAATAAAATTAAAAAATTCATTAAAAATAGAAATTATTTTTTATTATGAAAATAAATGGACATTGATATAATTATTTGGGTAACACACGATTAAAAATAATATTTTCAATTGATTAAATCATGTTGGTATACTGAATTGACGTGCTTTTATGTTTTATATTAGGAATCAATATTTATAATCTACTTAGATATTTTTCGTTACTATTTGTAATTTTTTTTACTTGGATAATAATTATATTTTAATATAAATATTTGAATTAAATACTTTATTTAATTTCTAATAAATTAAACAAAAATATTACATGAAATGATTATTATGCCTCATGTAGAAGATATTTCATTATTTCTTCATCTTATTTAATTAATTGAACTGCATTTTTATGTGACTTTATTTCCATAAGTAAAGTAGATAACCTCATGTTAAATTCCCAACCTATAAATCTTATTCCTTATTAGATGATATTTTAAATCCACAATAAAAATATAACTAGTCTTGGGATTTTTGATATTTTTCCTGAATTGATTCATTATAACAGGTGAAAAGGCATGTTACCACAATTCTCTATCTACATGGAATAGAAAAATAACAATATTCCAGAGCATTTTATCAATACTCTTCATCCTATAATTATTGATTAGAATATAAAATCATGGAGGTAATAATGATAAAATGATATTAATTGATATTTTCTCAAATAAATGCTAACCCACATTTTCTAGTAGATAAATGTAATTAAATATTTTTGAATAAAAATAACTATCTAGAATACCATATTCAAGTTTAAACCTGTATAATGTATTGAAAATATTATTTATATTTTGCCCACCATTATTCTATTCATGTGATTATGTATTCATTATCATGGATTATACATAAATTTGTTTGTGTTTCATTTTCAACTTTCTACATATTACTAATTCTATGATTCAATTTGAATTTGATGCATCCTCCATCTATATTCTATGGGTATCCTTCTCAAACATTCTCACTCAAAAAGATGGCTAATTTGGAATAGGGGATACTAAAAAATAATACAAATCTTCTTATAGTAGTTTATTTTAGAAATTGAACCCATTTTGAAAATTATTTATATATAGGACATTTAATTTATATAAGAGTGATCGTAGCATCCCCATGTTTTTTCTTTACATTTAGTACAATAGAAGTATATTTTTGTTCACTATCATTGTTACTAATTGTGGGTTACTAAATTATGTTTATTTGTCTCCCATTATTTTATGAAATAAAAATATATCTAAGAATTATATTCGGAATAAAATTTCGCATTGATATTCTAGTTTAAAGGATAAATATTCATATTCTATAATCCAGACATTATCCATAAAATTTACACAAAAAATTTTTTTTAATCAGTTATTCAAAATATATTATCTCACAATTCATTGATCACGTTACTAAAATCCCCATTAACGAACTAAAGGACTCATATCTCTTCAACAATTTCCTATAAATTGTATTAATTATACTTTATCCATTATCCTTAACACAATTATGGCTATGCGATCCCATTTTCATTGTTAAAAATTCATGATAAATGAAAAGTGTCCCTGAATTTTACTTGATTTCTAAATTAATAATTGGTTCAACATAACAATGATAATCTATGGCATTATCTAATATAATATCTTTCATATGGTATTTATATTTATATTTATGTATGACTATTATTCATTTTTTTTCATGATCATGTTAATATTATACGGATTTAATATTATCAATTAAATGTATTTGAGGATATAATTTTAACATAGTAAATTTATTTTATTTCATATTTCATTACTGTTAATCAATTCACTTAATGTGATCACTTTTAATAATAAAATAATACAAGAATAACAAAAATAAATAAATACCGATGCATTGGGATGGAAAAAATAAACAAGAGATACGATAATTAGATTTTAATTATAGTTATATTTAATGAGAATAAGATAAAAAATGTTTCACCCCTATAAGAATAAATCCCTGAGATTATACCTTGAACAAGTTTTAGAATTCTTGTAAAAAAATATGTATCTCCTTAGTTCGTTTCAACTTGGATCAGTTTGGAATCATCTCCACTCTCCTAGAGCTCCTAGTTTTACATATGCTTAATCACACATAAGTGATGGGGTACTGGATGTTTACTGTGTCCTAAAATAAACCATAGAAATTAATTATCATAAAAAATAAAAAGAATTTTATGACACATAAATCATCACATAAAATTAATTAACAAATATAAAAAAATCCATGTTATAAATACTTAAAATAAATAAAAACCAAAAACATACATATGTCTCTCAAGTTATTGATCATACATAAAATGCAATGAATACACTTTTAAACATGTTATAATTCATTTGATTTATCTAAATATTTAGGTAATTTTATTAAATTAGAAATTAATAATATTATTATTTAATTAATTAATTTGTCTTTATATTTGTCCATATAGTCCCATATATTTATATTTTCTATAATATTGAATTAATTTTATTAAATAAGATTAATTTAAATTTAATATCTACACATTGGGTACTATATGGGATTATGGATTGTACTGTCCTTGCTAGATTTAATTTTTGTTTAGAAATAAATATTCGTATTTTGTATTAAAGTCATCATGGAGAGTTCTTTATGTGTCTTATTAAACCCATTTAGGATATTTATGAGAATGAACATGTGTACCTTCACAAGAAAAAACTTATGAATAATGTTGTGCATTATGCTTATCATTCACTCTATTCATACACAACATGTATACTTAAACAATGTATCAAAATATATATATTTTATTGTTACTTAGGTGACGACATACTATCTTCACAAAAATTATACCCCAATGTATTTCATTAAATATATGTTACCCATACCACTGATGTTATCGTGAATTACATTACCTGTGCAATTCCTATACATGTTGTTCAATTACAGAATAACATGGGAAATAATATTTAGAAATATAAATTCAACATAAACCTCTAAAAATTTCTCAAATTTAAATTCCACATGAACCATGTCACAAGATCCATATATTCGAGGTACACACTTTGTAGTTTGGTATCTATTTAATGATTATTCCTCCAAACATGATTGACTCACATGACACACTTTTGTAAGTGTATACCAACCCTGAGTAAGAACTAGTTAAATAACATGTTTATCTAGATACACATGGTGTAATTAATTACTAGCCAACAACACAATTCTCTATGGAAATAAGAATGGAACATGTATGGGTTATCACATGTTACACTACATGTACAATAATATACACACCTTGTACATCACATGATGGAATGTATTATGTTTATGAAATAAATACATAACATTTTTTTCATTACATGATATGTAAATTTTTCCCACATACTCAAAACAATGAGGGGTTAAATTGCATGAAAAATAGAAACATGTTATATGCCTACTGGTGGTACACACATTGCATGTAATGATTCAGAGTTTCAACCCAACACGACATGCAATTATTACCATGGAAAATGATTTTGTGATTAAAAAAGTGGTTATGGTGTGTAATTTTCCTTTAAACACTATATATCAGTGTCATATAGCCTAAATCCTTGGCACCTATGAATGAGGACTTTGATAAATCTTTATCAATTCTTAACATATTATTTTTCATATGGTACGAAAGAAAACAATATTTCTATATTTATATGCATGTTTGAAAACAGAAAAATGAATTTTAACCTAACAAAATTTTAAATTTATCAATATATAATAAATATTTTAAAAAATTAAATGTGGTCGATCTAACCCCACTTGAGGGTTTTAGGGGATGGGGAAGTGGTCTAGTCCACACCCAACAATGTCTTTCATAAGTTTCGTTAGAAAAAAATCTTAGAACTACATGAATAAAACCGAAATTCATCATAAATAGGATATTTTCCCATAAATTTTATAATAAATTAAAAAAATATATCTTCTTCAACATGATAATTCATTCTTTAATGTCGATTAAATAACTTACTGGTTTTAGGATATAATTGTTATAGTGAAGAACATAATGTATAATTGATCATGAAATTTCAAAACATGCTTGAAAAATCATTATACATAGAAATTGATATTCCACGTCCTAGAATAAAAAAATAAAACAGCTTGGATAATTTTTCATTGATCGAAATCTATAATGTTTCATGCTTGAAAGATGACATGACATTTTGTATTATCTTTAGTGGGTAGTGAAAGCAAATTCACATCAGCTAGAGGGAATTCTCTCTCTATTCTTTAGATAGTTCATGAGATGTTCTAGTGGACTAGATGAATTCTTATTTAAATAATATATTTCATGCATAATACTCTGTAACGTGTTAAATTATATAAATCAGATTATATATATATATGTTTAAAAATTGGGTAATTGTGAAGAGGCCCTTATCTAATTTCATATTCTAGGTAAAACAATTTTCAACTAATATTAATAACATTTTTATTATATTCTATTACATGATACTACATAATGATATATAAAAACAATTTATTAAATAATTATATCATTATTTATTTAAATGTTATTAAAAATGTTATATCACATCCATCATTCCCTTACCTTGACCTATCATTCCTAATTTGAATTTATCGAACATTGAATAAGAAGTATTTATTTAAATAAATAGATATAATTATATTATTTTTCTATTTAGAAAAATAATTATATATTCACTAATTGGGGAGTAAATAATAATTTCATATTCAACCCACATACATTATAGAGGTGAATAATAGGCGAGAGAATTTTTGAGATCAATGAAAAATATATAAGTATTAGAAAAAAATTTAGGAATATAATTTATCACTACAATTAAATTCAAAATATAATTTAATTGAAATTATAAATACACTTAGTAAGTGATCTGATAGGATTATTTCTTAGTGTAAATAAGTGTACTTTATTGAAGTCCAATTTTGGAATATAGAAACCCATCAAGGAATCCATAGATTAGTAATTTGATGTTATATTGATAAGAACCTTGTCACGACCCATCCCCACAATTTATACCCATCCTAGGTCGAATAAGTGGGAAGAGAAATAATGACCCTCGAGTCCCACCTCCAGTAGGCCCCGGGTTGGTGACTAGCACCAAGGGTATATCAAACAAACAAATGGGAGGCATTACCCTCTAAGAGAACACATGCAGAAGAGATAGATAAGATAAATTCTGAACAAATCCAACTCAGATAGTAATATAAATTAAAACCCAAGTACACATATGAAGATTCATTTAATACTACTACAACTAAAAGGGAAAAAAATGAAAGTACCCAAAATAAAGTAAAACAACAGCAACCACAATCACAAACTGCTCCTACAACCCCATGATAGTAGACACCAGCTCTATCTACAACCTACTCTAAGTGACCTGAAATGTAGTTTATATATATATTGGGTGAGTATAATAGTATACGTAGTTGGACACTCTCTGAAGCCTCTCTTGAAAAAGTAAAGAATGCATGCAAAAGCATAGTAAAAAAAACTAAAAATAATTCATCACCTGAAAAGGTTTACTATGTTCCCAACCTCACCATAGATAATCTCACCATGTAACACATACAAGAGTGAATAATATAACAAAGAATATCAAAGGTACCCCACTACTACTTCCCCACTGGTTTTCCACTTTTCCCCAATGTCACATATCCTAAGCATCTCTCTCCAAAATGCTTGCCCAAAGACACCTGAGCGAAACACCCGAACATGCACCTTGTGAAACAAACCCACCATGTCCACGTAATCATAGTAACCTGGTAGATTTTGGGATCCACCACAGCCCACATATTGTATATCATATTTATGGAATTATACCTAAATCCATTACAACACATACAACAAGTAAGGGTCCTCAAGCCATTACAACCTATACACATTACACCTATGGTATTCCTTGGGAAACTATATCCAGAATATATGTCAGTGAATAAAGACAAGAAATTATACCCCTCTACACGCATAAACAATGAAAACTAACCATTGTTCCTAACAGCACAAGTAACTACCAAGAGAAGAGTGCGGGGCCAAAGGGGGTAGTCAGACATTCACCCTCCCACCAGAATGTTGGGGAAAACACCCCCAGGGATCAGAATCCCATGTTTGTCATTTTCTCTTACTGATGGGGAGGAGGATCATATAGAATCACAAAAAGTACATGATATACTATACCTCACAACGACAGTATAAGAATATCCTAGTCTTATACTCAACAACAGCTAATGTCTCTCGGTCTCTAGGCTACCACTTATATGACTAGGTATCCTACAAGAACACAACCATTTAAATAGATTTAATACATTATTTCATTCCCTTTTTATCAATTTCACTTTAAGTTAATTAATTATTTAAACATTAATTAACAAGTACCAATTCTACATTAATGTTTATTACCATTACACCCAATGTACATTGTTCCTTTAAAATTACAACCTCTACATTATGTTTTAGAAAACACCAACCCCATCGGTTAACACCATTTATTGAATTATTACATACAAAAATTCTTTCTCACATTCCTAGGTATCCTAGATAATCATTCTATGCGACTAAACACAAGGGGACTCAACACGGTGATTAGATGTACTACCCGTCGAGTCTTTTCCTCTTATAGAAAGAGCATAAACCCATCCTCCATTGAGAAGATATACACGGAAAGCACATGGAATACCCCATGCATCTTGACCAATTTTGGAAGATGGGTAAGTAAGATAGGCTACCATAGGCAGTTGGAAATAGTAAAGTAGATAATCAACCAGTAAGAAATAGCAAGCATCCAACAATCACATCCATCCTGTTCCATCATCTCGGGTGTCCTCCCTAACACCCACATGCATTAACCAATGCATCTCGCCACTCTAGGCATCATTTTCTTCCACAAACAAATGGCCCCCATTCCCCCACATATCACAACAACCATCTAGGCTAATATCACAACACAAGAAGCAAGAAGACAAACATCATAACAATTGGATCTTGGCCCTAAAACAAGCACGAGTGTAACTGAAGGCTCTTCACGAATTTATCATACAAATAATCCATTTTTAATTAACCGATTTATTATACGTAGGTTTCACATTTGGGAATCCTAAATAGTAATCTATCATAAATAAATTATACATGGATACTGCACCATTTTTATTAACATCAAAATTACAACAAGAAGAACCTGATTCATTTACATGCCACGTTATTTTTACCCAATCAATTATCAATTAATTCTGGTGTACATTCTTTACCAATTTCTATCAGGAATGAATAGCTATACAAATCAAGCATAGATACCACACTATATAGCAAAACAAGAGGCAATAAAATCGATCAATATCAATTGATTTATCCAGTTCAAATATTTTTATATAAATTCCATTTTCATACAATGGGATAAAACATGGGAATGATACAGTTTCACGCAAAATAAGGGAGAAGTAATGAATCCCCTACATCAAATAGTACATGACATTCTTTATGCACCCAATGGGTTACGATCCTCATCTTGTGACAACTTCATCCACCTGAGGATTACCTGGAATGACCACACAATCCTAACCCCAAGAAAACACCATTAGAAGCATTGAGAATATATACTATAAATTGGAAAGGATAAACAGTAGATGTTATACCCAAAAATAAAGGTGATAAAACATACCTTATATTAAAGATTATTCGATAGTGCTTGGTTGCACAAAAACCAGGGGTGAACTTGCAGCAAGAAGGACGTAGACAAAACCAATCCATGTGGAAATGTTTTATCTCACAATTCCTATGGGATGGAAGGAATGGTTCAAGCGTCTCACACCAGAGAACATAAAAGAATAATTTGGGAGAAAGATATCCCAGCACATTAAAATATTTAATGGAGTGACAGTTTAAGATACACTTGATTTCCCATTAAAATAGGATCACATTAAACCACGTGGTTTGACCAAGTATAAACATCATGAGCCTTAGGAAAAATAAATATATGAGTTATGGAAATTCAATCAGCTCTAGAGTTCTTAAAACGAGGCTTTAAATTCATTTTACATCAATGGAAACACTAAAGGGATGAAACTTGTAGGAAGCTAGAAACACTATCAATGAACTCAAATTTTGGCATTGGAAAAAAACTATTCATGAACCTCACCATTAGAGAAAATCTGATTGAACACTGTTCATGAACCTCACCATTAGAACACTATTCATGAACCTCACCGTTAGAACCTCATCGATAGAATACTATTCATGTACCTCAGCATTAGAACGCTGTTCATGAACCTCAGCGTTATAACCTCACTGATAGAACACTGTTCAAGAACCTCACCATTAGAACACTATTCATGAACTTCACTATTAGAACCTCACTGATAGAACACTGTTCATGAACCTCGCCGATAGAACATTTTTCATGAAACCCACTATTAGAACCTCACCGATAGAACACTGTTCATTAACTTCACCGATAGAACACTGTTCATGAACCTCGCTGATAGAATACTATTCATGAACCTCACCATTAGATCCTCACCGATAGAACACTGTTCATGATCCACATGGTCAGAACCCCAATGATAAAACATTGTACACCTAGCATACTAGAAACACTACTCGTAGAACTCAAAATTTGGAAAAATAAAGAGAGGTTACTGTTAGAGGTACCGATAGAACTGTTCACCGATGGAATGATTCATAGATTTGGAAAATTGGAAAAGGAAATAGTGGTAATCGTTAGAGGTTACAAATAGAACTGTTCACTGATGGAATTTTTCATAGAATTGGAAATTTGGCAAAGGAAATAGAGGTTACCGATAGAACTTTTCACTGATGGAAATGTTTGTAGAATTGGAAATTTGGAAAAGGAAAGAGGGGTTATTGTTATAGGTTACCAATAGAACTGTTCACTGATAGAACTGTTCATGGAATTGGATATTTGGAAAAGGAAGGAGTGGTTACTGTTAGATGTTATCGATAGAAATGTTTAGTAATGGAACTGTTCATATAATTGGAAATTTGGAAAATGAAATAGAGGTTACCATTAGAGGTTACCGATAGAACTGTTCACTGATGGAACAGTTCATAGAATTGGAAATTTGGAAATGGAAAGAGAGGTTACCATTAGACCACACCATTGGTACTGTTCACAACTGTCTACTGTTGGAACTATTCACCGAGGGTCACCAATTCTACTGTTCACAGAAATGGAAAAGTGGCAATGTGTTGGGGATGAGTAACCTTAACCTCCCGGACCACCTCAAACATCATAGTTTCATAATAGAATGGACTGGAGGGGTCTGTTCCATTACATCAGATACCTCTCAAAACCTTTTCATCCCTGAGAATTCAATACCCACCTAAAGTGAATACAAAATGGGGTCTGTATAACCACCCTTTGAGATACCTCTCAAAAGAGTGCAAGCCACAAAAGTAACAAAGGGTTCCATCTCATGAACATGAAAGGTTCATAACCAAAAAGGCTACATCAACACATGAAAATTGATAAACATGAAACAACTCTGGGTACTGAGCACGTATCTATGACCCATTTTCCCAGGTACTCTCCTCCATGCCACCATGTCGCCACAAGACATGAACTAATGGGATAGAATTCCAACACAACACCTTCTCCATGCGGTATTGGATCTCCAAAAGTTGCTCCTCAAAGGTTGAATCATCATCAACATCGATCTCTCCCCAATCGATGATGTGAGAGTCATCATGAAGATAATTACATAGCTGTGATACATGTAAAACATCATGTATGTTACTCATCTTCGAGGGAAGTGAAACTTGACACGCCATAGCTCCAACATGAGCTAAAACATTGAAAGGCCTAACAAACTGGGGAGAAAGCTTACTCCCATGAACAAACCATCATTGCCCATTACGGGGAGTCACATTCAGAAACACCTGATCCCCAACATTAAAATATCAGGGTCACATTATTTGATCAACATATAATTTCTGATGATCTTGTGTTGTCTTCATCCTCTCACGAATCACCTGAACCATCTCTATTGTATTATGCACTAGTTTCAGTCCGAGAATTGCTAACACTCCGACCACAGTCTAGCACAACGATGATGGAATGGTCGTCTATACCAGGAATCCAGAGGTGCTAAACCGATGGTGGAGTGAAAACTATTGTTCAATGAGAGCTCCACAAATGGTAATTGCATTACCCACCAACCTCCAAAATTAAAACACAAGAGTGTAACATGTCTTCAAAAGCCTATATGGTTCGATCTGTCTGAACATCTATTTGAGGATGAAAAGCAGTGCTATGGAATTGCTGAGAACCAAATGATTTTTGGAAACCTCTCCACAACCTAGAAGCAAAGCAAGGATCTCAATCATAAATGATTTTCATTGGGACACCATGAAGTCTCACCTCCTCTTCTATATACTGCCATAAAAAACATCCACTGAGCTCAACACCTTGATTTCTATAAAGTGGGCCGATTTTGATAAGGAATCCACTACCCCCCAGATAGCATCATGTCCTCCCGTAGCTCAAGGTAAGCCAGTAACAAAGTCCATTTAGAGGTTTCTCCACTTCCACTGAGGAATCTCTAATGGCTGGAGAAGACCACCAGGGAAACGGTGTTCGGCCTTGACCTTCTGGAAGACCATACATTGAGACACAAACTCTGAATTTGAACACTTAGACCAGGACACCAAAACTGTATCCTCAAGGTTCGGTACATATGTGTCACACCAGGATGCACTGCTAAAGGCGAACTATGATACTCTTGGAGAACCATCTCACATATTGTCAACGGAAGAAAAATACATCTGTGAAACAACACTTAGTGTTGTTCCTACTCAGACCACCCATCAGGGGTCTCGCCGAAAACAACTCGGTCTCTCCAGACCTCCACCTCTAGATCCCCCAAGAGAGACTCTTCCCCCTGATTCATGAGAGATGACTACACCATTATCTGAAATAGTCACCCTCTTCCCCTAACTTCTCCCATATCAATATGTAATGATGAAAGTGCTTCCATTACTCTTCAGGAATCACTGGATTGACACAAAGCATCACTTCGTGACTTTCGACTCTGCGCATCAGCTACTAAATACCCCTTTATAGGTGTATATGACATTTAGAAATCATATTCATGTAATAAATCCATCCACAAACACTATCATATGTTCAAGTCACACTGGGAGAATACATACCTCAAACTCTTATAATCATTGAAAGCCACAAAGTGCTCGTCAATGAAGTTATCTCTTAACAACTTCAGAGAAATCACTACGGATTCCAACTCAAGATTATAGGTGACATAGTTACGCTCATGGTGACAAAACTACTTAGACCCATAAGAAACCACATATCTCTACTACATTAGAATACAACCCAACCCATGATGTGAAGCATCTCATAAAAAATCAAATGGAACCCCATCAGCTGGAAGACAAAGAATTGGAGCACATAGTTACTTTTCCTTTAGATAATCGCATGCTACCTGACACTGAATAGTTCATATGAATGCTCGAACCTTCATATTCAAATATTTCATGGGAGTTGAAACTTGTGAGAAATCAGTTATGAACCACATATAGTAGCCTGTGAGACCAAAGAAACATTGCACCTCCGAAACACTCTTGGGGTCTCCCCGAGACACAAATACTTATATCTTCGACAGATCCAGAACTAATCCCCTCTGGGACACAACCTTCCCCATGAAACGGACATCCCAAGGCCAAATTTCACACTTCAAAAAATTCCCAAATAGCTTATGTGGATGAAGAACTCTCGAAACAGCATGTAGATGCTCTTCATGCTCCTCCACAAATGTGGAGTACACAACGATGTCATCAAAGAAACCCACCACGAACTTGTCCAAGAACTCACAGAACACATCATTCATCATTCCCATGAACATAGCATGACCATTAGTTATGTCGAACAACATTAGAATGAATTCATAATTCCCGTGATGAAAACAGAAAGATGGCTACAAGATATCCCCATCTTTCACATGCATTTCATGGTATCCTTATCACAAGTCGATCATTGAGAACCAAATTTCACTCTTCAGTTGATCGAATAAATCATCAATCCGTGGAAGAAGATAGAAATTCTTTATTGTCACTTTGTTTAAGTGAAGATAATCGACAGACAACCACAAACTGTCGTTAGCCTTCTTCATGAAAAAAACTGGTGAACCCCATGATGATGCATTTGGCTAATCAAAACTGCACTATAATAGACCATCAAGCTATATATGTAGCTCTCCTAACTCATAATGGGCCATCCTATATGGTGACATAGAGATAGGAGATGCTGCTGGTTGTAGCTCGATCCCAAAATCAATCTCTCGTCGAGGGGGTAGTGCTACAACATCTTTGGAAAAGACATCAGGGTACTCTTCGACGACCCTAGTAAATGGTAACTTATGAACCTCTAAAGAACTCTACGTCCTCTCAGCCATTAGGGATGATAAGGATGGAATGTGCCTATGACCCATCCAAGGATCTCGCTCTCCAAAAATAAACCACCTGATGTCCATCGACACCAAAAAAACAAACTTCTTCCTAAACCAATCCACAATAGCCTGTACCGAATACCACCAATCTATGATGAGGATGAAATCATATGGTTGTATTTGTAAACATAGGAAATCTCCCCAAGAGAGGTGCTTCCCCAACACTAGCTCACAATCTCTACATCAAACAAGTCATCTCGACCTCCAAATGGAATAGTTAATTCCATGGAACTAGAAGCCTTTCTACCTCAAGTCCCAATGTATGGACAATGGTAGATGATATGAAGGAGTGTGTCACTCCTGAATCAAACAAGTCATAAACCAATATAGAAAACAAGAAAAGGTTACTTCGAACGACATCTGGCTCAATTAGGCCTGCCAAATCTAGAGCATGAAGCTGACCACGACCATATTACGTCATCTCTAACCCTGATGATGAGCACCACCACAGCTGTGCTCTGCTCTCTGAGGATGTGGAGAAATACGGGGCATTCCTCTCCCTGCCCCATCCACCCTATGCTAATCTAAAGCTGGTGCAACCTGCTGCTGCCTTAGATGGAACCTATTCAATAGAGGAACCTGTAGTGGAGCATCAGGTGCATGACGAATACTCTAAAAGGTTGGTCAATACCGCTGCTGATGACCTCGACCACCAGAATAAAAAAAAGCACATGATTCCTTTGCATTGTCCTGAGAGTTGGTGCCTCTAGAGAAACGAGATGTGAAGGGCTAGGAGCAACCCCTGGCTGAACAGAATCTCTTCTGCCATGAAAACTATGAACCCCGGACTACAGCTCTACATTATGAGGAATCATGATGACTCCCCTCTTGTGACGATCCAGTTCTGGCCAAAGTCCTCTCAACAACCTATGCCCTCTCTAGAACCTTAAGATATGTCTTCAACATAAATTGGGGGACCTGGCACTAGATCTCTGGACGCAATGCCTCATTCAAATGTTTCCTTGTAACCTCCTCATCTAGTAATATGTCCAAAGCATATCGTAAAAGGTTACTAAAATGGATTCCAAACTCTCGAACACTAGAGCTCCTCTGTCAAAGGGTAAGAAGCTCCTGGCGACTGGACGCCATTATAGTAGAAGAAGGAATCTCGACTATAAACATGTACCAGAACTCCTCCAATGAGATCGATGACTCTTACAATCCCCAAGGAACAATAACCACCACTTCCTCGATGCCCCACGCAACATCGTCACAACTAAGGACACCCAGTACTCCTTTTCGAGCATGGATTGAACTGATGCCTATCTCGACCTCCTCCAACCATTCTTCCATGACTGCATTTGAAACAGATCCCTCGTACTTCTGCAGACTATGGTGCTAAAAATCTCAGAGTGTCTTCCACCAAGTGTCATCATCGTCAACCTTTACCCTACAGTGATCTGCTAGAATAGACTTCTGGTCGTTTTCTACGCAAACCTGATGAGGACGTTAACCTGGAGACATACCTGTAAAATAAAAAACTATTAGGGCACCAAAACCCGGAATATGGAAGACTCGACATTAATTAATTATTTTTTTCTTTAATTGATTTTAGGTTAATAAATCCCATGGTCTATCCATTCAAACACTGGAACAAAGAAGATTGATGCATGATCCTTTCCTGGGTCTCTACACGGCAACTAGTATCACCTTGTTTCGTAGCCATTTAAAACTTAATGGTATGTACATCAGATCCTAGGGGGCCCTAAATGCCTATGTCTTAGCTGGTATCATGTGTTTAAATCACTTTATAAACATGAGTGACATTGTTTCCCTACCAACCCATGCAACCTCACCAATGCCTAACTCCAAACTTCGTCTTATCCCTCAACCAGAGCTCTGATACCACTCTGTCACGACCCCCTCCCCACAAAGTGTACCTCTTCTAGTCCAAAAATGTGATAAGGGAGTTAATGACCCCTGGGTCCTGCCTCTAGTAGACCCCGGGTTGGCGACTAGCACCTAGGATATATGAAACACACAAATGGGAGGCATTATCCTCTAAGAGAACAAATTTGAAAGAGAGAGATAAGTTAGATACCAACCAACTCTAATTCAAATAGAAATATAAATGAAAACCCAAGTACACATATGAAATGACAAGGAAAACTACTACAACTGAAAGGGGAAACCTACAAGTTCCCAAAAGAAAGTAAAATAGAAGCAACCACAAGCCCAAACAGCTCCTGTAACCCCAAGCTAGTAAAACAAATCTTGATCTCCAACTTACTCCAAGTGACATAAGATGTTGTTTATATATACATAGGTTGAGTATAATAGTATACTCAGTAGGATCCTCCCCAAATCCTCTCGTGAAAATTTAAATAAATAATGCTAAAGCACAGTGAACAACAAGTGAAACTAACTCATTACCATTAAAGGTATACTAAGTTCCCAAACTAACCCTGGATACTCTCACAAAGTAACACATACAATACTATATTATATAATAAAGAATATCATGGTTACCCCGACACTACTTCCCCATTGTCTTTCCACATTGCCCCAATGTCAACGTCCTAAGCATCTCTCTCCAAAAAGGCTTTCCCACAGACACCTGAGCGAAGCACCACAAGATGCACCCCATGCAACAAAACCACCATGTCCACAAAAGCAATGTAACTAGGTAGTTTCTAGCAGCCACCACAGCATGACTAATGTATATCAAACATCAGGTATTATACCACAAGCCATTACAGCCCATACATGGAGTAAGGGTCCTCAATCCATCACAGCCTATACACGTTACACCTATAGTATTCCAATTGAAACGATATCTAGAATATATGTGTGTGAATAAACACAATCCATTACTTACCTCTACATACATATATGGGGAAAACAAACCGTTTAGCCTACCATTACAAGTAACTATTGAGAAAATAGTGTGGGGACAAGGGGGTAGTCATCCATTCATCCTCCCACCGAAATGTTGGGGAAAAACCCCCCAGGGCATAGAATCCCCGGGGTGTTAGTATCACTTACTGATGGGGTGGAGTAGCATATAGAAACAAAAAAAATTAGGATATACAATATCTCACAACCAAACTATGGGAATTACCTAGTCATAGACTCAACTGCAGCTAATGTCTCTCGGACTCTATGCTGCCACCTCTATAACTAGGTATCCAATAAGTACACAACCATTTAAAGAGCATTAATACATTATTTAATTCCCTTTTTATCTGTTTCACTTTACATTTATTAGTTCATTAAACCTTAATTAACCACTACCAATTCTACATTAATGTTCATTAGCATCACACCCAATGTACACTATTCCTTCAAAATTACAACCAAAGCATTATGTCCTAGAAAATTCCAACCCCATTTTTTAACACCATTTATTCAATTATTCATTACATAATTTATTTCCCACATTCCATGGAATTATAGGAAAAAATTCTATGCTACTAAACACAAGGGGGTTCCACATGATGTGTAGATGTACTACCCATCGAGTCTTTGCCACATATAGAAATAGCATAGACCCATCATTTCTTGAGAATCTAAACACGGAAATAACCTAGAATACCTTGTGTGCCTTTGCCTCTTTTGGAATAAGTGTAAGTTAGACCAGCTACCCTAGGGAGTGGGGAAAAGTAAAGTAGGTAATCAACCAATAAGACTCAATAAGAATCCAACAATCTCATCCATCTCTTTCCATCATCTGTGGTGTCCTCCCTGACACCCACATGCATAAACTGATGCATATCACCATTATAGGCTTCATTTGTGGCAACAAACAAAAGGCTTATATGCCCCCACATATCACAACATCCATCCAGGCTCACATCACAAGACAAGAAGCAGGAAGAAAAACATCTTATAAATTGGCTCTTGGGCCTTAAACAAGCAAGTGGGTAACACAGAACCCTCAAGAATTTATCAAACAAATAATCCATTTTTAATTAACCATTTTATTATATGTAGGTTCCATATTCGTGAAACCTAAAAATTAATCTATCACAAATAAATTAAACATGATTACATCACCATTTTGATTAACAACAAAAGTACAACAAGAAGAAACATATTCATTTACATGGCTCTTTATATTTAGCCAAACAATTATCAACTAATACTGTTTTATGTTCGTTACCAATTTCTATCAAGAATTAATAGTTATATGAAGTATGAATAGATATCACACTATCTAACAAATCAAGAGGCAATAAAATACGATCGATATCAATTTATCTATCTGGTTAAAATATTTATTATATCAACTCCATTGTCATCTAGTGGGATAAAACATTCTAATAATAGAAATGCATGTAAAAGAAGAGAAAAACAATGGATCCCCTAACTCAAACAGTTTTTGACATTATTTATCCACATAATTGGTTATGATCCTCCTCTCCTAATAACTGCATCCACCTGAGGATTGCACGGTATGACCACACCAACCAAACCCCAAGAAAACACCATTAGGATCATGTTGAATACATTCTATAAAATAGAAAGGAGAAACAGAAGTAGATGAACCCCAAAAGAATGACAATAAAACATACCTTATATTAGAGATTGATCTAAACTTCTTGGTTGCACAAAAACTAGGTGTGCACTTGCAGCAAGGAGGATGTCGAGGAAACCAATCCCCAAGGAAAAGTTTGATCTCATGATTCCTACAGGAAGGAAGGAAAGGTTCGAGTTTCTCTTACTATAGAACATGGAGGAAGAATTAGGGAGGAAGATATCCAGTCCCTTTAGTTGATTTAACGTACCAGAAGTTTATGATATTCTTGATTTCCCATTAAAAGAAGATTGCATTAAACCACATGGTTTGACCATGTAAAAACATCCTGAGACTTATGAATAATTAATATAGGAGTTATAGCCTTTTAATCAAACATAGGTTCCTTAGAACGAGGCTTTAAATGCATTTTTTTTAAAGGAAAATGCTAAAGGGGTGAAACTTGTAGGAAGATGGAAACAGTATTCATGAAATAAAAATTTGGTAATGAAAAACACTACTCATGAACCTCACCGTTAGAACCTCACCAATAGAACACTATTCATGAAAATCACCGATAGAATAGTGTTCATGATCCTCACCGATAGAACATTGTTCATGAACCTTACTATTATAACACTATTCATGAACCTCCCCATTTGAACCTCAATGATAGAAAACTATTCATGAACCTCACTTTTAGAACACTGTTCATGAACGTCACCGTTAGAACCTCATCGATAGGACATTTTTCATGAACCTCGCCGATATAACACTATTCGGGAACTTCATCGTTATAACCGCTCCGATAGAACACTGTTTATGAACCTGGCCGTTATAACATCACCGATAGAACCCTGTACACCTACCATTCTAGAAACACTATTCTTAGAATTGAGAATTTGGAAAAAAAGATAGGTTACCATTAGAGGTTACCGATAGAACTGTTCACCGATAGAAGTATTGATAGAATTATAAATTTGGCAAAGGAAATAGGGGTTATCATTAGAGGTTACCGATAGAACTATTCCCTGATGTAACTATTTATAGAATTGGAAATATGGAAAAGGAATGAGTGGTTATTATTCGATGTTACCAATATAACGGTTCACTGATGGAACTATTTATAGAATTGGAAATATGGAAAAGGAAAGAGAGGTTATCATTAGAGGTTACCAATAGAACTATTCACTGATAGAAATGTTCATAGAATTGGAAATTTGCCAAAGGAAAAAGAGGTTACTATTAGAGGCTAGCGATAGAACTGTTCACTGATGGAACTGTTCAAGGAATTGAATATTTGTAAAAGGAAATAAAAGTTGTCATTTGAGGTTACCGATAGAAAATTTCGTCAGTGGATCTATTCATAGAATTGGATATTCGGAAAAGGAATGATAGGTTACCGTTAGATGTACCCGATATAACTTTTCCCTAATGGAACTGTTCAATGAATTTGAAATTTGGAAATGGAAAGAGAGTTTACTTTTAGAGGTTACTGACATAACCGTTCACTAATGGAACTGTTCATAGAATTGGAAATATGGAAATGGAAAGAGAGGTTACTATTATAGGTTATTGATACAAATTTTCACTGATGGAACTATTAATAGAATTGGAAATTTGGCAATAGAAATAAGGGTTACCGATTGAACTGTTGAAGGATGGAATTGTTCATAGAATTAGAAATTTTTAAAAGTAAAGAAAGGTTACTGTTTGTCCTCCCCATAGGCACTGTTAACAACTGTCTAACGTTGGATCTATTCACCACGGGTCACTGATGGCACTGTTCACATAAATGGAAAATTGTCAAAGTGTTGGGGGTGAGTCATTGTGACCTCCTAGAAGACCTAAAACACCATATTTTTACAACGGAATGGACTGGAGGGGTTCGATATATTAAAAACATCATATGAATTCTTACTATGTAATTTCACCCCATTGTTTCTAAATTTCTTCTATAATGATTGATACTTATTTCATCAACCAATAAAATTAATTTATCTTTGTTTGACACTATCAAGACAACTTTTCAATGAACTACTATGTCCATGAAATTAATCAAATTGGTCCATTTCAATCAATGTAAATATATATAAACTAAATATAATATTTTAGTGAAAAAATTATTTCCTGACTTATTTAAATAATGTGATATTAATATTGATGAACCCAATGTATGCTACTTTCCAAAGTGAATGTGTAATGACTATTCTTGATATTACATCAAGGAACACGATTTATGATATTTCTTAATAATAATATTAATTTTATAGACCAATACACACACATATATTTAGAAATATAAATTAACACATATATTTCATGGAATTCCTATTGGAAGGCTTATCCTCATAACCTCGTCTGATAGAGATTACCAAGTTTGAATCTTCCTGAGTAGAAGCACCATCCACATATGATAATCTAAAAACTAAGAGTTAAAGTATCATCTATATACAATCAGATAGATTCCCCATGGACCATAAGAGACAGTTTAAGAATACTATTATATGTAGATGATCTATTAGACGTCATCTAGTTATAGGGAACCTAGAGCAATAATTATTTCATAGATCAACAATAACGTCTAATCCAAGGAGAATACACATGGTGATGTGCTAGTATACCAAAAAACACTATAATCGTTTTCATTGGATATTCCTTTTTAGATCATATTTCATCCCTAATAAGTTTCAATAACCTTATATGGATTTGGAATGATTCACTATTGATATTATAGACATTTCCCACTCTTCCATTAATTGAAATACTTTGACGAAGGCTTGGTCAGTTTATATACATGATGGTATCTCTATATTTTTCATGTTCTATACCTTCTTCAAAACTCCATGTTTGAGGTTATATTGAACCTATCTTTGATGTCATCCTCATCATCAATTCAAGACGTGGTCAAAACCTCAATGTCTGATTCGATTCTTTATATTCCACAATATTATAAACAATAACACTTATTCTATAGAGGACTATAATTACAATATAAAAATTTCTAGTTTCTCATTGATTTTATTCTATTTATAGGTAAAATATTGACAATCCTCCTTATTACCTTAATATTTATCTGAAAATAGAAACATGATTTTTCAACTGATTACCTTGTGGATCCTCTTATTTATTTCATGTTCTTGGATTCATAAAAGTCAATATATTTCAATAATTTTCTAGAACATCAACCATTTTTTTATATGCTTCAATACACCCACAATGTGATCTTAGCCAATCAACCAGATGATTTTTTTAGCTATGAACCATATTCAAATAACTAATTTTCTATATTATGATTCTGAAAATAATTATCAATACTGAGAACTATTGTGATGTCACAATCTACTAGACAATGTGTGCACATGATTTTGTTTTTAACAACATTGAGATGATGTTTCATTATATACCTTTCTAATTTTTGGCATAACGGGTTGCTATGCATGTCACATCAATTATATCTTATAGTGCACTGTATCCTACATTCAATCTTTCTAAAGGTGAGAAATTTTCATCACTCCTTCAGATATGTATTCTCCTTGATCGAAATGACATTATTGGATATCAATTTTCCTTCCATGGATTTTTCCTCAGAGTTCATCACATAGTCTAAGTCTCCATTATAGAAAAGGATATTGTTCGTTAACTCATTCCCATTGCCATATATTTGGGTACACTTCTTAACTACGATGCTTTTGTTAGGACATTCCAAAGGGTTATGTCAGGGTAACAACCTTCTTTCCGATGAGTAGTCACACTAGGGATTCTATGGAATGTCTTGATGCTATAACATTGAAACACATATATAATTCCTTCTCTGAGGGATTCTTATGGGCATAGAAACCCAAGGATAACAACATCAATCATGGGGTATCATATTTGAGAGGATTTTCTTTGAGGCTTTCCTTGTAATGACATGTTTAGCATAGGCTATGCTGTGAGATTAACATCTATAAGAGAAGGTATGAAGTTGATCAAAACATACCTTAATGATGGGTCAAAGTGGTGGATCCCCTAGAAAAATATCCCAAAAGATTACATGGTGGATGGATACGAAAAGCAGATGAGTGATTAACTGATGTGGTGCGTCTCATGAAGAGAAGGTTTCACACTATAAAAGTCGATCGATATATCACTGATGGTGGATCAGAGAGGTGGAACCCAAATAGGGTGACACCACGGTTTACCATTAGCTGTGATTGATACATGGGTGGGAATCCTATGTACCCAATGATAAAGATAAGGATCAAAACCCATGTACTTATATGGGGAGATTTGGGTCTTACTCTTGGTTAGTGGCCCATCACAATAGGATTACTCATGGTTGGGTTGATATGAGTTATGTGGGGATTATATATCGTTAGATACCTGGGTGCTACAAAAAGGCAAAAATGGGGTAAGTGGGGATTCTAATCATTAGAAACCCTTGTGGATGATGTGACCCCACCTTCATAATGGTGCTGTTATGGGGATGATGGCATGTGCTTATGTATGGTTAGATGCATGTATGAATGGAATGATCCCACCATGATGTGGAAGCCCAATTAAGAATCAATATGGGGGTGGTAGGTTGGATTTATTTGATGTAATGAATGGGATGGAAATGATGCGAAGATTATGGTTATGGGGTTGAACCTTGGGTAGGATTCCGTTGTATACTAGGTGGTTGGGAAAGAAAGTACACATAGTTTAGTTGAATGAAATCGACGGGGTCATACAGATGGTTAGTTGCCAAGTGAAAAATGGGAATTTTGATTTGGGATTATGTCGGGTTATCATCCTAGGTGGGACTGAAGGAGAGATGAGCTCTGGGTGGGGAATGAGGATCCTGATACAAGGTGTCCCAAGTGGGAGACTAGGATGTGATGTGGGTGAAGCCATCAGGGATTATACATTATTAGGTACCCTTTTACAAGATGGGGCCAAGGCATAGTTATAAGACCATGGGGGGTAGATACCTATGAGGGAGTAGTAGATCATACTGTTTATTTAGATTTAACCTCGTATAGGATACCTATACAACCTCTTAGGAAGAAAAATATTAAAACCCTCGTTGTAATGTTTTGAGGGGCACGTGGCTTATGCACTAAGGAAACATAGATGAAGTCATGGTCAGTATTATTCTACAAGAGCATATGAGTCATGATCAGTGTGAGAAATAATATTAAATAGTTGAACAGATGTTCTAGTTGTGAAAGATGCATCTGTGAGGGATGGAGTGGGGCTTATGCATTAAATTTTCCCATGGAGATTTTGATTGTGACTTACTCTAGGAGGTATGCTCGATAAGGTGGTTCAGGTATTATGTGGAGACTACCTCGAGAACACAAGGTAAAAAATTCCAAAGGGATAGAGAGAAAATAAAGATATTTTACGAATTCCTTCTCGGGTTTTCTAAGACTATCCACACATGTGATATTCACAGTTTAATGTCATGCGTTTAGGACAGGGGTTCTTGTAACTTTAACATCATTTATCTTAAACGACGAGGACTCTCTCCTCACCCCTTTGGATATACATAACATGCACCAACCCACACTCGGGGATGTGATGACAAAAGAAATGCCTAACCTGAGCGATGTGAAAGAGTGGTCAATAGAGGTATCAACCTTGTCTTAGCTATGAGAAGAATAAATAATACATTGTGTAACTATGTAAAGAAGCATTCGGTAGAGAAACAAAATATGAGACACCACATGAGTGACCATGAAATCCCTATGTGCAAGACAAGATGGCTGCACAGTCGAGGTGCTCACAAGATTTGGTTGTTTCATGCAATATGGCATTGAATCTAGTGCTTTTGGATAAAAAACCCCATGGAGTACATAGGATGGGATTAAAACAAGATTTAATACTTGGGTGTGGACGGATGGAGTTCAAGTGCAAGATGTAGTGTGTATGGGGAATGACTTGAGCACAAGAAGGGACTTTAGTGGGAACATTACTTCAGTGAAAATGAAATGGGAGAGGGTCAAGCCCTTGTGCCCCCATAAGATGACCCCATGGGGAACCATTCATCGATGATCCTGTAATTGAAATCATGATTTTTGAGTAGTTTTGGAAGGGGTTAGATTGTACGTACGGGAGAAACTGTTTGACTTCAGGGTTGTCTTCTTGAAAAGGGATGGGTTCTCTTATATTTATTTGAAAAATTATTAGTGGGAGTATATAAGATGCCAATATAGAAGAGGACTTTTAATGTTACATTGGGCACATAAGGGTCTTGCTCGTCGGCTACCCCACTCTAAGTAAAAGTCATGAATTCCATGAACTTTACTTTTCAATTTTTGGGAGGTAGGGGTGAAGGATTTCATTATGCATCACATTGGGAATGTAAGAGCCTTATGTACAGATTTTTGTCTTCTGCTCATGTGATAAATCTTGCGCACTGATCACATGGGATTCTTGCGATCATTCACAATATCATATTATGGATATAAATCACCAAAATATGCCTATCTGTGTCCCTGAATAAAATTAGGTACCAAAAATCTACCCATGGAATCTAACCTGAATGGGGACTAGAAGGTCATGTTTCAATGGAAATGACTAAAACAGAGATGTGTTTGTTGGAATTCCCGAAAAAGTTCCAATATTATACGTAATTAGTTTTCCATGAACATAGAAGACTAGGTCCATGCCTATAATTAGAAATAGTGGACAAACGAACAGTACCTTGACCATCCATATGATAATCATTTCACTCTTATGCACATAAATTTATCATTTCCATACACATGAACCATGTTTGGTTTCTTGTTTCCATGAAACTACAAAAACATGAGTGCTTCTGAGTTAAGCTGATTTTTTTGCAACCATTATTTGAATATTCACACAACCATTGGTATTGTGTTCCAAGACATGATCATTCCCACCATGGCCTTTGAACATATTATACCCAATAAAAAGGATATTGAAGAGACTGATTCCAAGTGGGAGGCTACCTTTGATGCCCAAAGGGAAAATAAAATTACTATCCCCAATATTATTTATACTGGAATGGTTCTGTTAGATAACCAAAAGATTCTAGGCATGTTGATGCAATCTTGGAAGGACCATGTCTTGAGCTGTAGCCTCTCGCTATGGAAT
The DNA here is from genome assembly GCA_963277665.1 of Viscum album. Classification (NCBI taxonomy): domain Eukaryota; kingdom Viridiplantae; phylum Streptophyta; class Magnoliopsida; order Santalales; family Viscaceae; genus Viscum; species Viscum album. Next base: position 1,798,718,864 of record OY728140.1, read on the forward strand.
ATTTTCATCCATGAGGAAGTTATAATTTCAGGTTTTGAGACAAAGGAGTTGTGGTCAGGGGTGACACGTGAGAATAACCTTTCACAGTACAACATCATGTATAATCACCACCCCGATAGGGATAATCAAGTGATATCCATCCATGTCTTGAATCCAAGGACCCATAATATCAAAGGGAGTGAACCAATAGATGAGGAATTTGCCACCCATTATGCCAGCATTTTCAGGAGCAACATTACTGATGATAGAAGGGGATTGCATCAGGACATGGTCATCAGGTCTAGGAGGGAATTTTATTAGTGAATGGAAATGGGAGTTTTGGGTATGCCAAACATGCCATGAACATTGGGAGGAGCATCGACATATCAGGCTATTTAATGGTGTTAGGATCTCAAAGTTTCATTTCTACCACCAATTGGTCTTGTAAGAGATATATTCAGATGGTGGTATATTGACAAAAATACCTTCCACCACCACCATGGGGAGGTATGTATTAGTCAATGGGACAATGAATAAATTATTGCATTCATATGAAGGGATGCCAATACAATGATTTCCTTTCGATGAAGAACATCGAGGAATAAAAAGCATAATCTACCTTTCGTACATGGCATCTACTAGATCTGGTGAATGAGAGGCTGAAGATCGACTAAATCCTAAACTAAATCACATATCTAGCATATTTCCAGATATTACTTTAGTGGGATAAGTTAGTGAGGATTCCAGGCTGAGGGAAACCGTTCCCAAATGTATCATAGATGGGAAAGGCAGGATTGTCATGGTTGACCATTGAAAAAGTTGAATATCATTCATTGGGAATCAGTGTGAATAGAATATGAGAACCACAATTATGTATTGCTGGTTTCCATGATACATTACTATGGGGGTGGGTGCTACCATTGAGGGACATGAAGATAGGGGTCCATTCTGAGAAAATTGAGATGGATGAGATCATAGATTCTCACAAAAATGATTCCCTCTATGTTCTTGTACTTGTGAGGCTGTAGAACATCCCATTTCAAGAGGAATTATTCCAAAGAGAATCGTTGGTCCATTCAAAATACTTCATGGTTGGTTCGTAGCTCTCATTAGAGGATTTTATATTCCAAATTGCATCCAACCTCTAGGTGACAGAATGTGATAATCTCTACTAAATATTGCTTGGCCCTGGCCATTGGATCTTAATGAGGAAGGTGTTAAGCATCATATCAACTACAATGCTAACTTTAACTTCCACCAATTTTAAATCCTTTTCCATTATATGGTGGATGAACTACCAGATATAATAGAGGAGTGGGAATACTTGAAGAGAAATAGGGTAGAGTATTGGTAGCCCAGATCGATGATAAGGACATTTGAGAACCCTATATACCATCATGGATTAACATATTGTTTGGATTCCTACTGCAGATTGTGAAGCAAATATACACATGGGTTAGGGAGGAGGAACACCATTTTATCTTTCACCATCTATGGATCATTTTTAAAACTTCTAGCTCTGTAGAAATAATCACACTGCCCCCACAGATATTGATGCTAACCTATCTATGAAATATGAAGACCATTGGGTGGAATCATATCCGAATGCAATCCTAAAAAAGTTCATATGTTAAATCGGGGACAAATTTGTAGATTCCAAGTGGTGATAGAGAAATTGATATGTCTATGGGGAATCAACAATAGAGGAAATGTAGGCAGCTGAGGTATCATGAGTGGGAACCTTAGCAGCAGAAGCATTACATGGTGGGGCTACACTCATTCCTTCTAATGAAATGTAGTCCCATTGGTGGCCATGGGGAGATTCTAGAGAAGACACATTAAAAAGATAAGATAACTACTTCAAACTATAATAGATTAAATTTTCCAAGCACTTTGGTTGACCTGGACCACACTGCCACAATCAATGATCACAGAAGGCCTATCGAAAAAAATTTATGGGAGATGGGATTAAGCTGCCGGAAATTGGGCTTATTGGTGTTGTTGATAGGGTGGATTTAAATCAAAAATATGAAAATGTGATGGCCATGGATTTTTATTCATTCAAATGGTGGAATTATGGAGAGGAAAATATTTTATTAAAGGTTATTCTTGGCTAGGAGAATGACCCAGAAGAACTATCATTTGAAGATGAAAATGATGAAGATGAAGAAGGAAAATGAGATGATAAGGAGGTAGCTGAAGGAGAAGATGAGGAGGATGAGGATTAAGGGACTATAAGTCCAAGGTCTTGAGGGAATATATCCCAGTGAGAGAGTCTATAATAGAGTGGTGAATTCACATGCCCTAATGAGTAAATTTCTAAAAATATCAATCTAGGATTCAACTCATTTCCCCAAGACCACTTCCTTGAACCCAAATTAGATCAACTAACAAAACATTGTATATTTATTGAAAAAACTGAAAATGATCCATAATTAAGAACTGAAGGGGGTGAAGGTGTTCCAATGAGAGTTTAGTGGAATCTCCATGAGCTCACATTTTGGGATGACCATGGTCGGACACCAATTATGGATTAAGTGTCTAGAGGTGATCTAGATATGAGGAATGAGACATAAAAAATAGAATCTTGGGACACTCCTAATGTTAAAAATGAGCCTTTTATAGTCATTGAGCTGTATAGAAAAATGTGTTCTCCTATGAAAGAAGTTCCCATGGTGGCCAAACAACTTGATCCAGTAACACATATCTCTTGTAAGTCTCTATCTTTAATGACTCGTACTTGTTATCTAGGAATATGGATGATCAGGGCCCTCATTCCATTTATAGATTGGTATGCTACAATCCACATAAACCTAATAGTTTGGAACATCTATTCAGCACTCTTGATAGTTTTAGCTATTTGTAAGGATCCAACCATCCATGTTGATACAAATTTGGCACATAGTGGGAAGCAGTTGTGGCCATGGCTGATGCCACATCAAGAGTGGAGATTGATGGTGGAGAGTGCGGATTTGATAATGAAAATGAAGAAACGAGTGATGAGGGTTTACCCTAAATAATAAATCCCATACCCTTAGAAAGGATGCCAGTTGAAGATCCTACCACTAAACTACTGGCTAACTGCCTTGAATAGAAAACTATAAAAATTTAAGAGTAGGATGATTCTAACCCGGATGCAGTTGTGGAGATATGAATGACTCGAATAAGGACATGGAAGTTTATCTACAATTTTCTATAAATACCATAGTCATAATAGCTGAGTCAAATGTGTTAAATTTTATCCTCACTTCATTGTCTCTATTCTGGTGGGGTGGATGCTCTCCATCTTTATACAACAAAATACGATTATCCTACTTGGAAGATGTGGGAGAGTAGACAACACCTATATACTACCTTGTTAAAAAAGAAATATGAAAACATTTAGATGATCCCTGATACTGAGTAGTAAATCAAGCACCTTGAAGAGAAGATGAACTACTATTCCACTTTAACCGTCAATCATTCATAACTGTTCAAATGATTCAAGTCCCTTCTATTTTTAGCCCAGGTGTAGCTAGATCATTTGAGCCACCGAGTGATTGAACTCTAAGATTAATGACGTAAAATGTAGATCAAGGCCAGAAATATTTGATTTGATTTTTTTAGGAGGAGTGGGTGCTTAGGAAGTAGGATGATATTTAGAAAGACACAAACTAGAAGGTGGAGGAATTGAATCACTCCATTGAAGATGAAAACCACCAAGCGTAGTGTTTTTGCCATACATTTTAGAAACACTCCATTCATTTTCTTGTTTGGATGTTCTAAACTACGTATATAAAAAAATATTTTTTTTCTTTAATTACTTAATCTCGATCATAACTATGAAGAAACTAATGATCGGTCCCTAAACCCACATTGGTCATGTCTTTTTTGAGAAACATGGGGTGACCACATAATCGTTCAATTTGTATGAGAGTGCCATGTAATCATCAAATACATATGGTTTGATATTTTTGACTTCCCACCCAAAGTATTATTTATGTAATAGGTTGTGTCTATTGGTTAGTTCTCTTAGAACTACCAATATGACTTTCATGATGCGCTCTAGTATAGAAGTAGAATAATGATATGGGAGTGGGAATCAATCTGACCAAAAGGGAATGGCGAGTGTGAATCATGATACCCAATAACATGAACACAATAGTGATATAGTCATAATATGAGATAACTACTGAAAATTATCCAAATGCAGTACATATACCTTTAACAAGAAATGGGATAAAATATACACGGGACAGCCGGATGTAATATTTGAAAACACAGTTCCTAACAAAAAATGTGCCCAATATCATTATTACCATTTGTACTAGATGGTAGGATATCCAAATCCATTAACCATGCTGCTATGGGGTTTCCCTTCATATATGGAAGATGATGAGGATCCAAATAAGGGTCATGAATATTGTGAAATGGAGTGATGGAATGTTTAAGAGAATTCCAACATGCTTGGTGCTATTCTACTAGTTATTGCGGAACAATGGTGTGGGTGAATTGGTTAAAAAAGGAAAAACATATCACCTAAGAAATATATAGTACACAGAAATCCAAAACTGATGTGATTTAGGTCTAAATAAGTCTCATGTAATGTATACATTCCTCAAGATGAATAGAGGAAAAATAACCGAAAATCGATAATAAACACGTGGCTAGCCTAGAAGAAAGATTTCCAATCATCACTAAATATCTCATAAGTATGGAAATGAAGACAATTGTAGTTTTTAAAACACATCATGGTTAAAGACCAAAACTAGTGGTGGAAATACTCTTTGGTGTCAAGGATGAGACATCCAATAATTATCAGGGGAAATCATGAACTTTTTCAGTGTATGGGTGCAGTTTAACATCATGGATTGATAATGAGGGAAGGGGAAATAATGCTAAGGATGGACCCAAAATCGTTGATTTGGACATCACTATGTATCCTGAAAATATGGGAATCTATCCATACATAGTTATTTAGATTCCACGGTTTAAGGTCATATGAAAGGGCCTTCTTGTAAACTTTATCATCTTGTTGTTTGGACACTATAGTTTACCATCATGCTGGGTGGGCAGCACAGATTAATGTCACATTGCATGGAAAGAAGAAATCATACATTAAGGTCGTAGAACATTGGCCAAAATTTTGCACCAGTTTCAAATGTCGGTAAAACCCTACCAAGACAACTATGGCCTCATGATCGATGCTCATTTTGGGAAACAAGGAGTAATTCCAAGATTTACCTATCACACAAACTGTGCACATCATTGGAAAGAAAACTCTATGTGGGAATATTCGACCATGCTAATATTCATATTCAACATGTATAAAATCATATGGGGATAACCACCATGGAATTGGAGATACATAATAACATTAAAGGGAATAAAAATGTGAATCAAAACATCTGATATCTGGGGACACAATAGGGGTGGCATAACGATGGAGGATAACTACTAACCTTATTTGAAACACAACATCCATATTGTGCAACCTAGGTTGGGAAATGACAAAAGTGGGTTGGTCGTTGACAATATTCAAAACCCGAGAAATCAATGTGTCATTAAAAATCATTAGGGTTTTGTATTTGGATACTAGGAAAGCCATGAGGCCATGAATCCATACCCTTACAGGGTCTCTTTAGATTAAATAGATGATAGGGACCCAAATAAATTGACATGTGAATCACAGAAGACATGTTGGGGGAATTTACCTATAGAGTCAAACATCCAAGGTCCATTACTACCTCACATTCGATCATGCCAGTTTAAAGAAACCACAGTTTGGTTTAGATCCATCCTCCATGATTAGGTTCCATAGGGGTGTTGTGAATTGAATAGAGGTTGGTTTTCTTGAACAAGAATCTCTTAGTTTACTGAACTAGTGTGTGGACCATTAGTGTCCATTTTAACGTCGTGTACGTGGGATTTACCCATGCAGTTTAACATCATTCATTGAGGATGATGTTCTGCCAAATTTTTTTGTCATGTGACCAGGAAATGTGAATCCTAAATAATAATTGCATGGTGTGGTAAAAATAAAAACATGAATGTGGGCTAAGGAGGTCTAGACCACACCATACATTTTTGTTAGAGAACCCATGTTATATGGGGCCAATAGTGGTAAATGGGTGACTGTGTGGCTGGGCTCGAGGAAAATAAATCATGGCATCACTAGATGTACAATAAATAGGGGAATCAATCCAGACAGAGTTATTCAATATCAAATGGTAATGAACCAATGAAAAAAGAGGGGCGATATTCACCAAAATGAGAAAATATTGGTTTTCATGTTGTTTACTGTCATGGGACTAGGGCACCCAAAATTTTAGTTTAGAATCATATATTTAAGTATAATTAAATAGGAGATGTTCAATGTGGTACCATGAGCTAGCTCGATACGAATTAGGACCAATGATACCCACACCACAACACAGATACTAAGATGATACCCTGGCCTAGGGGCTAGAGGGTGAACTAGGATTCTATGTTTGGGATTGGTGGAAAGATGTAAGTGTTTCACTTTGTATCCTATAAGGAAGGGAATCAATAAACATAGAGTTTTTAAATTCTATATTGTTTAATTACATGTGGTTATAATCCATGCATGGAGAGGCACCCCCAATGGTGGTACATGGTGTCGTTACTGCAAAACCAATGATAATGATGAATAAATAAATCCACTCAACACCACACATTCTTGTGGTGAATATGAATATAGTGTAATGTTCTAGTGCTTGGACTTGAGTGCTTTGTTTGACATCATATGGAATTTAAAATCCTATTTTATGGGAATAGAGATTATACAAATGGGTTGGTGTGATTCCTCCATGTGGGTATAAACCTGACCAGGCCGCTAGGCCCACAAGAGCCATGCGATGTGTGGGAAACAAAGGGGTGGAGTGGATTCTTATGACACATGGAAGCACATAGTTGGGGAACAAAGATGTCCAGTTAATGTTGTCCTAATTCCTTTGACCTACATACTCAATAGGTAAAGGAGCATAGAGGGATAACACTGTGGGTGTTGTTGTTTATCCTTGAAATAAGAATGTGGAAAGTGATGAGAATCTAAATTCATAATATTTGGGACATAATGATGGTGTATAATTAATGAATTATAACTAATGACCTTATTCCAAATACATCATCTGTATTTTATGACCTAGAATGGGATTATATTGAAGAGGTTCAGTCACTGACCATATTTGAAGCGTGCAACCTAACTCTAAATGTCATTCGAGATCATTTTGGATGTTGGTATAAGTATGCAGGTGAGCCATGAGGCTGAGAATATATTCTATTAGAGGGTAGCTTATGTCATGAAAGGTGATGGAGACCTAGACATAGAGATGTGTGAAGTATGGAGATGGAATGAAATAATTTTCATGCATATTCCATCACTATAGGATTTATGCCGCACAACATCCAAGAACATTATTGAGGCATGTTAGATAGAGGTATCCAAAACATTCATTAATGATGCATTAAGAGGGGTCCTGGATATGGCATGGTAATAGAACAATGCCATATTAAGAGTAAAATGGGGAAAAAGATATTTATTAAACCATTGTATGGACCTAAAGAAAAAACGTCTAAGAATTCATACATATTTGAGTAGAATGGTAATCAAGACACTTGTAGTTCTTGAGTTCCATGAATTATACCCTCATGCGGTAAGTATGAGGATGTAACATAGTTTATCATTATGTTACTATGACATTGGATATATTAGTTTATTATTGTAGATCTCGTACCCTAATATGATATTCTAAGATATATACATGGCATGGCGGGATGACACCTATGATGTTAATAAGAGATAAGGAAGTCCATCACCACACAATGTATTCATGAGAATAAAGATGGATGAACATGGGTTAATCACAATGAAAAAAATGTCAAGGCACTCATATGTATCACTTAAGGATGGGAATCAAGCCACACATTTCTATTAAAGATGGAATGGAGCCATAGATGATTCCCTCTCCGATGTGGACAATAGGGTGCTTGTAGTTTTTTATCATGCAGCGAGGATATAGAAATAATTTGACATTATATAGGAAAAAGAAGATTATCATTCGGCAGGGAAATGGGTATCTTTCCTTTTATGTTGATTGGAAAAGGAACATAAATGCTATGTATTTTATCTATTAATAGATAGGACACATCAGTTAAATTTCATGAATGGAAAGTCAGTTTAATGTCAATCATTATAGAAGAGATATTAGCTGATAGTTATAAAGATCAGATCATATGAATGATGATACAAACATAGGGGTTCATAGTGTGGTGCCACAGAGCAAACCAATGTGAATGAGGACTTAATAGGTCTCAACATCAGGCCCCCATTCCCCTGGAACATTATATCATGGGATCGAATGTTGAAATTGAAGTTCCACAACTGATCCTAGAGACCAAATGATTGGGTGTTCCTACATATCCTACAAGGTCAGGAACCAAGCCATTGATAGTTCTTAAATACAGTGTATTTTAACATCATGTAAGAAGAATTAAAAGAGAAATGGATCCTAAGGGGGGCACATGGAGTGTTTGTTTTAAAACTGATGTCAATGATAACCATGGAGGTCTCAATACCATGTTACACACTCTCTATGGGGAACCATTAGACAAGTAATTTAAATTAAATTGTTGCTGACCAGAGAAAAAATGTCTATCTGTTTCTACGTATACCGTGAGGATGGGAATTATTCCATATTAATGTTCATTAATTCCATACAATTTAACATCATGTGGGTTGTAAGTGTGACTTATTTTACAATCATGTTACTAAGAAAACACAGTTAAATGTTTTGTGTGACTAGGCAGTTTAATGTCATGAAGGATAATGGTGTTGGGTAGTTTTAAATCTTATAGCTCAGACGGGTAGGTCTTTTATGTAATGTACGGCTTGAGAAACATAGCATTGGTAGTAGGAGTAATTCTCTCTCCATCCATAGTAAACAAAGAGTTATCATCGGTGGGGTAAACCATGTGAATGACGTAAAGACCTTTCCATTTGGGATCCAAGTTTGGTATATTCCTACCAAGTATCATTAGTGACCTTAGATCCAATACCATATCACATTAGAGTAATGAGAATAGATATAATTTCATATTGAAAGCTCCAACTAACTTCTTCTGGTGAATCTATGGATTATGAAAGGCCAAGATTCTATTATCATGAATGGATTCCAGTTCATCCAAAAGGACTTATGATACTTTTTTGACATATTAAAATCATGGAAATCAATACAGAGTGATGGAATATAAATCTGGATGGGTATTACTTCCTTTGTTCCATACACTATGGAATATGGGGTCACTAGGGTGGAATTTCAAGCTGTCGTATAATAGGTCCAAGAGAATTGGGGAGGTTTTCTAGAGAACTCTTCTCGTCTTGTTCCAAAATAATTTTATGAATATTATAGAGGGAATTTCTAACACGTTTATCCATAAATTTTCATTTTCATTGTTTCGGGATGTGTCGATTTATTAGATGTTGTTGTTGGAGTACAATTTATTCATCTCAGTTTCATTTTATTTGGTACCGTTATCAGTGACGGAATTATGTGGAACTCCAAAATGGTAGAAGAAATTAGATCTCATTAACTCATCAATAGAAGTGGATTTAAAATCCTTAATAGGTACATTCTCAACAAACATGGAGAAGAAATACATCTTGGTAAAAAAAAACTTTTATTGGTGAGATGTTGTTGGTGGATAAGGGCCCATAACATCGAGCCCCTTGACCACAGAGGACCGTGAACACATAGTGGTATGGAGGTGCTCTGGTGGTCAATAAAAAAAATTTGTCATTGATCTGACATGTTTGTATCTTCTTGGATAACACTATTTAGTCATGGAACATGGTGGTACAAAAGTATCCAAACATCAGAATTATTGAGAAAGTCTCGAACCCACCTGATGGGATCCATAAGAGCCAACATGAAATTTTTGTACTACCTAGAAAACATCATTTCCCAAAATATAATGGATGATATTTCAATAAAACCATGATATTAGAGGATCTATTCAAGTATAGTAACAATTTTAAGGGTGATCTTCCCTACTCGTCAACAGACTCACTCATGTTCATCTCTGTCATTATGGTGATTTTCATGTGGAATGTACTCTATGAAAGGAGTTGTCAAAAAAGAGTTCTATTCTACCATGATAAATGTATTAGAATTCACTGAGGGGGTGTAATATGTGGTAAGGGGACATAACTTTTGTTTCACATCATTATCCCAAGAAACAAGAGAAATGAACCATCGATGCGCCACATGAGAAAAAGATCATCCTGGTCATGCTCTACAAGGGATGCGTCTAGAATGGATAAGGTGTCAGCTCGGCCGTTATGTGACCTAGGGATTTCATTAACCTCTTGTAGAGAAGTAACTGAGCCATCAACTAGTGGGTTATCTCTAGGAGGGGTACAATCACAATATTTTTGATGACGTACTAACCATTGATCTTCTTGATGAATAGCTTGGATCCCCCCTTCACATGTATGTGGGGAACATCAATCATGAGGGCCAGCTCAAGACCGGTGATGAGAACATGATAATCTGCCTCATTTTTGGTGAATACTTCTAAAAAATGAATATTGTGGGATATCATGTGTAGGCCTAATTAAGAAAATTCCCATGCCTACTATGTTGACTCTGGGATCATTGAGCCTTCTTCTGATTGGACTTAGAGATTCCCTTTCGAAATGCATCTGACATCATTGAATAAACAGATCCACTAAGAGGATGGCCTAATTTAGAAAATAAATATTTATGTAATGCTTTGCGGGGGCTTGATGGGAGGCTAGAATGTTTTCCATTGCCAGAATCTCAACAACCATCTTCGGAATGAAGAATATGTCTATCCACTTATGTAATACTACCCACAAAGCTAGAAAGACTATTATTATAGGGTGGATGAGATTATACTTTTGTGGATCCATGAGGGACACTAGATAGATCCCATGATGCTTCTTGTAATTCAAAAACTTATGCAGTTGAAAAACATGGATGAGGCTTCTCTTTGTGATATTGGAGTATCTAGTCTCTATGCCAATGATCATGCAATTGAGATAGTAAAAAAATTTCTCTACCCCATCATTTTAATTCTATCTGAAAAGTATTCCAAGAGATAAATATAGGGTTTTCGCATAGAGGACCAGTGGATCAATAGAAATGGATGGAAATAGAATTGGAGGCTGCTGAATATATTTCTTGATTGCATCTAAGTTGGTATGACACTCTACATCCCATTGGTAGATGAAAAATTTATCAATGAGTCTGAAAATGGAATAAACATGCCAACCGTATTCACAATGAAACATCTTATATAGGCCAAGTGGCCTAGAAAACCATGGATCTCTGAAAGGATGCTCAGAGGAGGAACTTGAATGATAGCATTGATCTTCTATGAGTTGATATCAATGCCTTTGTATCTAAAAACTAAATTGTGAAACATCCTAGAGGTAACCGCAAAGGCACAATTCAAGGGTTGTATATCTAGAACAAAAGAGTGGAGGAATCTGATATGTCTCTTAATATCTTTGTGATGTTCCTAATGCTAGTGATATTTGGAAACCAAATTTTCATCATAGAGTCCAACTGGTGTCCTAAGGATCAGTTTGAATATGCAGTGCATATCACAATAATTGGTATCTCTTAAATTATTCAAACTGAAAGGCATTACATGGTACTAGAAGGCATCCTATGAAACCCTAAAGTTGGTTGACTCTTAATTTTCATAGGCCATCCAAATATGATTTTTTTGAAATATCCTTCCCCGAAGTAGAGGGAATGTAATCCAAAGGGGACATAATTTAATAGCTATATCACAGGATGGTGAATTCATTCATTGGATAGTGATGTTTGAGATTCCATTAGTCAATACTGACTCTGATACATATGTTCTAATTCCTTTTAGGATGTTTTTGGGCCAGCCACATGGTGTATTGGACTCCCTTTTTATGTTTTATTTGATAAGTTTATCAATCTCTTCCTTGAACATGGAATTATAGGATTGGTGCATCTTCCTGGTTGGATGTTTGAACCTATGATGGCGTACCATCAAGCCAATGTGGTGGAAGACAATATAAAGGTCTAGACCTGGTATCTCTTCATAAATCCAGGTGTATACATCAGGATTATGCCTCATGAAATCCACATACATATATAATTTTTATGAAGGAATAAATGCATTTATTAGTGTGGGCATTGGGTCTGCCTGAATACTGAGATTCACCTATATAAACTCATCGACAATAGTAGAAACACCCTCTTCAAATTCATGAGGATCATCCTCAAGGTCATAATAATCATCCATGATAGGGGAATCTATGGGGGACATGATTCATCCAAGATGACAAATCTTGAGATAACACTGGTTCCCCATTGGCATATGTGGAATCTTTACAGGGAGAATCCTGTATTATTTAAACCATGACCCCAAAGGAGGCAAAACCAATTCCATCAGGCCTTTGACAGAGGGGGCCAAACCTAATGATATCAAAGTAATAATGGTGACGGGGTCTATATCGACTCAACCGATCAACAGAACATGAAATTATGGAATATATCCAAAGAAATAATGTGAGGATATTTGTACATAATAGGGGTAAGGAGTTTTTGTATAACCCAATCCTAATATGTATAGGAATACGAGATAATATAACGTTAGTCCATGTACTTTGGAAATTAACTCCCATCATCTTAGAAACAACAATGCCATGTATGAGGTATGGGGTCATTCCCTCCAATATATGTATAGGGAGGATGAATTCATTGTCTAGTTTCACCAACAGATATTACACAGTAGTAATGTAATCCACCCCAGTTTTCTGAACTAAATTATATGTGATCTTGTAGTATTCAGTGTATAAATATATGGCTTCAGAAGAGGAAAACGGAGAGTAATCACCTTAGAACATTCCCACTTGACCGTTGAGGGAGTATTTGAGGATTTGGTGATGGAGAAAGGAATTAATGCACGCAGAATGATCTAGGGTCTACCTATTAGTTAATTGTAGGTAGTGTCCTATGATAAATCTCAGAAATTTAATTTCCAAAATAGGCCACTAAACTGAGAATTTAGGTGAATCCTTCCACATGAAAACTGCTTGGTCTAGCAATAACCATGAATTTTCTAGTTATAGGGACTCAGATCTACTACAGATTGTCCTAAATTGTAGAGCATATATGTAAGGTTTAGATTTATCCAAGAAGGTGTGTCAACTAGACATTGGTGGGGTTCCATGCCATTAGTCTTGTCCCTAATGTACAATAGAATTATTTTCACTTGTATTAAAAATCCTTCATTGTCCACTAAGAATGAGATGGCGACATGTAATTCTACCCGATTGAATTCCTCGACGAGAAAGGAAACCATAAATGCTACCTCAAATTAGAACTATATAAGGATTCATAAGGCCGTTGCGAGGGATTCATGCATATATATTTACTTGTGGAGATCGTTGAGGATCACGAGGTTTCCTAAAATACTGGAAGGTTCATAAACACATCATACTTCTTTGTTAAGTATACGAATCATTTAGAATGTATTTTCTCTCTGGTCAGTGGTATGAATGGAATTTCTACTTGAACTGATGAGTTCTGGCTAGTATTGAGGTTATCTTATTGCTTACTAGCAGAACTATGAAAACCAATCATTAGATGACTAAAAATGACTAAGGCTTGTCCATATCTTTAAACAACTGCTCATGGTGTGTTTGTGTTGGCTCTACCATATCTAATAGAAAAAACGGTGGTGGGAGAGAACCTAATGAGATATGATGATGAGGAAGCTTGTTTTGCGATTGTGCTGTGAATTTTGTATGTTATTGATAGTGTTCCCGAACAAGTTGGAATCATTATCCAATTGATTTCGTCAAGTCACATATAAATGGTCCCATAAATGGTGGCATTGACTAAGAACATTAGGAGAACCTTCATGACATTCCACATCAGTGAGGACCATGTACGGGTCGACCAACACAATGGTATTCATTGAGGCATAATTTTGGTCATAAAATAAGGAATCCTCCCACAACAGGTGAATTTTATGGTGACCCCAATTTTTGGTGGCATGATGTTTCCAATAATGTAAGTTGTATTTGACATCAGCAGTGGACTTTCATTCCCTTACTCCATCAGTGCCTACTATTTATAGAAGTATAGTGTTGAGATGTGGATGTAGAAGAAGCCATGAAAGGAGGCATGTAGGCTTAGGGAGACTTGGTCTGACTCAGACGAGCATAGATGATATCATGGTTGCTAGAAATTTCTCTAGGGGTATCAAATAGTCATAAATTTTAGCCCCATAGCTATAGACTTGATTCCATTCACCTTTGATGTAACTATAAAGATTCTCATAAACAGAAGCTACAAACACTACGGAATGTCCCAACTTGACTACATTGTTATCGAGTTGGTCCTAGAACCAGTCCTTGAACAAATAGATTTCATGGGAAGATGTCCAATGAATATGTGATTGGAGAAGTAGTTGGGGAGATTATTGATACCATCCTCTTTGGGCCTTCTAAACTCAAGAAACTTCTAGATCTCTTGACCCATGGTACCACAGAAATACCCAGGAACCTAAGATTCATCAAACGAGTAGGTCCAATTTCTCGTATCCGGGAAAGAGACCCTAGGAGCATATCCCTGACGAGAGGATGGAGCATGAAAGGGGTGAGGGGAGGGATAATGCCTGATTATCTCTCTTAGGCGGTGAATCTTGATGGGTTGGCACCCATCGAATCTGTGTCAGGCGATGTTGAGGATAAGTCTAAGCCTGAGGTTGTTGAACTCTCTAAGGTTATAGAATAGCCTCATATGGTAACAACTCTAGTGGCATAGGGGCCTCTCCATGTTTGCAGACATCAGTATCAGGCTTGGATAATTTTATTGGATGAGCTGTGGGATGAAACAAATGTACTAGCTTATCTTTCGTAAAGGATTTCAATAGGCATTGATCATTATTATATAATTATCGGATTCACCTTGGAATATCTCACAGATGAGGGAGGGAAGCAATTTAGTCTTCATATTACGCACACACATCTTCAGTAGATTCTATTGAGTTAGTTGTATATCAATTGAATATATGGGGCCCTTCCAGAGGGTGACAAAGTTTGAGACCCACTCCACTGTCCATTACATGCCCTTGAAGAGGTCAACAATACTAGTCTTGCACATGGCGGAGTACAAATGATACAAAAATTGCATGTATAGATCTTCCCAACCATCTATAGAACCAATTGGTAACTGGTTGTTCCAGATGAACGTAGGCCCTTCCATCATCATTACAAAACACAAGATCATAGTAGCCTCCTGATGCACTAGTGTTTCTATAATGGGTCTACACCTTGAAATATAGTGGCTTAGATGCTACAACAGGTCATCCATCCCATTAAAGGGGGAGAAAGTGGGGTTCCCTGTGACACCGATAATGTTTTTAAGAAATATATTCTCTAAATAAATTTCAATTTTCAATATATTACATTATAAGAAATCATGAGTTTAAAAAAACTAAGAGATTACTTAGTATAAAATAATCAGTTTAACCAACCTCTAACATTAGTGGGAATAAATATAACAAACTTATGTAAATTTATGGAGAAGTTATTCGCTACCGATTGTTTATGAAAAATAAAAATCAATTTTATATTAGTATTTTTTTAATTACTATTAGTTAAATAATGTAATGTAATATATAAATAATATTATTAATAAAATATTTTCTATATTCGTCTAATTTATATTTTTGGCATATGGAATTGATAAACTCTATTTAATTTATAAAAACATTGAATTTTAAAAGGGAAATCTGAAAGGCCTTTTAATGTAAAACGAGTTTTAAATTCATATTTTGACACATTAGTAATTTTTATATGACAAAAAATGTTTTTCCTGAAGAACAATTTAAAAATTTATTCCATATGAGTTTATAATATTTTTCTAATAACATTCGAATTTCGATGAATAGTAAATTTACAAAAAAATTTAATTTGAAATCAACTTTTTCCATAAAAAATTTAATATTGTTAAATTATAATATTGAATGAGTTTGAAGTATAAATAGGAGATATTTTAATCATTCAATATAATGTATGCCATTAGCATTTATTTTATATGGAATTCAAATTTTAAAAAAAATCAATATTTTAAAATGTTTTAACATTAAAAAACTTTTTCTATCATTCCAACGATGAAAATAATTTTAAATTAATTATGACAACTACTGTGATTTTAATTTTGAAAAATGGATTCCATATTTGGAATCAGTTGGTTCAAATTATTCATATGGATTTATTATATTTTTGGGCATTATAAATAGTACCTATGGTAAGTTTTATTAAAATGGTAAACATATAAATTATGTAATTAAGGGTAAGAATACTATTAAAAAATTACCCTAACATTGGTCCCAATATCACTAGATGAGTGTGTTCAGACTAAATCATTATAAGGTCAAAATTGATTCCTTTGGAAGAAACTTGGATGAGATTAGGACACTTAATTTATTTTATATAAAAAAACATTTAAATATGTCATAGTCAAATTTTAATAACTAAATATATTTTTATATGAGGTTATACAGAACATATATTATATTATATATAATTATGTGAAAGATAAAATGCTTTTATAATTCATGGTAATTTATTTATAAGTTTTAATAAATATATAATTACCTTAAAGAGTTATACTTTGATGTTGTAAACTTTAAATAATTGATGAGAAATTAATATTTCATTATTAAAATAAAAATAACCATTAAAAAAACAATAACCTGACCAAATTTTATTGGTAGAGTATATCTCTACCATAACCATCCATGGGTTGAGATAGTGACCATTTGGATCCTTTTATGAGTAACTGTGACACTAATATTATATTATTTAAAGTGTTATTAAATTTTTAAGATTCATAATTGATTAACTATAACATTTTAAATGTTATTTTAAATAAATCTAAAATAATCCAAAAAATAAAATTTTAAATTAGTCTAAAAATATTCATTTGAAAACTAGAAGATGTTTCTTCATATTAGTATTTTATTTTTAATTTTTATTTAACAAATATGTATATTAAAAATTTAAACAAAATTGATGTTGTAATTATTTTATTAATATAGATAACAAATAAATGTAGATAAAATATTAAAAAAAATATAACTTCGAGGAATTAATATATATAATGATGTTTTTAGAGGACTTTAACATCTTAGTAATATAATAAAATAGATGTTTTAAAGGTAACATTATATTTTAATATTTTTTAGAAATAATTAATTGAATAGTGAAAAAATGGATATTATTGATTGTTGATCAAAATAATGTATTGTAAAATTATTTAAAAAAAATTAAAAAATATATATAATAATTATGAAGTGGAAAAAAGTCATAAATTATATCTTTATAGTCTAATTGACATCACATAAGTAATTATTTCATCCATTAAATATTGAAATATTTCTTTTATTATTTAAAATAAAATAGAATAAATAAGTGATAGTGAAAATGATAATGTTTAAATTGTAGAAAACATATGTCTGCAATTTATTTGTTGATTAAATTACAACCATATCTCATATCATCATTGAAATTGGTCATATTTTATGATTTTGGTATGTGTGTTTATTTTATTATAAATTAATATTTTTGGAGAACCGAAAAGTGCCCCTCACCTCAATTATAAAAGGGCACCTACTCCTTCACCTATTATCTTCACATTGAACCTACAATATTAGAAATACTAACTTCAATTACATTTTAAAATTCAATAGTTACATTCTATTGGTTATTTTCATCTTTAAAAACCAACTCTAGTGATCTAAGAGGAGATTTAGAGGAAGCTTGTTGAAGAAGAGGTAACCTCCTCTACCGATTCTTTCAAACTTCTTTCTTCTTTTACTTACTCTGAATAAGTTTTTTAATTATAAATTAAGAACTCCAGTATCAATTATGTACTAATAATTTATTATAATTTATAAACAACCACATTCCACCTTCTATCTATCCTACAAAACAGGAAATAACCAAGCGTGCATAAGTACAATTTACCATCTCCACGATGTGGTGTAATCTGTTTTTGAACACCACCTTACATGGATGGGTATAACGATATAGATAATAACATTAAATTATTATTATAAAATTACTTTAATTATGAAATATTATTCAACATACAATTAAATATCAATCAATAAATATGGGAACGATATCATCGGTCGTGCGTACGTACGATCTACTATCTCCATGATGTGATGCGATTCATTCTATATGATATTTGCTAAAGAATGATTATATAAATGTAATGAATGACTAAATTTGGTACATATTATGTTAATATCAGTTTTTAATGATATTAATATGAGCTATTAAGGATTATGAGAACTTATTCTACAAAACAAGAATTAGAAAATGAAGTACGTAATAACCAAATAAGAAGTAATAATGAAATTTTGTTAACAAACAGATGAAGATAATATAATATATGATATAATAAAAATTAATATTATTCTGATAGAATTAAATGGTATTTTTAAAATCATTATACAAGAGGATAATGTATATACAATGAAAATAAAGTCTATGGTAAGGTATAATTTCTCAATCTCATTGTTATCCGATATAGTTTATACATAAGTATTTACTATGGTATATTTATCATCCACATCCATGTTTCCTAAATATTTAATATTATATCTATTATTATATAATAGTTTGAATTTAATTTTACCCATTGATGAATTATTATCAAAAGGTATGAAATGATTATATTTTCATTATTTGATACATTGTACTTTTTCAATTTTCTTAACAAAAATATCAAGAGAATGTTTTTTTAACTTATATGGAATGAAAATATTTTTATGTTATAATAACAGCATATATTCATTAAGCCTCCTCTACAATATTTCATGTTTATTTTTAAAAAAATTATTTTCTTCAAAAAATGTGTTGCCTTTTGAGAAAAGTAAACATTTTTGAAGAAGAAAGGTAATTTTCCTCAAGGGTTAAGGTCAAGTGTTATATCAAAAATTGTTCCATCTACGATGGAATTATTTAATAGTGTTCTATTTTCAAGTATACTATCCATTTTATTCCTTTTATATGATTATTTTATGATGAACTTATATTTATGAAATCCATTCATTTTATATGGATTATGTTTTGATTTAATGATGTTTCAGAAACCCATTTTACTCATTTGGTTATTCTATGATGAATGATTTATGTTTGTGTGGCACAAATAAGAATTATTTAATTATGATATGGTTTAGACCTATATAAATATCAATTTTATTGGTTAATAATTCATATGTAATGATATTGTCACTAATGTAATGGGAAATGTTCTCGGTTTAGTAATACATGATTGGAAGGAGGATTGAAATCGGTTCAGTAATTGAATTTTTCCACTATGATTGTATTAAAAATAAGCCTTCACTAACATTACTTGATTTTCAATGCATATTTTTATGAAAGAAAACATCATTTAGTTTTTATTACTTTTGGGATTATGTTCATTGATTCTTATTAACATTCATGATTTATCCAATGGTAAGATATTATGACCATACATATGAAGGATAATATTTTCAAATGTTATGTTCTTATGTCATATGATAATGATATGATTAATATCACTCTTTTTTACGGTTAATAAGAATCTTAGATCACACATTAATATGTTACTTTTCCCAAGGTCTTGATTAAGGGTATTGTCTAAGATATATCAAAAAAGGGTGTAGTTATGAAAAAATAAATGGGACACAATTAATATGTCTTATAATTTAGTTGTTTATATTTCCCAGTTTCTAATAAAAATATAACTGTATAGTCATTTCATTGCTTTGTTATATTTTTTACTAAATATTTTTCAACATTGATGTAATATCAATTTATGTAAATTATGGGTCATTATACCTGGTATCAGACCAAAGGTATAGTTAACTGTTGGGAACTAGGATGAGAAAACCAATGGAAGAATCGTAAGGATATGTCAATGTATAGGATACAATCCTAGTGATTTAGAAATGACCAATAAAAACCCAGTAAAAATAATAGTGTCATAAATTATAATTTTATTCTTTCTTGTATATTTTTCCCATTATTATTGGTTTTCCTCAAAATATGCTTCTTTGTTTTAGTCAAGGGATTTAACCTAAATGAACCATGTTAATGTTGAATGTGAAGGGAAATGCAATGATTGTACACCTAAAAAACTAAATGTTATTGGATATGGAATGAAAATTAATTTTTCTATGATCACATAATATTCTCAAGATATAAATTATATAATATTTACAAATGAGAAAAGGAGGGAACAACCTTATATTGAGTACATCATGAGTCAGCATCCCACTTCTTTTTTAAGGTTCTTCTAATCCACTATTTGTTGGACAATGGATCAGTACCATTAAAAATATATTTATAGTTCTCCAATGTTTATAACATGATAATTTTCTCTTAGCAGTCTATAATTTAGAAGGTTAAGCTGATCTATGGTGTAACATTATCAATAATACAAGGAAAATAGATGAAATTGAATTCATGTAATGTGATGAATTCAAGAATAAATTTTTTCATAATTATTTTCATCATATTCTTAGAAAAAATATGGATAAGTAGTTCCTTAAAATTATGTAAAAGGATGATTAATCTATTGGTACCTATAATGAATGTTTTACCAGACATGGAAGGTATCATTTTAGAATTATTATCCAAGCTTACAGTAAAATTGATTGATTATTTAGTTGTATAAATCCAAATCTATAAAGGTAATTAGAAATAAGGGACATCAAAAGATTTATGGAAATCATTCTATGTTTTATCATGGTTTAGATGGGGATTTGTGTAACTCATCCATCTTAAGGGTTCCATATGAAAATAACAATGAAATTCAAGGGAAAATATAAAGACAACACTGAAAATAATATGATTTTTCCCTTATTCTCAATGCGTGGAGTGAAACATAATGGAAATTTTCTTAAAAGGAATAATAAATGTTTTTATTGTGGAATAGAAGGTCATCAAGTATTTTAATTCTGAAATGATGAAAAAAATATGTCTAATTGGGAATATAGAGAAAAGGATATAAAGAATGAACATCATACACTTCAATGTTACAAGTGCAAGGAAATGTGGAATTATGAAAATCAATAACCTAAGCCAAGTGTTATTAAAAATGATCGACCTCTCCAAACTATTAATGACAATGATAAAGGAAATTCACATGAAATCAGTATTGATGATTTTGTTTATGATAATGGAGTGGTTAAAGGTATACATACCATCCACCTTAAAGTAGAAAATGTTTTATTTGATTCTGGATGCTCCCACTCTTTTATTTTGGATGAATTTTCCAATGGAATCACTGTATTAAATTAAAAATTATATTTTGAGTTATATATGATGACAACTAATGGCACAATGGTCACATAAAGAGTTTTTAATTAGTCTCTGGTTTATTTTTTAGGAAATTAATTCCTACAAATATTTTGATTCTTCCTATAGTGGAATTTTATTTGATTCTTTGTATGGATTGGATTTATCAATATGGAGATCATATCAATTTCCAAGTAAGGGTAGTCACATTTCATATTCTAGATCAAGCAAAGATAATATATGGATGTATGGATGAGTATGACCTTCGAGTGGACATTTATTTTATATTATGGGTCTTTATCCCTTTAAATGAAGGTTATCTATCTCAATTTGTTGGGGATAAACTCCCAATTAACAATACACCTGTTGTTTTGGAGTTTGATGATATCTTTACAGAATAATTACCAGGTATTCCACCAATTCGAGATGTTTAGTTATTAATAGAACTACTACAGAGTGACATTACTATTTCAATTAAGCCTTATATAATAGCCCCAATTAGATTTAGTAATTGAATAAGTAACCAGAAGATAATATTGATAAGGGATTCATACACCATAGTGAATCACCTCAGGGATCACATATGCTAATTATTATGAAGAAATATGGATCAATGAGGCTCTTAATTGATTATCAAGAACTTTATAAGATCACTATCAAGAAAAAATACCATATTTACCACCTTAATGAATTATTTGACCAACTATGTGGACCTTAATAGATTTCCACGATTGATCTTCATTCATTATATCATTAATTAAGGGTCAAGAATGTAGATATACCAAAAAGGCATTCCTTACAATGTAAAGACACAATGAATTTATAGTTATTCATTTTGGTCTTACTAATTCCCCTTCTATCTTCATGGATCTAATGAATAAATTATATAGAGAATATCTCGATCAGCATGTGGTAGTCTTTATAGATGATATTATTGTTTATTCAATGATTAAGGAAGAACCTGATGATCCCATTAGTGTGGAACTAAATTCCTTGATAAAGGATAATATTTATGGGATATTTTCTATGTGTGAATGTAGTAGTTTGAATGTTTTATTTTTTTGGTCACATAATCGCTAAAGTGGGAATATTAGTGGATCCAATAAAACCAGAAGTTATTGAATGTGGTGTAAGACCAAAAATAGTAACTGAGATCCAAATATTTATTATCTTATCTAGATATTATAAACATTTTGGTAAATATTTTTCAAAATTAACTAATCCACTCACCATTTTGACTAAAAAACGAGTTTTGTTTGTGTGGATGGAGGAATGTGAAGAGAGTTTTAAAGATCTCAAAATATGGTTATCTAGTGCACATGTTCTCACACTACCATTTAGTGGAGAATGGTTTGTGATCTAAAGTGATGAATCAAGAAAAAGGTAGGGATGTATTGTAATGAAATTATATAGTTATATATTATTCGTCATGATAATTGAAAATAAATGAGAAAAAGTACCCAACTCATGATTTGTAGTTTTTTGTAGTAATCATTTCACTAGAGATATGAAGGAATTATATTTATAGTGAAATGTGTGATATATATACGGATCATAAAAGATTAAAGTATATTATCAAAAAAATTATATAAATATGTGTCAAAAAATATTGTTGGAGTTGATTAAATATTATTACATCTCAATACATTACCTCCTTGGGATAACGAACACGGTGGGATATTCTTTGTGTCGAAAGGACTATGCTAGAATACCCATAATGAGGGTCACAAGAGATCCAATATATTTAGATTTTTAGGGGGTTGATATTTAAATTTTAATGGAATGATATAATTTTATCTTTCTCCAATAACTGTTCTACCATATATTCAAGTGATGATTATGGAGGACCAAGAGTAATATGTAGAGCTCCAAAACCAGGTGATAGATGTTCCTTAATTCAACCTCTATTTTGATGGAATAATATGTTTTAGGAATATGGATTGTATTCCTCCCATACCAGAATTAAAGAAGGAGATACTGGATGAGGATCATAGTTATTCATTATCTATTCATCATGGACAAAATAATATGTATAGGGAAATAAAATTGTATTTATAGTGTTAAGGCATGAAATGATATGTTGCTAAGTATGTCTCTTTGTTCTTGGTTTTTCAGAGAGTTAATGATGACATACATAGGTCTAAGGGGATTTTACAAACATTACCTATTCTCGAATGGAAATGTGAAAACATCAGTATGGACATTGTTTTTAGACTTCAAAAACATTTAAAGGCCATAATGATATATGGTTTATAGTATATTGCAATATGTATTCGGAAAAATTCATTACTATATGAGAGGATTTCACTCTTTATTTTTAGTTTTAAACATTATGTCCTATAGAGGAAGCCAAACATCCAATAACGATTATGGAAACAACGAGGTCATTGTCGATACATACGTCAAAAAAATCCTTCGGTCATTTAGTAAACACATTGTAGAAAAAATATTCCATTTGAATGAAATTAAATTTCAAGAGTTGCATTATAAACTGAATAAAGAAGGAGGTGTATATTATCAAAATATGACTCAATGAATGGAGACTGAGACGAAACCCCTTAAATTGAGTCTGAATCATCATGTATGTTCCTTGTTCTTCCTAAATAATAATATTAAGTTAGTATATACTTTATTTATAACCTTTTTTAATTTTATGATTCTTTTTATATCACTTATTACCACTTCATAAAAATTACATTATTATTTAAGTTAATATGGATTGTTTTGCTGATATTCGGTAATTGAGTCAAAAATGAACTTATTTCGATCAAAAGTAAATAATATCTAGAATGATATTCATGATTTAAATATCATATAAATCCATTATTTAGGTATTTATAATAGTCCATAACATTTTTTAGATAATAAATTTAATGCACCGTTCACGGAGACAGCATGCCGTATGTACGCACAAATGCTACTTTCATTTCTTTTTCACACTAAAATAATAACAATAAAATGATATAAATGCATATTATAATACCTATATTATAGTTATTTCATGTATGTCTCATATGTTTAATAAAAAAATCCTTTATTTGTTCCATGTATATCATGAATGGGTCATAACACTTTTAGGGGGCGATACTCCGCAATTTTTCAAATGAAATTATCATACATAAAATTCATTAAAATAATAATGGTATATTGTAAATAAAAATTACATAAACATAGAGACAATATATATATAATATATCTTATATAAATATAGATCCATAATAATATCCACCATGATAGATAGTAGAGGAAAATTGAACAATCATCCTTTTGTGAGTTAGTAGTTCACCGTATATAGAAACAATATGTTTGTATCCATTAGATGAATGTGTGTGTAAGTTTAGTTAAGAAACATATCATAAATAAATACTTTTATTTTGAGGATAATGGTGTCATTTTGTATTCAAATAATAATCAGAGGATTGGGAGTGAAGAAGTAAAATAAAAGAAATGAACTTGAGACAAGACGTTACCTCTAAATCGGGTAACATATTTTGATTGGAAGCAAAATGAAATCTTGAATTGACTTCATCCCATGTTAAGGTTTATAGTGCAATGAAAGCGATGTTTGGATCTTATTTAGGAAGAATTTGGACGTGCCAAGGGTCATTAGGGTTTATATTATGTTGGTAGAGGTTTTCGCATTTTATTAGAAGTAAGAGGTGTACTTTAGGAAAGTCTAGAAATATTAATTTATTATAAACTCTATTTGGGTTATAAATGGTACAAAACAAATTTAATTACAATATATGATGATTTTGGTTTGAATACCCATAATACAATAATTTTAAGATATGTTTTTAATATTTTAGTATCCTTATCTATTTCGTTTAACCCTTACTTTTCGCTTTTTAATCATACTGTGATATCAGGTTATTTACATATTGTGGGTTAATTTAATAACCATATCATCTAAAAACTACACACCTAAAAGTAATTTATGACATAATTTGACTTTTATTAACCATTATTAGGAATATTATATATTTAGGAACTTATTATAATTAAGTAATCTATTTTATTATTAAAGTTATGAATTATGTGAAATTTGGACACTATTCATACTTTACTATTTTACAAATTCATAAAACCTAGTTTCATCTACAAAAAGGCATTAAATCAAATATAATGCATCAATATCAAACGAAAAAATGGATTATGACATCAAAATAACAAAATTACATTTATTTTAATATTTATTATATTATTTATCGGAATCCTTTATTAATGAATCAATAACTACAACTTCATTGTGTCCTAATTATATTCACTTTTTTCATTCCTAAAATTTTTTAATTAAATATCATGGGGTAGAAAATATTTTTCACCATATAATTACTATTTATAGTCTAAGGGGTCGATTTTATAACCCCATATAAATTTTATTGTTAAAAGATACATTTTTATGTTATATTTCTCTTTACTTTAAATTAATTCTTATTATTTGTCATTATTACACTCATGTGGCTCTATGGGTTCTCAAAATCAAGCCAAGGAAGCCCATAGTTAGATATATCTCATCTAATAGGATTTTTCCACATGTTATAGTATTTTAATATTAGTATAATTTAAATTGTTTACCCTTATTTACCGGATTTTCCATTTAACCATGGTAAATAAAATAATTTCTGAAGTTACTATTCCAAAAGTACAATAATAAAAGGTAAATATTTACACAATTTGGACTTTCTAATTCCAAATATAGAATCCATTTTTCAAACTTCAGAATAATGAATTTTTTGTAATTAATTTAATATTAATTATCATTGTCAAAACAAAAATGTTCGTTTTTAAGAATTAATGACTATCAAACGATTGACATGTGTATATAAAAAAATTAAATGTGAAATTACTTCAAATGACCAAAATTGTATTAATGCTAAAAATATATTACATTTATACTTTATCACAAATATGTAATATTGTTTATCCATATAAACTAACTTGATGATAAAATATTTTTCTAATTAAAATTTAGCATATTTTTACGATTCATCAAAACAGGACAATTATTAGAAAAATTTAAAAAATTCATCCAAAGTAAATTTTCATGTCCGGATTCTAAAGAAAAAGTCTATTTTTTCATATAGAAAATTTAATGGTGTTAAAAACTAAATTCATGAAGGGTTCACCATTAAAGGTGGTAAGACTATATTTTTTGAAAAATTATTCATTTTTCTTCTGAAATATTGAATTTTTTCTTATATAATATCTACAAATCAATGAATTTAAATTTCAAAAATTTCATTTATTATAGATAAAACATGTTTTTCATTAAATAAAAATCCATAAAGAGTGATATGATTTTATAAACACAATTATTATCTTATAAATAGGTTTTCATAAAAACACTACCTTTATATTCAATTGGTTTTTATTTTCATTTATAATAAATTTTTTTCCGAATGAATCATTATTTTAACATGCGAAAACCATATTTCAAAATTCATTTGATACTATTAATTCCCTCCACACCAATTTCATGGCGTTAACAAGAATAATAATATCATTACTATATTTTTTTAGTATAACTCAATGCTGTGTTCAACATAAGATTTCAGAGAAACCTTTTATTGCGTGTTGAGTACGCTAACAGAAAAAGAGTCCCCTTTAAGGTAAAATTAACATCTTAATAATAATTATTAATATAAATGAATAATTATTAATCTAAAAATACATGTTTTGTTTTATTTTATTTGGGGATCATCCACAATTTCAATTCACTCACTACATAACACACAATTTAGAGGGCTCTTGACATTTTTTTTGTGTGATTCTATTTGATTGTATTTGAATTGGTTAGATATATTTAGTGAGAGAGATTATCGTGTGATGATGTAATATTTCAATATAATTATATGAAAATTTTATGTTATTTAATGAATTGAATTTATTATTGGTTTGTGTTTTGTGGGATAAATCATCTACATTACTATTAATGTGGCCTAATTAGTCATAAAATATATAATCAACTCACTGGAGGTTTAAAAGGTTTTATACATTTATGTTTCACAAATACATGGTTTTAGAATGATTTGAATAATGTTTCCCTTTTACTAATTTTAGAAATAACGTGACTCGAAACCATTGATTAAGGATTAGGTTACCTGTTAATATTCCATATGAGTGTGGTAACTATTTCCTATTAATATGAAGGGGTAAAAAAATTAGGATGGTTGATGAGTATGTAAGTATTAACTTTTGAGTTAATTTGGGTTTTTGTAGTAATTTTCATTGTTTAATTTTTTGATGTATTCATGGGTTTGTTGAATATATCCTGAGAGAGAAAATCATGGTTCAGGTGGTTTCATTTTGTTAATTCCTTGAGTGAGAGGGAGATATTTTGGACAGTGTCTTTTTGTGAATACATGGTAGGTAATAGAGTGGCACAAGATGTAAGATGAGTGGGTTTTAATATAACACAAAGTTAGAGGGTGATGAAGTGGGATATGACTAATAGGCCATGCCCTATGTTAAAGGGTATCATCATTTGATCCTGTTGGGTCCATACCAAATGTGGCATGACAGTGGATGAAAAGACACTATTCTTACAATGAATGACCTCCTAGTATCATCATAGAGACTAAAAATGTAGGGATGTGGTCTATTGAGTCCTATTTAGTGAATGATGATCAAATATGGTGGATGGTTAATTATTAATTTTTTTATATAAGTGAATAAAAGTTTATATAAGTTGATATAAGTATGTTAAGGATGAATTGGTGGTTTCTAGCTTAGTTTTTTTACTCACACCTTATAGGGGAATCATGATGTTCATGAATAAAAAACATCCATAGTTCCATCCATGGAAAGGGGATGATTATAAATGCCTTCGTAGGAAGAGTTTTATGTTGATAGAGGAAGTTCCACTACATACCCTAGATCACTTGTTTCATTTCATATTTTATCATTTTATTTTGTTTCATCATATATATAGATTAACCACCAATGGTGAATTTTAATACTATGTTAGGTATGAGAAGAGTTCATTTGATACATGACATGAAATTATTTTCTTGTTAGATTAAAATTGTGATGTCAGGTTCTTGTTTATTATTTTACTATTTTTTTTCTTATACTAGTTTTTGCATTGTCAATTATCTGATATTGAGTGAATAATATCCCTAGTTTATTTCCTAGAAACACACAACTATTCAAGAAACATATTTAATTAAATTAAATTCACATTATGCTATCTTATACTCTATCTCATACAAACTTATTAATTATGGGGTATTATAATATGGTTTGAGAGAACAATTTTCTAGGAATTGTTATTTGAGGACTTAATGTTGTAGGGGTATGATGAATGAGACTCATGCAGGTGGCTATTCTTGTGCCTATATACTACTTGTATGTGGGATGATTGAGTTTATAGGGCTTTTAATTGTATTATTTTTTATTTTTTAATGTTATATGATTTTTAAAATATGATATCTTAACTTGATTGTAACACCATGATATTTTGGTGATTTTTTTAAATTAAATTAATTTATTAATAATTTTTACTTCACACAACACTAAAAATATATTTTTAATACGTCAATTATTTAGTTCACAGTTAAATTAATTTTCATACCTTACACACAACATAGTGTTGGCGTACGTTGCACACAACACTAAGTTGGCATACGATACACAGAACACTGAGTTTCAACAAAAAAATCCCATTGTATTGTTTCAAATTATTTAAATAAGATAATTATAACCTAATCATTAAACATAGTTATATGAGTAGTAATAACTAATTTTCGAATATTTTTAATTATTATTATAAATAAATAAAACTTCTTGATAATAAAAGTTATGAATCTCAGATAAATCCTACTTTGTTTAAAATTTACAGTTTTATTAAATGCATTAAATTTTATGTCATTATAATAAAATAATTTTAGACACTCATTGAAATTTATTTTTGTAAAACATTCTTCATTTTTTATTAGGAATCCCAAAATTAGCATAGGGGGATTTCTTGGTTTTTTTCTGAAAAATTTCAATTTTTTATGAATTGTGAAAACACTGCATTATTGTTAAAATACTGACTTTTTTCATTTACATAATTAATTAATATTAAATTAATTTAAAAGTCAAAACAAGTAAATAATAAATATATTAACATAATTTGGGTCCTTTTAATAATTTTTTAATAGAATTATATATAATATTAATTTAATGTTTTTAGGACTTGTTTACCCGCCTTATAGCCACATATGTGGGTGAGAATTAAAAATAATTTCACTGCTTATATTTATAGACATGTGATATTATCATTTGATTCATCAGTTCCCCATGGATTTTAGTTTCTTTCATGTGGATATCATACAGGGGTTTCAAGGCTATAATGGGGTTGCAACCATGAGATCCTATTTCTCTGAGCATATTTTCCCTACGGCAGGATGCTCTTTGTCGATTGATTAACATAGAGAAACTAAAAGCAGACATACTCACCTATCGTAGGAAACAAAATATCCCATTATTTTTACATATAATACTTGATGATGACTCTATAATATTCATGAATGAATAAAAGAGGTCAATTAGTGGGATCAACCGAATTCTCGATAAATATTGCTACTGAAGGGTACAAGCTATCAATAAAGACAAAAGCATGTTTTATATCTCTAATATATGTGAGTCTAGGAGAGTACAGTATCTAAGCTATTGGCTAGGCATGCAATGAGGACAATTCCCTCCAGAATACATGGTCATGCAAGTTTTACTTGGAAGAATGTGCATTAGGGACTTCGATCAGGTGGAGAGTATGATCCCGAGTCGTGTCCTCAACTTAAAGAAGCTTCTTATTTTCTTTGGGGTTCACATCACGTTAGTTAATAGCATTCGGAAAGCTATCCCACTACATGAAATTGCATCCACCAATGTTCCAAAAGTGGTTATCATATCAATCGATAGAATTGTGGTGGGTTTCATTTGGTATACTTCTTCAAAGAGGAAGAGACATAGGGTGTCATGGGGTCAGATGGCAAAGACTATCGAGGAGGTAGGAATCAGTTTGAAGAGCATAGTTGCCACTATTCAACGCATGCATGAAAATATAGCATGGGAAATGATTGAATGTCATACCTTATGGGGTATGGTTATGTATTAAAAACTAGAGGAAGTTAGAGAAACCACTTTATCAACGGATCTCATCTTTATTCGTAGATTAGCTCTATTATCCCAATTCTTTTTCAGAATTCACAATGGATAGTTGGAGAGGGGAACATCCAGTTTTGGTTTGACAACTAGGATGGAGAGGCAATTGGGTACCCAAGATACACTACCCATACCATTTACTTAACGGAAGTGATCAACTACCCATAATTCATTATGATGGCATTGGATGAGTCACAGAAAGAGTCTTTCAATCTTATAACCACTAATTTAGAGCCTGATAGATATGTTTTTTCTCATTCTTACATGGGTAATATTATTTCTAAGGGGTATATAAGGATTTATACTCCTTATTCTCAATGTGTTATATAGAGAAAAGAGGTTTGGTGCAATTTGATACCTTTTAAAATACACATCCTTTCATAGAAGATTGGGAACCAAAATTTTCTAGCTGAGAACAACATTAAAAATCAAGGTATCAGCATGGCGTCATTTTTTCATAGCTGTAGAAGTAAAAGGATTGAGGATATAAATCTCATATTCATTGAAAGGAAATGGGAACAAGCAGTATGGAGTTACATTAGTGATTTTACAGTTTACACTTCTCAAATTCATCAGCCAAAATCGTTTATAGATAGATGGTTTCAAGGGTTAGACAATTCTTGCCCGGAATGAACAAATCATTCCATTATTATCAACGTACTGTGATGGTGCTTATGGAAATCAGGAAACATGGCATGATTTTAGGGGCATAAATCTACTATGAGGTCCATTATCATAAGGATTCCAAGGTTGTTGGAAGATATGGTACCCTTTCATAAATAAATGAAAAGAAGGCCAATATCTAAGGTCCATTAAAGTTCCATCCTCTGTGGCCCACTTTTCTTACTCCAGGTTACTGGGAAAATGGGTGTGATGTCTCCCCCATGATGAATGATTCAAGATGAATACTTATGGTTCAAGAAAAGAGGGTATTGCTCGAGGAGGAGGAGTCATTTGGGACAAAATAGGGAGTTTCTTAATTGATTTTATGGCTCACTATGGTAGTGGTACAATTATACTTATAGAGGACAAGGCGTTCTTGACTGGAATTAGTTTGATCATTTAGGAAAAATATTTCTTTTCATCATGTGGAGAGAGACTCGATGATCATCCATAGCTCCCTATAAGGAAAAATCCAAACCCCATTGTCAATCTCTTATATCATCCTGAAATGTAGAGCTCTTATCAACATTGATAGAGAATTTACACACACTTGGAGAGGTCAAAATAAAGTAATTGATCATCTAGACTCTAAATCAGAACAAGCCCCGGAATTCATCACATCTCTTAACATGTCTTTGTTCAATCCACAGGGTGTGTCTTTAATTCAAGGGGATTCTCCCAAACTGCATTATTTAAGGCCTCCTTAGGCTAAGTGGATTTTCTTGTTTTTTCCTTTCATCCTTTAATAAAAATGGATATTATGATAATGATGGTTTAATTCCTTAGTTAAAATGTACCATGAGTAACTTTTTTGTGTGACTCAATGATTTCCATGAAATTCAATAAGAATTCACCAATCATCCTAGGCCGAAAGGGTTTTATTATGATATATGCTATAAAAATAAAGTGGATGATCTATCTCATTTTCAGTGAATGAAACATGTACTTATTATTGAGGGAAGAAGACTATGAGTTATGGAAGAAAATGATTTTACACATGATATTAAATGTACATAGTTAAATTGGTGACAAATTAATTTCCACATGATATCTATAATCAATAACATGATTTCACTCACTTGAGTGATTCTATAAAAAAGGTAAAATCCTTACACTAAATTACATTGAAAGGGATAAAAAGGAAATGGGATTAATTTTTTTATATATTCTTTATTTTCATGGGATAATATAGAAAAAATCCATTTATAAAATTATGTATTATTTTTAGATTATAAATTACTATAGTTATATGTCATGGATGTTTGTTGTAGCCCAAAATATTAGAGTTTTTATGAGTATTACTCATTAAAAAATATTTAAAAAAGAAATTTTTTTGGATAAATATTCAAATGTTTTATATGGATAATTTATGAAACTACTTTGTAATTTGGTTGGTGAATATTTTAATATTATTGGATATGACTCCAATTATCAACTATAAAGACTCAAAAAAATATATTCATTAAATGGATAAAGAATATAATTTATTATATATCCCAAAAAATTCTAATTTAGAAGAATATTCCTGATAAATATTATATTGAAATAATCATTAGGTCAGTATATATCTCTAATAGAGATTTTATATATCCAATACCAGATAAGAAACCATAATATAAGTTATAGGGTAATAATTCTACCCTAATGAACTTATAATTTTAAATAGTAAATACTTTATTCTAATAAAATAAACGAAAATTATGCTTGGAGCTCAAGAGGTTGAATATATTTTCATTTGAATCTCATCCTAAATAATGGAGTAAAAATTAATTAATAAATATATTTAGAAAATTATTGAATGTATTTATGTAACAATTATATAATATAATCATAATTTACAATATGGTGTGTATTTTTTATAATAGTATAATAGTGAAATATCATAATAGTTCGATGTTTATGTGATATTCCTTGGAAGGGAACTTGGTGATGTTGAATAATTGGAAAAATAAATAGATGTTTATGAAAAATATATATTAGAAGATGAAAATAAATAAAATTTCAATGGTGATATCACTAAATAGAATATTTTATAGTTACTATATATCTTCAGTGAAAACATAAAGAATTATATCACTAAAACAAACAAATTTATTACCCCATTTAGAGAATTTTTTTAAATTGGTTTTAAAATTTGAGAATTGGATTAATGTTATTTATTATGAGATTAATTAAATTTAAAATAATCAAATAAGATATAATTTTTCATGGATAAACGATAAAAATATCCTTAAACCATGTGAGTGTTCCAAAATAATAATAATGAAGATAAAAATGTGGATATGAACAATGTGGTGTTTGTGTCAAAAGATGTATTCCATATTTTATATAATTTATATGGAATAGAAATTTTTACCCATTGATTGCATGGAAACTATTTGTATAAGGCCCCGACAATTAAACATTACATAATCATGAATTAAATGAATAATTCACATAGATGATCTTTTCAGGTTTAGAGTTTTAGAGAATTAGGTCATAACTATTACATCTCAAGAGATTACACAGTATCCACTTCTACTATGTTTATATAAAATAAAATAAACACTTTAAAAGAAACATGTCTACTTCCATGTTTTAGATAGGATGTCTTTACTTGATCACATCCTTGACTCTATTATTCTTTAATTCCTATGGAAAACATTTAAAAAACCTGGGATGAGCATAAAAGCCCAGTAGAGGATACACAAAGAAGGAAAACTGTTAGTATTTAAAAACAACAAGTAAACCATGAGTACTCTACCAAAGTAATACTTTTCACCTTTATGAAGTAGTAAAAACTCTTCACTGAATAAAAGACAATTAATTACCCTTTAGTGACCAAAATATTACCATAAAACCCATATAATGAACACAAAACATATAAAGGTAACTTCGGACTTAAACATACTTAAATGTAATTACCATACGGTCCACCTCTACACATATTTAATGGAATAGCCATACAGCCGACTTCCATACCCAATGCATTGGAGGTTATAACGTAACCACCGGTCCTAGTATTCACGGCACCGCCCATCATATTGTTTATCACATAACCACCCATCAAATGTCTAAGTACCATTACAAAACCATAACACGTAAAACAATTATAAAGGAATGAAAACATTTACACATTTCAAGCACAATATATCACTTAAATATATTGACATAACAAATCCATTATCAAAACCATTTTCAATTCAAAAAATGAGTATATGGTATTTATTTGATTTTAAAAATATAATGTCTTGTTATGGAAGCCAAAGATCAAATAATAATCACGGTGGCGGAAAGGTCATTGTCACCACGTATGTTAAAAAGAAACACAACTTTTTTCATTTGGTAAAACGCTTCGTATAGAAAATATTCCTTTCGAATAAAAGTATAAGTCAAAAGGGTTTATACACCGTATAAAAGAAATCCTTGTATTAGAACAAAAATATTCCTTAATGAAAGGAGATTGAGACGAAGTCCCCTACAAAGACGGTATCCTTGGATTAAGGATAAATCAATTAAATAATTATGTGTGACAAACGAATACACCAAATATAAGTGGATATTAAGTGTAAAACAATCAGAGGATATTCATACATATTCATAGAATGACATATTCAAGGAGTACAAGTTAATCCCAAAGAATCAAAATTGGGTTAAGAAGTTCCCTTGCAAAAACTAGACAGCCTAACGGCATCTCTTCAAAATTCAAAAATTGAGTTGAGGAGAGATAAAAAGGTGCATCTCATCCGTTCAACATAACATTTATAGAAATAATGATATATAAGAACATATCCCATCATAATAAGTTTAAAATACCTAAAAAAGTCTTTTAAAATGAGGTGGGTGAAAGGTTCCCTTAACGAATTGTGTAACTTCCGAAACATACACCCCATGAAAGAAGGACTATACAAAATTGATATAAATACCCATTAATGAAAGTATATTAAACCAAGAGTAGAATAATGGGAAGTGCACACACCACTCAATGTAAAATGTTGGAAAATGTAGAATAAATATCACAGGAAGAAAAGTGAGATGAAAAATCCCTCACGAAAACTCAGAAACCTAACGACGCCACTTAAAAATTCCAAAAATTGATTGTTGAGATGAAATAGGGTATCTCATAATATTAACATAATGTGTACCAAAAGAGGAATATAAAATAACATACCACAACATAACAATGAGGATCTTAGAAGAAGTGACAAAAGGGATAGTACTTAAGAAGAGAGATATTGGATCTCTTACGAAAATTCGGCTGCCTAACGGCGCAACTAAAAACATCCAAAATCAATTGAGTAGAGAAACTAGGTTATCTCAATATATGAACATAAAACTTACAATAAGAGTAATATAATAGAACATCCCAATCATAAGAATGATGAGCTTAAATGGAATGACATAAAAGAGTGTACATAAAAAGAAAAAGAGGGATAGGATCCCTTACCTCAAGTCTGACTTGTCTTGTTCATTTCATTATATTCCTAAATAATAAACTTTGGTCAATTTATAATTTCTTATGGAACTATTTTAAATATTATTATTCTGTTCATATCACATATTATAATGATATAATAATTGGTTAATAATGTGAGTTCAAATCATATGTTTTTGTCAATGTTTGGTACATGAGTCAAAAATGAACTTGTTTGAAAATGATTGTCCATGTAGTTATAAGTAAATATTCTCCAGAATAGTATTAATGATTTAAATATAATATATTTCCAGTAAATATTCATTTTATACTACTCCATAACATTTGTAGATAAAAAGAAAAGAAATTCTCTGTTCATGGAGACGGTAGGCCGAACGTACGCATGAACGCTACTTTCATTTCTTTGTCATATTAATGGAATTAAAAATAATTGAGATATATATATATTATAATTCCATTATAATATATATTTTATATAAGTCTCATATTTTCATTAATTTAATTCTTTATACATTCCATATATTACATGAACGAGTCACATCACTTGAGGGGGCGATAGTCCACCCTTCCTCGTATGAAATTATCTCATTTGCAGAACATGAAAAGCATAAAGGCATGTTTTAAATATAAAATTCAGAAACATATAGAAAACATAAATACCATATATATCATATATAAAATATATTTACATCATAATGGCCACCATGAAAGGTGTTAAGGGGAGATTGAACAATCATCGTTTCGTGAGGCAGAAATTCGCCACCCACAGAAACTGTATGTTCTTTAACAATTAGACGAAGGTGTGTGTAATTTTAGCTCGAATAATTCACATAAAAACATCCTATTATATTGAAGATATGGGTTTTGTTACAAAATAATGTAATAAAAACATTTTAGAGGGTTGGAGAAGCAAAATAAAACAATAGAACACAAGGGAAGACATTACCTTTAAATCGGGTAACTCTTTTTTGATTTGAGCTCAAAGGCTTCCTTGGAAAGGATTCTGCCCAAAGGTGAGGCTTCAATGATGAATATAGGGATGTGGAGAGATTCAATGGGCAGGTGTTGTCTGAGAAAAAGGCTTGATAGGTGTGGGTAAGGTGGTAGAGGTGGGGGCCTTTTATAATAGAAGAGGAGGGGCACTCTTGGATAGTTATAAAATGTTACTTTATTATAAAATGATTTTTCAGATTTAAAAGGTCCCAAAATGATATATTTCAAGGATAAGTTGATAAAGTTTCGAAAATCACCAATTAAATAGGTTTTTTACAAGTGTAGGTATTAGATTCTACATTATCTTTTC
This sequence comes from Viscum album, assembly GCA_963277665.1. Classification (NCBI taxonomy): domain Eukaryota; kingdom Viridiplantae; phylum Streptophyta; class Magnoliopsida; order Santalales; family Viscaceae; genus Viscum; species Viscum album. The sequence goes on from OY728140.1 coordinate 1,798,755,752, forward strand.
ATGTTACTTAAATAGTTAAATAATGAGGTAATTGATGCATCATCATGGTGTCCTAAATAATCTAATTTATATAATGTATAACAATTATAAAAAATATCATGATGTAGGAAATCTTTTTATCTTTCTAATTAATATTTATAGTAAAAAATATGACTTCTATAACCCCATTTAAATGTTGTTTTAGTAAAACAACACATGTTTGTGACATTTTAATTTTAACATTAAATAAAAAGTTATTAATGTCATTTTCCATCCAAAGTGGCTCCATGGGGTCCCCAATTTGAACCATGGATTGTATTGGCCGGACATGACTCATCCAATATGGGTAGTACATGTTTGAAGGACATTTCATATTGTTAAAACATTATTTTAACCTTAAATTACACTAATTACCTTTAATCGCGATTAATAAAACTTAAAAGTTACTATTCACCAAAAATTATTTTCATCTCATTGAATCACATTTTACTTCCTAATGAAAACCATGTATTACGGATTTTTGAATATCAAATCACAGAAGTTTTAATGTTTCATTTAAACGAAAAATCAGTTTCTTTAACTACCACTTAGTGGTTTCACTATTCATCAAAAATTGAAGTTTTTCAGAAAAATAACAAAAATTCACCCTAATCTATATTTGATATTCCAAATTCAAAAATGATGTGTATTTTACAAAATTAAAAACATATAAGTTGCATTAATTAATTTAATAATTAATTCCTAATGTCAAAACAAATAGCGTGTTTTTAAAAAACAATATCTATTAAAAGATTAACACTGGTTTATGTCAATTTCAATGTGAAATTAATTCCAATGATCACCATTGGATTAAATGGGAAAATATATTTTAAATAAACAATAATATCAATTAAAAATATAATATATCCATATAAATAAATCAGATTAAAAGGACGTTTTGAATTAAAATGCAACATTTTCACTAAAAATTATCATTATCAGAAAAATAACAAAAAATTACACAAAGTAAATTTTGATGTCAAGATTCTAAAGAAGGATTTTATTTTTTCAAATAAAACATATAAAATTGCCAAAAATATATTTAAAAATGGTTATCCATCAAAAGGCGGTTAATCGTCCCTTTAAAGAATATTAGATGATTTATGCTTAAAATTTGATTCATTTTCATTTTATGCCTCTAACATTTATTGTATAAAAGTAAAAATATTTGACAAACATATATAATCATTTTTTAGTTAGTTCCGTCATTTCCCACCATTACAATGGCTAGGTGTTAACTACCATTTAAAATAATATACTTTTATTATTAGAGTGCAACGTAAGTGTTGGACTCCTCATGTGTTAATCATGTTTTAATAATCACAAATCTCATTACTGTTAATTAATCAAGATTTTCAGTGCACATCTATCTAATGATCTTCAAACTCAACAATAGGTTCATATCATGTTTTTATAATAACAAATATTATGGATGTTAATTACACTTTACATGTTTTATGAATAATTATAAATCTCTCATATATTATCTCTAATGAGTAACCTTAACTCATATTCTGCATACTGTCTTAGTCCAAATACAGATTTTTTTGTCTAAGTATGGACTCACTGTGACCAGACACCATGACCAGACACCGTGACCACTCACCGTAACCCAGACACCGTGAAGGACTCACCGTGACCAGACATCGTGACCGGACACCGTGACCAGACACCGTAAACCAGACACCATGAAGGACTCATCGTGACCAGACACCATGAAGACGACACCGTTTCCATGATCACTGTGACACCGTTTGCTAAGATTTTGTCAATATTATTATAAATAATTCTAACGGTCATATTTGATGTATTTAATGAAATTAATGTTATTTAATTCTAGTTTTTGGATTGACAGGAAACCGTATCTCGTACTTATAAAAAGGGAATCCTTACTACTGCCAGAGACCGTGGAATATACAAATGATTGAGCTGCATTAGAGAACACGCACGCTTGACATGTCTCGACACATATACTACAATACATGAAAGCTCTGTACTGAACAGAAGAACAATCCAGAGCACAACTGTGAAGAACAAATTACATGATTCTCAAAGAAGCTCCATACATGTAATCCTACATTTCTGAAGAACACATGACGAATCAAGAAACTATAGAACACAATATGAACTACGAAACTCTATTTTTCAACAGAAAAACTAGAGAAGGACTCTGAAGCATTACTGCTGAATCCAATGAGTCCGGAGAGGCATTGATAATCAATAGAGCTTTTTAAACTCTTTTCTATCTTCTCTACGTGATTTATTTATTAACTTTTGTGCAGTGTGGTGTACTCTGTATTTCTTATATACACATTGTCTCCTGCACTGAACTGGAGGATATAAAAATCCTCACTCCAAATCTCTTATCACTTGTTTACCCACGTCAACTGTGGAAGAGGTCCTTCAGTGGCCTAGTCTTTACTTTGTTTCCCACGTAAAACTGTGGTAGAGGTCCTTGTGTGGCCTGAACAGTTTTGTAAACTGTTGTAAACCCCAATCCAGGGTCTGGATCAAATTTATTAAAATTTGAGAGGACTAAGCCTCATCTTGAGACTGAACCTCTTGTTATATCTGTTGTGCATCATTTATTTCAGGTTAATGTATATGACATATATCATATTTATTTCGCTACTATTACATTAAAATAAAAATTTATTTTGAAGCTACTTTGATAGTTATATTAGCAAGTGTTTACACTTATTGTAAATCAGTAGATTAGTTTCAAAAGTTAGTTTGATCTTGTGGTTAAACTAACTGAGACCTAATCAATCTTTGAGAAGCTAAGTGAACATTTACAATCTGTATAAATTCACTACAGTATAACATATTTTATAAATCATGGGATTTTAACTAGACAATTTTTTAACAGAAACTTTACTTGGAACTCAATTCACCCCCCCTCTTGAGTGTCCACTCTGACCAACATTTGGTATCAGAGGTTGTTTAAATATTTTCTAAAGTACTATGTTTTTCAACTGTGATTTTAGTTGCATCTATAAAGATCTTAAATTTCTGTTAGTTCTAAATTTTTTCTCTTTAAATTGTCTTTCTAAAATCTAGTTATAGATAATAGACTAGAGGGTGCTGCTACTATTAGGCCACCTTTCTTCAATAGTACCAACTATGCCCAATGGAAGCTTAAAATGAAAATTCATTTAGAAAGCATAGGTTTTGATATATGGACTGCCATAGAATTAGAATATAAACTTCACACTACTGCTAGATCCACTTGGGGTGAACCTACAAAGACTGCTTAAAATAATAATATTAATGCCATGAATTCCCTGTAATGTGCTTTAGGAAATGAAGAGTTTAACAGAATTTCTTCTTGTTAAACTTCTTTTGAAATTTGGGATACCTTAGATGTTTCTCATGAAGGAACAACCAATGTTGAGGAAATGAGATTAAAAACTTATAATATTAAATATGATAATTTTAAAATGATAACTGATGAACCTATTTCTGACATGTATCTCAGGTTTAATGAGATAATAAATACAATTAATTCAGTTGGAAAGTTGTTCTAGCAAAGGAACAAATTATAAGAATCGTGAGATGTTTACCAGACCGATGGAGAGGCACATCTGTTTCAATCAGAGAGTCATGTGACATTACTGCTCTACCTGTTAATGAACTCATTGGTAAGCTTATGATGTATTAGGAAGAACTCAAGGTGAACAAAGAAGAAGAATATGAACCTAGAATAAAGTCTATTTCTTTCAAATCTCCAACGTCAAAGAACAAGGATAAGGAGAAACTCCAAGCTATAAATGAGATTTAAAGCTGTGAAGATAGTGAAAGTGCTTCTGATAGTGATGCTGAAATGGCTCACATTTCCAGAAGGTTTATGAAGTTTTATGGGAAAAAGAAGTTTTTCCTAAAATCAAATTACAAAGGAAAGTATGACAATATGGAACATTGTATGAAGGATTAGAAAAAGCTAGATAAAAGTAATGAAGTTGTCTGTTATGAGTGAAAAAGAAAAGTACATATTAAAGCAGACTGCCCAAATTTCATATTCAAGAAGAAATATGATTACAAGGAAAGTATGTTCAAAAAGGTTATGAAGGGTACTTAGAGCGCTTTAGATGTGTTTTATGACACAGAAATAAGGAAAACATGTGTTTTATAACAAACAATTCTGAGGTAACAGCTGAAACTCCTGCTTTAAATTCTTATTATTCTGGAGATGATACTGACTCTGATAACATGTCAAAATCTGAACTATTTGAATATTTTTATATGTTAGAAGAAACCTGTAATGAGCTGAAATACAAATACAAAGGTTTAAAGAAACAGTATGCTTTAACTGTTAAACATAAATCTGATCTTGACATTGAAATGGAAAATAATGCTCAGTTACTTAAAGAAAACACTGAACTGAAATTATATAATGAGAAACTCAGAATGGATTTAGAGAAATTCACAAATAGAAAGGATACACTAACTCAAATACTAGGAAAGAAAGTTTCACCAAAATACACTACTGGAATAGGCTACAAACCTGGACAGAGACAGTTTAGTAAGAATAGATTTATTCCTAAATCTGGACAGAATGCTTCTAATTCTAGTTCTTGACATTTATATGCTTCAACTAGGTATATTCATTGTTATGGATCTAATACGGTTTATCTTTCAAAGTCTGTTGATTCCACAACTTTCATGAGACCCATAAGACAAATTTGGGTACCAAAAGCTTTGATTGCTAACATGTCTGGACCCACGATGATCTAGGTACGAAAATTATTTACTATCTAAATCTGTTTTGTAGGAAACCTTCTTAAAGAGGTCCTGTAGGAAGACCTGGTACTTGGACAGTGGATGTTCAAGACATATGTCTGGAGACCTCTCATGTTTTAAATGCTTAGTCTGAGTTGATTGAGGTTTTCTCAACTTTGGTGATAATTCTAAAGGGAAAATCATCGGCTTAGGCCAGATTGGTAACACTGACTCAGTATTAATTTCTAATGTTTTATTTGTTGATGGACTTAAATATAATCTGTTAACTATTTCTCAATTACGTGATGATGGTTTTAATGTTAAATTTGAAAATGATTCTTGCAATGTTTTTAATTCTAAAAATTCTTTAGTATTTTTGGCCCTGCGAAATGAAAATGTTTATGCTGTCGATTTAAATTATTTAGCTAAGCAGAGTATTACTTGTTTAAATGCTTTTCATAAAGAGTCTTTTCTTTGGCACAGAATATTGGTACACTATAATATACACTCACATAGAAAACATACATGGAAGAACATAGTTAGAGATCTACCCAAACTCGAGTTTCCAAATGACAAAGTTTGTAATCCCTGTCAAAAGGGAAATCAACATAAAGTTTCATTCAAATCAAAGAAAGAAGTGTCAACTTCTCAACCTCTCTAGTTAGTTCACATGGATTTGTTTGCACCATCTAGAGTTTCTATCTTAAATGGGAAGCACTATGTCTATGTCTTAGTAGATGACTTTTCTAGATATACATGGGTATATTTTCTAGCTCACAAAATTGAAGCTTGTTATTACTTTGTTAAATACTCGAAATCTTTAGAAAACCATAGTGGACTTAATATTAAAACTCAAAGAAGTGATCGTGGCCATGAATTTGAGAATCATGAATTTGAATCTTACTGCTCTCACAATGGATATAGTCACAATTTCTCTGCCCCTAGGACACCCTAGCAAAATGGTGTAGTAGAAAGGAGGAATAAAACTCTGCAAGAAATTTCTAGAACTATGCTTAATGAGTATGACCTACATGTTTATTTTTGGCCTAAAGCTGTAAATACAGCTTGTTATGTTATCAATATAATCTTAATCAGACCTATTCTTAAGAGGACCCCTTATGAGTTGTGGAACCATAGGAAAACTAAGGTTAACTACATCAGAGTTTTTTGACTGCAAAGTCATTATTCTTAATACCAATGATAATCTTGACAAATTTGCATCCAAGAGTGATGAAGGAATTTTCATAGGTTATTTTGTTTCTAGTAAATCATATAGAGTTTTCAATAAGAGAACCAAGTGTGTGAAAGAATCTGTTCATATAAAGTTTGATGAAACTAATCCACATGTGCCTAAACCCTCTATTGAAAATCATGAAGATGATCTCTCTGTTTTGAACCCTAAGGATAAAGACAGTGGACCTATAGTTAAAACGTCATGTTCTGGAAATTGTCCAAAACCTGCTTCTATTGATTATCAACCTGTTGATGAACATGAAATTTCTATCCCTACCTTTACTAGATCAACTAAAATTCTGAAGAATCATCCTTTAGATGTGGTTATAGGAAATCTTGATAGAGGGACACATACTATAGCTTCTCTTAGAAATCAGGTTGAACATCAAGCCTTCTTGTCACAGCTTGAACCTAAAAACATTGATGATGCTATTAATGATGAATTTTGGGTAATTGCTATGCAAGAAGAACTCAATCAGTTTGAATGAAATAAATTTTGGAATCTTGTTGAAAGACCTAAGGACACTTTCACAATAGGCACCAAATGGGTGTTTAGAAACAATGTAGATGAATCTGGAAACATAGTTAGAAATAAATCTAGACAAGTTGCACAAGGCTATAGTCAAGAAGAAGGTATTGACTATGAGGAGACTTTTTCTCCAGTAGCCTAATTAGAAGCTACTAGGATTTTACTTTCTTATGCTGCACATCTAAATTTCAAACTATATCAAATGGATGTGAAGAGTTCTTTCTTAAATGGATATATTGCTGAGGATTTTTTTGTTGAACAACCACCTGGTTTTTCAAACCCTCATTTTCCAAATCATATTTTCAAACTATCAAAAGCTTTATATGGTTTAAAGCAAGCTCCAAGAGCTTGGTATGATAGATTAAGTACTTTTGTAATTTCTAAAGGTTTTACAAAAGAAATAGTTGATCCTACTCTTTTTATAAAACCAATTTCTAAAGATTTTTTAGTAGTAAAAATTTATGTTGATGATATTATCTTTGGATCTTCTAAAGATTCTTTATGTACTGATTTTTCAAAAATTATGCAAAATGAAATTTGAAATGAGTTTAATGGGTGAACTTAAATTATTTCTTGGTTTTCAAATTTATCAAAATGATGATGGAATTATTTTAACTCAAAGTAAATATACTAGAGATCTTTTAAAACGTGTTGTATTGGATAGCACAAAAATTAGTAACACTCCCATGAGTACCACCTGTAAGATGGATCTTGATGAAAATGGTAAATCTATTGATCAAACCACTTATAGAGGAATTATTGGAAGTCTACTCAACCTGACTGATTGTCGTCATGATATTATGATTAGTGGGTGTATGTGTGCTCATTTTCAATCAAACCATAAAGAGTCGCATTTAAGTGCTGTAAAGAGAATTTTCAAATACCTCAAGCATACTCTCAATTTAGGACTGTTCTATCCTAAAGGAAAATCATTTGAACTAGTTAGTTATTCTGATGCTGACTTTGTTGGATGTAAGCTAGATAAAAAAATCACCTCTGGAACATGTCATCTTTTAGGCAAGTCACTAGTATCATGGTGTAGTAAGAAACATAATTCTGTTTCATTATCAACTGTAGAAGCTGAATACATAGCTACTGGAAGTTGTTGTGCACAAATTTTGTGGATGAAACAGACATTACTAGTCTATGGATATCAATTCAGACATGTCTCAATAAATTGTGACAACACAAGTGCTATAAATATTTCTAAGAATCCTGTATCTCAATCTAGGACAAAACATATTGATGTAAGACATCACTTTTTGTGGGATCATTATAAAAAAGGTGGTATCACTTTGTAATTCCTTGGTACTGAATATCAACTTGATGATATATTCACTAAACCATTAAATTATGAAATATTAGACTAGATCATAAATTATCTTGGTATGATTAATAATAAATGAATATCTTATTGTTTCTAGGTTACTGTTTTTATGCTCACGATCTGACAACTCACTGTCTCACCGTGACTATATAAACTGCTCACTGTTTCACCGTGATGACTATAAACTGTCTCACTGTGATGGCTAGTTTTCCGTATCACCGTGAGAAGTTTGATAATTTTTATTATTTTTATTTTATTTTTACCTGTGTCACAGTAATTTTTATTTCACCTCTATTTGATTTCCCTCGTTTGTGTTTTTATGACATTTGACATTCCCAAATGATAAAACATAAGGGTTTCATTCAACTCCTTACCCGAATTCTCTCCTGAACCTTCTTTTCCCTCTCGCCCGAACCTTTAGTGAATGCCATGGATGAAGTGTCCATCTTCACCCTCATATGAGAAGCGCCGCTCTAAGAAACAAAGGAGGATACTGAGGATAGCGCCCGAAGGACCTCTAAACCCAAACCTGGTAAGCCTTACCGTTGTACCTGCAAAAGAGGTTTTCCCTGAATGGTTGTTGTCTAGCAGATCGTTAGTTTTCAAAGTCTTAAAATAACATGAATGGCTTGAATGGTTCACTGGACAGAATAGACTGATTTACCCGAGGCATGTATCTCAATTCTATCAGTATGTGAAGTTCTATTTTGAGTTTGGAGAAAGATTTTTGGTGACCAGCTGGATCGATGGTCAGAAGTGCTCTTTCTCTTCAATGATGTGGGTGGAATGCCTAAGAATTCCACATGAAGGAGTGTGTGAAGATTACAAAAGAGACCCTCCTCCAACAACTAACATCTTTGACCTAGAAACCGCTTTGGAAAATCTATTTGGAAATAGAACCAAGCGAAGGGACATAGCTGCTGAAATGGATAGGGAGACAATACTTTTGTTCAATATTCATCAGAATTTGGTTAGTCCAAGAAAAAGAGATTTTACTGTGATGAAGTATTAGGATGTGTTCCTGATTCACCTGTTGAAGAATGGCCAAAAGATCAATCTTTGTAAGTATGTTATCAACCATATCTGTGAGCTGATCAAATTAACTTTTAAATCCACCTCCTTGTTTTATTCAAGGATGATTTCAGCCATGTTAGTCTCAAAAGGAATGGTTGGACCGAATGAAGAAAAATTAGAGGACGTTGATTTCTGCCTATCCATGCCTATCATCATAAGGATGAAGATTAGCTGGAATCAATGGAAAATGAAATGGGTTGAGGATAGTGATCAACTGTATAAAATGTTTAATCCTGTTGACTATCCAAGAATGCCTAAGAACCTAGCTGATCCTGGTTTGGAACCAGATGAAGTGGCTGAGTACTCGGAAGAAGAAGAACAAGAAGAAGTAATAGCTCAAGTTCCACCTAGAGAAGAATCTATAATATCTCCAATGTAAATAGTTCTTGTTTAAGAGGAAAGGGGTGTTATCCCAGCTGTTATCCCTACTGAAATACCTCAAGGAGAAGAGGTTTTTGTTGAAGAGACTCTTTCTGTTGAGAAAGAAGCAAGTATGGAAGCTTATCCAGTGGAACATTCATTTCCTGAGATTATTCCATCTGCTGAAGAAATAATGGAAATTGCCTTTCAGCTGGCAAGGCATGAATTTGCTAAATATATTAGGGATGATCCTGTGGATCTTTTCCATGTTCCTGATCCTCAAGAATCTGAAAGGGAAGCACAAGTTGAGGGGGAGGAAACTCGAAATCTTGATATTGTGGAAGCTGGATCTGGTGAAGCTTCTCAACCTTCTATCACTTTCTTTGAACACTCTCAGTATGAGTTCCCAAGCATTTATAATGTGAATGAGTCACAAAATGTGACTGCAATTGGAATGGATCTTTCTTCTATGTTTCAACTAAAGTCTTTAGCTCATTCAGAACCAGAATCAGAGCCCCAACCTCAATCTGGATCAGAATCTGAATCTAAAGATGACTCTAACCCTCAACCAGAATCTGAGCCTCTACATTTACCTGCATCCTTACCAGATCTTCATTCCTTTGTATCCAAATATGATCTGAAATCTTTTGATGAGACTTTGTTAGCTGTTTTTGAGAAAATTTTCTCCACTCAACCACTCCCAGTGACTCAATTAAGTCAAGAAGATGCATCAATTCTATTGGAAAATATTTTCTTGCATATTCAACCAAGGATGATTTGATAATTTCAAGAAGTCCAAGTATAGAATAAGCTGCTGAGTGCTGATGTTGCAAATCTGAAAAGTATGGTCGCATGTCTACAGAATGAGCTATCTATGAGATTAGAGCCTGCACCTATTTCTACCCCTGCACCTACTGTTGTTTCACCTGAGTCTTCTGATTCCCTCCTTGCTAGGGAGATTGTGTCTCAAGTTCACCCTTACCATCTATCTTTTGATGAAAATATTTGAAAAAGTCACACGAAGATGTTGGAATGCACGAGAGAGCTTGTAGAAACATTGAATAATATTACAGATGAATACACTGGATGTCTGCAAAAAGTTCTGAAACAGCTCAATGTTCTAACCGAAGTTTTCAAGGCTTCACCTACTTTTGGTTAGACCTCCACACCTACTTTGGATGATTCTCTGTTGAGATCCTTAATTAAGGAAGAATTATAGAATTCCTTCAGTGGCTTGAATCTATCAACTTTGTCAGAAGTAATTAAGAATAGTGATAGAGCATTGGACTTGGTTAGGATCGATTCAAAAATAGCCAATGATTCTCAACAAGAGATCTCTAGGAAAATAGATTTCTATCTTTCCCGAATTTTCTCTAAAAGTGACATGACAGCTCACATTAGATATCTTGTGGAAAATATGAGAATCCCTCTAATGACTCAAGCTTTTAATGCTCAAGTTCAGAAACTTTTAGAGTTCACTAGATTGTTGGACAGATTTCTGGAGAATAAGGATGATTTTGAAAAGGATATGCAGTATGGTGGTGAAATAATTACTGATTTCATCAATCTTTTGAAGCCGTATCTTCATGTGCAGAGTACTTCTATAGTTGCTCCAGCTGATGCACCCCTTAGACCTGGACTTCCTTCCTTAGAATCTACTACCATGTCAGTTAGCCAAGCCCTTTCTTAGATCCGGCCAGTCATTCTTGTCCAACCTAAGACTAGATCTTCTACTGCTCATACTTTGGCTCCATCTGTTTTTGAAGGTCTACCCTTACCCTCGTTGTGTACCTCTTCTATGCCTTCTTCTACTTCAGCACCAGCTCCTGCTGCTGATAAAGGCAAGAAGAAAATGGATCCCTAAAGAGTTTACCGCCAGTCTTTCTTTTTGATGGGATGTCATTTCTTGTTTACAGTTTGTACTTCTCCTGTACTTTGTATTATGAATCCTTTGTTTAATGAAAACTGCTGAGTTTCATTTCCATTTCTCTACTTTTTGATAATCCCACAAGGGGGTGAAAAACCTCCATGTATCAGTTCTATAATAGTATAAATGGGGGAGAAAAACTGAAAGTATCTGTTCTATAATGTTTTTTCTATGATAGTATATTTAATATTACATATCTTTTATATTCTACCTATATATGATTTGTGATCATCAAAAAGGGGGATATTGTTGGACACATCATGTGTTAATCATGTTTTAATAATTACAAATCTCATTACTGTTAATTAATATTGATTTTCAGTGCACATCATGCTAATGCTCTTCAAACTCAACAATATGTGCATATCATGTTTTTATAATAACTTATCTTATGGATGTTAATTACTCTTTACATGTTTTATGCATAATTAAAATTATCTCATATATTATCTCTAGTGAGTAACCTTAACTCATATTCTGCATATCACTGTCTTTGTCCAAATACAGATTTTTTGTCTTAGTATGCACTCACCGTGACCAGACATCGTGACCAGACACCGTGACCAGACACCATGACCAGACACCATGAAGGACTCACCGTGACCAGACACCGTGACCACTCATCGTAACCCAGACACCGTGAAGGACTCACCGTGACTAGACACCGTGACCAGACACTGTGACCAGACACCGTGACCAGACACTGTAAACCAGACACCGTGAAGGACTCACCGTGACTAGACACTGTGACCAGACACCGTGAAGAAGACACCATTTCCATGATCACTATGACACCATTTCTTAAGCTTTTGTGAATATTATTTTAAATAATTCTAACTGTTATATTTCTTGTTTTTAATGCAATTAATTTTATTTAATGCTAGTTGTTGGTTTCACAGGAAACCATATCTCGTACCTATGAAAAGAGAATCATTACTACTACCAGAGCCCGTGGAATATAAATAAGATTGAGCTGCATTAGAGAACATGCACACTTGACACATCTCGACACATATACTACAATACATGCAAGCTCTGTACTGAACAGAAGAACAATCTGTAGCACAACTGTGATGAACACATTGCACGATTCTCAATGAAGGTCCATACATGCAATCCTACATTTCTGAAGAACACACGACGAATCAAGAGACTGTAGAACACAATCTGAACTACGACACTCTGTTTTTCAACAGAAAAACCAGAGAAGGACTCTGAAGCATTCCTGCTGAATCAAACGAGTCCCGGGCTGTATTGATATTCACTAGATCCTTCTAAACTCTTATCTATCTTCTCCACGTGATTTATTTATTAACTTTCAAGCAGTGTGGTGTACTCTGTATTTCTTATTTACACACTGTCTCTTGCACTGAACTGGAGGATATCAAAATCTTCACTCCAAATATCTTATCACTTGTTTACCAATGTCAACTGTGGAAGAGGTCCTTCAGTGTCCTGGTCTTTGCTTTGTTTCCCACGTAGAACAGCGGTAGAGGTCCCTGTGTGGCCTGGTCAGTTTTGTAAACTGTTGTTAACCCCGATCCACGGTGTGGATCAAATTTATATAAATTTTAGAGGACTAAGTCTCAGCTTGAGACTGAACCTCTTGTTATATCTGCTGTGCATCTTTTATTTAAGTTTAATGTATATGACATATATCATATTTATTCCGCTGCTATTACTTTAAAATACAAATCTATTTTGAATCTACTTTGATAGTGATATTAGCAAGTGTTTACAATTATTGTAAATCAGTAGATTAGTTTCAAAAGTTAGTTTATCTTGTGGTTAAACTAACTAAGACCTAATAAATCTTTGAGAAGCTAAGTGAACATTTACAATCTGTATAAATTCACTACAGTTTAACTTATTTTATAAATCGGGGGATTTTAACTAGAGAATGTTTTAACAGAAATTTTAATTGGAACTCAATTCACCCCCCTCTTGAGTGTCCACTCTGACCAAAAGTAAGATTTCAAAGGAACTCGTTGTCACATATTGGGTACGCCATTGAGCATAGAGTTCCCTTTAAATTAATATTAAAAAATTATTTCACAAATATGGATAAATATAAATATGTCGTATTCTTTATTTACCTGGGGTGTTACATCCTTCCCCCTTTTGGGAATTGTGTCCTCACAATTTTAAATTTGGTCTTGGAAACTTAATTGAAATCCCCACATCGGAAAATGAGTAAATTAAACTATCACTTTAAAATAATGAAAGGGAAGTACAAAGGTCACCCGAGTTAACACATACTAGGATTCCATGTATGAAAACATGGATATTGATGAAAAAAAAGGGTCTTGTTCTAAGGGAGTGTGATAGAAAACATGTTTAGGAGAAAGTTAACCACCATAAAATCACAAACTTGTGATGGGTAAAATGGTTTTGGATTCCCCATTAGGAAAAGTTAACAGAAAACATTTTTTAATTACTTTTCATTGGGGAGTTTATTTTTGGGTTTAACTAAATCATCAGGAAACATACTTACTTGTCATGTTGACTTTCAAATTTTACTGTATTTCTTACATGAACTCATATTTTCCCCAAAAAATGAGTATTTTGGATTACTTGTTTACATTAAGAGAGCTATAATCAACTTCTAGAGAATCACATAATCCAAAAAAGAGAGCTTTATACTTACCGTGTCTTTAGACCTTAACCAAAACTAAAACCAAAAAGGTTAGTATGATATTAGATAATACCCAAAAAGGATAATCCTTTATAAAACTAAAATCTATTCTTAATCTCCAAAATTTGTCCAACAAGACCAAAAGTTCAACGAAGACCAAATTTAAACTAATCTAAGATTGAAATCCAAATATTTGATGGATTTAATCACGTAGACTTCCATGTTAAATCGTAACATTTATCCCCAAACAGCATTAGTTGCTCTTAATGTCTCGTATTGAAAAGTAATAAACCTAATCACATATCCTCCATGATATTCTAATCATTTCCATTGATAACCAAAAATCAAATTACTCTTAATTCATAAAATCATCTAACTAAAAAGAATCATTCAAACTAACTAGGGACTTCATGTAGTCCAGTGGTAGGTGATAAATACCAGTTGCACAAGGGATTTGGGTTCGATTCCCACAGAGTTGTCTGACGCGACGGGTTGTCACACAGTCAGTTTGTTGTCCTTTTTACAAAACTATATAATTCGTAATACATTCCCCAACAACGAGATAAAATCTTCAAAAATAACTATAACATAATTTAACCTCAATTTTATCGCATGCCTTTCACTTTCCATCATAACATATAGTAACTCATAATTACCTCAAAAGTAAGGATCATATAAACCCAAATGGTTCTTTATAACTATTTCCACAAAATAAAAAATTACTATTCCATGAATTAAATTTTCATATATCAATCATCAGGGTTACACATACATTAAAAAGTCTTCTAATGTAACCCCATCATCAAAAGAGAATTCATACTCTTATGAATTTCACTATAACTCATGAAGCCCTTATATGATGACTTCTTACTCATTCAACATTCTTCATGATCCATTTACCATTCATTTCCAACTTATTCTGAAATACTTCTTTCCAACAAAAAAATTGATGAATCATATCCTAATATTCCAAAATAGGAAAAAAATGTTATGAAATAATCCATTAATTTGATTGGTCTTTTTCAGTTTCTTCACCCTTAATTAGAATGGAATTAGGTATTCGTAAACGAATATTTGTATGATCTTGGTGATCCCATTCCAGAAACTTCTTCATAGGACATCTTTTTGCATAATGACCATGCACAACACATTTAAAACATTCATTTTATCCCTCAAAAAGAACTTCTTTCCCTTTCCTTGAGTCAACTGGATGCTTTCATTTCCCATGGTAGGTTCTTGATTTATGACCTTAATTTCCACATCTATAGCATATTTATGTCCCTTTGAAACATTTTCCTAGGTGTTTCTTTCCACGTCATTGACACATAGGTTTTTGAACACACTTACCTTTATGATTATTACCAGTAGTTCCGTAGGGGTTTGTTTCTCGCATATATGATGCCTTATTGAAATCACCAAGGTTTAGGTGGTCAATCATGACTCCAGATGGTTGGTTGAGGATAAACACAAGAGTTCTCATTGCAGCGTCCATATCATTCAGTTGCTCGCTCAGAAAACTATCATAGTTTCCTTCACATCCACTGTTACTTTGGTTCCTACTAGATCCATCCATTTACTAAAACCAAAAAGGTTAGTGTGAGTATATCAACAAAACCATCATGTACTAATGAGGAAGTTAAACACTAATATATACTTACTCATTCACTTTATCTAAAACTATGACTCTTTCTGAAATCCTAACTATTATGGTAATGTCACTTATGCTTAGAGAATACCCTAACATCTAAAGTTATCTTAACCGACCTTTGATAATAACTATAAGGCCCTGACCTTAAACATTACATAATCATGAATTAAATGAATAATTCACATAGAGGATATTTTCAGGTGTAGAGTTTTAGAGAATTAGGTCATAACAATTACATCTCAAAAGATTACAGAGTAGACACTTGTACTAAGATTCCATAAAATAAAAAAAACTTTAAATGAAACATGTATAGTTCCATGTTTTAGATAGAATGTATATCCTTGATCCCATCGTTGACCCTATTCATCTTTAAGTCCTGTGGAAAACATTTCAAAAACATGGGATGAGCATAAAAATCCCAGTAAAGGATACACAATGAATGAAAACTGTTAGTTTTTCAAAACAACAAGTAAACTATGATTACTTTACCAAATTAATACATTTCACCTTTATGATGTAGTAAAAACTATTCACTAAATAAAATACCATTACTTACCCTTTTGTGAGAAAAATATTACCATAAAACCCATATAAAGAACACATAACATATAAATGTAACCTGGGGCATAAACATACATAAATGGAATAACAATACGGTCGACCTCCACACATACTTAATAGAATAGCCATACGACTGACTTCCATACCCAATGCATTGGAGGTTATAACATAACCACTCATCCTAGTATTCACGGTACCACTCATCGTATGGTTTATCACATAACCACTCTTCAAATGTCCAAGTACCATTATAAAATCATAACATATATATCAATTATTAAAGAAGGAAAAAATTTCCACATTTCAAGCATAGTATATCACTTAAATATATTGACATAACAAATCCATTATCAAATCCATTTTAAATATGAAAAAAGAGTATATGGTATTTATTTACATTTAAAAATATAACGGCTTATTGAGGAAGCCAAAGATCAAATAATACTCGCGGTGGCGAAATGGTCATTATCACCGCGTATGTTAAAAAGAAACATAATTTGGGCATTTAGTAAAAAGATTCGTATAGAAAAGATTCCTTTCAAATAAAAGTATAAGTCCAAAGGGTTTATACACCGTATAAAAGAAATCCTTGTATTATAACAAAAATATGCCTTAATGAAAGGAGATTGAGATGATGTCCCTTACAAATACGGTATCCTGGGATTAAAGATAAATAAATTACATAATTATGTGTGACAAACGAATACACCCAATATAAGTGGATATTAAGAGTAAAAAAATCAGAGGTTATTCACACATATTCATAAAATGACATATTCAAGGAGTACAAGTTTATCCCAACTAATCATAATTGGGTTAAGAAGTTCCCTTGAAAAAATTTGACAGCCTAACGGCGTCACTTCAAAATTCATAAAATGAGTTGATGAGAGATAAAAAGGTGTATCTCATCACTTGGACATAAAATTTATAGAAATAAGGATATATAAGAACATATCACATCATAATACGATTAAAAGACCTAAAAAAGTCTATTAAAATGAGTAGGGTGAAAGGTTCCCTTACCAAATTGGGTAACTTCCAAAACATACACCCCCTGAAACAAGGACTATACAACATTGATGTAAAAACCCATAAACGAAATTATATTACTCCAAGAGTATAATAATGGGATGTACATACACAACTCAATGAAAAATGGTTGAAAATGTAGTATAAATCTCACAGGAATAAAAGTGACATGAAAAATCCCTTACGAAAACTCGGAAGGCTAACGGCGCCACTTAAAACATCCAAAAATGGATTGATGAGAACAAATAGGGTCTCTAATCATATTAACATAAAGTGTACAGATAGAGGAATATAAAATAGAAACCCACAACATAACAAAGATGAGCTTAAAATAAGTGATATAAAGGAGAGTACTTAAAAAGTGAGAGATTGGATCTCTTACCAAAATTCGGCAGCTTAACGGCACCAGTCAAAACGTCTAAAATGAATTGATTAGATAAAATAGGGTATCTAATCATATTATCATAAAAATTAAATTAAAAGTAATATAAAATAACATCCCAATAATAATAAATATGATCTTAAAAATAATGACATAAAAGAGTGTACTTAAAAAGAATGAGAGGGGTAGGATCCCTTACCTCAAGTCTGACTTGTCTAGATCATTTATTTATATTCATGAATAATAAACGTTGATAACATAATAATTTATTAAGGAACTCTTTTAAATATTATTATTCAGTTCATATAACATATTATAATATTATAATAATTGGTTAATAATGTGTGTTCATATCAGACGTTTTTGTCGGTGTTTAGTACATGATTAAAAAATGAACTTGTTTGAAAATGATTGTCCACATAGATATAAGTAAATCATATCCAGAATATTATTAATGATTTAAATATCATATATATCTAGAAAATATTCATTTTATACTAATCCATAACATTTTGAGATAAAAAAAATGAAATTCGCTGTTCATGGAGACGGCAGGCCGTACGTACGCATGAACGCTACTTCCATTTCTTTGTCATATTAATGGCATTAAAAATAATTGAGATATATATATATATTATAATTAAAGTATAATATATATTTTATATAAGTCACTTATGTTCATTTATTTCATTCTTTATACATTCCTTGTATTGCATGTATGAGTCACATCACATGAGAGGGCGGTAGTCCACACTTCCTCATATAAATTATCACATTTGCACAACATGAAAATCATAAAGTCATGTTGTAAATATAAAATTCATAAGCATATAGAAAACATAAATACCATATATATCATATATAAAATATAGTGACATCATAATGGACACCATGAAAGGTGTTAAGAGAAGATTGAACAATCATCGTTTCATGAGGCAGAAATTCGCCACCCACAGAAACAATATGTTCATTAACAATTAGACGAAGGTGTGTGTAAGTGTAGCTATAATACTTCACATAAAAAAATTATAGTATATTGAAGATACTGTTTTTGTTACAAAATAAAGGAATAAAAATAATTTATAGGGTTGTAGAAGAAAAATAAAACAAAAGAACACGAGGGAAGACATTACATTTATATTGGGTAACTGTTTTTTGATTTGAGCTCAAAGGCTTCCTTGGAAATGATTCTGCCAAAAGTTGAGGCTTCAATGATGAATAGAGGTATTTGTAGAGATGAAATGGGATGGTTTTGGCTGAGCCAAAGGCTTGAGAGGTGTGGGTATGGTGGTAGAGGTGGGGGCCTTTTATAAGAGAAGAGGAGGGGTACTCTTGGAAAGTTATAAAATATTACTTTATTATAAAATGATTTTAGGATTTTAAAGGTCCCAAAAGGATATATTTCTAGGATAAGGTGATAAATATTATAAATACACCCATATAATAGTTTTTTGAAAAGTTTAGGTCTAAGATTGTACATTATCTATTCATTTTATTTAAATCGTTAAATAATGAGGTAATCGTTGCATCATCATGTTGTCATAAATAAATTAATTTATTTATTGTCAATAAATTATACAAAAAAATATAATTATGTAGGAAATATTTTTATATTTCTAATGAATATTTATAGTAAAAAATATGACTTTTATAACCCCATGTAAAAATTGTTTTGGTAAAACAACACATGTTTGTGACATTTTAATATTAGCTATAAATAAAAAGTTATTAATGTCATTGTACAACCAAAGTGGCTCCATGGGGTCCCCAAGTTTACCCATGGATTTTATTGGTCGGCCATGACTCAAAAAATAAGGGTAGGACATGTTTCAAGGTCATTTACTATTATTAAAACATTTTTTTTACCTTAAATTATAATAATTACCTTTAATTGCGATTAATAAAACATAAAAGTTACTATTAATCAAAAATTATTTTAATCTAATTGAACCAAATTTTCATTCCTAATGACAACCATGTATTCCAGATTTTTAAAAATCAAATCCCAAAAGTTGCAATGTTTCATTAAAATGAAAAATCAGTTTCTTTAACTACCACATAGTGGTTTCACTATTCATCAAAAATTGATGTTTTTCAGACAAATACCAAAAATTCACCCTAAGTAATATTTGATATTCAGAATTAAAAAATAATGTTTATTTTACAAAATTCAGAACATATAAGTTGCATTAATAAATTTAATAATTAATTCCCGCTGCCAAACAAATAGCATGTTTTTAGGAAATAATATCTATTAAAAGATTAACACTATTTTAAGTTCAATTTGAAAGTGAAATTAATTCCAAATACCACAATTAGATTAACTGGTAAAAATATATTCTAAATACAATTTAATCTCAATTAAAAATATAATCTATCCATATAAATAAATCAGATTAAAAGGAGTTTTTGAATTAAAATGAATCATTTTCATTAAAAACGATCTTTATCGGAAAAATAACAAAAATTTACACAATGTAAATTTTGATGTCCAGATTCTAAAGAAGGATTTTATTATGTCAAATACAACATATAAAATTTTCAAAAGTATATTTAAAAAGTGTTCTTCCATCAAAACATGGTTAATCGACCTTTTAATGAATATTAAAAGATTTATGCTTAAAATTGGATTCATTAGCATTTTACGCCTCTAACATTTATTGGATAAAGGTAAAAATATTTGACAAACATATATAATAATTTTGTAGTTAGTTCCATTATTTCCCGCTATTATAACGGCTAGACGTTAACTACCATTTTAAATAATAATATTTTCTTATTAGAGTGAAATGTAAGATTTCAAAGGAACTCATTGTCGCGTATTGGGTACGCCACCGAGCATAGCGTTCAATTTAAAGTAAAATTAATATTTTATTCACAAATATGGATAAATATAAAAATTTTATATTCTTTATTTACCTGGGGTTTTACAATTTGACTATTTATAGCCATGTTGGAGCAATAATGAATCATGGAGTACCAGATTGATGAAAAAATCACCATTCCTCAATGGATTTCAGGAGTAAGAAGTGTAAATAAAAAAACTAGAAGGATTTATTATATATTAATATGATATATAAATGTGGTTGTTAAATAAAGGGTTTTATTGACTAAAATATACACCATGATGGTAGTATTTAAGGCTTTATCAAAAAATGGGATAACATGTATTATACTATGAATGTGTTGGTAAAAACCTATTCAGAAAGAAAAAAAATTTATTAATGGATGTTACTTATTTATTAATCAAATTAATTAATTTTTTAAGGATGAGGGGATGCTCTATTAAAACGTTATTTCGATTTATATGAGGTTCAAATTTAATATGTACATGATTGGTGAGTTAACTATCTTACTTTGTTACTAGTGAAACATAGAAGGGATGGTATGTTTTTTTAACAATCAAAATATGCTAGAGATGCACTCATGAGGCATGGAATGAAATATTCTCTGTTGATAACAATAATGATAGATACCAAGATGAATATTTCAATAGATGATGGTGGGAAAATGGTTAATATCACTATGTAAATGATGATTATTAAAAGTATCATGTACTTGAATGTAACATGACATAACCTGGGGTTTTTAATTTTCCATGTTTTAAGATAAATTTATCACTTATAGATATACATATACTAGTAGTTAAAATAATTATTCTTTATATCAATATCATAGAGAATTTCATGTTGTATGGTAATTCTTAATCATAGGATTTATTATGAGACACGATTGAAAAGTAGTCTACTTTCGTGGATTAATATAAGTTCATATTATTAAGTATTTTATTGGGGTTTATTTATTTTATTTATGAGAATGAATACATATTTCATCGCACATTACAATGCATCAGGAAAATGTATTTTCTCTATACATGAATTTACTCAAATAATTATGGATGAAATTAATCTTTATTATGATGGAATTTATATTTAATGAACTATTACTATTGGTTTTGATAACTAAATTATGATTAATCATAGAAAAATACAATCCTTAATCAATGAACAAAGAACATGAATATATAAAATCATTTTATCAGTGAGAATGTTGTCAAGGTTATTGTGAAACTAGATTATGTTTCAATGCAATATCACATTATATATTTCCGGATGAAGGTACTACCAAAAGTTACTTTTGGAAGGGATCAGTTATCCATTAAGGTCAAAATATCTCAATCCAATTTATTGGTTTTAGAATTTACACAAACCCCCTCACGGGACTTTATATTTATAGTAATGAATGCTAACTCTCTTGAATTTAATATTTTAATTTATAACATTATTGTTATGTGATTTTAGAGAATTTCTATTCATGTTCATTGAAATAGAGAGAAAAATATAAATAATTTATTAGAGATAATATACATGTTTTATTTGAGAATATAAGTAAAGAAGTATTGTTTCATATTGATAATGGGGGAGTATTATTATCCTGATGTTTTTATAGGGGGATAAAGTTTGAATTATTATTTAGATGGAGAATCTTATTATTGATGTGCTTATGAACATGTAAATAATGAATAAATGAAGTTATTTAATGAGTAACTTTTCATTTAAATATGGATTCTCATAGTGATAATGGATCATGTTGTCTTGGAGTTGATGGTTTGGGAATCGTTAATGGACTATCTAAAGACCATATGTATCATTCATTGTGGAGTATATCACCTAAGAAATTTTCAAATAAATAAGTGGATAATAATTTTTAAATATTTATCATTAAACCCAAAGGGGGATTTTTTATAAAAATCAATTCATATATTTTTTTGTGGTATTTTTTGGAAATTAAAATCTTCTAAATGAAAACATATTACCATGTGAAAAATCTTAGAAGAGTTACGAGAGAATTAAGATGATGTTATAACTGATCTTCCTATATGATAGGATATATTTATTGAAAACATTGGTTATTCCATGAAATGTGTCTTTAGTAATATGACAAAGGAATGGACTTATATGTACGTGTGATAAAATTTAATAAAATATGTAATAGTTTTTAAATACTTTCATTGGATATTTTAAAATATCACTAGAAGAATAATATAAGTCATGAAATGAATCCTATGGTAGCACTATGATATTACTACAGTTGAGGGAATTTTTTTAAATGATGTTATCATAAGAATAGGATTCTACCTAAATATTAAATCATTAATTTCAATATATTGTAAAATTGGATCTAGTTTCATTGGTTATTCTAGGTGATATCATGTTGTGATGTGAATGGATATTCATATGAAAATATGAAAAATTCATAGGACATGCAATATTCTTTGGTATATTATATTATAGCCTTTAATGGATGTTTTGGGATTAATATTCACATATTTTTAGGAGAAGAGTGAGTTGTGACATGGGGGAAATGGTCACTCCATGGAGTGTAATTGTTAAATTTTTTTGGATCTACCAATTTGTGGTTTCCACTCAACAATGATTGATCACACTGTAAAAAATTGATATATAGAACATTGTATTTCTAGAGTATAGAATAAAATTTCATGAATAAGTATGTTATGTCGTGGTGTTTGTGTCAAAATAGGATCTGGAAGATTTTAGAATAATATATATTATAGGTACGATTATTATAGTAAGATGAAATGCATTAGACACCAAAATGGATATTGTAATCATTATAGAGGTACACGTAAAGTTAGGGATCATAAAATGACTATGAAAATCATTCCATAATAGTTAAAAAAATGTTGTTAATATGATTATTATGTGGACTTAAATTTTTATATTAAGTAACATTCATGAGGATGTTCATGGGAATTGACTGGAGAGCACGACTCAGTTTTAAAGAGGTTATTTTGGAAAATTTACCGTACATACCAAATGGGTATAATGATATATCAAGATAGCTATATATTGATTATATGATTATTTAAGAGATATATCACTATTTATTATTATAATAAAGGATCATTGAATGAAATAAAAAAGTATAAGAATTCAAATATTAAGAGGAATATAATAGATCATGATTTATTTGCTAGTGTTAGAATTTAGGAAGAATGATATTAAGGATGTATTATAGTAGGAGGTTCATGGTTTTCATTAGTGGATAGATGTTGGAAAAAATTATGCACCCTTATCAGTATAAGAACACTATTTTTTAATCAAGAACAAATAAACAACACTCATGAAGTCAGTGTGAAATTTATGTGATTGAGATCACCATCTTAATTTATGTAAATATTATATACTGGGAGGGGTTGTACAGATACTCTATATTTTATTATAATATAGGCTATTAGTGCTTTAGGTGGATGAATAATCATTGATGCATACTCATAAGATTTGACCAGTTTGGGTTAATAAATTAAAAATTATTTATATCATCATTATATTATATTTATCAATTCATATAAATTGAGAGGGAGAAGAATATTTGAAATAATAATGGAATATGATCATTTGAGAATGATTATTTATAAAAGAATGAAATACACAATTTTACCCCCACAATGAGTTGTAAGTTTCTTGGGACTTACATGAATGAACTAGGAATGTGTTTGAGATTAATATATTATGCAAATTAGATGGGTATTATATGTTCTTTATTTAGGATTTCTATCACTTAACATCATCAATTATATTAGTTACTAAATAGAGAGTTAAATTTGAATCTACTGATGAGTGTAATTTGTAATTATAGAAGTATACTAAAAGGATGAGAAATAATATTATTCAAAAATCTCCAAATCCCAGGAATAATTATACCCAATATAGAGGTATTTCAAGGGGAATTTTTTAGAGGTTTAGACATTTGATGATCATGTAGTTTCTTATTGGTATAATTACCTATAACCCCACAAGTGTGATACCTTAACCATGACTTGTTTCATGATATTGTAGATATTTCTTCGAAGTGATGAAACAATTTTCTCTTTTGTGAAATATTTTTCATTTACATATACCACACGATATTGAAGTACATATTTTCCTAGGGGGACATGAACCATTTATATAGTTTTTTTGTCGAGTAACTTCAAAAATATAATTGTGAAGATGGAGTATTCCATAGGAAAGGGGAACAACATCATATATTTCTTTAATAAGATGATTTAGGATTATGGAGTTTAGATTTATAAGTAGGTTTTGATGTTAATGGGTTATCTCATTAACTACTATATTAATATGTTAGTTGACTAAGATTATATGACCTATTCCCCATTGTTTTTCCCTCTTCACCGGTTGACTTGGTAAAGGATATCTATGAGGACGAATCATATTACATTATGATACAAGAATGACCTATGGGAGATAAACTAGTTCCAAGAGGGTTTATATATGATGAAGACATGATCTAATTCCCTGATAGGGTGGTGGTCACTACATCCTTGAGAGAAAAGTCGATAAAGAAAACTCATGCATCTTATTCGGTGTTGCATCTACGATTGACTAAAATATACACAGAAATTACACATTACTTATTCATGCAACACATGATGAGGGATATAATATGATTTTATTTTCACTACCATACATCACAGAGGATAATGATTGAGATCCATCAATCTTGTGGGATACATCAACCAATTTTTGTGAAAGTGTTGAAGAGGGATAAGGTGACCGTAGTCTTTATTATGAAGCAACCCAAGACCCTAATTTTTCATGATGTAGTGTTAATGGTAGTTTAATATCTACCAAATATTGATAATATTTTGTCCTCTTTGGGATAATTATTTGGTAGATGTGTTATATATTATACATTTGAGAGGTTATGAATTTTCAAGGGAGACCTAAGAGTATAATGGTAGATCATGATTCTGGTTTCATATACTGATTCTAGTAGGGTCTTACGAAGGATATGGGGTCTTAATTGATGTCCATTACTGTTTATCACCATTAAAAAATATTTAGTAAGAGAAGATGATCTTGATATTTTAAAATATTATTAGAGAATATGTTATCAATTTTGGTAGATAGTGAGATGATCATACGATCTTGGAATATTTTAATATAATAATATATTTTAGGATTTGATTACAAGTTCCTTATTAGAAGCCCATTATGGTAGGACATGATGCTTACCAATGTGTTATTTAGAGTTGGTTGAGTCAGTTTAGGTTGATATAATATTAGTTTAGGAGACGAAAGAGTGGACCCATATGAATTAAAAGTTGTTGATTTACACTCATAGTAGGTAGTTATCATGAAATAATTACATTTGGGAAACCTGATATATACCTATGGGTGATAAATTATTATATTTGGTAAGAGATTAGTTGGGTATTCAATGTGTGAGGAGTTATGGATTGACCATGATTTTGTTTTTCAGTCCATTAATGGTTTTGGAGTGGATTGGAGTAGTACATTACCAACTAGATCTTGAACAATGAAATCATAGTATAAATGATTTTATTCCCATGTTTTAGCGATAAATGTATTAAAATGACCCTTTGAAATGATTGAAAATGATGATATTTAATTGAATGCAGGATCAACCTTTGAGTAAATCCTAATTTTTATTGTTTACCAATGTCATATGGTGCTTTGATAGAAAATATTTCCACTTTTTGGGTGTTGTAGAATCATGGTAATGTCTAGAAGAAGACCTAGGGCTGAGATTCATAATCTTGATATCAATGATCTATGTTTTTACTTACATCCTTAGTGTTTATTCCCAAGTATATTAATCCCTTTGGAAGGAAGTTTCTACTACCCAAAAAATATCTTGTATAAATTTGATATAATTTTTTATATTATTTTTATTCATTATTTTATATTTTTGGATGTGTTTGGAGGGTTTTAGGGATTCGGGCGATATCAATGTGGAGTACCATAGTCACCAAAATAAATTTTTTCTAATGAGGGGAACTAGGTACCTTGTAGAAGACCACATGGTACCCAATGTCCTGAGAAATTTCTCTATAGAGCTTTGGGACCCACCAACCAGCTAGTGGGGGAGAACTAGATGGATGGTGGTGAAAAAAGTACATTCTATAGAGTTACTAGGTTCTAAGTGGTGATTCAATATTTTTTCATAAGGGAGACCTCAAAATTTTAGATTTTTCTCCTATAAACCCTCCTATGTATATTGATAAATATAGAAAAAACATCAATATGATTTTTGGTTTCTCATTGATTTCAAGATCATCCCGAGGCTTGTTTAAATTATAATAAATGTGTAGTTTGTTATGTTAATATCCATAAGGTGATTCAGACCTTTAGTGGGTGTTTTATTTAGTTAGTATCTAGTTTTTCATCTCTTTCACTATGATACCCTAAATTTAGTAATTTTTTTGGGATATTTTATCTTATTATAGTCTATTAAACATGAATTTGGTGTAAAATTTCGGTAAGACAACTCTCCTTGGATTGTAGTAGGATGTCCTTAAAATATTATAATAATTTTATTTTCTTGTATATGACTCAATGATTGTGAGAGTGTGGAGTGTGTGAGAATACATTTTCCTTTACATCAAAGTGATTTTTTTTATTAGTATAATTTTACAAATAGAGGTTTTATGATCTGTAATCATGTGAGTGTCACCAAGACAGGGTATTGGTATCCTTATCACATATATTTCTACATTTCTTTATGTATAATGTTACAACGTAAAGATGATTGAGGATTTCATGAACCTATATTGTGGAATATTATTGTGATCATTCTTCCCCTTCATTGTGATGGTGTGATGTATCGAGATGGTGCATGAGTGTATATGTATGACCTTATGAGTTGGTTTTAGAATTGTTAATCCCAATGATTTGTTATTTTCATTATTGTTTTGATGATGTTTTTATCCAAATCATAAGTGATACGATGACTGTTTATATAGTTTCTATGTGTTATTGCCCTAACTGAGAGGGAGGTGATATTTATTATAACAAGGGGAAACACCATTAGTGAGATGGTGGTGGTATAAGATGTATGAGAAATGTGTTGGGGTTCATAACGTGAGTGAGAGAGCGAGGATGTTGGATATGAACATGAGGCCACACATTGAGTAAGAGGGTGTTAACATGGGTGTCAGTTTTCTCCATTCCCCAAGTGTGAGGGTAGTTGAAATCAAGAGTCGGTTTTTCATACACTGGACTCCTTGTTACCATCTTGGTGGAAAAGTAGGTATGGATGGTGTTTGTAGAATATTGGTTAGTACCTAATTACCTTATATAGAACATGCTTAATTTAAATATTTTTCCATTAGTGTGTATATATATTACTATTCTTATCATATGTATTCATTGCCGGTGTCCTACTATGTTTTATTATTCGCACCCAGGTATCTTTAAAGACATTGTTGTTAGAGATCCAAGAAAGGAATATGGAATAATGTCAGATGATTGAGAATGTATAGTTTGGTATGAATAGTGGTAGTTCTTGGAAATACTATGGCTCACGTGTCTCCTCCCAAATTTTATATCTTCATTCATTATCGTATATACCGATTCACCACCCGTGGAAAAAATTACAATTTTGGTATATATTACAAGGGTTAAATATAGACTACATGATACATTATTTTCACATTTATTTACCAATATTAATCATGGTTTTGTTTTTTTTACAATACATTATCTCTCCCAATATTTTCTGTATTTTTTGGTTATTTTATTTATATTTAATGGACACCTTAGTGTTTGTTTCAGGACCTTAAATTTAAACAAAAACATACTCTATATTGGGAGACATGAGTGAGACTACGTTCCACTCCATCTTAGACCCAATGATTTATGATATGCTATCATAATAAATAGAACCTACCACACTGAATCCATGTTACATGGGTCAACCCAATATATCCATGCCCCTGACCTATTCTATAAAAAATCATCTATTTTAAAATACAAATTAATGGATAATTTAATTCATTTTTCTAAAAAAATAAAAACTAACCAATTGATATATCTGAACCCGGAAGTTTTCTAATAATATAATATAACCATTATGAACCACATCCATAAACCATAGATTAATTCCATCACGATTATTATTAAATTATCTCCATGATTCAAGTTCCCTATTTGTATTAATTATAATAAAAACTTATTATATAATTATACTTTATTAGAGCACTAATTTTTAATCCAATATTTAGTATAAAAATATTAAGAATTTATTTTTATTCCATATCTTTATTGAGAAATGATTCTTGAGAAAAAGGCATCAAAATATGAGCCGGTATCTCAAATTCTATGAAATATATAGTTTTTCAACATTTTATAATTTTGTTATGTCTAGAATGATCATGAGTATTCAAGATTCCAGAGTAATCTATTATTTTCTAGATATATAAATGTTCAATATGATATATGATATATTTTATGTTATAGATATCTTCAGTGAGAAAGAATTCTTGAGATTTCACACACTTCTATGAGTTTTATTTTGTATTCATGATTGTTATTATGTGAGATTTTTTTTCTTTGTATTAATTGATATTTAATGAAAATTCATGATTCACCCTTTTGGGAATGAGAAATTATGTGTGATATATTATTATTTTGTTGATGATATGGATCTTCCATGAGTGGTATTTAATATAACATGAATGAGATAGATTATTCATGAGGAAAATGGATCTTCTGGGATGGAAATTGACCATAAATGAGCATTATTCAATTTGATTTAATTGAAAATTCATGAGAGGTAAATTTCATACATGAGTATAAATAGATGTTCCAGGATATACATTTGTACGATATAATGGAAAATCTATAAGAAAATCGTGATCTTCAATGAGGGGAAAAGGTTTATTCATGAGGATAAATAGTGATTATATGAGGATATGTATAAATATTCTGTAAATGATCTTACATTAATTCCATTGTATGTTATTTTTTGTATTATTTTTATCCAAAAATATGATCTAATATATATATTTTTAATTATTTTATATTTATATCACTTGTTTTTCATTGTTTTAATTTTCCCTAATTAGTCACTAGTTATTCTTATTTTATGTAAATTAATTTGAGACAATTTATGATATATTAAAAATAAATTATGTATAATAATTCATTAAATTATTTATTAAAAACCATACTATTTAAACATTAATTTTTTTAAATATGATGATTTTTTCAATGAAAACACTATTAGAGTATTCCCATGTTATTTAATATAGATTTAAAAAAAATTGGAATAAAATATTATAACATACTATGACAAGTAGCCTATTTATTTTTATATATTATCCATGATATTATAAATGATCCCATTTTTCATGAAAATAAAATAGAGTTTGAACATATGGGAGATCAATATTTAAAAAATCTGAAATATTCCATTAAAAATAAATGTGCGTACTACTTTAGGAAGGATGAATCATAAAGGACATAATTTGTTTTACCTATTATGTATAAAAATCATATATATATTAAATGTAATAGATCCATATCATTATATTCTTGGGGGTTGTGATATTATTGAACTGTTCATTAGGAAAAAATAGGGCATAAACTACTGATCTCAGTTGAACTTCAATTGTTTGTTCCAATGATATTGGAGATAAATCTATTTCCTTGACACTTATATTATATCTTTTTCAAAATGGTTTTGTGGTGTTATAATTATTTATATTTAATTTTTGGGATTATGCCTGAGTTGGTTACACCACCCCTTAAAATGTACATGTGTATGGGTTGTGACTCTCAATAAACATTCGTTTCATGTGGTATATGGTAGTTGAAAAAGGATATACTTTTTCAGTTATGTCTTTTAGTAAATAAATGAATGAATGTTAATGTTAATCCTTAACATAGGAAAGGTTTGTAAGTATTTGGTTAAACCCTTTTGGTATTATGATGGATTTTTAATTGGGTTATAGATTTGGGTGTGAAAAAATTAGTGTAATAGATTCCTCATCTATTTTGATCCATCTCTATTTTTGTTTAAGAGTGGTGAATAATTTTGAATGATCACATCGATATGAACTACTATAAAAATTACTACGTACATTACTATTTTAATTACATTGAATTGATTATTATCTTTGATAATAATTCAAATAAATATTTTAAAATGGTAAATCTACCTTATCTTGAACATTAGAGAAATTTAATATTAGGAACGAACAATTTGTATAAAATAAAGTCCATTAGATATGGAATATGCATATTTATCTATGTTATTAAATAGTAAATTAAAATTCAAGTGGGAAAGATCTATTTCGAGGTGGAATGAAATCATGTTAATGATGGGTGGACATTTCAACAACCGCTATACTTTGATAGAACAGACTAAAGATATTTGATGTCTTGTATAAAAGATCTCTTTTGAAAGATATGCATTAACTGTTAGAATGTTATTTAAAATCATTAAAAATTACCTAAATTTTATCTTGCTGGATTGATTGGATATGATTCTATTAGATATGTTATGAAATATAAGGTAATGAATCTTTTATATTGTTTAATTAGTAGCAATATATATAACCATTTATCTTTATGTAAAATAATAAATATAATATAATGAATTCTTCAAGTTACTCATTTATGTATTGAAATGTGTATAGGAATTAGACTAGGAATTTTAATAGATGAGTATCAATAGTTAAAAATTGGAGAATAACAATTATTTTACCATATTTTACATTTATTGAAAAATATATTAAATGGAATTATTGCATTGGGAAAAATGATAGATTATGATCTTCTGGTTATTGTTGTTTTTAGACCCCTACCTAATAAATCACATCACAATAAACATAGAAACTGATGAATGTAATAATTTCAATGAATATAAAATAAATTAATTTATTATATCTTCATTGTAGTATGAGTTATAATTTAAAATTATTATTAAAAAAAATTATATGAAATTTAAAGGTATATATTTTGAATCATAAATTAATATTACCACATATTGTTAAAATTTAATTTTCTATGCAGTGAATGAGGCCACATTGTCTATGTTAAAAAAGGAATAAGAATGCAGGGATACACAACATGTAAAAAATAGTTTCCCTTAAAATAAAGGAATCAAAAAGGTAATGACTATTATGTTGTTATCTTATATGAATTTATAGAATGGGTTAACATATACCAAACTTAAAAATATGAAATAATGAAAATATATATAATGAATAATACCAAAATTAAATGAAATAAATGGTAGCTGGTTGGAGTTACACTTTAGAATCATATTATAGTCATGAATCTGGTGAGGAAAAGGAGTAATAAATTGTTTATAATGGATTCATCAAAATAGGTATATTCATCTAAATTCTATTATTATTGTGAATCTTATTCAAAAGGAGAGTTGTATAAATATATATATATATATACTAAATAATAATTTTAGAAATATTTTTGGATTGTTTAAAATGATAAAAAAAATAAATATAATGAGCTTCTTACTAAAAATAAAAAAAATAATAAATACTCTACAATGAACTTATGAAAAATGGAGTGACAACTTTGGACATGTTCAATATGAGAATCATATGTTTTGGGATTATCACACTAAATGTGTTGAATATAATTTAATTATGTTTGATTATTTTGTTGAATAAGTTTATGGGCTTAGAAAATAAATTAAATGATATAAAATTTATAATTCTGTGATATATTAAAGGAGAAAAATTCATTATAATATAATAAGATTAATTACAATGAAAAAAATGGTGTTCAATTTAATAATATTTTACCCGATATTTATAAAACATTATTTTTTAGAGGTTCAAGTGGGAATGTTTCCAGTGTTACATTCCTTTGGTGTCATATGATGGGAAATTATTCAAATGATTGTTTATTAATATTTCCACAATAACATGGTCACATCAAGGATTTTATCACTAAATCATTATCCTATAAATTTCCTATAAATACATGTTTTCAATATGTTGTGTATTAAAGAATTACTTTTCTAACCTATTTTTCCAATATTTTTATTTGTACAAAAGTTCTCTTGAATATATTTTATTAAGAAATGTGTATCAGTAGTATTAATAATGATATTTGGTATACTGATAGTGGATTTTAAAGACACATGAATAGAATTGATTCATGCTTTATATAATTAAATAAATGTGAAAAAGGTTCAGTTAGATTTGCTAATAAATCAAATCTAATGTAAAATGAATTTGGAGAATTCAAAATTTATTATTCTATTATTATTTATTGAAATATTATGACATAATTTAATAAGAATACAATAATTATTCGATGATGGTATGTTTTGAAAATTACAACAATGATTATTGTGTTTTATTTAAATAAAAAAATGTTAAATGGTTAAATTATATTGAATTTGATAATAATTTTTAGCATTTGAGGTTGAGACATTATAATTTCCTGAAAATATAAAAACTATATAAAATACAAACATTTCCACAAAAATATGAATTTAAGGGGGATACAACTTGTGTTCATAAATAATGCGTGAATGGTAAAAACTATACACTCAGTTTCAAATAAATTAAAGATATAAGTACCACAAAGACTCTAGCATATTCATATAGATATTTTAGGGCCTATTCACATTACTAGTATGGGTGGAAATAAATATTGTTTAATAATAATTGAATATATTAGTAGATATAAATTGTTTTATTTTTTAAGATTTATGAATGAAAATATATCTTGGTGTATAAATTATATTAAATTTGTTCAAATTGATAAATTAAATATAATTAAATCAATCAGATATGATCATGGTGGTGAATTAATGAATCTATAATTTATTTTATTTTTTGAAGGTAATGTGAATTTTCACAAATATTTTGTACCAATAACACCATTGAAAAATTTTCTTCTGGAATGTTAAAATTTAATACGATATTATTTTTTAAGAACCATTCTAAATGGATTTAATTTACTAATTTTTTGTGGTTAGAGGATACAAATAAAGATTACATTGTATCTAATTGAATTATATTATGACATATAATGAGGAAAATGTGTTCTTAATTTTTTAGTTCTAGGAAAAAATACATTTGGTATTTTAGAGTATTGCGTGTATGGTTTTATTTTTTAATACTAAGGATACCTTGGATTAATGTATAAAAATATTAAAAAATTTCATGATTTGGTTATGTAAATAAATTTATAGCATATAGTGTTCATAACTAAAGAACCTTGGTTAATAAAGAAAATTATCATGGTAGGTTCTATGAAAAGGGTTAAATGATAAATGAATTAATAATGGCCATGATGAAGAAATATGCGAATAATTTAATTACATGGAAGATAATACCAGTTAATATAATGGACATATAATGTGGGATCATGACAATTTACCCCATCCATATGAATTAAGGAGTTGTAAAACTAAAAAATTTCATTTTACAGATAAAATCATTTGATACATTGAATAAAATTTTCAAAATAAGAGTTATACTACTAAATTTTTTTATTATAATTTTTTAGTTCTTTATTTTGTTCCCAAAAATGATGACTATTACTTATGATATTCAAAATATATTATTTTAAATCATAAAGATTTTATTTATTTTGATATGAATAAATTATATAATTTATATTATCTTCAAAATGATAAAAAAACAATTGAAAAAATGTATATTTTTAAATGAACTTGATCAATTTTCCAATATTTTTATATATATGGCCAAATTAGTAGCATAAGGTTATAATATAGAAAATAGAAATGATTTTGAAGAATCATTTTTGGAGTTTGAAAGGTTAGAATGTATAAGAATTCTCTTGGAATATGTATCTGATTATTTAGTTAAACTATTTAAAATGTATGTTAAAATTGAATTTGATAATGAAATCATTTAGGAAAATGTTTTATGTAATGAAAATTCTTGTTTTTATAATTAATCTAAACCAAGTTAGGTTTTTAAACATTAAAATTATATGTATTGTTTGAAATAAGCTCCTGGATCTTGGTCTGAAATGATTCAACTCATTCTTTCCAAAAATGCTATTGGAAATAGAAAATATGATCCAAAAATAATTATTAAAAGTCATTTTAAGAATAGGTTAATGATTCAAATATAGGATGATATTATTATATTTGGATCCTCAAGAAATTAT
This sequence comes from Viscum album, assembly GCA_963277665.1. Lineage (NCBI taxonomy): Eukaryota > Viridiplantae > Streptophyta > Magnoliopsida > Santalales > Viscaceae > Viscum > Viscum album. The sequence continues at coordinate 1,798,790,146 of OY728140.1, forward strand.
CATCAAAATATTTTTTCCAATTTCTAATCCTCTGAATTTGACATTAGTCATATAGGTGAATATATGTTTTTTGGGATTATAAATATTACAAATAAAGGATGAAATTTTTCACAACCAACATATGTATGAGATGTAATTGGTTAAAATATTTATATTATATCCATGTAAAATTTTTATTACACCCATGATTACTTCATCTAAAATATATCTTGATAATTATAGAAAATATATTGATATAAAATCATTTAGATATATAACTAGTAATATATTATATAAAACTAAATTAATGCAAGATTTTATATTTTTAATTTATATGAGTTCTATATTTTAATGTGACCCAAAAATATGACACTTAATGGATATGAAAATTATTTTTAGATATATTAAAGTATCTACAGATATCTGAATGTTTTATCCTACATAAAATTCATTTTATTTGATAAACTATTCTTATTCTTATTTTACTGGTTACAAAATAGATAAAAAACGACATTTAGTGTGTTTAGTTTATTTAGTAAATGTTTAGATTCTTGTGAGTTAAATAAATAATTTTTTTCTCTCTTTCTACAACTGATTCTAGGTATATTATGGCTTGATACCACTATTCATAGTCATTATAGATTAAAAAAGAACATCTGGATTTTGGATGTAATGATTATATGATAACTATTTATTTTGATATTAATTATTCAATTTTGATCTCTAGAAATCCTTTTTATAATTGTTTGACTAAAAAAATTGTTGTTAGATTACAATTTATTATAGGTGATGTTGAAAAGGAAGTATAATTATAAAATCTATTATATCAAATAATAGTAAAATACCATTTTCACTAAACCCATAGACATAGATAAAATTAATAATATTATATCTAGACATGAGATTATGTAATTTAAATCATAAATCATTTATTTCTGGATATTTTGACTCATACTCTTGGAAAAACATTAAATTAATTAATTTTTTCTTAGGTACATATTGTATCTATTTTCTATATGGGTTACTAATAAGTTATTAATAATTTGGTGGGGATTAATTCATTTCATATTTTTATGTTTATTTAGTTGGATATATTTTCATGATTTCATGGATACTTGATATTTCTAAAATTTTATTTGTAATGGGAGCTTATAATTATTATAGTGGGCTAATATTTGTCCTTGGTACTTACTTAAGGGGTAACATAAACTATTAATGGATAAATATAAACATAGTATTATTTAAATAAATTATAAAAAGGTAGAAAAATTAAAGATATTTTTTTTTATTATCAAAAAGAAGATAATGTTAAATTGGCTCCTTGATCCAATGTTTTTATTAGTATTTATAATAAATATAATATCTCTTTTTATATAATTATAATTTCTGATAGATTATTTTTAATTCATTATCCCTCATAATATTAGTCAAAGTATCATTATATTCCATATGATTATTATGTACTAATGTTGGAGATAAATTCATCACTATATTATTTAGAATCTCGTATTTTATGGATTATGTAATTTTGATATTTTTTATATTTCGGTAATGTCTAGAATAACCATGAGGAATCTATCTTTCATGAGTATTCTAACTTATGATATATAAAATGATCTTCAACATTATATAAGGATATTACGTACATTATGACTGTCTACCATGATTATGATTTTGTGAGATATCATATTCTTCTATGTGTCATCTAATGATTTTGTGAGTAAAATTATGGGATACAGTTTTTTCTTATACGAGATTTTATTTTAACACCCCTATATTTGTGAAAAATTTTGTCTTTAAATAATTGTATTTCTTCGATATCTTGCATTACATGCAACAATGGGTATAAAAGAACCTAGTTATAATATTAAAACACTATTAAGTTACCATTAAATCATATACATTAAAATTTAAAGATATAAATAGTTTTAAATAAATTACTAAATATGGAAAATTTTTACACTCTTCACAAATTTATTGACTAATTCTAAATAAATAGTAACTAATTTTTTTGTAATGTAATTTTAATCCTGAGAATATTTTTCTTAAATGATTTTCTTCTTTTTTTCAAGAAAACACTATGAGTAATTTATAGAACATTTATAAAATAATATCAATTTTTAAATTAGTAAAATAAAATTATCTAATGATTATTTTTATTGAATTTTGTACGAATATTTATTTTCAAGTGAAGAGTGAAAAAGAATTATTTTTATAGAAAATTATATTACAGTTTCATGAATGTACAATGTTATGTTTCATTTAAAAACGGTTCAAAAGTAATATTATTTCTATTATATTTTAAATAATCAATAAAATTTCATTTTCATAAATTTCTTTTTTAATATATAATAAAAACAATTTTATATGTAAAAGGAAATTTCCCAGAAAACTTATTTTTATGAGAGCGACATGTTCTAATCATAATAAATTAAATTGATCCCTAGTTGGAAATTATTTTAATTAAATTTATATATTATGTACTAAAAAACATTTGTTAACATGAATCAACAGATTTCAAGTCATGTTAGAAGATTAAATATAGTTTTACATTTTAAAACATTATTTTTCAAAAAAGTTGGTTTTAAAACTTCTTGCGCACTTATTTTAAAATAATTTTATACCAGATATATGTATTCAATTTTATAACATATATTACGTATTATTAAATAAAATTCCAATATTTGGTAAATAAGTTCCTTTTACTTTTTGACATATGAATATTAACAATAGATAAAATTTATCACCTTAGTAAATGGTAAATCGAATTAATGAAGGATAAAATTAAGTGATAAGGACATAATTTTACATCATAATTATTATTTTCTGTAGATATTTATACAGTTATCAACATCATCTTGAAATTTATTTTCTAAATTAACACCATTTTATTAAAATGGCCAATATAATATTTTAAGTAATGAATGTTACGTAATTTTGTTATCTAAGTCATAAAAATGTATTATTTCCCCATTTAGGTATAATAGAAAATAATTAATGAATAGAAGTGACTTTTTAGAAATTAATTAAATTATTTTCATGATATAAATTTATTTATAATTTTTATTAAATATAAAATGAACTTAAATGGTTGAACAAAATCGAAGTAGCACTTCTAAAATTTATAAAATCAATAATAAATGATTTAAAAAATATATAAAGTTAACACATTTGAGAGATTTAACATGTTACATGAAATTTTTAGAATATTACGACATATCAATTTTATTTTAAAGGATTAAATTCAAATTAAAACATTTTATTCGTTTTTAAGTCAAATTATTGGTATAGTGTCAAAATTGACATTATTGATATTTTAACAAAATAATGTTTAATTAAATTATTTTAAAATAATAAAAAATTAAAAAAATTAAAAATAAGATTTTATTCAGTCTAAAATTTCATTCCTTTTACATTTATTTTATATTTTTCACATTATATGTAATTTTATAACCCCATGTGTGAAAAATACCCTATCAGAGTTATGGTTAAAATAGATCAACAATGTAGATAAACCAAAACAATGGATTAAAATTCCACATAAGAATATCAATATTTTATTTTTTGATGATATTTAAACAATTTAATAACCTAGGGTTGAATTTATTTCCATTTTTATGTATTTTATTTTCAAAAAATGACTTTTTTTAATGTTAATATATTATAAAATTTGAAAAGTAAACCTCACTAATGTTTTCAAAGGGAACCTCATCCCTACCTTCCTTACAAGACTTTGGTCGTCTAGATAGACCATAACCTGCCAAAATTCCATATACACGTTATAGGGGTTTTGGTATTCAAAATAGACCAAACATATGACCCTTATAGTGCGATATAAAATAATTCATTCCAAGAAGATGTAATCATCTTAGGCGATCTCTTTCACTTTTAATTATACTTTCTGATCCTATACATATGAATTATTTTACAAAAAAAATAAATTAATTATTTTAAATATACATAACTGTGATTTATATTTGTAATCCACATTTATTAATCATCTTTCCAATTAAATGGGAAGCTAAATTATCATTTGTGCATACAAACGACATACCATATCAAGTAAGCGATACAAATAATTTCTCATCACAATATTTTATAGATGATTATTATGACAATTTTAATGTTCATAAATGATACATATGCCAAAATTACAGCTACATAATAATAATATAACATCCAAATTTTTAAATTTCAATCTATAGGAAAATGATAATGTCACTCGTTCATATGTGTGGAATACCGTCTCCACAATAAGAATAGATCCTTTTTTTATTTCCAAATTGTTGTGATGGTAATAAGGATGAATTTAATGAATTTATATTCTATATATGATATAATAATTATTATTTAAATGTGATTTATTATTTACCTTTCTTCATTAAGAAAAAACTGAAAACATGGTTCATATGTATGTATGGCCTATTGTTTGCGTGAACATTGAAATTAATTTTTCGATATATACATTTATTAATGACTATAAAATTTTATGAATTTTATATATATATTAATTTTTATATCATTATGATGATTATTATGATTATGGAACCGTGATCAAACTACATGAAACAAATCTTCCAAACCAAAACGCACATAAAAATTGAAGTTGATATCACTGGAAACAATTATTTTAATAATGAATTATCAACAAATGTGTGATAAAAGGTTATAAGTAAATCATACATGGTATTATATATATGATTTTTCATTAATAAGATTATATTAAAAAATATTTTATTTTAATGTCTGTTTTAACATGTTTAAAGGAAGTAAGTCCTAAGGTAATGGATTTTTCTCTAACATTTATTTTTATGAGACACATGCCTTATATAAGGCCCCAGCCTTAAACCTTACTTAATCTTGAGTTATTACAAGATTACACATTGAGGATCTTTTCAGGTTTAGATTTTTAGAGAATTAGATCATGAAACTTGCATTACATTCCACATTTAAACAAAGTGGTTACATAAAAGACAGTATTCATTCATCCCATCAACAGAAACATATTTAAAATATAACACGGATTCTTTCTTGACACATCCTTGACACTATCATCACATCTTGTACCTCTCCCTTGACCTGTGAAACACATTTCAAAAACTTGGGATGAGCATAAAAAGCTCAGTAAGGGTTACAAAAAACATGGAAAGGAAACATGAGTTCATATATACATGAGAATGAAATCATACTTTACCCATAAAACATAGGCACTTTAACATACCTCATCAAACCATGAATAAATCATAGAAAACATAAGACATACAGGTAACTTGAGGCATACATAACATTCTTACGTAGGGAGTAACCCTCTTGGTTACGTTTGGAATACCCATCACAGTATATTCCCTAAATCTCTTCGGAAAAACCTTAACGTTTCACTCCTTCGCATTACCCAATGCATTGGAGAGCTATATCGGGCTCACCCGCCCTTAGTTTATCACGGAACCACCCATTCTTCATAAAAATGCCCATGAACCATAACATAATCGTATCACATAAACATGAATAAAGGAAACATAACATTTCCACATTTCAATCACAATATAACATTTTAGGATATTGAAATAATGAATCCATTCAAAAAGAAACCATTTCCAAAACCATTTAAAACATTTAATAACGAGATTTTTGAATCAAAGTGTCCCATACCACCTTGAAGATTTTAACATTTTAAACCATTAATATCCATATAAATAAATCCTTAAAAAATTTTGAAAACATGGATATTAATAAGAACAAATAATTAAAACATTTAAAACGATATTTTGGTTAAAGGGGTTTTACCAAAATTAGAGACACGTGAATACAATAATCGAAGAATAACATTTAGTCAGAACTTTATAATATCATGAGAATAAAAGGATTCATGATATAATACTCCAAAGGACAGTATATACACCATATAAGAGTGAATTGGTGCATAACAACAATGAACCCTCAATAGAAATGTCAAATGTGATGAAATCCCTTATGAAGATGTTATCCTTAAATTAAGGACAAATAAATCTCAAAAATATGTGTGACAAATATATATACACCCAATATAAGTGGATATTAAGTGTAAAACAATAAAAGGTCAATCACACATATTCAATGGCTGACAAATTCAATGACTACAAGTTGAACCCAAAGAAATCGAAATTGGGTTAAAAAGTTCCCTTGACAGCCTAACGACATCACATCAAAATGAGTTGATGAGAGATAAAAAGTGTATCTCATCACTTGGACATAAAATTTACATAAATAAGGATGTATGAGAACATATCCCAACATAAAAATATGTAAATTAAAAGACCCAAAAAAAGAAGTCTTTTAAAAAAGAGGAGGGTGAAAGGTTCCCTTACCAACTTGGGTATCTTTCAAAACATACACCCCATGAAAGAAAGACAATAGGTCATTGTTGTAAATACTCATAAACAAAATTATATTACACAAAGAGTATAAGAATGGGCAGTACATACACCACTCAATGGAATTTGTGGTGAATGTAGCATAAATTTCACAGGAATAAAAGTGAGATGAAAAATCCCTTACGAAAACTCGGCAGCCTAACAGCGCCACATAAAACTTCCGAATATGGATAGATGAGATCAAATAGAGTATCCCATAATATTACAATAGAATTTAAAGCAAGTGGAATATAAAAGAAAATCCCCCAACATTTCAAGGAGGAGTTTAAAAGAAGTGACATAAAGGAGAGTACTTAAAAAGAAAGAGAGAGGTTAGATCTCTTACGAAAGTTCGACAGCCTAACGGCGCCACTCAAAACATACAAAATGGATTGATGAGAGAGAAAAGGGTCTCTCATCTCATGAACATAAAAATTACAGTAAATGTAATATAAAATAACATCCCAATCATAAGAAAGATTAGCTTAAAATAAATGACATAAAAGAGTGTACTTAAAAGGAAAGAGAGTTGTAGGATCCCTTACCTCGGGTCCGACTTGACTCGATCATTATTTAATCTCCTGAATAATAAACATGAGTTAATTTATACTTCCTTAAGAAACTTTTTCATGTTCATTATTCCTTTTATATCACTTATTACCATGTCATAATCATTATGTAATAATTTAAGTTAATAATATTTGTTTTGCCGATATTTGGTTCTTAAGTCGAAAGTTGACATCTTATAATTACATGTTGTTCATGTGGCCAAATGTTTATTATATCCAGAATTTTATTCATCATTTATATGTCATATATATCTAGTACATTCATGCATTTATAACATTACATAATCATTTATAGGTAAGAAATGAAATGCACCGTTCATTGAGACGGTAATCCGTACGTACGCATGAACGCTACTTTCATTTCTATTTCGTATTTTATAGAATGGAATCACAATGATATAAAGATATATTATAATTATAGTATAATATCATATATAATATCATAGTTCCATCCTTTATACGTCCCACATATGGTATTTAACGAATCAAATCACTTTGAGGGGCGGTAGTCCGCACTTCCTAAAATTAAGATATCGCGTATACCCATAATGGAATCCATAAAGGTAAGACACAAATGAAAAATAAAGAAGAATAAGTAAAACATAAACATATTATATATCATATATAAAAATAGTGACATCATAATGGCCACCTTTGAAGGTGTTAAATGAGTATTGAACAATCATCGTTTCGGGAGGCACAATTTCGCCATCCACGGAAACTGTATGTTCATTCACCATTTTCTGTAGTTTAGTGAGCGTGTAGCTCGAATAAATCTTATAACAACATCATAGTTTATTGAAGATACTGTTGTTGTTACAAAATAAGTAAATAAAAAGAGTTTAGGGGGTTGGAGAAGAAAAATAAAACAAATGAACATGAGAGAATGAATTACTTTTAAAAGTGTAACTCCTTTTGATTTGAGCCTAATGGCTTCTTTTGAAAGGATTCTGCCCAAAGGGAATCCTCTAGGATGAGGAGAGGGATGTGGAGAGAGTAAATGGGCAGGGTTTGGCCGAGCCAAAGGCTTGAGGAGTGTGTGAAATGAGGTAGAGGTGGGGGACTTTTATATGAGGAGAGGAGGGGCACTTTTGGAAAGTAAAGAAATATTACTTTATTTGAATATGTGTTTCGGTTTTAAAAGGTCCCACATTGATATAATTCGTGGATAAGGTGTTAAAGGTTCGAAATACACCCATCCAATATGTTTTGGACATGTGTAGTTCATAGATTTTACATTATCTTTCCATTTTATTTAAATCGTCAAATAATGATGTCATTGCTGCATCATTATTATGTCATAAATAATTTAATTTATTTAATGTCTAAAAATAATAATAAAAATACTATGATGTAGAAAATCTTCTTATCTTTCCAATGAATATTTATAATCAAAAATCTGATCTTTATAACCCCATATAAAAATTGTTTTTGTAAAACATATTATGTTTGTGTCATTTTTACTTTTACATTAAATAAAAAGTTATTTATGTCATTTCCCAACTAATGTGTCTCCATGGGGTCCCAAAGTTGACCCATGGCTTTTCTTGGTCGGCCATGAGACAACCAATAAGGTTGGGACATGTGTCTAGGTCATTTCATATTATTAAAGAATTATTTAAACCTTAAACTACCTTAATTACCACTAATCGCGATTAAAAACATAATAAGTTACTATTCACCAAAAAATTATTTTAATCTCATTGAAACACATTTTACTTCTTAATGACAACCATGTATGTCGGATTTTTGAAAATCAAAACACAATGATGGCAAAATTTCATTTAAACGGAAAATCAGTTTTTATAAGTACCACTTAGTGGTTTCACTATTCATCAAAAATTGAAGTTTTTTAGAAAAATCCCAAAAATTCACCCTAAGCTATATTTGATATTACGAATTCAAAAATGAAGTCTATTTTACAAAATTCAAAACATATAAGTCACATTAATTAATTTAATAATTAATTCCCGCTGTCAGAGAAAATAGCGTATTTTTATGAAACAATAAGTATCAAAAGATTGACACTAGTTTAAGTCCGATTTCAAAGTGAAATTAATTCCAACGACCACTATTGGATTTAATTGTAAAAATATTTTCTAATTTCACTTTAAAACCAATTCAAAAGATAATATACTAATATAAATAAATTAGATTAAAAAGAGGTTTTGAATTAAAATACAACATTTTACACTATTCATTAAAAAAATGAACTTTATCGGAAAGATACCAAAAATTTACACAAAGTAAATTTTGATGTCCCGATTATTAATAAGAGATTTATTTGGTCCAATAGAATGTATAAGAGTGAACAAAACTATATTTAATGACGGTTCGCCATCAAAAGGCGATAAGTGAACCTTTAGTGAAAACAAGGGCATATATGCCTAAAATTGAATTCTTTCCGTATTTTAAGCCTCTATCCTTTATTGGATAAATGTATAAACATTTAAAAACATATATAATCATATTTTAGTTATTTCTATCCATTCCTGCCATTACAACGGCTACATGTTAACTACCATTTAAAATAATATTATTTTATTATTAGAGTGCAACGTAAGATTCCCAAGAAACTCGTTGTTGCGTGTTGGGTACTCCATCGAGCATAGCATCCCCTTTAAAGTCATTTAAATATTTTATTCACAAATATGGATAAATATGAAATGTAATATTCTTTATTTACCTCGGGTGTTACATCCTTCCCCCCTTTTGGGAATTGCGTCCTCGCAATTTTAAAATTGCGCTTGGAAACTTCCTTGGAAGTCCCACATCGGAACAAAAGTCGGTAAAACAAACACTTTAAAATAAAGAGAGATAAGTACAAAGGTCACCCGAGTTAACCCATACTAGGATTCCAAGTATGAAAATATGGACATGGAGGAAAAAACAAAGGGTCATGTTCTGATGGAGAGTGATAGAAAACATGTTTAGGAGAAAGTTAACCACGAGAAAATCACAAACTTGTGATGGGTTAAACGGTATTCGATTCCCCAGTAGGAAAAGTTAATACACAACATTTTTGTTTTAAGTTACTTTTTATTGAGGAATTTATTCATAAGGAATCATAATCACTTATCATATTGACTTTCAACTTTTATTAGATTCCTTACACAAACTCATATTTTCTCCAAAAGACGAGTATTTAGGAAGACTTGTTCACATTAAGAGTACTATCATCAACTTCTAGAGAATCACCTAATCCACTAAAGAGAACTATATACATCCCATGTATTTAGGATTTAACCAAAACCAAAACCAAAAAGGTTAGTACAAGATCAGATAATCCAGAAAAGGATAACCCCTTATAAAAAGAAATTCTATTCTTAATCTCCAAAATTTGTCCAATAAAACCCAAAGTTCAACGAGGACCATCCGATAAACAATTTGTCCATAAAATTCTTCAAAGTAAACCAATATATGATTGAAACCCAAATATTTTAAGGATTTAGTCACATAGTCTTCCATGTTAAATCGTAACATTTATCTCCAAACAACATCAGTTGCTCCTAAAGTCTCACATTGAAAAGTAATTATCCTAATCACATATCCTCCATGATAGGTTAATCATTTTCATAAATAACCCAAAATCAACTTACTCTTAATTCATCAAATCATATAACTAAAAATAATAAGTCAAACTAACCAGGGACTTCACGTAGTCCAGTGGTAGGCGATAAATACCAGTCGCACTTTGGTTGTGGGTTCGATTCCCGCGGCTTTGTCCGACGCGACGGGTAGCCACACGGTCTACGTGTTGTCCTTTTTCCAAAACTATATAATTCTTAAAACATTCTCCAAAATGAGATAAAATCTTCAAGAATAATCATAACATATTTTAACCTCAAGTTTATCTCATTCCTTTCATTTTCCATCATATCATAGAGTAACCCATAATTACCTAAAAATTAAGTATCATATAAACCCTAATGGTTAACATAATAATTATTACCTGAATTTCCACATCGAGTTGGCCATCTCGTACATGATGCATTAGAGAACTCACCAAGGTTGAAGTGGTTGATCATGACTCCTTGATATTTGGTTTAGAACAACCACGAGTTTCCTCATTGAATCCTCCATTTTATCTAGTATCTTAATCAGAGAACCACCACAGTTTCCTTCAAACATGTTGTCTCTTTGGTGCCTGCTAGATCCATCCATTCACTAAAAATAGAAATGTTAGTGTGAGTATATCAACAAAACCATCATGTACTAATGAGGAAGTTAAACACTAAGATACACTTACTCATTCAATTTATCAAAAACTAGGACTCTTTCTGAAATCCTAACCATTATGGTAATGTCACTTGTGATTAGAGAATACCCTAACCTCTAAAGTTATCTAAACCGACCTTTGATACCAACTATAAGTCCCCAGCCTTAAACCTTACTTAATCTTGAGTTATTACAAGATTACACATTGAGGATCTTTTCAGGTTTAGAGTTTTAGAGAATTAGATCATGAAACTTGCATTACATTCCACATTTAAACAAAGTGGTTACATAAAAGACAATATTCATTCTTCCCATCAACGGAAACATATTTAAAATATAACACGGATTCTTTCTTGACACATCCTTGACACTATCATTACATCATGTACCTTTCCCTTGACCTGTGAAAAACATTTCAAAAACATGGGATGAGCATAAAAAGCTCAATAAGGGTTACAAAAAACATGGAAAGGAAACATGAGTTCATATATACATGAGAATGAAATCATACTTTAGCCATAAAACATAGGCACTTTAACATACCTCATCAAACCATGAATAAATCATAGAAAACATAAGACATAAAGGTAACTTGAGGCATTCATAACATTCTTACGTAGGGAGTAACCCTCTTGGTTACGTTTGGAATACCCATCACAATATCTTCACTAAATCTCTTCGGAGAAACCTTAACGTTTCAATCCTTCGCGTTACCCAATGCATTGGAGAGCTATATCGGGCTCACCCGCCCTTTTTTTATCACGGAACCACCCATTCTTCATAACAATGCCCAAGAACCATAACATAATCGTATCACATAAACATGAATAAAGGAAACATATCATTTCCACATTTCAATAACAATATAACATTTTAGGATAATGAAATAATGAATCCATTCAAAAAGAAACCATTTCCAAAAACATTTAAAACATTTAATAAATAGATTTTTGAATCAAAGTGTCCCATACCACCTTGAAGCTTTTAACATTTTAAACCATTAATATCCATATAAATAAATCCTTAAAACAATTTTGAAAACATGGATATTAATAAGAACAAATAATTAAAACATTTAAAATGATATTTTGGTTAAAGGGGTTTTACCAAAATTAAAGACACTTGAATACAATAATCGAGGAATAAAATTTAGTCAGAACTTTATAATATCATGAGAATAAAAGGATTCATGATATAATACTCCAAAGGACAGTATATACACCATATAAGAGTGAATTGGTTCATAACAACAATGAACCCTCAATAGAAATGTCAAATGTGATGAAATCCGTTTTAAAGAAGGTATCCTTAAATTAAGGACATATAAATCACAAAAATATGTGTGATAAATATATATACACCCAATATAAGTGGATATTAAGTGAAAAACAATAAAAGGTCAATCACACATATTCAATGGCTGACATATTCAATGACTACAAGTTGAACCCAAAGAAATCGAAATTGGGTTAAAAAGTTCCCTTGACAGCCTAACGGCATCACATCAAAATGAGTTGATGAGAGATAAAAAGTGTATCTCATCACATGGACATAAAATTTACATCAATAAGGATGTATGAGAACATATCCCAACATAAAAATATGTAAATTAAAAGACCCAATAAAAGAAGTCTTTTAAAAAAGAGGAGGGTGAAAGGTTCCCTTACCGACTTGGGTATCTTTCAAAACATACACCCCATGAAAGAAAGACAATAGGTCATTGTTGTAAATACTCATAAACGAAATTATATTACACAAAGAGTAGAATAATGGGCAGTACATACACCAATCAATGGAATTTGTGGCGAATGTAGCATAAATCTCACGGGAATAAAAGTGAGATGAAAAATCCCTTACGAAAACTCGGCAGCCTAACGGCGCCACATAAAACTTCCGAATATGGATTGATGAGATAAAATAGAGTATCCCATCATATTACAATAGAATTTAAAGCAAGTGGAATATAAAAGAAAATCCCCCAACATTGCAAGGAGTTTAAAATAAGTGACATAAAGGAGAGTACTTAAAAAGAAAGAGAGAGGTTAGATCTCTTACGAATGTTCGGCAGCCTAACGACGCCACTCAAAACTTACAAAATGGACTGATGAGAGAGAAAAGGGTCTCTCATCTCATGAACATAAAAATTACAGTAAATGTAATATAAAATAACATCCCAATCATAAGAAAGATTAGCTTAAAATAAATGACATAAAAGAGTGTACTTAAAAGGAAAGAGAGTTGTAGGATCCCTTACCTCGGGTCCGACTTTACTCGATCATTCTTTAATCTCCTGAATAATAAACTTGAGTTAATTTCTACTTCCTTAAGAAACTTTTTCATGTTCATTATTCCTTTTATATCACTTATTACCTTGTCATAAACATTATGTAATAATTTAAGTTAATAATATTTGTTTTTCCGATATTTGGTTCTTAAGTCGAAAGTGGACTTCTTATAATTACATGTTGTTCGTGTGGCCAAATGTTTATTATATCCAGAATTGTATTCATCATTTATATGTCATATATATCAAGTAAATGCATGCATTTATAACATTACATAATCATTTAGAGGTAAGAAATGAAATGCACCGTTCATGGAGACGGTAATCCGTACGTACGCATGAACGCTACTTTCATTTCTATTTCGTATTTTATAGAATGGAATCATAATTATATAAAGGTATATTATAATTCCAGTAGAATATAATATATAATATCATATTTCCATCCTTTATACGTCCCACATATGGTATTTAACGAATCAAATCACTTTGAGGGGGCGGTAGTCCGCACTTCCTAAAATGAAGATATCGCATATACCCATAATGGAAGCCATAAAGGTAAGACACAAATGAAAAATAAAGAATCATAAGTAAAACATAAACATATTTTATATCATATATAAAAATAGTGACATCATAATGGCCACCTTTGAGGGTGTTAAATGAGTATTGAACAATCATCGTTTTGGGAGGCACAATTTCGCCATCCACGGAAACCGTATGTTCTTTCACCATTTGATGTAGTTGTGTGAGAGTGTATCTCGAATAAATCTTCTAACAACATCCTATTATATTGAAGATACTGGTGTTGTTACAAAAGAAGTAAATAAAAAGAGTTTAGGGGGTTGGAGAAGCAAAATATAACAAATGAACATGAGAGAATGAATTACCTTTCAAAGTGTAACTCCTTTTGATTTGAGCCTAAAGGCTTCCTTTGAAAGGATTATGCCCAAAGGGAATCCTCTAGGATAAGGAGAGGGATGTGGAGAGAGTAAATGGGCAGGGTTTGGCCGAGCCAAAGGCTTGAGGAGTGTGTGAAATGAGGTAGAGGTGGGGGCCTTTTATAAGAGGAGAGGAGGGGCACTTTTGGGAAGTAAAGAAATATTACTTTATTTGAAACTGTGTTTCGGTTTTAAAAAGTCCCACATTGATATAATTCGTGGATAAGGTGTTAAGGGTTCGAAATAAACCCATCCAATATGTTTTGTACATGTTTAGTTCATAGATTTTAAATTATCATTCCATTTTATTTAAATCGTCAAATAATGATGTTATCGCTGCATCATTATTATGTCATAAATAATTTAATTTATTTAATGGCTAAAAATTATAAAAAAAATACTATGATGTAGGAAATCGTTTTATCTTTCCAATGAATCTTTATAATCAAAAATCGGATCTTTATAACCCCATATAAAAATTGTTTTCGTAAAACATATTATGTTTGTGTCATTTTTACTTTTACATTAAATAAAAAGTTATTTATGTCATTTCCCAACCAAAGTGTCTCCATGGGGTCCCCAAGTTGACCCATGGCTTGTCTTGGTCGGACATGACACAAAATATAAGGTTGGTACATGTTTCTAGGTCATTTCATATTATTAAAGCATTATTTATACCTTAAACTACCCTAATTACCACTAATCGCGATTAAAAACTTAATAAGTTACTATTCACCAAAAAATTATTTTAATCTCATTGAACCACATTTTACTTCTTAATGACAACCATGTATGTCGGATTTTTGAAAATCAAAACAAAATGATGGCAAAATTTCATTTAAACGGAAAATCAGTTTTTATAAGTACCACTTAGTGGTTTCACTATTCATCAAAAATTGTAGTTTTTCAGAAAAATCCCAAAAATTCACCCTAAGCTATATTTGATATTAAGAATTCAAAAATGATGTCTATTTTACAAAATTCAAAACATATAAGTCACATTAATTAATTTAATAATTAATTCCCGCTGTCAGAGCAAATAGCGTATTTTTATGAAACAATAAGTATCAAAAGATTGACACTAGTTTAAGTCCGATTTCAAAGTGAAATTAATTCCAACGACCACTATTGGATTTAATGGTAAAAATATTTTCTAATTTAACTTTAAAACCAATTCAAAAGATAATCTAATAATATAAATAAATTAGATTAAAAAGAGGTTTTGAATTAAAATACAACATTTTACACTATTCATTAAAAAAAATGAACTTTATCGGACAGATACCAAAAATTTACACAAAGTAAATTTTGATGTCCCGATTCTTAAGAAGAGCTTTATTTGGTCCAATAGAATGTATAAGAGTGAACAAAACTATATTTAATGACGGTTCGCCATCAAAAGGTGATAAGTGAACCTTTAGTGAACACTAGGGCATATATGCCTAAAATTGAATTCTTTCCGTATTTTAACCCTCAATCCATTATTGGATAAATGTAAAAACATTTAAAAACATATATAATCATATTTTAGTTATTTGTATCCATTCCCGCCATTACAACAGCTACATGTTAACTACCATTTAAAATAATATTATTTTATTATTAAGGTGCAACGTAAGATTCCCAAGAAACTCGTTGTTGCGTGTTGGGTACGCCATCGAGCATAGTGTCCCCTTTAAAGTCATTTAAATATTTTATTCACAAATATGGATAAATATGAAATGTCATATTCTTTATTTACCTGGGGTGTTACACCTTATTTACCATTTTTTTCTTTTATGTGGTATATATTATAGTATTTTTCAATATCCATATATGGATAATTATTTCCTGGGGATTACTATTTAAATTGTACAAAATAGCTAGGGGTCTATCTTTTATTCTTATTTTAATTGATATTGTTTATAACTGATTTTTTGTTAGAGGAAATTATATGATCCTTATCAGATTAATTGTTTTCATTTTTCATATAATATAATTATTTAGGAAGAATAAATGTTTTAATATAATAATTTTTTATTTAAATACTCAAGATATTGGATGCCTATTTTAATGAAAATTGATTGTGTTTTACTATTAATCAATGAATGTTTTTCTTAAATATACATGTTTTTATAAAAATTTTTAATTAATGTGTTAAATATTTTAATATAAAATTTTAAAGTGGTTTGAAATCATTTTATATTATATTAAAAAAATTTAAAAGGAATATTCTTGTTATTTTTTTAATGACGTAATTTTTTTCTCTACCAAATATATTAAAGGACTATTTTTTTACTTATATGAGTTGAATAGAATTTTACACCTTCACAACCACTAATGTTTTCGAAGTATCCTTTATATGATTCAAAGAAATAATTATTAAAAAATAGTTTCCATGATACTTTAAAAATATTCATATTTTGAACATATTTTAAAAATGAAAAGGATATTTTACTCGAGAAATATTTCATTGATATTTTATAATAATATTAACACATGATAACATCCATTGATGTTAATTATTACTTACAAGTTATATGATCCAATTATCTCATTCTCAGTCTTTCTCATGATGGTTATAATTTATGATGATGAGATATTTATTAAACAAATTTACTTTCCATGGGTTCTACTATGATGAAAAGATGAAATGATTATGAAACCTGGATTATTTTCATGGTTTGTGATGTGATTATATAATAAATGTTTTGTGATATTATGTAATAAAGATGTGTAATTTATAGTTGTTGATGGTCGGTAAATTATATCCTACTAAGGTGGAAACAATATAACTAAGGATGTTTGTTATGTTATGACCATTGAAAATTGTTTTGTTACAACAAAGCATGGGTGGGCTCGGAATTATACAACCCCTTATTTCATTTGGTAATGATTGACATAGCATGTGGTAAATAGGACTAGAATGTTAAATAAACCTATTTCTACAAGGGATGTTTTCCACTATTATTTATAAGAGTGATACTTGACAACTGTGATAGAATAGGGAGTGATTCTAATCCAATATCATAGTGTTGGAATTGAATTATGACTATTAAGGAAATAAATTTCTATGTTTATGTGTATTCTATAGTTCTATATCGTATGAAAGTGTTATTATCTCAGGGATATTTTTTCTTTATTCTTTTATGATTCATATTTTATAAAATTCCAAGACTAATTCCACGTATCATGATTCTAATCGCTTCTATACATGGTATATTTCTCAACTCTTACACTGATACCCTTATTCTCATCTTATATTCTAATGTTCCTAGTAATCTCTTTCATTTATTCTTACGGAGCATCTGTTCCCAACCTTACTTATGTTTCCATTCTATAGATTATTAAGAAAGGTATTTAATATTATATGTATAATAAGAGTTCTAGTTATGAATAACGTAATGGGTTATATTTACAAAACGTTTCTTTATGTGTCCAGGTGTCCCAAGATAAATGAAATACATGATTTAATAATGAATCAAAATGTTATGTAATAAATATTATAATAATAATATGTAATTTCTATGTATAAAAATTATGCTTCAGTATAGTTGGTATCATATAAATATTTATATAACCTTTGGAACATATTATTAGAAAACATTATTGAATGAAATGTGGATATGTCTATGTATATAATAACATCCAAATGTTTTGGTAATGTTCATGAATGACCTAGGTTAAAACAATGGTGTCAATAATTGTAAAGAAGGAGTCCTGATATTGAAATCCTATAAATGATTATTCATGATTTTATGGTTTCATAGTATGAAGATTTTTTCTCACACTATAATTTTTATTATTGGCCACTATCTTGATATATCAATAATTATTTTAACACTAAGTGTGATAGAAAATTTTTTGAGCATGAGAAACAATGTGGAATATTGATGTATCTAAATTAAATTATGATAATAAACAATTAGTTATTATGATATATGTTTAAAACCCACACATTAATTAACTCTTATATTAACTAAATATGAGAAGGATAAATTTCATTGAGAACTTGAGTGTTGGAAAACATGGATGAAATACATCTTAATTTTATCCATGTCAGAAATATAAAATGATACACCCAGGAGAACATCACAATGGAACAGAAAAATGCATTATGTGTGTAAAAAAGGAATAAAAAATTGATTGATGATGATTAATAATATTTTCATTAGAATTATTTAATGTTAATTATAAGGTATGATTTATAGTTTTCTAAATTAAATATCAAGAAAATGGGTATTCTCTATGTCAATTCCCTCTTCAATGTGATAATTCCTATACCAAGGAAAGATGTATTAAGTGAATGGATTTATATTATTATGTATTATTATTAGATAATTATGTTTTAGAAGTGTTATATGAATGATACTTTGGATATAAGGATCATGATACATATAAGGATTTCATAATAATGTAATCTTCAATCATGGTTTTTTGGGATAAATAGATGGTTGAAATTGGAAGAATAATATTGGTGACTTTGAAATAGATTAATTAATGTCAAAATGATTAAGGTCTTCTTTGAATGTATTTATTTTACATTTGGATTTATGAAAATATTTTGTGATATTATTTGCATAATAAGGATTCTAAATAAAGTTGAAGTGAAGTATGATTTATTGATATCATTAATGATTTATGGTTGATTATATGTTCAACAGATTAGACACTATTTTTATTGTTTTAAGTGATGGGATTTTGAGTTAATTTATGAAATTTATTGGGTTTTAAGAAACTATAATCTATTTTTATTTTAATAACCTTTTAGTTAGTATATGAATTTTTATTTAAATTATGGTCTATTGAATAGTTGGTTATAGATACTTTTTATGTAATAAAAGTGAATCATTGACAATTTGATATTTTTGAAGATATTTAGTGTTAATTTAAGGATTAAATATTATGTTAATATATGAATTTTATTTTGATTATTGTTTATTTTCGATATGTTACAAAATTTTATAGTCATTTTTCATGCTGATTAATGATATTTTGGGATAATATTTATAGTATTAAGGTATATGAAACATTGAGGTTTAACAAATGAATTTCTATTAAAAATTAATTGGGAAGAATTAAATTATATTTGTGGAGATGTAATATAAACGGTATGAGATCACCTTTTAGGTTAAAATATTTTTTAAATGTAATGTTAGCAGGTTATTTGTTATATATGGTTATTTTTTTTAAGTTATCAATGTAAAACCATTATTTTTATTATCTGAATTTTTAATTTAAATATATTTTTTCAAGGATTATTTATTTATGTAATTTTTTTACATTGTGTTAACCATTTTTGGTTCTCATTGGCACCAAATATATTGGATGGGTATTTCACTATAAATTATTAATATATTAGAAGTTTATTTTAGTGCTTTGGGCATGAAAAATTCATCTCTAATACTGTTTATTCTCTGTAACATATTAGATTGTGGTAGAAATTACTTAAAGGATGAAATTATACTAGTTAATTATGTATATTTACTTATAGTAAAGGAGTTACTCATCTCCATGAAAATTATCTTCAGACAATAATGACATCCTATAACCTTCAATTATGGTGAATTGATGATCTTTTAATAATAAATGATTCATAAATTTTTGGGTTGTAATGTTACCTTGACCATTTTC
Organism: Viscum album; assembly: GCA_963277665.1. NCBI lineage: Eukaryota > Viridiplantae > Streptophyta > Magnoliopsida > Santalales > Viscaceae > Viscum > Viscum album. The sequence continues at coordinate 1,798,810,139 of OY728140.1, forward strand.
TCTATAACTCTATAATAGTAATTTGGTGTTATGTTTTTTATTCCATGTCCATATTTTCACTTCCCACAAATTTCATCCAATTTGGAAACCTATTTTTGTGATTACCTTTAACATCAATATTCCAAATTTTAAAAAAATGGTTTATTAACACTTTTTACAATATGGGTTTTTAACAAAGGAATATCCACATATCTGACCACTGATTACCAAAAACATTCTAAAATTGAGAGGATGAAATTTATTATAGTTGGAAAATGTAAATAATCAATATTTTAGAAAAATATTTCTCTTTAAATAATTTTGTTTCTTCCACAATTGTCATTACACGCAACACCAAGATAAAAAAATCAATGTAATATTAAAATATTATTATGTGACCTTTATACTATAATCATTTAACATGGTGGATCTGATTAGGATTAAATAATGTTTTAAATACATATTAAATTCATACTCTATATAAATGTATTGATTAATGATTAATAAATCATCACTCCATTTTTAGTAGTGATTTTTATTCAATGATATGTTCTCTTTAAAAAAGGGTTTTTTTATCTTAGGGAAACTATAATGATTAAATTTTTTTATCATTAGAAATTTTAATCATTTTTTAAAACAAAATATTAAAATTACCATAGGATTAATTTTTGAGAAATTTTTAAAAAGATTGGTTTTCAAGTGAATATTGAAAAAATATACTTTTTATTTAAAACTGTATGTTTAAGCATGTTTACAGTTCTATATTCATTAAAATAAATTTTTTAGAAAGAATAATAATTTAATTTTTTATATAATTCAACTAAACTAATTGGAATCATTTTTATTTTCGACTATAGTATGAAAACATTTTTATATGTAAAAATGTATTTTCCAAAAAAAAAGTTTTAGTGGGCGCAATGTGTTTTTATCAAAAAAAATTCAATTTATCACTTTTAGTGAATGATAATAATGAAATTTATATATTATATACTCAATAGAATATTTTATAATTCACTTTCTTTTTTTTGGCATGGGAATGAATAAATCAATTTTTATTCTCTTAAACATTATTTTTCTAAATAGCTGTTTTAGTCTAAATGCTCACACTAATTTTAAAAAATATTTATTCTAGTTATATGTATTTAATTTTATAGAATTTATTCCATATTTTTAATTAAAATTATATTTTTTCTAAATAAGTGATTTATATTTTTTCGACATTATAAATAATAACTATGGTAAAATTTAATACCTCGGTAAAGGGTAAATAAGGTTAATCTAGGTTAAACATAGTTGATAAGACCCTAATGTTTCATTATAATTCTTATTATATGGTGTTAATTAGACTCCATTATCCTTATAATTGAAATTTATTTTTTTATTTCACACATTTACATGAAAATGATCTATATAATATATAAAGTTAAGAAAGTAAAAAAATTATCTCTCGATGTTTTAAAAATATATTATTTATTCACATTGGTTCATGAAATAACCATGAAATAATATATGTGACTATTTTTATAATTTTTACATTATTTTCATGATATAAATTTATTTTTTATTTTTATTATTTATTTAATGTCCATAAATTCTTATGAAACATTGATGCAATATTTCCCTAATTAATAGAAAATATATTAATTGAAATTAAAAATATTAAAATTAATATAATTTGAGTTATATAATGTATAACATGAATTGTTTAGAATAATTTAATATATTTCTTCTATTTTAATGTATTATATTTTAATTCACAGTTTTTTCATTATTTATTTTATGTGATATGAAATTAATAGTTCAAATATAGATAATAGTGATTTTTTTCCAAAAAAAATTACTAAATTATTTAATAATAATAATATTGAAAATGGTAACGGAAGATATTATTTTAAATATAATTTCACACTTTGGACATATATGATCTAATTTTTAAATTGTATGTAAAATTACAACCCTTTATAAGTGAAAAACACATTTCTGCATTCATGGTTAAAACTGATTAACTATGGGGTTAAATGAAATGATAATGTTTAAATTAGAACTTAATACTATAAATATTTTATTAATTGATTATATTTTATCCATATACTACCCTATGTTTAAATATATTTCAATTTTAATGTATTTCTATTTGAGAATTATGTTATTAAAATTTAATCTTTTATGAAATTGAAAAAGTGCCCCTGACCATCATTATAAAATCAAACGTCTTCCCTCAATTCCATAAAATGTATTATTACTTCTAGATCAACCAAAAACTGAAAACTATCTCAAAAAATTCATTATTCATATTTTATAATTTATGCTCTTCCAAAAATACCAACATTGTGACCCTTAAGTGGAAATTTAAATAATTGTTTCAAAGAATAGGTAATAACATTAGACAATATTTTTCATTTTATTTCATATTTTAAATCACCTAAATATTTTATTTTATTCATTCAATAATAAATTATATAACCAAAATATACCAATTTTTTAATGATTATTAAACCACATTTATTACAATCATTTCTATCAAATGTTAAGTGAATGTATTACTCGTGTGGACATGTGACTTACCATCACCATATAGTGTCACAATTCATTTCTCATTACGATATTTTATGGATGATAATTATGATATATTTTATTATTATATATGATAATTTGGATATAATTAAATTTTTATAAATTTAATATAATATCTACCTTCTTACCATCTAATCCATTGGAAAATTAAGACGTCACATATATATACGTGTGGACTACCACCTCCACGAAGCGATGTTATACCATATTGATAACCATTTTCCTGGGATGATAATAAGGATGGATTGACATAATATCTTATATAGATATGATTTAGTAATTATTATTTAAATTTATGTTTATTTTTACCATTATTTCATCCCATCAATTTAAAATTGAAAGCAATGTTGATGAGCACGTACGACTGACTGTCTCCCTAAACTATGAAAATAATTTTTCTAAATATAGTTTTATAAATTAATATAAACATATATATATTGAATACATATCATATTTTTATCATTCATAAAACAATTTAGATTATTAATCCAAATCAAGGTATATGGAAAAAAACATAAAAACATAAAAACATATAAAACGAAGAAGATATCACACAAAATAATGATTTTAATAAAGAATTATTAACAAAAGGATGATATACAGTTATATGTAAATCATATATTTTATGATATATATGGTTATGGTTATTGATAATATTTAAAATACTATTATATTTATTATATTTGAGGGTTCATCACGTACGAATAATGTTGGACATAAGATAAGATATTTTCACCTCACATTTATTTCTATGAGACACATGCCATATTCACCACATGTGCCTTTTATGTGGTGTATATACTACCCCATGAATTTATTTTATGATTATTGTTTTGAATGTTATTAGGATTTACATATCCATAATTTTTTTTCTTTCATGGGGATTATGATTCAAATGATACCAAAGCCGAAATGGATTTATATTTCAATCCAATTAAAATTGAGATTTTTTATGGTTGAATTTGAATTAGAGGAAATTACATGATACATAGCTAATTGATAAATGTACGTTTCATATCCTTTTGTAATTTATAATGAATAAATGTATTCCTTTGATTTCCCCCCTTAAAAACTCACTATATTGAACCATCTTTTTATGGAATAATTACTATGTTTGACTATTCGGCTAGGAAAAATTTTCATCTATATTAATTATTTTTTAAAATTATTTCAAGAATATTTTAACTATTATACTGTGAATGTATAATTTAATTTCTATCCATGAATTATTTTGTGAAAAAGTCGAAAATTAACCTTATTAATGTTCTCTGAATGAGGTCCTTTTAGAATTTTTTCAAAATATTAATGGAAAATTTTCTTATAACATATATTGAATGAAGGAAATTTAAGACCCTAATGAGCACTCATTGTTATAAATATTGCACTAAAATTTTAAAAGTTGTATTTGAAATAAAATATTTTATAAAATATTTTGGAAATATTTTTATATATACTTTCATTTTTATAATGGATAGGTTACTTTCTTCAAGAAATATTTCAGTAATCCTTTAAAGGAATTTTCATATATGACAAACAACAATGATGACAATAATGATTTAATAGGGATATGATCTACCAATTCCATTCCTAAACATTATTTTAATGGTTCATGTTTATATTGATTAGATGTTTATAAAAACCATTTATTTTTCATGTGTTATGATATAGTGAGAGGATCAAATGCTCTTGATACCCAATTTCTCCACATGATTTATGAAGTGAAGGTATGATGCTTGTTTTTTGATATCATAGAACATATAAGAAAAATTTTCTCTATATTATGGTTTTTATTTTATAACCAATAATGGTTTTTTTAGTATAACTATGAAGGTGGTAAAAATATAACCATGTATGATTGTTGTGTCTTAACTAAGGATGGGTGAGATCAAAATTATATATCCCACTAGTAATTGAGTAATAATCGATATCCCATGATATAAAAAAAGAATGGAATATGAAGTGAAGTGATTTCAGTTATGTAATCTAAACACTTTGATATTATTTGGAGTGAACCTCAACTACTGTGATATAATGATTTTTGAATCCAATTTATTATGATTGACTTGGAAATGAGACTTTAATTTTAAGGAAACAATTTTCTATTTATATGTGTATTCAAAAATTCCATTTCTTATGGTATTGTTATTTTGTCCTAGATTATGTTCTTTGGTTACTTTATGATTTATATTTTATGATCTAAAATGATTTTTTCCATGGATCAATATTATGATCATTGATGTGCAAGTTATAGTTTTAAACTATTATTCTCATAACTTTATGAACAAGTTATGTTTAAGTATTCATTGTGATGTAAATAATTTATCATTACTGAGCATATGATATCACCCTTTCTTATATTTCCTTTACATATGCTATGAAGAAACATATTTTGTATGATATGTTTAAGAAGGCTTTTAATTATGAAAATTTTTAGGTGAGACAATTATGAACCTTTTTCTATGTGTCAATGCTTCCAAATATATGATAACTATGTTATTATATCATGGATTGAAATGTTATAAAATTAATATTCATATAATAAGTTATAATATATATATATTTATATATTAAAATTATTCGATTCTAGATTCATGTATTTCCATGACATGTATTGATATTCTATGATACATAATAAATCTTCTAGGAGTAAAATTGATATCTATGAGTGAAATAGATCGTTCATGAGTGAAATGGACCATCCATGTGTATTATTCAATGTGAATTAATGGACCATCACTAGAGGTAGTGATATTTCATGGTAAGTAAAAATGATTCTATGAGTATACTACCTTGAGAATTAATGTAAATTTCATGACATGTTTTTTAGATTCAATGAAATGAAATGTTTATTTTTTTGGAGAAATTTTATTGAATCAGACATTTATAAACAAATTCACACTTTAAATGATTAAATTCAATATTAAGAAATGAAAATATAGAGACTTTTTTTAAATTTTGGTTTTTTATATGTTATAGACTGTAAAATTTAAAATACCATAAAAAATTATAATTTTTTATAACATAGAAATTAAAAATTGATCTTATGATTAGTATATATATTGGGTTATGATAAATTCAATTGACACAATAAAACAAAGTGAGGGCTTTGACCTGTAGGATCATACACTATGATGATAATTAATCTAGGTTTATGGGGGATATAACACCACTTGGAATTTACCTTGAACAAGATAATGAAAATATTCTAAAAAACCAAAATAGAATCCATTTATAGTATATAATCAAGATGTTCAAGATTAGAACCTAAACCACATTCTACGAACCACCCCAATAAATTATTAACATCACACACCATAGGCTTTATACATTCATTAGTGTAATAAAACGCAACATATCTAGATCTGAAAAGTGAATTTTTTTAACAAAATAATGATTATATTTCTGTTATATTAATTTTTATTGACTAAATAATATGTTTTATAAATATTTGATTTTGAAATGATGAAACACATATATTATTTTTTGTAAATATAGCTTCAATCAAGACATTATTTTTTGATGAATTCAATAATTTTTTAAGTAAACAATAGTTTTTAATATATTATTATTAAATTTTTTTTATATAAATATAATTTATAATATTATTTTATGGTTCCAATTGGAATTTTAATATGAATGATGAAAATGTTATCGAAAAAACAAGTATATTTCCTTAAATGAAGATATTTCATTTAAAAATAAACATTATCATATTTATTGACATAATTTGAAAATATAAGTATTATTTTAGAAATCTGTACCTCGAAATTACCCAATGATTAAAATTTCATAATTTACCAATAAAGTAAAATTTTTGGGTAAAAAATAAATACAGTATGATTATATAGTATGTATTTTGACATCATAAAAGACCAAAAGAGATTTGATAAATAATATAATGATTATCTATGAAAAAAATTATGTTTCAATAATATAATAATTTATCTTCAAATTCATATTGTAACTTTTTTAAACCCATAAACAATCCTCTTTAAACTATATTATATTTTAGGGTTATAAAATTATTTATTTATAATCATCACTCACTTCCACATCAACCAGGTTAATATTAAAAGCATTTTAGTTCGAAGACTTCTAAAATAATAAAATCCACTAATATTTTTCTGAAAATATGGGAACAAAATTTGATGATTTTTAGGATTAATTTATCATATATATTCAATAACATTTGTTTAGAAATTAATCAATAATTCTCATATCTTTTGTTATAGAAACAATTAACCACAAATTAATAATCTCTAAAAACCCATGGAGAATGAATTTTAACAACCATTAAATATATATATCTCTCTCATGGTTCTACTAATTTCTTAATAAACCCTTCCTGAGATTTTAGAATAATTGTATCATGGTAAGGGCTCCAACCCTTCCCCTATTTATTCAATTAACATCTGTATATTATTTTTATCGATTTACAATTTTCATGAGAGGATATTATTTAATAAATCTGAATTACATTCCATTTATGTTAAAAGTGTAGAGGAACCCCTTTTACTTTCAATAAACCCTTCCATGATTCGTTATGGATACCCAATATTATACTGGAATTATCCCATGGGACTTCCATGCCATGAATCTGTGTAGTGAATAACCAACCTCATTTCCACTAATGGTTATTTATCTAGATGTACCTATACTTCATTTATTATGGGATTCCATTATAATAACCCTCCCCTTTACTTCAAATTAATAAAATATTTATTAAATATTATTACTGTTAATAGAACCCCAAATATAAATTAGTCTAGTTTCTTTAGAAATTTGGTATAATATGTAAAAATTTAGATAGGAAAACATCATATGGATTGAAAACATCCTTAACAATCTCCCACTTAAAACTGAATCAGATAACCTGGGGACAAACACAAGAAAGGGGTGATATATAAAGCATAGTAAGTGAAAAATCATAGAAAACATGAATTTAATAATACATGTTTGATAATATTTAAATAAATGGAGAATAAATGTATTGAGAATAAAAAACATAGAAAATAAATCATGATATATAATGATAATGGAAGGGATACATGGGGAATGCAAAAATATCATAAAAGACTACATGTTAAACCTCAGTCAAGTATAAATGGAAATAAATCAAGATGTAAAGAATTCCAAAAGGAATTGGGTTTAATAACTATCCAAACATGGTGTCTTGTGAGGATAATCATTATGCAATGCATTTTAGCGCTATATAATTTTTGGCACACCCATCACTTTTATTTCATTCTCATACATAGGTTTTTCACATAAATCCTAAAACATGGAGTGATTCAACATCATATATTATTTCAAAATCTAAGAGGGTGGAACACATAAATTTAAGTACATGTAAAATAATTATAAGTTTATAAATGTGAACTACCTGGATAGGAAATGGTTATGGTATTCATTACACATCATTTTTTTCATGGAAAATCAAGGAAATATTTTAGCAGCATAACATCGTGACATAAAAATTCATAAAATATGTTGATGAGAGAGAAAGGTGTATATCATCATTTATAAATAATATGGTAAATAATAGGGACATAGAATGACATATCCCAAATTTAGGAATTGGATGTTGAAGGCATATGATAATAAATAAAATTAATTAAATTGAATAATGAGAGGATCCTTTACCTTGAGAGTGTGATACCAAATGCTTGGGAGGAGATAATTAAGGTGTGGTGGGACCATTTGGAGAACTATATATAGTTTATTACATAGTATGTTTGTGATATATGTATTTTGAGGGAAAATAAATGGGATATTGTTAGTGTTTATATTGGAAATAAGTTTGGAATTCATTATTATTTCCCAAACATTGGTTTTGGACTCTACATAATTAAATAACTAAAACCAAAAAACATTCCAATGTTCTTTTCCCATTATTTCTGAAAGGTAGGATTTCTTATTATTATTTTATAATTTCATGGGACTAATGTAATAAAATAATTACCCTACTGACGTGGAAGTGAGTCAGATTCTTAATTACATGATTTTAAAACCGTAAAATATTTTATAAGAATTTTGGAGGACTCATTATGGATTTTTAGAGTTAAAAAAATATTATTTTAAATGTAAAATACATATTTGGCTTTTTATACACTATATTTTTTATTATCTCACTTATGGGTGATTATGAAGTCATAATACACACAATATATTAATATGATAGTTAACTTTTACTCGAAAATTTGATGATATCAGAACGTTTTAAAAAATTTAATATATGGATAATTTTTATGTTTTTTATTCCAATTTAATATTCATATTATCAAAATAATTTTATAAATAAGTTTATTTTTACTTGTCATTTAATAAAAAACATTTACTGAAAAATACTGAATTCTTTTGACAAAAACTATTTTCAAACAATTATAAATATTACATTTGATTTTTTAAAAAATATATAATGATTTATATTTAATTTAAAATTATTTAATTATAATATTTTTGTAAAAAAAATTATTTCTGAATACGATTGATTCAATAAAATTCAATAATTAAATGTTAATGTTACCGAAATATAAAATTTGTGTTTTAATGAATCAAAATAAAAAAAAATTATAAATTAATATTAATTGGATGAAAATATATCCCTTACTCTTTAAAATGAATGTATATTATCATATTTATATAGGCTTGATATGTATCCCTCTAATAAACCGACAAACTATATATCGTCAAGGTGTGCAATAATGGGACTTTCATGGGGTTGTTTGATATACATGGGTTGTTCCATTTTCTCAATGGAGCATTAATTTTTCCCTTAAACGATTTTTCTCATGATTATGTTGTTTTATATTAGCTTGGGATTTGTCGTGGGAAAATAACAATGATGATATATCCCTTGGAATTTATGATAAATGGGCTTCACATGGTATGACCCAATTGGTTGATGCCATCACTTCATTTATTTGTGTCAATTGGATTTTATAAAACTCTATATGTATTTAATTAATATGATTAATATTAAATAGTAATTTTATCATTGTTTATGAGAAGTAAATTTGTTTTCTGTAACCATATCACACAATAACACATTAATTAAATAATATGGGGGATTTTATTTATAAGATAATGGGTCATTATATTCATCCCTATTTTAGAAATTTAACACATTATATTTTCATTTCCCACACTAAAACATTTGAGGGTAACTCTATTTTCATCACTTCCTCTAGTTCCCACATCACATCTCCAATCATGTGGTTTCTCCACAAAACAATGAGCCGATTCATTTTATTATTTCATATAACCATGTTTCTATGATCCAAGATCATTACCATTTACAAAAAATTGGAAAGGTCATTCTCCAATTGTCCAAATATTTATTAAGTACATGTGACGGGTCTAGTATGTACATAATCAAGATGGATACATAGAATACATCTTGTTGTTGAGAATGTATAGGTATGAGTGCTACTTGGGAGGCCACTGATCTGATTCAATCAATAATCTAAAAGGGGCGGATGTATATTTCACTAAGTTTTACGTGATTCGAATATCTAATGACTTTTTTCCAAGGAGACATGTGGACGAATACCATGTTTCTGATATCAAACTCTAGTTCATGTTAATGATTTTCAGTATAACACTTATGCTGACTCTAAGATGCCCTGATATGAAGCATAATGGTCTTATCATTTTCCACTATTTCCTCAACTGTTTTAAGACCTAACAGTATTCTTCGACTAACTTCATCCTAAAATGATGGTTTTATGAACCTCTTTCCATAAAGGGTCCTATAGGGAGCCATTTGGATTCTTGAGAAGAAATTTTTATTATATGGGAACTGAACCAAATAATGTTATTGATCTCATCCTCCTATGAAGTCAATTTATCATGCTTTCAACATGTCATCAAATTATTGGATAATCTTCTCTGATTGGAAAACATTTGTAGTGTGATAATCCATGATGAATTTTAACTTGATATATTGAACAGGTTGGAGACTCTTCTATAACATTGGGGAAAATCATGTTTCTAAATTAGAAAAAAAATCAATATTGGTGTTCCATGAAGCCTCACCACTTCTAAAATATATAAAATTAAATGTTTTTTTGGTGAAAAATCATTTCAAATAACAATTAACAGAGTAGTATTCGTAAGACCATCCACCACAACCCATAGATAATTATTTCCAATTGATGTCTCTAGAAGAATAGTGACAAAGTCCATGGTGATGTTTTTCCATTTCCATGTATTTATGGGTAATGGATTCATCATCCCCTTTGATTTTTCATTTTCCTCCTTCACTTTCTGACATACAACACATATTGATATATATTCTATGATCTCCTTCTTCATATTATCCCACTAATAGTCCTCATAGTGATCTTGATACATCATTGTGCTTCTTGTATGGATATAGAAATTCAAACTATAGGAATCATCCAAAAATTATTTAATCAACTCATGATTTTATGGTACACATAGTGATGATCTATATATATAAACATATTCTTCATTAACAATAAACTCTAAGGATTTACCATTTATTATAGTTTCCACATTCTTATGAATTCCCACATTAACTCTTTGAGAATCCATTATCTTCTCTAGAATAGATGGTTGACCAATACTTTTTGAAATGATTAATGATGTTTCTTTCATTAGGATTCCAATGTCCATCCATTACAAATATAAGAAGATCAGATCCCTCTCAATTCTCAATAAATATATAATCGATGGATCCTATATACGTATAGAATCATCTATTTTATTCACATTCACATGATGGAATTGAATATATATAAGTATTATTCCTTGATTAGATCTAACCATCATTGATGGTGCATATTCAGTTATTTCTGTGTTAATATATACTTATAGATTTTGGGATATGTATATATTTCACAATACTCATGAAATAATCAATTCTACAATATTTTCGAAATTATTATATATACACATAACTGTAGATTATTTGTTGGATATTTGTGTTAATTATCATTCAATTTCCTTGAGTTCTAGGCTATAGCATTGTCATTTTTCATTATCACAAATCCCAATCCATTTTTTGAATCATCATTGAACACCATGAAATGTTATCCACTTTTGAGTATATGTGAGTATAGGCATAGTGATAAGCCTTATTTTAAAATCCATATGGATTTATTTATATTCATAATTCCACCAAAATTATAATCCCTTCTCAGTTAGGTTGGTTATAGGGTTTAACAATTGTGACATATTTATCACAAATAAATGATAAAACCCATAGAATCCATGGAAACTACAGATAGATACCCCCAATATTGGCCTCAACCACCCTTCAATTTCTCCAATAATAAAAAAATATCTTATTTTCTATAATGATATTACCCTGGGAAGATACTTGATTAAACCATAACTCACATTTTCTATACTATTCATAATGATTCTCCTTTTGTAGGGACTTTAGCATAATTCTCATATTCTCTTCATGATCTTCCATTATATTGAATTATATTAGAATATCATATATAAAGGACACCAAATATTTTTCATGTTAATCCCAAAGGAATATATTCAACATGTCCATGATGATTTATAGATCATTATTGATACTAAATGGAATTACTATGAACCCATAGTGCATGTAACTTGTATAAAAAGTGTTCTTATGGATAGCCACCATCTTAACCATAACTTAGTAACATCCTGACTGAAGATCATCCTTGGAGAAGTATTTTTCTCAACCTATCTAATCGAACAACTCAAAATCAATGTAAGTGTATACTTTTAACTTGTTAAGATCATGTTGAGCACACAATAATCAACGAAAATATGCATTGACCCATCCATCTTCTTGAAGAAGAAGGCTGTTGCACCCCAATCTGAAGCACTTGAGAATATGGACCCTTTATTGATATTCTATTTTAGTTTTTTGGATCCAAATTTTCAAAAATATATATTCAATATGGATTATTGGATAAGTAAAATTTCCTACATAAATTATCATTTGAAAATTCAATCTCATGTATTGGAGTAAGACCATTAAATTCCTAAAAAACCCATTAGTTTTTTCCATCACAATTAGAATGTTATCATGATTGATCCATTACATAGAATAACTAATTTGATCTATTATTCACGCTCATAGGTTAATAATATCAATTCATGAGATGTTAGTGAAAATAAATATTCACCAATGTCCTTTCATTTGTACAGAATCGGAGGACAATTTGAAATACAGAGAGTTATTTTCTTCTCATAGAAATTTATGATGGATCTTTACAATGAAATACAATCCATGCCAAGAATTTCAACAAATTATACCAATATGATTATGAAAATAATTATAGAATCTTCATACAACATATTTTTAGAGGGGAGGAGTTATGTACTAGTGATGTATTAATTTCCCAATTTTCCATTTTCACAAAAATATATTAATCTATGTTTTGTGGTGGTTTTGAATAGTTCTCCTAAAATTTTATAATATGATAGAATTCATATAACTAAAATAAGAAAGTACATTCTCTATTGATGAATTAATTACTAGGGTACCTGTCACCATTTAATTGTTGGGATCCACCTCAATGTTTATGATGTAAAAAGATCATTGTTTCTACCTTGGAGGTTGTTGATTTTCTCAAGAAACCCTTGGCTAAGTGAATTAGTTGGAAATGTTCCACGGTTACTTACAGTTGATTAAATAAAAAAATGTGATGAGGGTCAACCAGATAATTCCTCTCCATTAACAGATTAGTGGGTTTCTTGCATCAACAGTCTCTAACTTTTTTCCTTCGTTCCTGCTCATGAATCATTTCCTCACCCCATATGATATTTTCTGGGTGCTTCTTTTTGCACCATCGACAAGTGGGATGATAAAATTTATATGGTGCCTGATATTTTTCCATTGGAGCTCAAGAATTAAATTCCACTTTATGTTTCTAATCCTTTTGATGACCTTCATATTCACTGATATCCATTTCTATGTAGAGGTCACATCAAATCTTGTTCTCATAGTTATTAAAGGATCAGAATGCCAGGGAATTTCATGGTCTAGGATTTATCCTAGAAAAGAAGCTTTCCACCATTCATTTCGGGGGTAAAAACAATTGAAAAAGATTATCATGAATGTATTGGGAATTTTTCCTCGTATTAACTTATAGATTTCTCATAATTTTTCATGAGGGAATTTAAATCCATTTTAATTTTGAGTCAAATGGTGCATGGAAAATATTTATCGTTTTTTTCAGATTTTCATCCACCCCATCTTTTGTTTCTCTTACTCAGTGTTAGTATTCCTGATCAACATATACCTTAGATTAGATTATACCTCCAATCAATAAACATAAAATAGAACCTTCTCTTCTTCAGAATATTGAATGATGGGGAAATTATTTTAAATGGATTCTATTCATTGTTCCATGATCAAGGGATATGACAATCCATTGATATTCAATAGACTTTGTAACATAATTGATTATATTGAAGATTGTTCTTTGTATGTGGGATTTTGTCACACCTCATGATCCAGGTTTCATTTTATAACCTGATTCCTATGAGAGAGTATCATCACAAAAATTTGGATTCCCTCTCCCATCGTGTTGGGCATCTTGTTAGTGCAGTCATCACATTTCCCATTACATTGGTTATTTAGCCATTTACTCATATTTTATCGCATTAGATAGTATAAAAGGGAATATTATGGATAAATATTTTCAATCTATTAATCATGTAAAAGTAATTATAAATAATTTAATTGGGTAACATATAAATTAGATGTATTTCCAAAAATTATGAATTTACAGGGTTCAAACTATATTATCCATAATATATTTCCTAACATATATTTTTATGGGTATTTTTACCTTGATAATCATTAATAATGAGATTATGAATTTACTAATGTATATCCCCTTGGTGTGTCTAACCAGGTGTCCATCATCACCCATTTTCATGCACTTGTTCCTAATCGAGTTTTCCTCATCATCGTGTTTTCTATTTTAACCATTATATTCATTTTTTCAAGATCACCATCAACCTATAGTATCTATACATGGATTTATTATATTGACAAACCAAATAATATAAGTTTAATAGATTTAGTGATACAATAACCCTATATTATCATAAATAGGCATTACATCATTTTTTCAGAATAATCAAAACATTACAAAAACTGACACCCAATGATCGTATTAGTTTAGTGGATTTAGAAACATGGAAACATAAACACTTGTAGATACATGATATACATTATCTCCCAAGAGGTTATCCTATACTAGTACCCCATTTAGAAATATCATATAAAAAATAAATATTCATAAACTGGGGAAGGAAACATAAAAAGGTGTGGGTTCAGATTCTTATTAAGGGTAAAAATGGGAGACATATAAGCATAAACATGAGCATAAGGGTATGAGAATGTGATCATAACATTAGAATATCATACCCTGAATATAATCAGATCATACATATGAATCATGTAATAAATCTTGCAACTTCATAATACATGAATCATTTGGAAATTAAGAGCAACACCATTGAAATCATATGATAGGAATAAGTTATGGTAGATTTGTATAAAAAACATGTGATATCATCCCCTATAAGTCAAGATGCATTGCTAGAACCTATCATGGAACTTCATGGGAACTAATCTTAGTAGTCGGGGCACACAAAAACCACACTTTCATCCCCTTCCTTGTAAGGGATCATGTTTCCCCATATTCCAATACTGGATTGGGTTTCCCAATCATCCATCTTCATTGCGACTACACCTACTGTGTGAGACAGGAAACCATCCCCAGTCCATGTCCATTACTTTTAAGGGATCAGGTTTTAATATATTCCGATATTATATTGGGTTTAACCATCATCCACCTTCATAGTTACTTCACCTACTAGGTTGGGCACACCACCATCCCGAGTGGTAGTCTTTTCCTAAAAAGTAATAGGTTTTACCATCATCCCATAGTGGACCAAGTATATAGATTTGATTCATATCCATAAATGATGATATATAAATCTTTACCCATTTCATTAGAGAGAGATACAGGTCACACCCATATCAAAATAAAATTATTCATACATTTTACAAAATATAATATAACATTCATCATATCATATCCCATAAAAGGAGATGGATTTTTTAACATACAATCATAATACGATGAAATTAAATGGGATTCCTAAACATATTCTCATATCTCATCATCTGGAAAATGATAAGAATCATAATTATTTCATTTAATTCTAACACATGAAAATAAGCATGTTTTATCACATAAAACCCATGGACAATAAATGGGTGTCCTAATAATCATTCCATCCATACATTAAACCGTTGATGAAATAATATGAATAGAACCATTGGATAATTTCCTAGTAGGTCATGATTAAATTCAATATATATATTCTTTTATTGAAAATAACATGGAATTATATTTTAGAAATCATTTCAAGAAAAAAAATTCACTTTTTATTTTATTTCTTTTAAACATAAAAATAATAGAAAACCATTTTGATAAATAAAATAATTGAAAAGTTATAATGGAGGGTTTCAATAATTTTGAAAAACATTGTCCTTGAAAAATTATACAAGAATAATAAAAAAAATGAAAACATTTTTCCTACAGGGCTTATAGAAAAATCATAAAATGATTTTTAAAACTATTTCATAGATTTCATCATTAAAATATATCACAAAATATTGAAAACGTTTTCATATCATTTTTTTGAAAACATGTAAAAGACAGATGAAAAAATTATGAAACAAATTTCATTGAATTCACTTTTCAAAATTATAAAGAATTAATCGTAAATATTTAGAACCTTTTTTTAATAAAAATACAATGATAAATTAGGAAGAATACATGGAAAAAAATAAATTGAATTATTTTTAAAGAACATTGATTTTTGACCAAAAGGAGAAATAAAGTTGGATATTCATTAAATAAATTCATTATGTATTTTAATTAACATAGATTGGAAAATGGGACAATTAACAAGATATAAATGAATATACATATGTTAATAAAATTAATGATTTATATTTATAATTGGATCATATGATTTCATCAATGATATCAAAATCATAAAAAATATCGATAAACGATGAGATTATAGAAATAAAATATTACAACTATGTCAGATATTAATAATAATAAAATTAAAAAAATTACATTAATTGGAGATTAAAATATAATTAAATGAATTATATTTAGGATATAACATGTCAACGTAAGCTTATTCACCTCATAGAAAAATATGGGTGGAAAACAAAGCATGTGTCTCAATGAGGGAAAATTTAGACATAACTACATTACTAATTTGGTAACATTTAAAAAATAAACCCCATGGAGGAAAATAAATAAAATTAATATCTAAATATACTAAAAATTATGTATAAGGATCAAACAATACATCTGTGGTAGGTTTACACACAACATATAAATAATAATTGGTTTACACAGCTTCTGCCTCATATAAATTAAAAGTGAGACATGAAAACACTTAATATTTGAGCAAAATAAGAATCATGATCCCAAGGAGAGTGTAAAATTATTATAATATTTTAATATAAATAAATAATGTAAATTAATGATATAAAATTTCATTGGGTAGTATATACACCACACAAAAGAAGCTAGTGGTGATCATTACATGTATCTCACAGAAAAAAAGTGATGTGAAATCCCCTTACCTTATGTCTTGAATATCATTGAAAAGTAAAAAATTCATGTATAATAAATATAATGTAATTAAAAATATATAAAATAATATTATTATTTTATATAATAACTTATATAGGTTTTTTATGAGTTTATATTACCCTCCAATTAACAATTAAATTTTAAGGATTCACTTTGGGAAATATTCACTTTTTGCATTCATCTTGATTTATTATATCTATGTTCATTATACATATATCATGAAAATTTTAATACAAAACAAGATATTTATATTACTTATACTATGTACATGTGTATTATAATAATCTATATAATATATAATTATGAAATTGAATAAATCGTTCTAGGAGATGGTAGACTGTATGTATGCATGAATGTTGTTTCCATTTTGTTATAACATTGAAAGAAACAAAAAAATTTACATATATTTATATATTTATATGATATAATTATATTTTAATTATTATTTCATATATACAAATTATGTTCACTGAAAATATTCTTACAACCGTCTATGGAGTGTGTGAACAAATCACATCGCTTTGATGGGTGGTAGTCCACAATTCCTCAACGTAAACTATTGTACATACAAAAAATATAAAGTAAGGTATGGGTCATAAGAAAATTAAATAATACTGAAGAAATTATACATTTAATATATATTATATATAAATAGAGTTTCTATCATAATTCCCACATTGGGTGGCTATAAAGGAATGACAAAAAATCATTGTTCTGTGAGGTACTAATTTTCCAAACGCATAAAATGTATGGTTGTTACCCTATAGATGGATTTATAAGTAAGTGTTAGTAGAACCATTTGAATAAAAAATATCATTAATTTTAGTATAATGGTTATACTTTATAATCATGGAATAAATAAAACTGAGTTGATAGAGAAGGATAATAAATGAAAGGATCTTTTGTGAGGGTTTTACCTATTCAATGGGTAACTCCTTTTGGTCTTCATCGAAGGGATTATTTGGATTTAATTCATCATAATGGGATGATTAATTGATGAATATAGAAATTTTGGGAAGTTTATTGGGAATTTATTTTTCAAACATAAGTTTTTTGAGAGGTTTGAAGAATGTGGAGAGTTGGGCGGCCTTTTACAGGGATGTGAGGGGACACCCTTGGTGCTTTTCAAAATAAGTATTGTGTACCAAAATTCAAACCTATCAAAATCCATAACAAACAGAACTCTATATTGTAATGTTTTGGGACTAAATATGACCATAAAATGGAATTTTACAAGTGGTTAGGTCATTTGGACCCTTCAATATAAGGTTTATTCCATTGATAATATTAATTTTACTTTAATAATAGTAAATACTTTTAAATATATTCACGAATAATTTTTTTTTCAAAAACTATGTTAAACATATTCTATATTCAAAATTTATATTACTCGAAATATGGAATCTATTTTTCCAAATTACAAAAACATAATTTTATGGAACTAAATTAAAATTAATCATGTAGATGGGGCAAAAAATCATGATATTAAAGATACAACTTGCAAAATATGGATAAGTTTTTATACACAACTACAATGTGAAATTGATTATAATAAACTAAATTGGATTAATTGATAAAATTACTTTATAATAAAACTATTCATCTAATATAAAATTTAATTTAACCTTATATATAAATTTTATGAAAATCAGTTATGAATTAAAATTTAGTGTTTGTCACTTATTCATTAAAAATGACACTTCACAGAAAAATAAATAAAATAGACATATCATAATTTATATGTTTATATTTAAAATATTATTTTTATTTTGACATATAATATTTATAAAACATCTAAAAATCCTATTTAAAATATTTTCTCCATTAAAATCTAGTAAATATGCTTTTTATAAAAATATAGAATTTTTTTTAAAAATTGGTTTTGTTCTTATCCAATACCAATCAAATATATTAAATAAACATGAATGTATATTTGGATGAATATTATATATATATATAATTAATAAAAATTAATTATTATTATTTATATAATATATTACGATAAAAAATATTTGTGAGCATTAAATAATAATATTTTCCATTATATTCAATTTTTGTTCTTATTAATTTTTAAATAATTTATAAAGAATGAATTTATTTTATATTTTTTTAAAATATATATTTTAAAAAGATAGATTACAATATTCATAGCTACTAATTTAATGTCTAGGTCATATCTTATCATATTAAATAAGAAGTTTTTTAATATTATGTTATTTTTTTGGTAAAACTCAATCTTGCATGGTATGCAAGAAATTGATAAGAGTCAGTATTGCAAGAATTGTAAGGTAGACTAGGTTTTCCTTGTGTTGAAATCAAACATTCATATTTCATTTAGTGTATGATTAACATGGTATTTATTAAAAAACAATCCAAAATTAGTGGTTTAATATATATATATATATATAACTATTTATAGAGTTTTGTGAAATTAAAAACATGAAACATATTAAATTTAATAAAAAAATATATATATTTACAAACCATTCCTTGTGTTGCGTTATACCCCAATAAAATGGATTTCACATAGAAATTCATCTGTGTATTTAATGATATAAAACTTTAATTTCCCTTTCACAAAATCCCACATCAAAAAAAAGAGTACTAATGATTCATTTTAGAAAGGAAATTATGAAACATAATGGATACCAAATGTAATATATATCTAGGTTTCCATATAAAATAACATAAGTGGGATGTGAAAACATAGACATCAATTAAAAACATACCTATCAAGTTTTGATGGGTAGTGATAGAATAAATTGTTACGAGAATGTTGACAATATGAAAATTGTAAATAAATGATGAACTAGGGGACATTTGATTCATAAATAATGAATGTACTAGGAAATTTTTTTTGGTTGGAAGATCCTTTTTTCTAATGTTGAATAATTTAAATGAATATATATACTTTAATTTTTTTAGGATGACCACACTCTTTGTTGTTCCTTGATGTAATATACATCTTTCTATAAAAAGGAAGGTAAAATTTTCATTCTGGAAGTACTAAATAATCACGAGTTCCATGATATAATATCCAATTTTCTTCAGTTTTCATCAACATTTTTTGTTTATAATATGTTATCATACATTCATAAATCCTCATGTAGTGAGATAAAACATTAATCTCACAAACTTTATCCATATAGTAACATAATATTTCCATAAATGGTTGAGCTTATAACCATTCCAAAAGATTAAAATACAAAATAATAGAATAAAAATTAAAAAACAATCTTAACATTGATCCCCCATATATAAAATAGTATATCATGGTTGTCACATTCTAAGCATTTTAATATCCTCATCACAAATTCTCTTGAAACATGGTAATAACCCGATTTACCAAAAATCCATTTGGAAGACATGTATACTTAATAATTTTAAAAGTTACTAGTTATATTCCATGAATCCTAGATGTTGTAAACATCATCCATGATGATACAGAAGACCATTTCAAAAAATCCTAATTTTTTATAATGTCATTGATACCATCCAATTCAAATTATCCAGATCAATCATCTCCTTATCAAAACTAAATTTTTTGTCAACATCTTGAACATATTATGTTTTAACTTCCCAAAATAAAAATAGTACTTTTATAAATCATTAAAATTATTCAACATTGACTTTTCAATCTATGATGAATAAAATTTACTTAAAACACATATATGGGTCCTGATATAGATAACATAATCATTGGATTCCGAAACACATATCATACATTCACCCAAAATTATTATTGAACCATTAATTAAGCTTCACCATCTTACTATTTAATAACTATTACCATTAATATGAAATATAAATCATTTCTTATGTTTCCTCATCATAAATATAATCATTCTTTTTATGGTTAATCTAATCAATATAGGAAGAACATTACATACCTTTCATATATTTTTTGAGGTCTCTTTATCTTCATAATTATAACCAATACTCATACCAACTTGATTATTATGTGTATGAGATTTTAACATGGGAAATATATTTTCATTATTATCATACCTTCCAAATCTGAAACATTCAATGTCATCCATGTTGTTTCAAGTTATTTACATTGACTAAAATCGGAAAGCACTAGGTGAGAATAAAAAATCATGGAATAAAACCACATAATCATGAAAAATTACATAAAGGATGTATAAATAATAATTACAACTCATTAATGGTTGAAACATAGGATTATAGTAGGTCATTAATATTCATAATTTATGAAAATCATTCCAAATAGTTCGTAAAGGTTTTGTGATTTTACAAACCATATACCACAGGACTATCAAACATGGTGCCTAGAAAAACATGTTGTCATGTATTGTGGTATTCCAAGTGAAGAATGATGCACCATGTTTGAGTAGATACTCGAAAAAACATATTTTTCAAAGAAACATTAACATATAGTATCAAAAAATGGATTTATTTATAGTAAACCACTCACCATATCCTTTACTAAAATTATTGGACATTTTCTTTATAAATTAAATCATCATTATTCTTATAATTACATCATCTTAAATAAATATACATAGAAATATCTATAGGGGACTGAATAAATATTTCTCATACTAGTATTTATTGTTTACTAAACCATCACTCTAATACAAACTATAATATACTTATCTTAATTTACATAATCATTTAATTATTTTTTCTGAATAAATAAAACATTACATACAATATGATTAAATACTATATTAGTGTAGTTCCTTTTGAAACATGGAACCATAAAAAGTGGTACATAATAAATCTACTTATCCCCCACTTGGTTCACTGAGAATAGAACCCCTCTTTTACATATGATACATGAAATATATCTTCAAAACATATGGAAAAAACATAAAAAGGGGTGAGATCAGATTCTCTGTAAGTGTAATCATGGGAGGAATGTAATCATAAACATGAGCATATAAGTTTTCACAACCCATCCAAGTGGAGCCCGGTCCGTGACTCCCCATGCCCGCCTCCAATAGGCCAGGGGCTGGTGACTAGCACAGAGTTGGCATCCTACCAACATGGGAGGAATTGCCTATAAACCTGTACACATGCACACACATTTAAATGCCAACAAATAGGAAAAGTAAAAACTACTAAAAGGAAAAAAAATCATGCATACACTTAAAACCAACCAACAGAGTATGACATGAATGTAATGTAAAAGAATGTAAAACCCTGGGCCAAAAAATACAAGCCCACCAAAAGAGAGTCAGTAACAAAGTCCTACCTGTAATGAAAGGTGCTAGGACTGCAATCTGTATCAGTAGGAACACACCTCGGCCTGTCTGATATCACTAAGCACCGTTTGGTCCTGGTCTGCATAGAATCGTGTCAAAGGCTCGCTCGTCTGCACAAGACACAATAGGTGCTGGCAATGCCCGTGCAAGGGTGAGTATAAAAATACCCAACAGGACACCCCAAAACCACAATGGAATAAAACAAGGGAAAATACCACAAATTAATGGTATATTAAACTCTACACATTATGTTTACAGAACATATAACAAGAATGTCAAGATATAATAATACACAAATGACCATTGCAAAACCACCACTATGATCCCGCTCAAAGATTCCACTAAGCATGAAACTGGGAGAATACACTCCTACGTCTGAAGAGAGATACAAAATACTCATTCCGTGAGAACACCCTCCACATGTACATTGAGAACACGATTCTCAGATGAGGATCAAAACCATGTCATATGGTGATTCCGAAAACTCAATTTGAGCTAATCCTTTAATCATAAGATCGACGCCTGGGTAATATTGGTCAGGTCGATACCAACAACTCTACCTAGGGTTCCAGGAATGAATAGAGGATCTGGCTCTAAGTCTCACAGAGGGGATTCCAAAATCTCTATTCAGGAAGTCCTCTTGAAGGGATCAAACTTCTATATGTAGGAAATGATATAGGGAACCTTTAGTAGATTGTCCAAGGGCACAAACCCTATGGAAATTAGCCCATGTCACAGAAGGAAACTGCCTCAAGCCTTGTTAAATTTGTTACATGGCATGTAGTATGGTTACACGCCGTGTTCCTTGACCATGGGTACTGGCCGTGTAAACAGCCCGTGTCATCCGTCCAGTCTGTGTAAAACTAGACTACACGGTGTGTAGTAGGCTTACACGTCGTGTTCCTTGAATCTGTGTACTACCCGTGTAATCGTCCCATGTCAGAAGATGAAGTCTTATATGAAAGCATATACACGGCATGTAAGTTTATGTACAAACTGTGTCCTGCCAACTGGAAAACACCCATGTACTCTGGACTTGTGCACGTACACGGTGTCTGTGTTCATGTCGCATGCTCATGTACCAGTACATGCGGTATCCCATGTATCTGGCTGGGTCTGGCCGGGGAAGGGTATACACGGCGCACCCTTGGCTGTGTACCTTACCCGTGTCACTGTACTCCAGGAGTACATGCCAGGTAATCCGCCAACGAACACATGATTTGTAGCCAATACTAATTGCCATGTAGTCCGGATTTTTCCTGAAACAGCGTCTTCCTCCTCGCGCCATGGCTGATCCTTCAGATCCATAGTTTCCCGTCTATTCGTCCGAATAATCCAGGGGTTGGTTTGTTTCATAATACAAACATCGTACCAGGTGTTTTTGGTCCTTAAATCGGATCATAAACCTCAAATGATCCATCCAATGAAAAATTCATGAAAAATAATATCTCTTGATCCGCTCTGAATCGTCCTCTGAAACCGTCGTCACACCTCTGTGACATTGCTCCGGAGTTGGATCAACAATCTCGGATCTTTGCACCAACAAACAAATGCGCAACAATCGACTTCCTCCAAGTAAGCGTAGAACCCAACGAAGAACGTGCGGGAGAAAAATACAAATAATCGAACAAGAGGGATGATCCTCGATTTTTGTTCGTGATAATCCGAGTTCGTCACTGTTAGATCAAAACAACAAAAATCAACAGATAAAATATCGAGTTTTTGATTTCCCTTAAAAAACCCAAATCACACCTGCCCACAAAATGATCAATCCGCGTGATAATCATTTCGAAGATTATTCTGTGTCTGTCGTAGGAATCTAAAACGGGAAAATGAAACTAAAAAAAACCATCCTACCTTGATCCTTGTCATTCATTGGCGAAGATCTAGTCACCGCGTCGTCGTCGCAGGCGAAAATCATCAAGAACGTCGTCCCCATGATGGGAGGTTTTCTCCAGATCCTCCAGAGTCACCAAGGGTTTCAGGTTTATTAGTTTTGTAACCTTGGACCCCTGCGAATACCTTTATTTAAAAGGGATAAAGATAATAGCTGCAATAGATTATAAATGATTTTGCTGTAGAATAAAATATTTTTATTAAATATTTTATTACTATTACGTCC
Source organism: Viscum album (assembly GCA_963277665.1). Lineage (NCBI taxonomy): Eukaryota > Viridiplantae > Streptophyta > Magnoliopsida > Santalales > Viscaceae > Viscum > Viscum album. Next base: position 1,798,834,702 of record OY728140.1, read on the forward strand.
AAAAACTAGATTTCCCCACCTACTTGTGCCGGCTGATGTTAGGAATCGCCTATGGTAAAATCGATGTTCTGAATTCAATGCAATGGTGGCCTCAAATTTCTGATCCGAGTACCCATTTGGTTGTTAGCCCACTTTTCAGGAAAATATCATGCACGAATAATTTTATTATTTAATCAATTTCATACATTTGTTTCGGGATCACCGAGCCCCAGAACTGCACGCCGTCTCAGACAATGGTCTCGAATTAATTCCAAGTTTTTATTAAAAGTAATTCATGGAAAATCCGAGACATTACATCACAACCACCTTAGGGAATTTACATCCCCGAAAATCCAAAACAAGGGCTACTAAAAAAGATGTGGGTATTTGTAGATGAATCTGAGCCTACCCCTCCCACATGCTCTCCTAGAGATTCTCATGCTGCCACTGGACATGCACTAAGGGAATAGCTCATCCATGAAGGATCTTCTCATGCTGGTCCTCGATCTCCACTTGGTACTCAGCAATGGTCTCTCCATTATCGATGTCGATCTCACCCCAGTCGATGACGTGAGATGGATCATGCACGTACCTCCATTACTGCGACACATGGAAGACGTTGTATACCCAATCTATCTGAGGAGGTATTGGTAAGAGATACACAACCTATCCAACTCTACTCATAATCTAGAAAGGGTCGATGATCCTCAGATATAGATTTCCACCTCATCCAAACCTCTGCAATCCCCATCGATGTGAGACCCGAAGGAACACATGGTCTCCCTCCTTGAACTCCAAGGGCCTATTCCTCCTGTCGGAATAAGACTTTTTCCGACTCTGTAGTCATAATTCACTCCTAGATGACTAGTACCTTCTATGTAGTAGCTCTCACTATATCAGGACCCATGAGTGCTGACTCTCCTGGGTCAGTCCAGTAAAGTGGTAACCTGCATGGTCTCCTGTACAGAGCCTAGAATGGTTCCATACCAATATTGGAATGATAACTGTTGTTATAAGATAATTACACCAGTGGTAGGTGATCCTCCCAGCTACGACTGATGTCAAGTTTTCAATCTCGTAGCATATCCTCCTGAACCTGGATGGTATACTCTGTCTAACCATTATTCTGAGGATATAAAAATGTGATCAAGTGTAACTGAGTCCCAAAAGCATCGTACAATCCCTTCCACAATCGGGATGTGAATCGAGCATCATTATCTGAGACAATTGTGGATGGAACTCCATGAAGTCGAGCTTTTTCCTGCATGTAGAGGCATCCCATGATCTCTACTGAAACATGCTCCATCAGCAGTATCACCTGTGGATATCTGAGAACACAGAGTCTCACAGCTAGCATCCTTGAGCTGTGCTTCCCTGACTCTCTGTAAGATTGGAGGGGTAACAACCATTGAATGAAGTTAATATTCCTCATCTCTATCCACGAAGGATAACTATAAGGAGGAAAACAGCCACGTCACATCATCCAGCAACTTTGAACTAGATTTCCTACTAAGAGCGTCTGCCACAACATTCCCCTTCCAAGGTGTGTAAATGATCTCAAAGTCATAATCATTGTGGAACTCAAGCCACCGCATTTGCCTCAAATTCAGATCCTTCTGATAAAATATATATATGAGACTCTTTTGATCAGAGTAGATGGTAAACCACTATCCCATCAGGTAGTTCCACCACATCTTTAATGAAAAGACAACCACTGCCAACTCAAGGTCATGGGTCACGTAGTTATACTCATGGGGCCTCAACTAGCGTGAGCCATAGGCAATCACCACTTGCCTCTGCAAAAGGATGCAACCAGGCCTGGTACCTAATGTGTCACAGAACACTATGAACTCGACACCCACCAATGGTAATCTCATGATCAGGGAGCTCGTCAGACTCTTTCCCAACTGCTGGAAAGCCTTCTAGCATCTCTCAGTCAAAAAGAAATGCTGCCCCTTTCGGGTCAAAGCTGTCATGGGTGCTCAAATACTTGAGAAATCAAGAATGAATCTCTAATAGTAGCCTACCAACCCAAGGAAAATCCACTCTTTAGTCATGCTCGGGGTGGCTCCCTTGCTAGTACTTCCTCCACCATGGCTGGGTCCACTGCTACACCATATGTAGAGATAACGTGTCCCAGGAAGTGGTCCTCCTGTATCCAAAACTGGCACTTTGAGAGTTTCCCATAAAACGGGTGCTCTCGGGGTGTGTCTTGAACCATCCATAGGTGCCTCATGTGCTCCTCCTCAATCTCATGGTACACAAGTATATCATCTATGAAGACCACTAAAAACAGCTCTAGATAGGGATGAATGATTCGGTTCATGAGTCCCATAAACACTGTAGGGGAATTCTTCACACCGAAGGGAATCACCAAGTAATCATAGTGACCGTAGAGACATCTGAAATACGTCATTGGTATATCCTCATCTTTAAATCACAACTAGTGATAGCCTTATCATAGATCCACCTTTTGGAAACATCTTTCCCCTATAAACTTTTCGAAGAGGTCATCGATCCTTAGTAGTGGATACCGGTTCTTCATGGTCACCTGATTCAAGCGCCGGTAATCCACACATAGCCTCAAGCTGCCGTCTGCCTTCTTGGAAAATAGCACTGGGGCCGCCTAGGGTGAAACGCTGGGTCTCAAAAATCCCTTCTTTTACAAGTCTTCCAGCTAAACCCTTAGCTCACGAAGCTCTGTAGGAGCCATCCAATATGATGATGCTAATATCAGTGTCATACTGGGTTGCAAATCAATGCAGAAATCTATCTTCTGAGGGGGAGGTAGCCTGGGGACATCCCCCGGTAAGACGTCCTCGTACTTAGCCACTACTGCTAGAAACATGAAACTTATTACATCTGCTGCACCAAGGGCTAGTCTATCCAAATGATAGGATATCAGTTTCACCTTATTATGAACGAGTCCAACCCTTTGCTACATGGGTTTCTCTCTCACGGACAAAAGAGAACCTCATTCGATCACCGCGGACTCCCCATACCATTCAACTAAAATAGTCGATCTGGGAATGAACTGTGGATAGAAAATCCATACCAAGAATGACATCATAAGGCCTCGACACAACCACCAAGAGTTTCCAACCGAAACACTCACCTCCATGGGTCAGGTCACACTATCTACAGATGTATGTGATCTCTGAATCTTCTCCAGTCAGTGTTTCTAACTGTTAGGGTCGAGTCAATGGCTCAACAGGAATCTCAAGGTATCAAACAAGATATGCAGCCATAAAGAAATGACAAGCACCTATGTCTATTATTATGAAAACCAAAGTAGAAAAGACACAGATTGTACCTCTAATCATTATGAGAGTACCTGGGTCATAAGCCTCTGATGCCTGAATCTGTACCTGCCTCGGTCCACCAGCTCCTTGATCCTGGGGTGGACCTCCTGGGGGTGGTGGTGGTAAATGGTCAAAATGCCAACCACCACTGGCTTCTCTCCCATATCCTCTACAACATCTGCTGCCCCATGGATCTATCTACTCCACACGTTGTATCTGTCTTAGAGGTCCATCCACTGCTCTCGTGTCAGTAGTACGGCGGGTCAGACAATCTCGAGCGAGATGTCCCATGCCATCACATGAGTAGCATCGCCTCTCTCGAGTCTGGTTGAATGCACCCTGTGAACCCTTTACGGAAGATCCCATTTCCTATGATCTCCTTTAAAAACATCTCCCACTCATGGGTCCCTAACTTCCGCTCCCTGTTGTCGAGGTCTCTGCTCCAGCTCGCTCAGTATTGACAACTGCCGACTATCTCTACTCTACCAAGAAGCTCCCAACCACCAAATCTCGCTTGAGGACCCTAGAAATTGTTTGAATTCTCATTGAGATGATGCTTGCTTGGATATCTCTGCACAATCCCCACTAAACATTCTGAGCACTGAAGTACTAATCTCTCACCATATACATCGAGTACCGCGAGAGTTTAGTAAACCTCAATGAATAGTCATCCACTATCATGGTTCCCTTCTAGAGCTGATGATGCTCCTGTATATGTACTGCACTCAGGGAAACTGGTGAAAACTCCTCTTTGAAGAGACACTCAAACTCCGACCATGCAAGAGTCGCCACGTCGTGGGTATGGATAACAAAACTCCACCATTTCCTTGATGAGGCCTGTAGAAGGATCGCTGCCAGGATCACCATCTGGTCTGCTGGTGTCCTGAACTAATGGAAGACTTTGGACAATGCCTCAATCCAGTCCTCTGCTGCCTATGGGTCAGGCTCGCCTTGAAACCTAAGGTGTCTCTATCTCTAAAACTCGTGGAGTGCCCTCAGTCTACACTCCTCCTCCACTGGTACAACAGGCACTAAACACTGCTCCACAAGTGGCGGGATAACTGGAACACCACCTGATGGTAAAAATGGGGGATTTGTTCCATGTATCTAGGCTTCATCACTAGGGGGGTCATCCTCGTGATCGAGCTATTGGATCCTAGTGGGTGCGTGTCGTGGAGGCATAATGTAATTAAAACAATATGTACTACAGTTTGTGAGTATATCTAGAAGCTGACATAAGTTGGACAGGGAAAACACAACTCATTCCTATATGATGCATGTACAATTATTTATCCTTGCAACTAGTGTTCTCATGTTCCGAGTAGAAAAGCAAGTTACAAAAGTCCTGGTGTATGGATACATTGGCCGCCCGCACCAACAATGGTGTCCCTGGCATGAAAGCCGAACTCGAAACACTTAACACTATTGCCCCAAACCAACTCACAGACTGTCGGCCCTAAGGTAGAACTGACAACCTCTGAAACCACTCTATCATGACCAGTCGAATTGGGGCCTGAGCTGCAACTCCCCAAACCCACCTCCAATAGGTCATGGTCTGGTCACTAGCACCGAGTAGGAATGCTACATACAAGGGAGACACTGCCTATAAACTTGTACACATGCACACAAATTTCAAAGCCCACAAAGCTGAAAAGTAAAAACTGCAAAAAGGAAAAAATTGCATGCATGCACTAAAACCCAACCAACAGAGCACGACAGGAAAGTAAAGAACAAGAATGTAAAACCCTGGGCCAAAAATACAAGCCCAGAAAAGAGAGTCTGTTAGAAATTCCAACCTATAAAGAAAGGTTTTGGGACTACAATATGTAGCCGTAGGGATACACCTCTGCCTGTCTGATCTCCCTGAGCACCATCCGGTCTTGGTCCGCCTAGAATCCTGTCAAAGGCTTGCTCTTCTGCACAATACATGACACATGCTGGCAAACCCTGTGCAGGGGTGAGTATAACAATACCCAGTAGGACACCCTGAAACCACAAAAGAATACAACAAGGTAAAATACCACAAAATAAAGGTACAATCAGATCTAAATAGTATGATTACAGAACATATAACGAAAATATCCAGATATACTCATACACAAATGACCATTGCGAAACCACCACTAAGATCCAGCTCGAATATTCCACTAAGCATGAAACCGGGAGAACACACTCCTAGGTCTGAAGAGAGATATGAAGTAATTGTTCTGGGAGAACACACTCTACATGTAATTTGAGAACATGACGCTCATATGAGGATCAAAACCATGTCATTGGGTGATTCTGACAGCTCAGTATGAGCTAATCCGCTATGTAAAGGATCGACGCCCGGGTAATGTTGGTCATGTCGATACCAAGAACTCTACCTAGGGTTAGAGGAATGAATAGAGGATATGGATCTAAGTCTTACATAGGGGATTCCAACAACTCTATTCAGGAAGTCCTGTAGAAGGGATAATACTACAATATGTAGGAAATGATACCGGGAACCTTCAGCAGAAACACCAAGGGGACAAACCCTAAGGAAACTATCCCAAGTCAAAAAAGGAAACTTGATCAAACCATGTAAAATTGGTTACATGATGTGTAGTATAGTTACACGCCCTGTTCCTTGACCTAAGGTACTGCCTATGTAAACGGCCTATGTCATCCATCCAGTTTGGGTAAAACAAGACTACACGGCGTGTAGTAGGCTTACCTATTGTGTTCCTTGACTCTGAGTACATCCCGTGTAAACGTCCCGTGTCTGATGTCGAAGTCGTATATGAAAGCATATACATGGCATGTAAGTTTATGTACACGCCGAGTCCTGCCAACTGAAAAACAACCGTGTACTCTGGTCGTGTGCCCATACACGGTGTCCGTGTCCGTGTGGCCTGCCCGTGTACCAGTATATGGGGTATCCCGTGTTTCTGGATGGGTCTGGCCAGGGAAGGGTATATAGGGTGCGCCCATGGCCAAGTACCCTAACCATGACTGTGTACTCCCGGAGTACACGCCAAGTAACCTGTCAACAAACACATGTCGTGTAGCCCATACTACAAGCCATGTAGTCGGGAATTGTTGAAAAACTTCGTCTTCCTCCTCACGCAGCGGCTGATCCTTCATATACATGATTTCTCGTCTGTTCTTCCCGATACTCTAGGGATTGGTTCATTTCATTATAATAACACTGTAACATTTGTTTTCGGTCCTTAAATCAGATCATAAACCTCAAATGATCCATCCAAAGAAAAACTCTTGAAAACTCACATCTCCCGATCAGCTCTGAATCGTCTGCCGAAACTGTCATCGCACCTCTATGGCATCGCTCCGGGGATGTATTTACAATCTCGGATCGTTGTGCCATCAAACGAATGAGTAACGATCGATTTCCCCCAAGAACATGTAGAACGCAACATAGAACATGTGGGAGAAAAATACCAAGAATTGAACAAGAGGGAAGAACCTCAATCATTGTTCATGAAGATCCATTTTCATTGTCGTTATATCCAAACCACAACAATCAACAAATAAAATCTAGAGAATATGATTTCCCGTTAAAACCCCAAATCACAACTGCTCGCGAAATAATCGATCCGCCGGAAAATCAGTTTGCAGATGAGTCTGCACTCATCGTAGGAATCAAGAACGAGGAAAGGAATATAAAAAACAACCATCCTACCTGGATCTGTGGCATTCCTTGGTGAAGATCTGGTCATCGCATTGTCGTCGCCGGTGAAAATCATCAAGAACGTTGTCGCCACGTTGGGAGGTTTTCTCAAGAGCCTTTAGAGCTGCCAAGGGTTTCAGGGTTACGAGGTTTGTAACCCTGGACCCCTACAAAAACCATTATTTAAAAAGGATAGATATATCTTCTACCACCGATTTAATAAGATTTCGCTATAGAATAAAATATTTTTATTAATTATTTTATTAGTGTTACGTCCAAAAACTAGATTTCACCATCGGCCTATGTTGGCTGATGTTAGGCCTCACCTAAGGTAAAATCGATGTTCTGAACACAATGGTGCCCTCGGATTTTTGATCCGAGTAACCGTATGGGTGTTATCCCACTTTTTCAAGAAAACCTCACGTGGGCGTAATTTAATTATTTAATCAAATTCAAACATTTGTTCCGGGATAACCGGGCCCCAGAACATCACACCGTCTCAGAGCCTGGTATTGAATTAAATCCCACTCTTTATTAAATGTAATGCATGGAAAATCAGATACATTACCAGAGTATAAAAAAGTGATCATAAAATTTTAAGATCATACCTTTCAAATCATAATATCAGAATCATGAATCATGGAATAGATATTGGTAGTTCATAAGAAATTAATCATATGGAAATGAAGAACATTATATATGCAAGAATATCATCTGTATAATACATTGAATTGTAGCATACATAAACATGTAATATCTTCCCATATATGTCAAGATGCATGGCTAGAACCTATTAAGGCACATCCTGGGAACTACAATTACATAGTAGGACACACCATCACCCATAAATGTAGTATATTCCTTATAATGTATAGGGATTCCACATCATAAAATAGTGGATTAGGATTCCACATATTCCATATACATGGTGACTATAGCTACAGGGAAAGACACACCACCTCCCCTAGTCACACTCTCCTCCTTGTGAAGGATCAAGTTTCCTAATCATCGCATAGTGAATTAATCTCGTCGACTTGATCCATTCATTACCTCATTTGATTTAAATATTTACCCAATTTATTAATGGGAGATATACATCACAGACATATTATAAAAAAATCATTCATTCATGTTCCACAAGATAGAAAAACATTCTTCATATCATATACCACAAAATGATATGGGTTTTGTAAACATTATATCATAATCCCCTAAAATTAAATGGAGGAAATAAAAAAGTAATCATATATTACACTATTTAAAATCCTAGGTTTTATAATCATTTCATCCAAAGCTAACCCATAGAATGATAATGGTTACAAAAGGATTAAAGACATTTAGTATAAATGTGTGTCATAAGAATAATTCCAGCAAAACAAATACCATTCCTGAATGAATATGAATTGAACCTCCGGATCATTTCATAAAAGGGCATGAGTAACCCCAACGGATGCCATATTAGATGGAAAATTACATAGAAATATTTTTTGACAACACTTCTAGAGGAAAATATACTTTTTATTTGAAAATTACTTTTAAAACATAAAAACCTTATAAAACCATATTAATTTAAATTTTATTGAAATAATAGAATGATGGATTAAATCATTTATAAAATCTTTTCCCTTGAAAAATTATACAAGAATCCTGAAAATAATTTAAAATTTTTTTTACACAAAGACTTATTATATAATCATGGAAACAAATTAGAACAATTTCATTGAAATTATATTGAAATATAATAATTAATCATGAAAAGGTTTTGAAAATTATTTTCATTGAAAATTGTAAATGAAGGTTCAAAATGTTATGAAAATAATTTATTTCAAAATAATATTAAATAATATAAAGAATACCTAAAAAAATTTAAAATATTTTGTAATGAAATAGTATCTTTACTTCGATATAACATGAATATACATAGGGTAAGAATATTCATTATTTTTCTTGAGATATGGATCATAATATTTCATCACTGGATTTATAGTCATAAAAAATCTTGATAAATGATGAGATTGTAGAGATAAAATGATTCCACTATGGTCACTTTTAATCATAATAAAATTGAAATAATAACAATATAGGATGCTCAAAATATCATTAAATGAATTATATTCATAATATAACAAGTCAAATATAGTATATACATATCATTGAAAAATATTGGTGCCTAACATGGCATGTGTCTCAAAGAGGGGAAATTGAGAAAAAACTACATTACCAAGTTGGTATCTTTTGATAAATAAACCCAATGAATAATGTACATAAAATGGATATGTCGATATGTATAAATTTAATTATATGGATCCTAAAATACATCTGTGGGTAGGGTGAACAAAAAATATAAAAATTGGAGGTCAACATAGCTTATGCATCACAAAAATTATTATTTAGAGGAGAAAACACTTTATACTTGAGTAAGATTAGAATAATGATCCCCATAAGAGAATAAAATCATATAAAAATTTTAATATCATTAAATAATTTAAATTAAATACCTAAAATGTCATAGTGAAGTTTAGAAACCACTCAAAAAATATTGTGTTAATTAGGACATTTATCTCCCCGAAATAATGTGTGATATGAAATCCCCTTACCTTGTTTATTAACTCTTGTCATACTCGTACATACATCATATATATTAAATACAAGTTTATTATAAATATATCCCATAACTATATCCTCATATATAATAACAATATGGTTTTATTATGACTTTATATTACTCACTTATTAAAAATTATATGTTAAGGATTCAATTTAGGAAATATGCACATTTTTCACATAAATCTTTTTTTTTGTATCCTTACACTTTATACTTATATTATGAATTTCATATCATTAAAACTCATATAAATATCATTTATTTGAATTATATTTTTATTATTGTAATCTATAGAATATATAAGTATGAAATGGAATACATTATTCATGGAGTCGGTATTCTAAGTGTACACATGACTATTGTTTCAATTTTATTGTCATATTGAATGATTAAAAATTAAATAGAAGTATATAAGTATAGAATATCATTAAATAATTATTATTATGTCTTATATATCATATAAGTTGACTAAAAATATTCTTAATACATTCTGGGTATTATGTGAATGAATCACATCACATTAAGGGATTGGTAGTCAACAATTCCTCCAATGAAAATATCAAATTACAAAAAATGGAATGTATAAAGGTGTGTGTTATAAGAGAATTAAAATATAATAGTGAAATTATAAATATGATATATATTATATATAAATAGGGTTTTCATCATAATTTTCACCATTAAAGCTAGTAAATGGTGAATGAACAGTTATTATTTTGTTAGGTGGTAGTTTTCCATACACATAAACAACATGTTCATTACCAATTAGATGAATGTGTGAGTATATGTAGGTATAAAACATAGCATAAAAACATATCAGTATATTAGGGAAAAATATATGTTTTCTAATATTGAAATATAGATTATTGAGGATACGTAGGAAGAAAATAAATAAATTATCCGGATGGAGAGTTTTACCTCTTATTTGGGTATCTTCTTTTTGTTTTAACCATTGGGATTCCTTGGATTTCACTCATCCCAATAAAGTATTAAATGTGGAAGGTATGTATTTTTGGAAGTTTATTTGGAATAGATTTTTTGATCTTAATTGGTTTGGGAGGAGAGAAGTATGGGGAGAGGTGGTGGCAATTTATAGTGAATGGAGGGGACACACTTATCATTTTTGAAAAAAAATCTAGTTTAGACACGTTTTACCTAAAATTATTCATAAAAAACCAACCCATCCAAGGATATAATGGTTTATAAATAACATATTGTCAACAAATGGGTGTTTGAAAAGAATTTAGGAAATTTGGATTATAAAATTTAAGTGTTGTTCCATTTTTAAGAATAATTTTCACTCATAAATCCAATTAATTTTAACTTCAATCGCTAATTGTTTTGGTAAAAAAATAATTTTAACATATAATAATTTAAAAATTATTATCATTAAATAATAATAATCCATTTTCCAAATTCAAAAAATATAATTGGAAAAAATTGACTTAAATTTTTTCTTGTGGACGAGACGACTATGCATGTTTCAAAATTAAAAACATCCAAAAAATGCTAGGTTTTTATACCCAATTTCAAAGAGTAATTGATTACAATGAAATAAATTTGAATAATGGATAGAAGTATTATATAATTAATCTTTCTACCCATTTTAAAATATAATTAATCCATATAAACAAACAAAAATAAAAAATATTGTTTAATTAAAATTCATAATTTTTCAAATAAACATAAAAAAATGAAACATCATAGAAAAATACTATATATTAAAATAACCTAATATTTATATTAATATTTTAAATAATATATTGATATTCAATAATAGAATTCATAAAATTATAAAAGAAGTTATTTAAAATAGGTTCTCAAATAAATGTTAGTAAAATGTCATTGTATAAAAATATAACATTTTATGCTCAAAATTTGGTTTCTTTATATCTGATGTCTGTCCAATCTATTATTTGGAATTAATTTTTTTTCAGAATGTTATATACATATATTAAATTAATATTATTTATTAATTTTTATATATTGTACTTATTAGGATAATATAGATTTGTGATCATAATAATAGTAACATTTTCTTTTATATTCAATCTATAATAATAATTAATATAAATTAATTTGTAACCAATGAATTAATTTTTTTAAACCGTATACTTTCATCAATCAGTTAATCATTTTCATGACTAATTATTTAATGGTTGTGTTATATATTACTATATTAAAAATAGGATATTATAAATATATATTATTGTTTTGTAAAACTCAGTCTTGCACGTAATGCACGACATGAAAGAAAGTATTACTCGAGTTTAACGAAAGCTAAGAATGTTGATCTATTCGGAGAAGATATCCTTTATATTATCTGTAGTAAATGATTTAAATGGAATTTCATATAATTCAGGTAAATTTTAGTGCCTTAAATTATATATATATATATATATATATATAACTATTTTCACTGTTGCATGAAATAAAAAACATAAGAAAAATTAAATTAATTCAGGAAAAAATATTTATGAAAATCTCAAGATTTTACAAGGGATGTTTTATTATACGTAGTTTTATCCCAAATTCTTTCTCTAGGTTTTTCTAATCATAATCCAAATAATAACTAAACATTTCCATTGACACCATCTATAACAACCCTAATCTTTATATTACAAAAATACATGATTTATTTAAAAATATTATAATTAATAAATACCATTAGGTCAAGAATAATATTATATCTAAGAAATAGGTACACAAAATTAAAATTTTAAAAAATTACATGTTTATTGAAAATTTCTATAACATGCATTCATTTAAAAATGCAATGAATAATATAAATAAATACATAAGAAATTGCTTATCTATAAAGCCCATATTGAGAATAAACATGGAATTATCTGAATATAATAATAAAAATTAGACAATATTCATTTCAATGAAGAATAAAAGGGGTTTTAATCATAAACATGGAAAATAAGATTTGATATACCATGAAAACATAAGGGTTATGTGGGAAATGTGGACACATTTTAAAATAGTACATCATAAATATAGGTCAAGGTGATCAAAAAAAATAATGATGGAATAAAACACATAGTTGAATCAGGATGAATCGCTATCCCAAAAACATTTCCCATGATACTAAACATTATCCAATTAATTGGAGGTCTTTTTAATTCCATGTGCACAAATCACTTTCATTTATTCTTTTATGCTTAAGTATGCAAAATAGAACATAAAACATGGATTTGTTCTTCATTATAAATTTTCCAGATAAAGGATTGTGGAATAAATACATGTAGGTTCCAGGTAGATGAATTATAAGTGTATAATGGTAAACACTATGGATTGAAAAAAGGTATAGTATTCACTACACAATTGTTTTTTCATTTAAAATCACGGTGATATTTTGACTGCATAACACGTTGAATTAAAATATCAGAAAATAAGATGATGAGTGGTAAATTGATTTATCATCATTTATACATAAAATGGGGTGTAATAAAGACACATAAATTCATATCCAAACATTAGGAAATGTAAATTAAAGATATAATATAATAAAGAAACATTAATAAAGTGGAGAATGAGAGGATCTCTAACCATGAGAGCATGACAACAAATTCTTGGGAGGATCTTCTTGAGATTTTGGGGGAACCTTGAGAGAACTACATAGAGGATATAAAAGAGTAATTATGTTCTCAATGGATTTTTTTGGGTGGGTAAATGGGATATTAGGTTGTTTTAAATAAGAAAATAGTGGGGAATTATTAATTATTTATTGAAAAGAGGTTTTCGACTCTATATTATAAAATAACCAAAACATATAACCTTAAAATTGTTTAACCATGTTCTCTATAAAATGGGATTGTTATTAATTTATGTCTAAGGGATTAAAATAATAAAATAATTCCTCTACTAACATTGGACAGAATCATACTCTCAAAGAATGTATTTTAAGACATTACAATATATTTTATGATTTGGAAGATATATAATGGCTTTATCAAATTAAATAATAAACATAAGAACAAATTATTTTAAAAATAAAACATATATTTAGTCTTGGATACAATTAATTATATTTATTACTTCCCTTTTGGGTCATTATGATGTCATAATACATACCATATATTTATACGATATTTAATTTCTTCGAAAATATTTGACTGTCTTAGAAAATTATGAAAAATTTACTATAGGATAATTAATATGTAATTATTAATAAAAATAATATTCATTTTATAAAAATAATATTCTATATATGAGAATTTTCATTTTAAAAATTACAATCTACATTTCATTAAAAATAATAGGTTTTTGATAATAATAGTTTTCGAATCCTTCAAAAAATTACACATGAATTCATAATAATTTTATGATAATTGATATTTAATAAAAATTACATAATAATAAATTTTCATTAAAATAATATTTTTTAAAAAATTTCTTATTTTAATAAATTATATAAATAAATTTTAAATTCACCAAAAAATATAATTTCTGTTTTATTTTATCAAACTCGAAATCCATCATAATGTTACAATAATATGATGAAAATAAATTTATTATTCTCTAAAAATGTATTTAAATTATAATATTTCTCTGGTATTTATGTGTGACAACTAGAACATTATTTTGGTAGTAATAATAGATTTAATTATAAATTAGGCATTTTCTTCTTTTTATCTAAACAATGCCAGCAAAATAAACACAAGGGTTTTTATTCATTTAAAACAATGGAAACAGATACCAAACAACAAGGCCTAAGGACTATGAAGAACCAAAAATTCCTACATGTATTCCTATCATGATCACTAGTATATTCCAAAACACCACAAACATTCCATGAAAGTAGTGTATTTCCTTCATATCTTCCATGAATAAGAACAAAATAACCCGAAACACAAAAATCGTACTGAGTGTTAGAGGGATGAAGAGAACCTTCTTCTGTGTCTCAGTATTTGATGTTGGAATACTCTAATCACGTTTTTATAAGGAAAAAACCTTACCACTGCCTTGTGTGACCTTTGAATTCAATCAAATTTAATTATAGCTTTTTCCCTTGTGGAGAATTAACTAAAAACATTAAAGTACAACATGGTTATCCAAAATTTAGGAATTTGAAATTACAAGATAAGTTTTGATTATGGTGAAACATTTTGAATTACACTCAAGTAATTTTGAAATGTATTAAGGAAGTAAAAACACATTACAAATATTTCAAATAAAATTTAATGGTTTTTATTTCATAAACAGTGTCTTAAAATATGTTTAATTTCTTTTATTTAAACTATGTTTTTGATTAAGCTATGTTTTTACTTATATAATAGTATTATAAAATTTTCCAGTTTTCAATTTAAATCTTTGTATGTTATAGGTTTAGTGGTTATAAATAATTTTAGAAATAATTTTTACTAGGACAATGTATAATTTGTATTCATTAACCTTATAATGTTTAAAATAAGTCTTATTTAAAAAGATAAATTCTATATAGAGATTTTTTTTGATACTTTATAACTTTGAAATATGGGATTTTATAAAAAATAAATTCATTAGGGCCAAACCTTTATAGATGGGTTGAGGGAGTCAGCTCATTTAAGGTGGTTGATCCTTACCCTCAGCCAAAGCCAAGGTCGGACCGAGCATGGGCATAGGTTCCCCGAAGGGTGGGTAGGAACAAGAGCGCATGGGTGAGCCACCGTGGGCGGAAGGTCCTAGCAAGGTAGTGGTAGGCCGAGGCATGCGGGGGCAGGATCCCGTGTATAAGACTCTATAGGTGTGTGACGTGTGTTTTTTCTGAGCCTTTGTTTGGTGCCTCATGCTTATAAAGAGCCGCAAAACCTCTCACCATTTCAATGTGAAATGGCTAAAAATCAACTAGGATTAGATTTGGTCCTTTGGACTGCGTCGTGTATGATCTGGGCCGTCGATCCTGATCTCGTGTTCAACCTTAAGAAACCGAGGAACACCAAAACATTTTTATAGACCGTTCGATCAACATTTGATCTAATCTTGACCATTTGTGAGTTTTAAAACACCGCATCAACCTTGTACTGTCTGATCAAAGCTCATTCGATCTGGACCATTCATTTCATCTCCATATTTATTCATTGCATCGTCTTATTCTACCTCACGCCAACTATTGGGTCTCTGACTATTTCTCGTCCTCCTCTTCCTCCTCCTCCTCCTTATCCTTCTTCTTCTTCTTTTATTTTTCCTCGAGATCCCCAATCTTTTTCCATGGATTGACCTTGAATTCTACCAGTATCCTTTCTCTTTTATTTTATTTTTTAAAAAACCCAATTTATTCCATTAATGCTTTCAAAAAAATTTATATATATATATATATATATATATATGTATTTTAATCACCAACTGTTTTTGAGTTCTCACTTTAAGCAACACATTGGGTTGTTTTGCCTCAGTCAAATGTTATGACAATGTTTATATTTTTATTATTGAAACATTATATATATATATATATATAATATGTGTATAACACCTATATAAACCTTGTATTTTTGACATGTAAATACCTTTTTTCTTCCCCTTGACGTGCAAACATCCACCGGCCTGCCTTGTTGCACTCCTGAAGTCAAGTAAGGGATAAAGTTTTTCTATGTTTTATTTTTTTAAACTCCTATATTCTTCCGTATATTAGAATCTATTTATATATATATATATATATATATTAATATATTCAGTTTATTCTAAACCTTAATTCAAATGGATTATCAAAACATATTTTGAATATATTAAACATGAACGGATTTTATGCTTCAAACATGAAAAATGCTTCTTGTCTATTTCAATGTTTCATGGATTATATAAGTTTGTCCTAACCTATTTTGAATATCAAAACCACATATTGATTTTTCATTCCAACTGTTTTGGGATTATGAACATTGATGAGTGATATTTTGTTTTCAATAATTGTTTTCATTTTGATACATGAAACAACGAGCAAGGTTTCTAATCTATCACGTTTTTTGTACCCTTAAATATAATTCATGTATGTGTAGTTTGGTAACATCTGTGATTCCATAAAACCAATAATTATTTGATTAAAACATGATTATGAGGAACAACATGATTGGAAGAACCTATGTACTCTTGTTTGGGTTATGAAATATTTCAATCATACACCTTGTGTACATATATAAGTTTATATATATATATGATTTTTCTGTGATTTTCAAATATACATTAATACATAAATGTATTTCAATATTTATTTCTCAAGAAAATAATATGATAGATTTCATGTTCATGTATAAATATAAATTCATGGATGAGTACACATGTTTAATTATTTCTTTTTTGCATGAACATTTATCTGTGAAATAATTCACAAATTGTGTTTTTACAATTATAATAAGAAATTATTTGGATCATTTATAGTTTATGATTTAATATTTTCACTTTTCATGGGAAAAATTAGTATCCCAATGTAAAATCATATAAAAAAATGTTTTAGAAAAAGGTCTTGTTATTGAGAGTTAAATTCAATTGTTGATTAATGAGATAACATGTTATTTTATGTGAACTAATTCTCACTACATGTGAATGGTTATGTTGTTTTAGTTCTTTCACGTCATTGATAGATCTACAACGAAAAAATCAAGTTATTTTTCACACAATGCATAATTCATTTAATGTAAGTGAATGTATGCAAATGATTATGAATTAAGAATGTAAGTTTTCTATATAGTATGATCACTATGATGATGATACCATGATAAGACATATCAATAATGTATTGGACTTAAAATGATGTGACTGGTGTGCCCAGAATTATATAGCACTCCAATTAATTGGGTAAGGTGATGAAGTCTCATGAGTTAAGCGAAATGATGTGTGAACATGATTCTATCTTTTTCACAACTATGTGTGGTATTTAACCACAATTATGTTGGGTTTTTAACCGTATGGTCTTGGCACAAGGTCATGACAAGTCAATCATTATAAATTTCCGCAATATGTAATAGTAAATGATCTACCAAGGGATTTTTGGTCTTTAGCTAAGAATGTTTTATGATAATGGAAGTGACATCATACGGCATAACCAAGTATGCAAATGGGATGTTATACAAGGAATAAGTATCTAATGTAAAATCCATATGAATTAATTTTTATATTCTAATGGATCATGATATGAATGATTATAATCACAACTATTCTTTTAGAGTTGGATTGATTATGTTATGAATTATGCACTTCTTATTTATTACATACACATGTAAACTCTGATTCATGTTTTTATTTAATGTAGAATTACCATGTAAGAAAATGGTTTTTTGGAAAAATGTATGTAAGTAACCACTGAAAATATTATTGATGCGCCTCAAAATGAAATGTTTTTATTTTACGAAAATGTTTTATGATTATTACCAAGGTGGTTGTTAAAAAAATGGGGGATTTTCATCAAATGTTAAAAAACCCCTTAATGAGCATTTTTATGCTCACTGTACATTTTAATTTATGTTTTAAAGGATTTAGCAGTTTTACCCAAGCTTTAAGTACTCTTTGTGACGAAAAAAATTTGATGCATAACCCTGCCATCGAAAGAAGTGTTTTAGAAGATTCTGATTATCTAGAACCTAAACCGAAATGATCCTCTATATTGAGAAAAAATGTCCAATTTTTGTGTGCCAGTTTTTACAAATAGAATATTACACCATGTTTCAGTCACCAATTCTAGACTTTTTTGGTCAGGGTCGTGACAGTTGGTATCAGATTATTGGTTTAGGAAAAATTTATAAAATTATAGAAACCATAAATTACTTAATTGCATTTTACTAGGAAAATAATCATTCTCAGTATGTCATATCATTGACGAATCACACATTTTTTCACTTCCAATGGAAGTACTAGAGACTTTAGTACAAAATCATCTACCAAAAGCTATGTGACTTTGGAAAATATCCATTTAACATGAAAAACTCTCTACCAAGTATCCAGTTCTCCTCGTGTAATCCAACTTCAACAAGAATGGGCATCACATATATTTTTATGATGCATGCCCAATTTCATTTCTATGCACAATAAGGAAAATACTTTGAGGGGTTTTTTTAAGTGTTTTACCCTAGAAAGTAATTCATCGTCTCTATAGGACATTCAAGAGGTTGCACATGGGGGTGACCTCCATGTGGCATTCCATTGACACATTTTGACCTATGGTCTTTGTTGTCATGTTACAGACTTTGAATGTCTTAAGGACGAGCTTACTCATTTTCATTATCGACATCTAGTTCATGACGATGTTTTCCAACTTCATACATATCAATCCTTTCTCACCCAGAACTATAGATGTCCACATGCGGTTGATCCTATTTGCTCGTATTGCATCTAGACCCAAGAGATGGAAGCATTAGAAATCACCTTTGGGATCTATTTGACTAGGAACCAAGTAAATCACCCACACCTGTTGTACATGTGAAAATATGCCATGATGATTATGTAACACCTTGAATTTATGAAACTTGTTAAATAAATACTGTTCTATTTTGTGTGTTGGTATCTTTTATGATTTTAAATATTAATGTCTCTATTTTAATACGGTTAAGCTATAATAAGAAAATCATGATACTTGATTTTTTTTAATTTCAGATGGAAGATGTGAGTTCATCGATCAACCTTTTATCACATCCTACCGAAATTATAGAATCCTTAATCACCAAGAAATTTCTAGAATACTAATACCCTTTTGCCAACCTGTGCTTGTCTTTTAACAATATTTATAAAGTGTACCTTATCCAAAACATCCTTCAATCCTACCATGGAAATAATCTTGTTTATCACCAGATAGAAACTACACAACTAGTAGAGTACAAGTGGAGAGGGAAATACCATGAAGGTATCTTCCTGTTATTCACCTTGTATGATGACTACCTAGCCTTGGGGAATTTTCATATAGATTCCATAGAGGGTGACAGTTGAGCAACCTAAATATTTCAGGTCCTATGTTTCAGTATGTGTATGATGATTTATGACTTTGAAGTGTTCAAGTGAGAGGTGGTTTGAGAGATATATAATGAGGTATCCCACTCCCAAATATCTGACCACCACACATCTTATGCCACTCTTTGGAAGACCAAATGTTTTATTCATAGGTTTGGCCCTAAATTATCATGGTGTATATGGACCAAGGAAATTTAGGAACTAGGAAATAATTTTGCAATCCTCCTAGAAATATTAGCGGATTATCTGCAATGGTGGTCCTGGAAGAGGGGACCTCAGGTATAAAATCTCTTCGGTTTTTCTGGTAGTTTCATATGGGTGTAATAGAATTGCGAGGGTGTAATTATTTGACAGAGGGGATAATGTACAACACGAATATAACTTGTGTAGTAATAATAGTTTTAATTATTACACTATGCTTATTCATCTTTTTATCTAAACAATTCCCAAAAAACAAATAGAAGTATTTTTATTCAAATAAATCACTAGAAATATATACATGGAAACAAGGTCTAAGGACTATGAAAAACAAAAAAAATCCTACAGGTAGGCCATTCATGTTCACCGGTATACCCCATAACGCCACAAACAAGCCAATAATGTAGTGGATTTCCATCAGATATGCCATGACTAAGAACAACATATTCAGAGCCGCAAAAATCGTACTGATCATTAAGAGGAATGAAGAGAACCATCTTCTATGTCTCGGTGTTTGATTTTGGAATACTCTAATCATGTTTTTATAGGGAAACATCTCAATCGTTTCTTGGGTGACTATTGAATTCAAATGGCTATAATTTTAGTCGTTGGCATTGTGGTGAACTAACTAAAAAATTTTAAGTACAACATTGTTTTCCAAAATTTTCAAATTTGAAATTATATAAAAACTACTGATTATGGTGAAATATTTTGAATTATAATTATGTCATTTTTCAATGTATTAAGGAATTCAAAACATTTTACAAATATTTCAAATACATTGTAATGATTTTCATTTCATAAGAATTGTTTTAAACTATGTTGAATTTCTTTTAATTAAATTATTTTTTTGATGAAACTATGTTTTTAATTCTATAATAAATGTATATGAATTTAAATTTTTAAATTTGAAATTCTGTATGTTTATGTTTTAGTGTTTATAAATAATTCTAGAAACACTTATATCTAAGAAAACGTCTAATTTGTATTCATTAACCTTCAAATGATAAAAATATGTCATATTTAAAAGGTAACATCTATATAAGCATTATTTTCTTTGAGAATGTATAACTTTGAAATATGTGATTTAAAAAAAGACCCACTGGGGCCAGCCCTTCATAGCTAGGCCGAGGGTGGTAGCTCACGCTAGGTGGATGAGCCTAGCCCTCAGCCCAAGACAATCCGGCCCGAGTGTGGGTATTGGTTACCCGAAGGGAACACAAGAGGAGGAGCACATGGGCATGGCATAGTGGGCACAAGGTCACGATGTGGCAGAGGTAGGCCAAGGTCTGCGAGGGTAGTAGCCCATGTATTCGGCTCCCTAGTTGTGTGTTGTGTGTTTTTAAGTCTTCATTCGGAGACTTAGGCTTATAAAGTGCCGCAAAAACCCTCACTATTTCAATATGGGACAGCTAAAAATTGACTATGATCAAATATGGGCCATTGGATCATATCGTGCACAATTTGGGCCGTCGATCCTGATCCCGTGTTTGACCCTCAGCAACCGCAGAACACCACCTCATTTTTATGGGCTGTTTGATCAAAATTAGATCTAATCTCGACCGTCTGAGTGTTTTAAAATGCTGCATCAACCCTGGGCCATCTGATCAATGCTCGATCAATATAGACCGTTCTTCTCATCTCTAGAATTCTTCTTTGCGTCGTCTTCTTCTACCTTGCACCAACCAGTGGGTCGGCCAATGATTCTCCTCCTCATCCTCCTCCCCTTCTTCTTCTTTTCTTCTTCCGTGTGATCATCCACCTTTATCCTTGCATCGACCTTGAATTATACCCGTATCCTTTCTCTTTGATTTTATTTTTTTACAAATCCAATTAATTCCATTCATGTTTTCCACAATCATTATATATATATATATATATATATATATATTTTAATCACCAATTTTTTTGACTTCTCACTTTAATCAACACATTGGGTAGTTTTGTATCAGTCAAATGTTAAGTATTTGTTCTTATTTTTATTTGTGAAACATTATATATATATATATAATATGTGTATAATTTATATATAAATTTTTTTTTGTACATGTAAACACCTGTTTTCCTCCCCTTAATGTGAAAACATCCACTGTCATGCCTTGTTGCACTCCTGAATTCAAGTAAGGGATAAATTTTTTCTGTGTTTTCTTTTTTTTAAACTCATATATTCTTACATATATTTGGATCTATATATATATATATATATATGAATATATTCAGTTTGTTCTAAACCATAATTCTCGTGGATTATCAAAACATATATTTAGTATATTACACATGAAAGGAGATTATGCTTCAAACATGAAAAATCATTCTTCTCCATTTCAACGTTTTAGAGATTATATAAGTTTTTCCAAACCTATTTTGTAATTTTAAAATCTTTTATGGTTTCTTCATACCAAGTATTTCAATTTTATGAACATTATCATGTGATCTTTTGTTTTTATGATTTTTATTTTTCATATATATGAAAAAACACACAAGGGTTTTAATCTATCACATTTTTTGTGTACCCTTAAATTTAATTCTTGTATGTGTAATTTAGTAACATATGAGTTTCCATAAAACCAATCCTTATTTTTTAAAATTTATTACATGTAATATAAAGGTTGTATGAATCAATTTAGTAAGATTCAAGCATACATTCATGTTCATGAAAATGGTATGATATATTTTATGTTCAATTATAAATATATTATCATGCATGAGTACACATGTTTAATTATTTCTTTAATGCATGTATATTTCTCTAAGAAATAATTGACACTTGGTATTTTCCAAATATTCATTAGAAATTCTTTGGATCATTTATTGTTTATGATTTAATCTTTTCACATTTCTTGGGTTAAATGAGTGTCCCAATGTCATAGCATGTACATATGGTTTTAAAGAAAGTTTAAATTCATGAGAGTTTAATGCAAGTGTTGATTTAGTTGATAACCCACTATTTTATGTGAACTAATTCCTACTACATATGTAAGGGTATGTTGTTTTAGTTCATGCACATCATTGTTAAATCTGGAACTAACAAATCTATTTCTTTTTCTTTCAATGGGTTATTAAATTAATGTATGTGGATGTATGAAAATTATAATTAATTAAGAATGTATGTTTTCTATGTAGCATGATCACTATGAATATGATACCTTGATAAGAAATATGATTAATATATTAGACATAAAATGATATGATGGGTACACCCAGAATTATACATTGCTCTAATGCCATGGGTAAATTGATGATGTCTCATGAGTTAAGTGAAATCATGGGTGAACATGATGCTATCTTTTTTCACAACTATGTGTGGTAGTTAAACAAAATTATGTTGGGTTTCTACCTAAACAGTCTTGGCACAACCTCTTGAAAAGTCTGAAATCATACATTTCCTCATTATGTAATGGTAAATGATCGACCAAGGGATTGTTGGTCCTTAGCTAAAAATTTTCTATGATTATGGAAGTGAAAGCACAAAGCCTAACGAAGTATGAAAATTGAATGTTATACAACGAAGAAGTATCTAATGTAAATACCATATGAATTTAATTTTATGTTCTAATAGATCATGATATGAATACGTATAATCTAAACTATGCTTTTGAAGTTCGATTTACTATGTTATTAATTATACATATCTTATTTCTTACATATGCATGCACAATCTGATTCATGGTTTCAATTAAATCACAAATATGTTGTAAGAAAATGTTCATTTGGAAAACATTCTGGAAATAACGTATGAAAATATTAATGATGTTCCTCTAAAGGAAATTATATCATTTTATGAACGAATTTTATGATTAATTCCAAGGTGTATGTTAAGGGGGTGGATTTTCATCAAATGTTTTAAAACCCCTTATTGGGAATTTTTATGCTCACTATATGTTTTAATCTATGTTTTATAGGATTTAGCAATTTTTCCCAAGCATTGAGTACTCTTTGTGAGAACAACAATTTGAAGCATAACCCTTTCACCAGAAGAAGTGTTTTAGTAGAATCTAATTTTCTATAACCTAAACTGAAATAATACGCTATATTGGGACAAGGTGTGCAATTTTTGTATGCATGTTTTTATAAATAAAATTCCACACCATCTTTCAGGAACCAATTCCAAAACATAAGGGGTCAGGGTCATGGAATTATGCAAATCCATTTTAACAAACATGAAAACACCCTAATGTAAAGGTGGCGTCTGTGAGACATTTATGGGGTGGTTTGACATACATTATATGTGAAATGATTTTTATCATCCTGGTCTTCTCACATGAATGGTTTCTCTTAGAATTATGTCTTTGGATATTATCTTTTTATTGTTCAAGGGGATATCCTAGTGATGTTATCTCACTCACAAGTTATGATAAATTGGATTCATATGGTACAATCCTACTAGTTGAGGCCATAAAATCATCGATCTGTGTCAATTTGATTGGATAAAACCCTATATTTAATATAATCATATGATTACAAGTTGATGAATATATTATCAATGATTATGATTCTAAATGGTCTTTTAAATCATATAGTATTTAAATAGAATGAAGTGCATGTGTTTTCTATAATTATATTACATAATAATATATTTAATTAATTCATAAGGGAAATTTGATTTATAATTGTTTAGTTCTTTACATCCATGTATGTAACCTATACTACTTAATAAAAGTATTAAAAGTTATGAATGAACTCCTTATGTGGTATGATATATGTGGCCCACTTATGCATGTACAAGATATGAAGGTGAAAATTGGTCCTTAAATTATTCATCCCTTGAATTAATTTGGTAAAGTATTCATCTCATAAGACACCATGTTTGGTGCATGTATGACTATCCTAGGAACTATATATTTTGATGTCTCTGTGATTATCCTTGACTAATGTTGATGTTGTCATGTATTATTTTTTTCCACATTTACATGTTTTTATTATGATATCATCTTTTCTCATTTATCTATGTCCATGTTTACATTTCTCACACCTCTTATCATACCATTATATTATTTTCAACTAACATGTTTGACATTCAACCTGTTATTCATTTTTTGAATCCCTTATTGGGCTTTATATATCAATAATTTATTATGTATATCCTGATGTTATCCAATAATGTCGCAGAGGATTAAAGAAATTTGAGGGCATGTTATAGAGTTTTTTTTATGTCATTGTAGTGATGTTTTATGATGTTATTGTATATACATAATTAACCATAGAATCAAGGACTCATGATATTTTTGGGATTCATTAAGTGTTCTGTTATGAAAAAAATCATGAAATAATGTTTATGAAATATATTTTTAGTTATAGTCGGTATTATAGGAATGTCTAGTTATTTTTTGTTATTATGTATCCAAAATTATAGTGAATTCCTTAATGATGAGTCTAAACATAGGAAAATAGCCCCAAATCATGATAAATTATATATTAAGTGGTTTAAAATGTAATATATCCTTTAATAGATACTACAAGAGGATGTGGATCTTGAATGGTTATAACAATCGGTAATATCCCCAAAAAGGGTGCATTGAGATTGGCTTGATTGTCATATTGTGCACAAAAAATAACTCTCATGACACCATGTGTGACACTCCTGGTGGATATAATTTCTAAAATACACAAACTATGGATAAAAAAGTATTAATGGAACAAAAATTCCAATAATATATTAATTTAGGTAACAGATCACAAATAACATATATTAAAAGCTATAAATTATTAGGTTAAGTTATATATGTCATTTATCATTAATCCCATTAACATTAATGGTTTCCTAATTATGTGTTTTATATTTTAATACCTTTTAACCTTAAATTTTCCATTATTTTAGTGAATGGTTGGAAATGGGAAGAACCGAGTCAACAAATAGTGTGAAGATAAATGTGTTGACATCCCAAATGAGATTCCTAGCATGATGGGTTAAAAATTCTATAAATTCATGATAATACTTTTTTAATCATTTTTTGAATATATTCTTGAGTTAGGGGGAAAAACCAAATCATCCTAAGAATGAGAAATTTCAAATTTATACCGTTAAGAGAAAATGGACTATAAATATCTGTGGATCACCAATCCATTAACTGTGGAAAAAATGGATAAACCATATTGATAAAATTTTCTAAATCCTTCAATTCCATGAATATGATAAGGTTGCATTGGTTTTTTATTGTATGAGGGAGATGCTGATAAATAGAAAAAAATGACACATAATACAACGTATAAAGAATTCATTGAATCAATTGAGTTGAATGATGTTTATAAAATGTTTTTTGATAAACACATTGCTTATATTCATAGACGAAAAATGGAGAGGAATTTCATTTCCCTTAAGAGAATAGGTGATGAACCCATTGATGTGTATGTGGAAAAATTCACAATACATTCATGAAATTCTTATGAAAATTTCATTTATCCTAAAATTAAAATTTTCTTATACTTTGTTGGGATTAAGTCAACTTTTTGAAAAGAACTAGTGATTCTATAAATTGAATGCTATGAATAAATTGTGTGTTGTTCCCTCAATAGTAAGATAGTGATATGTGAATCTTAAGGGTCTCATGGGTCTTGAGATATGAAGTAATAAAATTATTTTAATTCTGTTAGTGTCATAGAAATGTCTCATTATGGATGTAAATTATAACCTCCCACTTTTCAAAAGTGTGGGAATAAGTATATGCGAAATTTAATAAAATGGACAAGTAAATTCTTTAGGTGTGAGAAGGAAGAAAAACTTGCTAGAGATTAATGATGTGAGAAAATTAAAAATGTGATGGAAGAAAGGAATTATCCAGTCAACCATCTCCCAATTTTATAATTTCCTAACTATGAATACCTAGGTATATATTATTATTGATTCACTATGCTAATGGCTGTCAATAACATCTGATGATAAAATCATCCATGCCCTAGGTTGAAAGTGAGAGTTTCTGTCATCATAACAACATAGGTCGATCCTTACAATGAAGTTGATATAGGTAAACTAACATTTCATTCAATGGTATATAACACCTTATTTTATTTTATTTATATAAATTACTTCATATTATGTAATTTTAATTGACCTATTCAATCAACACCTCAAAACCTGGAAGTCATGTTTTTAGTGAAGACTAAAAATGGGTCAATTTTTGAATTCCACGAATATAAAAAAATACTATAAAACATTTATGCTCATAATTTATATAAAAAAATCATGATTAACCTTTTTAGTTGAATTTAAATCTAGTTCGTGCGTGCATTGGATTTAAATGTATAAAGACAACATAAATTTATGGCAGAAGGAAATGTCCCATCATAATGAATATCTCCCTCTGATTTTAGAAAAGTTCAAGAAGTATGAATATCCCTTGGTATAATCATCTCATGAATGTAAATTACATCATTATGTGAAATAATATAAAGAAAAAAATGATTGAGATAAATAAAAGGATCTTAATTCATGACATGCCCATTTTTAGGAAATTCTTCAATATGTTTCTTGATAAATTTGTTGGCTTTCCTCGTAGTTGAGATGTTGAGTTTTAAATATCAATATACTAAACAGATTTCCAATATCTAATACTCCATATTGAATGACCATCATTGAAATTGAGGGTATGAATAATAAACTATAGGAGAATCTAAATTATGGTTTTTATGCCCAATTTCTTCACCATGGACTGCACTAGCCATATTAATTATAAAGAAGTATAAGGAAATGTGCCTATATATTGATTATAATGAACTCAACAAAATACTCGTAAAGAAAAATTATCATCTTTCATGGATTGATGAATTTATTTTTCAACTACATATATCCCAATAAATATATATGGTCGGTATTTGGTCACGATATTATCATTTTAAGTTGAAGGAGGATATCCCTATGAAAATTTTTCTTATAATTTATGGGAACTATGAGTTTGTAATGATTCCAATTAGAATCAATAATTCTCTAGATATCCAAATGGATTTAATTTAAAGTGTCATTAAGGATTACCTTGAATTATTTGTGGTAATCATTGATGATTATATTTTATTTTACTCAAATACTATGGAGGAGAGTAGGGATCATTTGGATATTTTACTAAAGATCATATAGAAAGAAACAATTTTTTAAAAGTACATGAAAATAGAGTTTTTATGGATAAAGTCACATTAAAGAGGAATTTTATCACCAAATGATAGATTTCCATTGATTTTAAAAAAATTTCAATTGAAGGATATCATAGACCAACCTCTATGATGAATATCTGATATTTAAATGGATTAACTGTGAATTATCATTGAAATCTGAGGAAATTAATGAGACTAAAAAAACTGATAAACATGAAAACTATAATGGTGGGGATTTTTTTAAAGAATTAAGATTGAATATATGGATATATAGAAAGATTAATAGGCTAACCACATCACTAGGTCTCACATTACTAACATGTGGGGAAATATTATTTATCAATAGTGACGAATCCAAGAAAGGATTGGGTTTTTTACTCATGTGAATTGAACAATTGATATCTTATGACTCCCACCAACTAATTATCTGGGATTATAGCATCCCAATACATGTTATAGAATTAGATACATGGGTCTCTACACTAAATAATTGAAAACTTTATCTCTATGGGGAGAAGTGTGACATATATACGAATCATAAAAGGGTAATATATATATATATATCAATATTTTTCAATTAAAGTGATCATATTTTGTAAATGATTACTATTTTCAATTTATTACCATCTAGAAATGACAAACAATGTGGAATATGCTCGGAATAGAAATGATCATATAACCTTATAATAGATTAAAATTAAAATTGATCCAATCATCATGAATATACAATGTATGAACATTTATTTAATAAAATTATATTCATATTACCTTTGTCAAATGACTACTAAAATTTATATTGTTGAGATAATAAAGGTGGTATATTTTTAAAATAGGGTCTACATAGATTGGTAGCAAATATTCCACAGATCAACTTTGAAAATGATGGATTTATGAGGTTTACAACCCAGATATGTGTTACATCAAAACCAAAACTAAAGATGGAATTTGTAAATGATGTGAATGTCAAAACCTTTTGAATTCATCTAATATATACCATGTTGTATCAAGATTCGAATCAAGTCATACTGTGGTAAAATTAGAAGTGGGAGATTTGTAGAATTTTTAATATTGCTTTGACCTGATTCACGATGTGACCCTTTTGTTGGGCGATACAGTCCCACTATGACAAGGAAGTATATAATTCATTTATACTAAAGGAGGCACCATAGTTGAGTTGCCTCATATGATTATTCAATGGGGTCTAGTGTTTGGAAAATCATCCCACATTTGGTACGTTTTCTTTAGATGGTCTCTAGTGGGTGTATTTTCCGAGCCAAAAACACCAAATGACCCTCTTATCCTTGATTCATGGACCTAGTTTCCAAAGTCAGGCACATTTTAGTTGATTGAACCAATGAAACATAGGGAATAAATTGTTAGAGTAAATGGTATTTCGAGCTCATCACACCCATTTGGAGGTAATTATTTCCCATTCCCAGACTCTCTTATTGATTTATGTAATGTTCATTTTTTCACGAATCATTGGTTCATTTCCAAGAATGTGTTCGTGATGTACCACTAGGGTAAAAGTATTTTTCATATGTGTGTATAGGGTTGGAATCATATCTATGAATCCTATGTTCTTCATTTTTGAAGACATATATATGTATCTGAGGTTCTTCATTGATGTTACACTTTTTTTGAAACATTGGGAGTTCTTTGGTCTTTTGTAGACACAACAATGATTTATGTCATATAATGAGGCACTATAGTGTTTATCAACTTCTAGGGGATGTGTATTGTTTTTATATTAGTATTTAACACATATGATTGGATTCCTACATATCCTTTTGAAGGGATTAAAACCCCAAGTAGTTTGGTTTCACTTGACTTGACACATCATCTTTTAAGGCTGTTCGATAAGGACATATACATGTAGTTTAACGTGATATGGAAAAGATATTTTGGTGGAAGAATCCAAGTCATCATTTGGTGTGGGAATTATGCTTAACCAGACCATGATTAAAATAATATATGTGGTCAACTTAGTGGATATGATCCTACCAATGATATGGTATGGAGAACATTAGGGTGATTTTGGTGTCATGTTTGGATGTCAGAGAGGCTTCATACATATCCTAGTTAGTTGGGAATCAAATAACTCATAGTTTTGTTTGAGTTGGGACATATACCAAGAAGGAGTACCATTTGATCTGATGTTGAGGCTTATACCGAAGATAAATCCCACTCAGCCTAGAGCATTATATAGGCATCCTACGTACCAGGTGGGAGTAGGAATCAGAGTCCTTGTAGTTCATTCTAGTGTTTTTTGGATGTTGAAATCATTATGAACCACTAAGACCATGTGATTCATGGTGGTGTGAGAATCAAGAGGACATGAGAGATTCAACTGGCCACACATGTTTCTTTCTCTACTGAAGGAAAAGGAGGATGATGGAAAAAGAGGATAGGGTGTGTTCCTAAGAGAGATAGAGGGTGTATTTGAGGGTGACGATTTCCTCCCTTATTATTACATCTAGGATTTAATGTTTGGTGACCTATTCTGATGTTTCTTGGGATGAGGTGAAGAATAGGAATAATACCACGACATGCAAGAATGGATATGGGGTTACCTCAGGAGGAGTTCCCCTTTGGTTCTTGGGTAAACTGGTGAAGCATCATTCATCATCAAAAGGTATCTTTAGTGTTGTATCATTTATTTATCACTCGCTCTCATGGAAGTGACAATCCCACAAGTAACATTAATCCCTATTACATGGAGGTACATGTTATTATCCCATGGTTAGAACCCATGTTACCATGGGGATGTAAACATTTTGACATTCTAGGGTTTTGTGTCGTTGTGAGGATTACCCAAATGTCTTCTTTAACCATAGCTATGTAAACTCAAAAGGGTGAGCTGATGTGCTTGGTGGTTTTATCATATGGGTCTAGTGGCTTTTAAAGAGGCTTTGTACTAATATTGTTGGAGTAGAATGTGGAGGGGATATGGAGGGTATTATGAAAATGGAAAGAGATGATCGAAATCAGAGGGTGAAACATCTAAGGATGCCTCATTCTGCATACTATTTCTTCATAAGGGATGGGGACTAAGAAACGTAGCATGTTCCAATGTGGGAGGAAGGATATTCCATGTACCGTGATTGTACACATTTCTGGATGTGGTCAGTGTAGCACTTTATTATGGGGGACTAGGTTTCAGTTATGCAACATGGGGCTCTGCGCCCTCATGTTCAATATGTTCTATGAGATACTATGTGGCACTGGGTTATATATACATATCGATGTGCTATGATGGATTCTAGTTTGAGGAAGGGAAATTAATTATTTAGTTCACAGGAAGTTACTATGGGAAAGAAATATGGTTCTCGATTCACAAATTAGTTATTTAGAATTCCCATTATGATTACATGTTCTTCTTTAATTCCATGCATCAGGTTTGTACCTTATTGTAATTATTCTCTATTATGTAATTCTCTGAACATTCATCTCCCACGTATTTATTCTCACAGGATTATAAGATCTTCATTTCATCCACACTCTTATTATCCCTTGAAATCATTTTATAAAGTGTCGGATAATCATGAATTATGGTTCACATGACACATTTTATGAGAGCCCATGGGGGAATCACCCAAACCATGGACGAATTAGTCAATAGAGACCTGCAGTTTTTCATTTCATGGTGATAGAAATCACCACCTCAATTCTATAAATTGGAAGAATCTATTTCAATGGATTCCACATGATTGGCCTCATATGGAAACCATTTTAGTTTATCTGGATGATATGTGGGGTGGATTTTTCTACCCCCATTTATTCTATGACACAGTTCACTGGGTTCATCATATACATGTGGAGAATTATTTGCCTCTATTCCACTTGAGACATAATTTTTGGAGGATCTTGAATTTTCATTCTAATCCCATGAACCTATTGGTTAAAAAGTTGTTTGAGAAGATGTCTTTGAAGTAGGGTTGTATCCCACGGAGGGATCTTAGATTAAGACACCCTATTTCCCATTTTCAACATTGTGTCCTTCATCACATCTCTATAAAATCTTTTTTCAAACATTCATATTTTACACTTTCAAATTGTTGTGTTTATATTCCTTGCATTGAAATTTTTTCATGAAGCAAGAAATGTCCTCATATAAATGTGTTCAAATTGAGATGAAGAGGAGAATATTCTAATGTAGAATGTTTTCTTAACTTATACTGGTATTCGGTAGATAGCTTGTCATATATGGGAATCAAAACCTATATATTAGGGGACCTTGTCCTTTTTGATTTACCATTTTTCTTCCTGAGAACTACACTCTAAATTCTCTATTTGGTTCCTTACATCCATGAACCATTACTTGCATCTTGAAAACCAGAAATCCTTCAAATACTCCTTCAAATGTGAACTGAACCATGCATCTTGTGAACTGAAAACCACTAACAGGTTTCTTCTTCCAAAAAATAAATTTTAAATCGACAAACTATACATTGAATTTTCAAATATCTTGTTCGTATTCATTTGTATAAAGGGTTAGTGTCCGGATCGCTTGTTCCACAAACTTTTTGGTTCGTAGGCAAACACTCTACGGGCTAGTGCCTTATGGGTTTCCACGTATTGGTTTTTTGTAGGTGGTATCATCCACAAACCATTCAAAGACAACAGTACATAGAACACTTTGGTTCTGTTGCTAAATTATGTTTAACTAACCTTTTTTCATTGTCTTTTGATTTAGGTGAAACAATGGATCCTCCACAGGCTTCTTCCAAAGCTATTGTAGTTATTATTGTAGTTATCAATCCACATTTAGTTGCTGATTAAAGGTAGAAGAATATTAAATAATATATTGATTAAAATGCCCATGTTATCCCATTTCATCAATAATTAGAAAAAATGCTTACTATGGGTCAGAGGAAGTATCCAATTTCAGATAGGCTACAAATTTATGGATTTGGTCTATTTTCTGATTCAATGAGTTTAGAACCTCATTGGTCCGACCAAACCACTTCTTTGGTAATCATTAGCACTATTCCTAAGGCCCTTATTTCATTAAAATATTGATTCAAACCAAAGGATACTATTTCAGGGTCCTTATTGAACTATGCATCTCGATCATCAGATGATTCATGAGGAATGCCAGATGACAAGGCCTATTTCTACCATAACATTACACAGATGACCAAAAATATTTATAGCATGGGGGTTCATTAAAACATGACCTTCATTCCGGAGGTTAATCTGCTTTGGGCTCAGGGTTCACTTTCACGGTTCCTCAATAAAATGAGGAATTCTAGAATGAATATTAGACCATGGGGTTTTATATGTATATTTGGGTAACCCAAACCAATGATAATCGAAACAATGCCCTAATTTTACTGATTTGGAGTAGATAAAGTCCAGATACCAACATATTTCATCGATCCCATAAAATGGATGGTATTATCATTTGGTAAATCCATATAATTTTTTAGTTTCCTATCTTCGTAGATATGTACGACACATTTTTACCACTTTATCTACATAGAATGATGAGGAAAGGAATCCTCCTTTGGAAAAGTGACCTATCTCCCAAACAAAGACCCTTTCAAAGGATACCAATATTTTTCTAAAGAAATACATATTTTTCAAGGTATATAATAATTCATTTTCTATGAGAAGCGATCAATAGCATAATTTTCGCAGACCCTGGCCCCTCCCAACCAAGGATACTAGATGGGGAGTAGGTTCCTACTGACTAGTCTTGGGGGAGGCCCAGTTTCACAAATGGGGATGAGAAATTTATCTAGATGTTGAATTATTGTTTCCGTTAGTGACTTTCATGGACATTTTTCTATGTGGGTGGATTCTGCCAGCAGATGACTCCGGTAGTGTGAAATTCACAACATTTTTCAAGGAAAGACAACTGGTGTCTGCAAAATACATCAGCATGGAAATTTCGGTATTTGAATACATCTACTGCATACTAGGTTGGGTCAGCAATGGGAGGCCACCTCATAGTGAGGTTTCAAATTCCAAATCCTATTGGGATGGATATGATCCCATATAGGGGGTTATACAATTATCAATCCCCTTCCATATTCAAATACTATTCGTCAGCTATATGTTGAGAGCACTAGAGGGTATACGAGAGGGATGGGCCAAACATGAGAAGAAAGAAGAGTTGAATTAATAGAGTGAATCAGAAGTGATGGCTTGAACCAAATATCATGACCACAATACATCTAGTCCTCACACTTACTCTACTAGTACAAAAGTTAATGTCGAATACAAGGAATTAATTAGTCTAGGATAAATCTTTTCCTTAAGAAAATGTATTTTAGTTTCCCATATTTATGGGGGACTTATATGGCAAGGGTATGGACCATTCGTATTTTTTAATCATTTTAACTGAGTCCAGATGCTATATACCCCTTCCCAAAACAGTGCATGATAGGAAAAAACTTCCATGATATCCAAATAGTTATAGCTAATGTTCACACAATAATATACAAAGTTAATGATTAAACATTTCAATTCAAATGGTTTTGTACCATCTCCCACAAGAGGATACACTGATTCATAGGTTCAATCATACCCAAATAAACAGATTGTAGAGCCGGTTCCCACTGTTACAACCCCTATGTCATTTATGTTAAGTGGCGAAAAATAAAACTAATAATAATTCCCAACAAATGAAATCTATTATGATGTCTCCCAGTTATGAACACCCAAATAGGGTTTTGAGAGATAGGGGTGTGGCCTCTCAGGTTGTCGAGGCTACCAATGCTACCACTAAGAACCAGATGTCCATATTTCCCGATTAAACCTTTTTAGTGGCCATGAGGCAATATGATACTTTTGGGAGTCACCGATCATTTGTGGATCAATCCACTAGGATTTTGATGCACTTTTTCCTATAGAATGATGTTTCCCTTGCTAGAATCAGATATCTGTTAGTGCCTTCTATCATCCCTTATGATGTTGATCATGTAAAGGTGGATCTTTACAATTGTGAGATTCAATCCATGATCCATGCTCGACAAGGATTGTTCTAATATTCATTCCATGTGATGTCCATGATAATGTGAGTGGTCAATGTGTTTAACTATAATGCCTATGGGGGTGATAATATTTATAATTTTATGACAATGATCAATGTTGGGGAGATTTCTCATCCATGCCCTGAGCCACGTAAACGTCTTGCCCTTGGGGGTTCTAGGGTGGTGAAGGAATCGAGGAGTAATTTGAATTTGGTGAATCCTTCTTCACATACTCAGACATCCCTCCATCAATATCGATTCCCAATACGACTACCTTTCTGACAAACACTTGTCTTGAGGTGTGGAAAAAAAATTATCCCCAAAAGGGTGTAGTATGAATGGTAACCAAAATGTCATTCTCCAAGGAGCAGTTTTTTAAATATGGTGTCACATAAAAAAATAACAAGTTTCAATGATTTAATAAAGTAAGAGGTTTTCTTAAAAAAGTTTGTGAATTTAATATCAGATATAAGTGATTGGATTTTGGTTGGGTTATCCCATTTGTGATTTAATCCTAGTTTTAATTGAAATAAGAATGCGTTGGTTTTAGAAAAAAATTTATTAAGTGAACTGAATAACAATTGTTTCTTTACTTCTCCTTTGATTTAATTATTTATCAAAGACTATAAATCTTAATAGAATAATATTAATTACTCAGGCAATACCAAATTTGGTATTGATTTCCCAAAATAATTAAATTAATATATCTTAATTTCTCCACGTGATTTACCAATCAGCAAATCACCCCCTTAGTAGATTTTCTTCACTGAATAACCAATAAGTGTAAAAATGAATAGATCAAGATATGGTAGAATAATATTTAAATCAATGAAATTTAATATTTAAGAATAAATCAAAATAGAATAGAATATAATTTAAATTCAGAAATTAATTAAATTGAAATTCATTCATTTAAAAGAAACTAATTCATTTGAATAAAACATCAGAAACACAATCATTACAAAATGGGGTCCCTCTTCCCTTTACCCAATCAAAAAAGATTCTACCCCTCCATGCATGGTGCGACATAGAATTCAAATAAAAAATAAACCTGGATGAAGGAATTATAAATGATGAAAAATGATGAGTAAGATCTCCTCCACTTGGATTCTTTCTGCTAACTAGAATGGGATATGAAGGAATGATTTGATAGGTAGGAGCTCCTCTCCTTTTATAGGTAGAATTATACATCTTAATTTGATGAGTTTTATCCCTCATTTATGAATTTGTTTTAGGTTTCCTCCTTAGTAAAAGATTTTTGTAAATTTCTTTTCTGTCTCTCCGCAAAATATTAGTGAATTTAGCCACTGGATGTAGGATATAATATATTTTTATTGAATAATATGCTTTATGACTGAAATTTCTGGGATGATTTCTTCAAATGAATAATGACCAATAGCCACATTAATGGATACAAAAATCAATATAATTTAATGGGTGAATGAACCTATGTGTCCTCTTCCATATTCAGGTGGAATCACTAAATTTGGAGGTGTGGAGACCGAGTTACGCATCCGTTATGGTGGTGGAGTCCATATTGTCCGCCCCGAAAAGTTTGCAAGATAAATGAATTTATTATTCTACTTGATGTTCGAATTAGCTATAGGTATAGAATAGAAAGTTATAGGGAAGAAATCAAGATTCTAGAGAAATCAATTAATTTGAAATTATATATTTTAATAAATGAAAAAAATACCCATGTGGTAAAAATTTGTCTGTAACCTAGATTTATACATTTTTCACAATTTTGATCATTTTCATTCTAAAATTAAAATTACCCATTTTTTAATAAAAAATGTAAATACAGGCGGATAATAAATGGAAAAAAGTAAAAAAATACTCATAATTTGATTGAAAATTTTCAAATAATGCTTCCCTGTCAAATACCACCACACATAAACCATGCTATTCCTCGACCATAAAATCTCAACATGGAAATTAGAGGTCACCAATGTTTCTAATATTCAAATTTCAATGAAATAAAATCATAATATTTCCAATTTGAAATAAAAAATTCAATAATTTTCATTAAATATCAACTTAATTTCTCATTTTTCAAAGAAACAAATAATTCATCTATTTTACGTTTCCCCTTTGAAAATTTATGGAATATCTCCATTAATTAGTTTGAGCTCCTTGATTCATTAATATTAAACATGTCATGTCATGATTGACCTCACCTTTGATTCTTTTCTATCATCACTCATGATTCAATTCAAGTATATTAATTATCATATCATGAGAACATGCTTCTTATCTATAGTCCTGTAAATGAACTAATTTCCCCGCTTTATAAATACAAAACACACATAAAAGCATGAGGAATTACAATAAAAGTTCAAATCAATATGAGGATTAAGGATGGTAGGATTTGATGATTCAAAAATTAATTCTCAAGAAGGTTGATAATATCATAAGTACAGTGAATGATATCAAAAGTAAAAGTGTAATTAAATTCTGCCTTTCAATATAGCAACACCCCCTTCCCACAACTCAATGTAATGGTTGTGATCAAATTATTCAAAATGAATTGTTTGCACACTCTCTTGAATTTTTTTTACTTTTTTATTTTTTTTTATTTTTTTGAATGTTATGATTAGATAAAACCTCACATCTATCACCTAACCACATATGATCAGAATGTCATCAGTCTCGAAAATGGTGATTTAGGGTTCTCTCAAATCACAACCCATTTTATATCTTTTTTTGAATCTTTTTTTCATTTTTTTATTTTCATTTTTTATTGAAGAGGGGGAAACTATAGAGTATAATGAATTAGCCCACAACCTTTTACAATTAAACAAATATCACACCCACACTTCTTCCATATAATGTATATCACCCCTTCCACTATGATTTCCTTTACCCCCACACTTGATCATTAAAATAACATTCAAATACCAAGATTAGGGTAGGAATGGATAAAAATAGATTGAAACATGGCTCATCCCTATAAAGTTCATTCATTGTCTATATGGGCTAAATGATGGATTGATGTAAAATGTGGTCGTTTAAAGAAAATATTCT
This sequence comes from Viscum album, assembly GCA_963277665.1. NCBI lineage: Eukaryota > Viridiplantae > Streptophyta > Magnoliopsida > Santalales > Viscaceae > Viscum > Viscum album. Next base: position 1,798,872,442 of record OY728140.1, read on the forward strand.
TTTCAATGGATGTATAAATCATTTTAAATGTATTTTTGTACAATGATTTCTTTGACAAGTTACCATACACGTTCTGGTTGATTAGATGTCCCAAAATCAGTCAATAAATATGCTCAAGATAAATAGGAAATACAAGGTCTATAATTACTCTTGGGAATAAGAAATATGATTTTGGAAAATACTCAAGGAATGATTAATAATTACAAATCAATTGAAATAACTTTTAAAAATTCAAAGGATGAAAATGGTAGGGAAATTTCATTAACATGAGTTAGTTAATTTCGTCAAATAATGGGTCATCATTTCAAAATCAATGCTTCATATTTTAAAATTCAATTCTCCATTTCAATCATTTAATCATATCAAAATTGAAATATAAAACATAGAATCACAAGATTCTTAAGAAAATCATGTCTCTTAGATAAGTGGAGTAAAACATGAATTCAAGTGTGGGCATGCAATTTCAATTTAAAAGAACAAAACATGATTTTTATGAAAAATAGAGTTTAAATGATAATCATAAAACGTTACCTACCTTTTGACATAATGCTTTTGTTCATCTTCATCATCTTCTTAGGTCTTTCATTAGGTTTCCTTCTATGTTGGTTCTCAAAATACTAAAACCACTCATACTAGTATAATAAATATTCTATTATTTCACAAATGTGTGGTGTAGGAGGTAACTGAGCCCTAAATCCTAATAAAAGAGTGGTACTCTGGTGGCCTATTAGAAGCGCCTTTGTTTAATGTCATTGGGTTAAACTCAACTCAAAAAAAGAATTTAGTAGATGGATTTGAGAATATTGACCTCATCCACCGGTTCTTGAGGTAAACATCCATAGAACATCATTATCCTTTCACCATTTATAGTTAATGAGATTTCTTTTTATCACTGAAATGGGACCAATAAAAGATATATTCTTAACAAGAAACAAAATTTCCCACCTGGAACGAAGTATACAATGAATTTAATTCAATCTAGAATTGTATAGTAGAAGTTGGTCTCTCGTTTGAATGGCCTTTGGTTAGATTAGTCTATCATGTTCCACCCTGGTTCATACATTGAAAATCCATGAATTTCCAAAAGATTCATTTCTAATTTAGTATTGCTCCTGTAACTGTAGTTTTCTCTCTTTCCAAACACTCTCTAAATCCAAGGTTTTATCTATTGTAGACAACAAAAATCAGGAAGCATAACTGAATCATTAATGGGATTAGAACCTTCTCCTTAAGAAATTTTAAAGAGGTAATGGTTGCATAACGAGATACCTTTTGAGTAAATAAAATAGAAGTTGACCTTTTTATCTCCTAACTCAATTGTCAGTGTTCCATCATGTACAATGATGAATGTTTTCGGTTATTAGGAATGATCTTCCCAAAATTATAGTTAAATATCTCAGTGAATTATCCTCATCCATGGTGATTATATAAAAGTATACAAAAAATGAGTTCTCTAACTCTTAATAGCATGTCTTCTATAACTCTGGTTGGATAAACAGTGGATCAATGTATGAGTTGCATATCCAATCTTGTGGGCTTAATGTCACCTATATTCAATGAGGTGAAAATATTATTATACATTACATTTATTGATTCACAATGGTCAAAAAATTAATCAAAAAATTCGTAATAACCCATTGTACAAAGAATAGAGAATGTCCCTGGATCATGGAATTTTTTGGGTAAAGGTGGGGTGGAAACGACTGAGACACTCTTTCCAAAACAATTTTTTTCATCGTCATCATTAAAATTTTTCATGGTTCATATTACCATAATAAAAATTGCACTTTAGGGTATTTGGTGAATTTCCTCCAGCAAGGTATTGTTTACTTCCACTTTCCAGAAGGTTTCAAGGATATCCATTTTTATTTTTTTTTCTTCATCCTTTGATGACTGAGTTAATGGAGAATAGAATGGTAAATTGTTTCCTATTTTATCTCTTTGTTGCCTTTGAATTTGTGTTTATGTATTAATCATGTTGTGGATGAGTTTATCTTTAGATTTTTTTTTGGTATCATCTAACATACTTGGATCAGGTGGTCGATGCTGCTTGACTCTTTGATCCATGATTGAACTAACATTCTCCTTGGGATTTTGGTCAGTTTGGGATACTACATTACCTTGATTCATGGTTAGATGATTCAAAATGTTATAAAACATTTGGTTGAAATTTTTCACAATCTTATTCAGCTCTTCAATCACTATTTCTTGGTGGAAATTCTCAGAATTTGTTGGATGTTGTTCAAAATTCCTTCTTTGGAAATATGGTGGTTGAAATGGTTGTTTTGGTAAGAATCTATTCTTGTATGGTGTCTAGTTATATAATTTCTATTGAAATGGTGGCATGGCCTAGTTTAGTTGTCCTTCATATCGTTGTTAGGTTTGAACTTCCCTCCACTATTGATTTTGTAATAATTCCCATTACTGGAATGTAGATGAAAAACATTCTCTATCCTATATCTAAGCACATTGATTTTTGTAATGATTTGGTGATGAACATAACCCACATACCTGAGGTGAAGTTGGATTCTCATTAACTTGATTGGTGGCCATTTGTCTGACAAGGATTGTTAGTTCTTGAATTTGAGTTTTAAGAAGAGATGATGAATCAAAAGTTCTTACCTCATGTATCACTCTTGTACAAGTGCTTATTGTCCCGAATTTTTGTATATTCTGGGAAATATTCTAAATCATATTATTGGATTATGTAGGTAATTTTTCATTAAATGATCTATTAGAGGTTGCAAAAAAAATGTTCATATCGTTTCCCAATAGTCCTTGGTAGAAAAAGGCCAGGAAGTGGTGCACCACTATTGTTTGGTGTGGGAAGCTCACACTCTGATTCTTGAATCATCCCCAATACTCATATAGAGTCTCACCGGTAGCTTATAAATTGGTGTATATCTCCCTCTTGATTTCTGTAATCATGGAGGCTGGGAAGAGCCTTTGCATGAAACATTGTTAGAGATCAACCCAGTCTTGGGTTTCTCCTGGTTATAAGGTATACAACCACTCCTTCACTGCTCCTTTAAGTGAAAAAGGGAATGATTTCCTCATCACTTTTCCTCCACTACTCCTCTTGGATTAAAGCAAGAACAAACATGGCTGAAATCATGAATATTCCATTTGGGATCATCAACTACAAGGCCATGAAATTTAGGAAGCACGAGAATCATGTTTACTCATAACTCAAAATCAATTGGTTGTTAAGGAATACCTAACTGATTATGCTGGTTAGAAAACTGTAGGACACACAAGTCCCTCAATGTTTGTCATAGGTTTTGTGCCATTATTGGTGGTTTTTATTGGACACTTGAGTGTTCAAAATATATTTCTTCATAATTTATTTCATGACTGAGATTCTTAAGCCTAGTAGACACTGTTATTTCTATCTGAGGGTTGAAATCGAGTAGTTATTCATTAGAGGTCCTAGTCATATAGATTTACACATTTTCTCCGACAATGGCACCAGTTTTGACACACGCTTGTCCTGAGGTTTGGAAAAAACTGTTAAACCCCCCTAAGGGTGTAGTATGAATGGTAACCAGAATGTCGTTCTCCAAGGAGCAGTGTTTTAATCTTGGTGTCACATAAAAAATTAACAATTCATGATGATTTAAGAAAGATAGAGGTTTTCTTAAAAATGTTTGTGAATTTAATATGAGAGATAAGGGATTGGATTTAGGTTGGGTTTTCCCATTTGTTATTTCATAGTCTTTTTTAAGAAAATATGATTCCTTTGGTCTTAGAAATAAATAATTAAGTGAACTAAATTACAATTGTTTCTTCGTTTTACCATTGATTTAATTATATATCGAAGTGTTGAAATATTAATGGACATATATTAAATACATTGGCAATAAAAAATCTGGTATTTATTTCCCTAAATAATTGAATTACTCTATATTAATTTCTCCACATGATTTGTCAATCACCAAATCACTCACTTTGTGTATTTTCCTCATAGATTAACCGATCAGTGTAAAAATAAATAGATCAGGAAAGGATAGAACAATATTTAAATCAATGTAATTTAATATTTAAGAATAAATAAAAATAAAATCATATTTAATTTAAATTCAAAAATAAAATAAATTGGAAATCATTCAATCAAATGAAAATAATTCCTTTGAATAAAACCTCAGAATGTCAAACCTCACAAAATAGGGTCTCCCTTCCCTTCAACCAATCACAAAGGATTCTACCTCTACATGAAAGGTTGGGTCAACAAATTCAAATGAAAAATAAACATGGATGAAGGAATTATGAGTGAAGAAAAAGGATGATGATGTTCTCCACCTCTTTGATTATTGCTTCTTGCTAGAATTTGATGTGAAGGAATCCATTGAGAGGCAGGAGCTCCTCTGCTTTTATAGGTAGAATTCTCTTTCTAAAGAGGAAAAATTTTGTCCCAAATAAATGACATTGTTTCACATTTTCTCCATAAAATATGTTCATAAATGTATAGTATGTCTCTCCGTAAAATATTAGTGAATTTAGCCATCAGATGTAGGATTTAGGGAATTTTTATTGAATATAACTTTTTCTGATAGAAATATCCTCAAACGATCTTTCAAATGAATGATGAACTATATCCATCTTAATGGATGACAACCACTATATAATTTAATGGGTGAATGTAGCTTTGCGCCATCATCCATATCCAGGTAAAATCGTCAAAATTGAGTTTGTGGAGACTGATTTGGGCATCAGTTATAGTGGTGGGGTCCACGTTGTCTGCTCGAAAATGTTTCCAACATCAATGAATTTTTCTAGCTACTAGATTTTTGAATCTACTATAGGTCTTGATGATAATGTTATAAGAACTAAAATCATTATTATAAAAAAATAAATAAATTTGAAATTATACTTTTTAATAAATTACAAAAGTACCCTTGTGGTCAAAATCAATACAAATCCTAGAATTATGCATTTTTCATAATTTTTCTCATTTTATTTCTAAAATTCAATTTACAAATTATTTTAATAAAACATGTAAATACAAGGGGTCTATGAAAGGAAAATAGTTAAAAACATTATTTTACAAATAATATGCACATAAATTTTCTCCGTCTCTTTCCATGTGCCATGGATGTCTTGAGGGTGGATGTTTTTAATTAATACATTTGGGAGATTCTCGAAGAATAACTCTAAAATATCCTAGGTTTTGGTGCTGACATCACCCCCTTGTTGATTTTTTTCATGAATATCCTGAAGAAGTATCCATATATATTAATGAGTTGGACAAGTTCCTCTATTCTTCCAAATAATGGTTTCATTAGTTTGATCGAGTAGTAGTGGTGAAAACATTCTCAGATTAGGATGACACAAAAGAGGAGGTAATTGTAATTTCTATCCATATTTTTTACATTTGTATTTTAAGGATCCTCACATTATTCTTTACCCTTGTATGAGTAAGGGTAGGCCCAGGAGACCATACCTTCTCCATTGTACACCTCAAGGGTACTACAATTGGGTAATGTGCCCCTTCAGATGCAGGGGTCACTAAAGAAGGTTATCCTAGTGCCGCTGAGCATTTGGATGTAGTTATTTTAAATACAAAAGTGGAACTCCCTCCCTCACTTCCACATGATACTATTTATAGGGAACCGTCCCCATATAATATAACTAAACGTATATTGGAATCTCAAATGTTGATATTCCACAAAACATGCATTATAAGTAATGGTCATATCTGTTTATCTATTCACCATCCAAAATGCCTTCATCTTACTAAGTAGTTATTTCCTACATATGTTAATGTAGAACTAAAAAGTAATCATGAATTAGATCCCCAAAAGTTTATGGATTCTCATCCTTCTGTGGTAGATGATTTACCACTGGCATTTGCGGCTAAACATGGATGAGAGGATAGTCCATCCAAGGAAGTTGGGGGTATCATTAGGCCTCTTCCGGTTCCTATTCTATATAATACAAACTCATCCCCCATAATGGAGGAATATTTAGAGGATAAATCCCAAAATTTGCAACCCAACCCCACCGTCATATGGAAGGATGGGACAACAATGATATCAACTTCTGAGATGTGTGGGTAACCCCAAGGAACAAACGATATCAGGGGAGGTCACTGTCTTGAAGATTCAACTACCCCAAACTAGATAAAACCCACCCATGGAGAGCGAGTGTCTTTGTAAAAAACATTCCCCACTTAAGAATTCATATCATTCGCTTCTAGAGGAGAAAACAACATGGGAGGGAGCTATTAAATCTCAATGAGGTTTGGAAATAGACATCATGCATTATTAGAAAACCATATGGTAGATATTGTTCTTGGCTCATGGAAATCCATAACTCGAAATCTGGCCTTTTTCCAAATTGATATTCCCTTTGGGTATGATTTATGTAAGCAATCTCTTGGAGGCTAATGATTCTGTAACTATTGGACCTGTGCCTTAGGATTCATTGGAAGCCCCCGAATCATAGTTTCATATTAAATATGCAACACCATATTCATCAGTTGATGGTTCCATAATGAAAGTCAAAGAAATTAAAAATTTAGCATGTGGTGGTCAGTTTTTCGCCGTTCCACCCTCATTTTATATATTCTCGTCTTTTTTTACCTTCATGAATTGAGAGTTTTCACTCAATACAGTATTGAATTTAGGATCCAAATCACAACCACTTTCATTTATATCTAACACATTGGTACTACCTCCAGTCAAAATTGCTAGAGATGTGGCAGCTAGGGGGTTAAGTTGCACTATAGACATTGAATTAAGACTCTCATTGGTGAAATTCCTTCTTAAATACATATCTCTATTAGGGAGTGATTCTGAGACTGACCAGGAGGATTTGAGTAGCCTTCATCCTGGCTACCAATGTGTATAATGAGACTTTTGGAATCTAATTCTCCAACACCCCTGTTAGACACGCCAATAACGCTTCCCAAGTTGTGATGTATGTGTTTAATTTTTTCTTATGGGGGGTATAACTATTTTTGAATCCACTCCATAATAAAATAGGTGGTATTATTTAGAGTGAAAATCATTGTGCTCAACTCTCATCTCTCTGCTACAGAGTTCATGGATCACGTTGCTGCCAGATGAAAAATTCTTATCAATGAGGCTATCGAGAAATCAAGAGCATTTTCGAGGCTATAAAGAAACCTGATTAAGAAAATATCCTTCGAATATCTACTAGGCCATGAAGTATAGTGAAAAATTAAGGATCATAAGAAACTTAAACATGAATGGGGGAGTGCTATCGTTATTAATGAAGAAGGGAATATGATAATTTAATAAGGTTAGAAAGATGATTTTTCCTTTAAAAAGGAGGCTAAGCCAGTACAGGTAGGTGCAAACTCCAAGAATGGGACATGTAAGAGCACCACCAGGCTATTGAAGGATCGAATCAATCACTGATACAATTGTTTAAAAATACTAAACAATCCTATAATGATAAGGCTATAATGTCATGGAGAGGATCTAGGTTTTGGACGTCCTCTTTATCTCCAAGTAGTAGAATGATGGTGTTTTTCATTCCCATGTTCCTCCTTTATCTTTTCTGGCATTTTTATTAAATTATATTTGATATCAGTTTAAATAAAAATCTCAACTAGATGTCAATTTGTGTTAAAATCCAAGAGAAAATAAATTATCAAATCATGCTAAAATTTCATCCACAACTAAGGGTCTCTGTGAGCATATTGTAGCTATTTCTATGGTTACATGAAAAATCACAACAAAATTACTGCATTTTCATTATTACAATAATTATTTACTAAAACCAAATTTGTGTAACCTATACTAGCATAACGTGACTTTTCACAAGTCCACCCTTTGTAGCTTTTTTACTAAACTTGTTTTGTCTGTCTTTCATTTTTTTGCTTTCTCGGCAATTTTCTTAGAGCATACAATTAATAAGTTAGCAATATACTGCTTGATTTATTTCTAGGACACCCTTTATGGTTTTTTATCCACACATGTTTTGAGTTTTTTTTTGTGTTGGATGTTTTACTTCGTGTATCCCTACTGATGTTTTAGGTCTAACATATTTTACCATGATTTTTTAGGAGAAGGCCCCTATTTATTACCTGCTAACTGATAATGTATTGCTAACTTTTATACATGGAATATATATTTTTCATAGCCCTAAATTTGTTATTTTTTATGAATGTGATATGAAATGGGGCATGAAAGCCCTGGGGAGTATAGAGATATGAAAAAACTCTCCTAGGGGAAATTTTTCCAGTGATTAACATGCCCTTTTCATGGGTAAATGTTTTCAAAGTTGTTAGGGAATTTTTCTTATAGTCAAGAAAATGTGTCTATAAGAAACTGAATATCTATTTTTGATGGAAAGGATATATTAGAAAAATTTGGATTGGATTTGTATTTATATTTCCGTGGTGGTCATTCTATTTGGGTAAAAATGCTTGGATATAATATTTGAATTTATATATGTTATTGTTTAGTTTGGAAACCACAATTACATGAATTTGACTTGTGTGAGGGATGGATGGATTATGGTGTGGTTTAATGTCATACAACTGAAATATTTGACACTTGATGGAAATTAAATTTACTCCGAGCAAGGGAAAATGATTTTCCCTTAACATAGTAATTTGTTCAAAAATGTTTTATCATCATCAAGACTGAAAGGGGAGAAAGGATGTATACATTATTCTGAATGGTTTCAAAATCCATTGAATGTGGTGAGATAAAAATGTCATAGGGGTATGAATAGGTAGGAAAATTCATTCCTAAAGATTAATTTACAATTAATTAATTGGACATTTTGTGTGAAAAAATATTCAGAGCCACCATGGCATTGTGTGCATACTCAAACAAAGGTCACTATAGGACACTGAACTCCCATATCCGATGTCCATGGTTGATTATGGGAGATCAGAACATTCTGGATAGGGTGTCCCTTAAGCAGGTTTAACCCTTACATAGGAATGAATAACATTGTTGAATAGATATACCATATAAATGATTCTCAGTCGTCGCGATGTATCCTATTATGATAGTAATAAAGTTGAGAATAGTTCTTTTAAGGTTTACCCATATGAGAATCTAGATTGCACAAATAGGTGGGGATTTTTTTCTTTTCACACAGGGTCACCAAGGAGGTGGGAATCATGATGAATGGTTCAAAACTGATTCATTTCAGGCAAAGGACGATGTGGGAAGGAATTATTTATCATATCAGATCTTTATAATTAACATTGGGGTGAAGCATCATGAAATTTTAATGTTGTACAATTAGGATGGTGACGTAGAAGCCCTGATTAACTAGAGGATAACCGGTCTAGGACATTATTACATGGTTATGATGTGAGTAGTAATTGATGTGTATATAATTGTTTCAATGGATATAGGGTTAGGAGATATTATTTGGGATAGAGATACTTTTGGGCTTACATAATAGTAAAAGCCTCTCCCGAGGATGAATTGTCATTGGGCTGAGAGGCCGTTTTGTGGTAATATTATGCAAAACCACCAGGGATTTGTGTATATAGTCAATAGAATGGTTCCATAGGCCACAGAACATCTAGTTTTGATTGTTGAGGAAGTTTGAGACAATCCAAAAGCAGATGAATCATAGAGTTTGATAGTTTTAAAGGCTGTGTCTATGAATATTAGAGACATTCAGTGTATGATTACCCATAGAATTGGGGATTCCCCTACATAGATTCTACTCATATGTAGGATAAGGAATTATATTGGATTTTGGCCTAGGTTTGCAGATCTACATATCCTAAAATTAGACTCCATGAATAGAGGTGATCCATACATAGGGAAGTGGAATTTTAGCCATATTTGGGGTATCATATGGCTTAATGTTGTATTTTTTGGACTTTGGGCTCCCTGTTATTGGGAGAAGAGAACCCTAATGTCATTGTTTGGCTCATTTCACCAGGTTTAGTTGTTTAGGATTGATTTTCTATGGATCTATGGTGAATCAAAGACCAAAATTTCTAATCCCATGTGAGCTATTCCAATTGTGATAAATAAGGGGCTACAAGGGTTTTAATCCACCACTCTAGATGAAATAATCATAGAAGGGAGATTTTCATACCCCGGTTGTGGTTGTGTAGTTAAAAATTATAATAAAAAGAAATTTTATGATGTATTTTATTGTCATTATGTGACTACAAAGGTACCCCAACAAGATTGAGGGGATATGTGGCCAAGAAAGTCCTAAAAATAATAACATTTTGAGATTCATCCACATTGACATAGTCAGCATGTAGAGGAAGGGATATTTTGTTCATTTCACAGCTTTTCCTACGTCATAGGATTTTGGAGTCACCAAATAGTTATTGGGATGGAAATAAAGCCACATATAATTTTTTAAGGAAGGCCCCAACATAAGTCTATCCCATACATAGGTGGAAATGTTTTTCATATTTTGTGTAGGAAAAATCTGTATGATTGTCTTAGCATAACATCATATCCATCAATGGTATGAATAAAGCCATACAAAGTCTCGTGATGTGGCACAGTAGGTAACCAATCTCAAGGTAAAAGTTCACTTTAATGAATAAAATATTGTTCCATGCTGTTTTAACGTCATTCAGTGTGAACATTGGTGACATGATGTTTATCATCATCCGATGAGGACGTTGGTGCCGTGAAGTTTATCATCATGTAGTGAGGATATTGGTTGCCCAACGTGAACAAGATATATTTTTTGGGTCCTTTCAATATTTTGAATTTTCGATATGAGGATTGTAGAATAGTTTAACACCATGTTTCAGGGATTAAATGTTAGATGGATCATGAGTATGTATGTGTTATTTAGGCTGAGACATTCTGTCATGTCTCATATCTGAGCAGGGAATGAAAATTTTAAACCACAACATCAAGGCCATCCAGATATAGGGGAACGTTGTGAGGCCTATTAGATGATAGGACTGCGAAGGTAAGAGAATTATCTACTGAGGAAAAAATAGCCTTTGATTGACAGTCTTTCTTTTGGGAAACTTATGCAGATCATTCAGGGCATTTTGTGCATTTTTAAACAATGGGGTCCTCATAACAATGACCGTCCATTTCCAATAACTGGTGATGATTATGGGGATATTATATTTACCCTGGAATGGAGTTTTTTAGATTAAATGGGGATATTTTTTTATGAAAAAAAACTTCTTGAATATGACTAGTTATGATGTATTGAATCTTCTACATAGATCTAAATTGTTTATAGGGGAGTCATGATTCCTTAACTAGTCCTTATTGTGAGAATTTAGGTTTGAAATCTTCTACACATGTTTAATTTTTTATATAGGAAATGGATTTTTTTCAATGTTGTTAGACCTAAGATGGCATAGGTGCCACTATGTATCTTATTACATTGAGAATCAAGAGACACATATTTATTGAGATACCTTACAATTTAATATCATTTTGATAAGAATATTTTTGGCTTGTATTTTAAAATCATGCTGTAAAAAATTTGTATTGTCTATGAAATGGATTGGTATGCTAGTGGGGAACCCTTAGTAAAAAGTCAAAATTCTATAGCCCACATGAAGTAGGCTCAGTGTGAGAATCATGGGATGATAAAATATTACCCCACTATATAGAGGTAACATAACATATAATGGGGGGATTTTACATCTTGATTTTGTATCGTAGTTATGACCATGTTTTGGAGACATGGTATCACTATCAACAACATATATTTGAGAACCAATCCATGGATAGTTTCTTGAATTTACCTATACATGTCTAAACTATTCATAGGGGAGACATTTTTTAATGGTGATTGCACCAGGATATAGGACCTAGGAATCACTAAATATTTAAGAGGGCATGAATCAATCCAAAAATATTTAGTAAATTAAATTACCTAAATAGTTATGATCCATATGCATGGAAAGGTAGATTTTTTATTTAGATTATGGATAGACCAAGATGTGGGATTCATGCATCAATACGTATCCTATAAATGTTGGAATCAATCCAGAAATAGTTATAAAATTTCATATACGAGCCAGGCCCATCCACTAGGAGGGTGCATTTTGGACCATTGTTATGATATGGAGGTCATATCACATAACTTAGTATTTCTTTGGTGTGGGAAAACCCTTAACACAATTCCAATAATCACAATATTTTTTTCTTAGTGTGAGAAACAATGAATAACAAGAATTTTCCATCACAGTCTAGGGGATACATAAGACAAGAGTGAGGCACTTTTAATCATGAGTGGGCAAGACCAGGAGATAAAATATTGCAGTCTATACATAACCCATTGGTAGATGGGAATCAATTTATATTTAGTTATGAGAACCTCCATACATAGGTATGGAATATACTCATGAATGGGGAATTTTTTATTCTTTTTTATGTGGTGTTTCAACCCGTGATAGGAGACACAAGTTTCACTAAATATCCTATAATTATAAGAATCAATCCACACATAGATCAGGAGGGAGAGAGTTTTCATGTGGACCTGACTCTAAATTGTATATAGGGGTATATTTTTCTTCATCACACACATATCTGAATCATGTGCAATGAACCATGGATTACAAAATTATGGTCCCATACATTTTCTCATCATGTGATTATGAATAATTTATCATGCAGTTTCACGACATGATTTTAGGACAATGGTGCAAACCAGTTTAACATCATGCAATATAGACATTCAGGGTGCTATGCAGTTTAACGTTACCTAGCTATGACACATGTTACAACACACATTTTAATGTCTTGTTATTAGTATCAATTGCTATTGTTTGTTTAATTTAATGTGGTTAGGAAAATTCATCATGTTGTTTAACATCATTCAACCAATACAGAGATGTTATGTAGTTTAACATCATGCAGTTTGGATGTTCATAGTGATAAAAATTTTAACATCATACAACTAAGAAGAATGTTACATCCCAATGATTAATGTCTTTGGATTAGGTCATTTTTTCCATGCATTTTATTTTCATGTGGTTAGGACACTTCATCATGCTGTTTAACATCGTGAAATTAAGAGAATGACAGTAATTAGTTTAACATTGAAGTTCCCAATCAGGATCCAAGTATCACTGAGAGGGGGAGGGGGTGAATCAGTGATATCTTTTTCTTTTTATGTTTCCCCTTTTTGAAACAAACTTCGCCTCCTGTTAAAGAGTTTCTTCCCTGCTGAACACACACATCCACAGGAACACAAGATTTACAAGGTTCACTACTCAACAAGAGTAGCTACGTCCTTGGTATGGTACAGAAATAATCCAGTACCACACAATCCACTAGAAAACAATCCTTTGATGTGGAATACAACGAGTAGGATATACCCTTACACTCGTGCAGCACTTTAAAAACAATCCAATAGTGCGTGTGCTCCCTCTTAGCACAAATAGGATAACACAATGTTTCAGTGCTTCTTTACAATTAAACAGATGTATTCTCCGAAGTAAAAATCTTCACTTTCTTACCCAGAAGCCGGTAAGAAGTCTCTTTTGCACAACTGAATACGTGCGAAGACCCAAAATATTTCGCGCAGCCTTTAGGGCACCTTGCGCGCAATTCAAATGGCTTGCGCGTAAAATTCCCTTTTGGCGCGGAAAACGTTTTCGCGCAACTTTCCTTTTACGCCCAACTTTTCCTCTTTTCGCGCAACTCACTTAGCATATAATTTACGCGCACCAGAGCTCGGGATTTCTTCTAAGTGTCGAGCATTAACATTTAACAGGGATTAGCCTCATATTTATAGGCATTTTTGAACCCGCGCGAAAAACACTAATCCGCACGTAAAACCTCCTCCATGCGCGTAAAAACTCTTTTATGCAACTTCATATTTCGCGCCATGCTTCAAGTTTTCGCGCACCTCATGCCTTTTCCATTTTTCATCCTTCTATGCATGAAGCACCAATTGCGCGCAAAATTCCGCACCGCGTTCTATATTGCGCGCAAACCCAATCTTTCCTGCGACATCAGATTTCGCGCACTGCTCCAATATTTCGCGCATTTTATGCCTTTGCCAATTTTTGATCTTCTGATATCGAATCATCATTTGCGCGAAAAACTTCATTCCCCAATTTCGCGCACCATGCCAATCTTTCGCGCAACCCGCAGATTTTTCGCGCAACCCGCTACTATTTCGCGCATCCCGCAGATATTGCGCGCACCACTTTATTTTTGCGCGAAACGTGCCTAAATTTCCGCGCACTCCATTCCTTTGTCATGTTTCATAGTTTTGACCTTGAATAACTCTTTTTCACGTATAAACCATCTTTAGCGCAACATCCATTGCCAAGCACATTTCTTCATCTCCCGATTTTCAGGCCCTAAAATTTGGCAAACACTGGAAAACGGCGCCACCTTAAACTGTGCTTTTCTGCCATCCCAGATTGTCTATTGCTTTGCCATTTTATCTCTTTACTGCTTCCCATATCCATTCTTCTGCTCTTATCACGAATCCCACTATCGTGATATTTATCCTTTGATAGATCAGCTTAAGCATCGTCAGAGTTGCAATGGGAACTGAATCTTTCCTATCTTCCAGCAGCATCATTCCTTCCAATCAAAACATTATATGACTGGCATCATCATTTCTCCCCCTTTCCTTCATATGGCTTGCATCACAAGTTCTCCTAACTCATGATTTGCGTGAAATACATACCAGCAAAGCATCGTCTGATTTATGATCCTTCTACAAAGTGAATTGATTTATCGCCTTTGACAACAAAATACAACACTCTGCAAAAGCTAACTCTTCAAACATTCATCTTCATTCAACCTGGTCCCAACAAACATAGTGTAGAATTGAAATTCATAGCACTATGCAGTTTACTGTTGTGCATATATAGAGAATGTTACATCTCTCATTTTAATGTCTTGGGATTAGGACCTATTTACCATGCAGTTTAACATCATGTGGTTAGGAAATGTCACCATGCAATATAACATCTTGTGATCAAGACACATATGCTAAGTAGTTTAATGTTGTACAACATGGTTTTTCATGACACTATACTTGTTAACATCGTTCAACTAAAAATAATGTAATATCGTGTAGTTTAATGTCTTATGATTAGGTACTTTTGGAAAGGCAGTTTAACGTCACATAATTGGGAATCTTCATCATGCGGTTTAATGTCATGTGATTTGAACAATGATGTTGGGCCGTTTAATTTTGTGCAACATGGTCGTTTATTATTCTATGTAGTTTAGCATTGTTTAACTAAAAATAATGATACATCCCATAGATTAATTCCTTTCCATTAGGACCTTGTGTATATGAAATTAAACATCATGTGGTTAGGACACTTCATCGTGTAGTTTAACAGCATGATATTAGGATATAGATTCCAAGTAGTTTAAAGTCATGTAGCACGGACGTTTAGGTAACTATGCTATTTAACATCAAAAAACTAAGTTGAATGTTACATCTTGAAGTTTAATGTCATTCGATAAGGAACTTTTAGCCATGATGTTTAACATCATGTGGTTAGGACACTTCATCATATAGTTTAATGTCATCCAATCAACATGAAGATGTTATGTATTTTAATGTTATGTGGTGTGCACATTTAGGGAACTATGCCATGTATTGCCATGCAACTAAGACAACTATCTGAAGAACTAGATAATGTATTTCTTCAAGATCGTCACATTTGGTGGAGCTGTGTTGAGTTTTCCATCAATTGAAATTAAGGAATATGCTTCATTGGAGTAGGAATTGTGTATGACATGAGGTCCTTCCAATTATAGATCCAATTTTGGAGGATTATTTCAAAGTATCATCTGAGTTCTAAGGGCCAACACAATTTCCCCTTTGAGGAAATACTAGTGGTGACCCTTTTTATTAAATGATTTTATGATCTAGTACTGGTTGACTTCCAAATGATGCAATGTTTTCGATATTCATTCATCCTATTATTCCCAACCATTGAATCTTTTATGAGACTACTCATCTTTTAATAGTTGATCGCAGATAGAAATATAGAGTGATGGAAGTTGAAACTCAATTGGTCGAACTGCATCCTTCACATATACTAATGAGAACACGGTCTCTTGAGTGGTAGTGCAGGTCATGGTCCGGTCATCCCACAAGGCATAGAAGAGCTTGTCTGGCAAGTCATTGTATTCCTTTTCCACTATCTTCTAGATTATATTGGAAATGGTCTTGTTTAAGGCCTCTATCTATTCGGTGGCCACATCGTGATAGTGAGATTAATAGATGGTCGATAATTCCATACTCCTAGTATAATTTACCCAATTCAGCAGTGTGGAACATGGTGCCATTTTATGGCAGTACTGTATGATGGACACGAAATATGATGATTTTATTGGATTTAAAGAAGTAGATAGTTGTTTTTTCCCAACATCCTTCATGGTTATGGAATCACCCTATTTGGAAAATAAGTCAGTTTCAATGAGAGTAAACATGAACTATTTTCCCATCGTAGGAGGTTATGATCCCATGATTTCTATTCCCTCAAATGGAAAATGTCTATGAGTACATGGCTGAGTGAAGTTACTCTAGGGGTCAGTGGAAGAAATTAGAATTTACATGATAGGGAATGAATTTATTATTGAATTCAGGGAAATACCATGTCATAGTGGACCAATAGTATCCAAGCCTCTGGATTTGATTATAGAGCATAGATTCCAACTGATGTTCCATAATGGTTTTGGCTTCCACATATTTTATGATAGCAGTTGTCTCTTCCCCATTGATGCACATAGAAGGATCCCTTTAAGGACTTTTATAAAAATAACATTTATGGTCATTGTCACGATAAATCATGAAATTGATATTCCATATCTAGATTTAGTCCCCTCTATCTCCTTATGGTGTATGTTCTTCTTTTTAGAGGTAATTTTCAATTTGAGTCATCTAGATGTCCATGTGAATATAAGGATTGGTGATAGGATAAATCTATTTGATTTCATCTATCTTGTTATGAAAAAAAATGTAGGACCCTATGACAATGGGAAATGATAGAAACTATATCTTCCAAGTTTGTGTTAGCAAAAAATATGGCTGAATTTTCTAGCCCACTGACTTATGAATTTGGTGACTCGAGAATATGTTTTAATAGTAGATTTGATGGGAATCTTGTTATCAATTCTTGTACATGGTCTATCAAATGTATTAGTTCATCCTTATTGATGGAATAATCACTTTTAACCTTCTTGATAACCATCAGGTAGTCCCCTTTTACATTTACAGTCTATACATGTACATGAAGTTCCAACTCTTGATTAGAAATGAGAGACTGGTACTCTATATTGTTTTTTGTGAATCCTTCTGATAGCAGGAAGGAGTAAGGTGTGACTAACATTTCTAGAGATATGAATATGAATCACATACCCACTTTGTTGAACATGGGGTCATCCATCATTTTTCTTATTGTAATTCTATATGCTCCATCAAAATACATATCCCATTTATGTTAACCATTTTTTTACAGAGAATACATTTTCATCAAGTAGATCAGAATCCAATGATGTCAAGTCTAAAAAGGGGTTCTCTTACAAAAATTGTGTTGATTACTTGCCATTGATGGATATATAAGGCATGAACCATATGTCGAACTACTACAGAATGGTCTCCCACTGAGGTAAGCATCCAATTAGCATCATATCCTTGAGAATATACCTATGTAGGTTACTATGAGAGATTTAATGGACCCCTTGGTTCAAAAGAACGTGTCTCAAATTTTGGAAATCAAATATTAGGGTTAGGAATATCTTCTCAATATTTGTATAAGAAGTGTAATAAAAAATCATAGTTTAACTGAGATAATAGAGACGATTCTCACTAGTGGTGTTATTCACCTATACTAGGAAGGCACTTAGTGATCACTCCAATGTAGTCACTTACAAGATGAGTGGCCTTCCTTGGATAAGAATCATTAGAATTGGAGGTATGAAAATATAATTCTTCATATTTTTGAAATATTCCTACAAGTATTTCTTCCACTAATATGTGACTAATTGTTTATCAAGCTAGTGAAAGGAAAGAAATTTCATATGAGGTTAGTTATGAAGCACCAAATGTAGAAAAAATCCCCTTGATGTCCTCTCAACTCATTGAGGTTGCAAGGATGTGACATGACAAAGATGAACATTTAATTATCTGGGATGACTTCGATGCCACCGTCACATATGAAGAAGATGATGAATTTTCCCAAGTTAACACTGAAATCTTATATTATAGAGATCATTTTAATACCATGATATTATATTTTATTTAATATAGTATTATGATTTGATAGGTGGTTTGATCACTATCATTATTTCACCAGAAAATCATCAACAAAAGCATTTGATGAAATTTATCAGTAAGGGATTGAAAATATGATTCATGGTGCGCTTCTATGAGGTAAAAAAATTCTTAAAATTGAATTCCATAAGCTTATATAAAGGGGTTACATGGTGATACCTAATGTTGGTGGATTCTTCATATTCTTGGGCCATTCAAATTTGATTATAAATAGAATAGTTGTCTATGTGAGAGAGAGACACATATCCTGTAGTTGCATCAATAAACAATTCTGTGATAGGGACTGAGAAGTCATATTCTAGCCAATACCAATTAGACTCCATGAAATCATTATAAAATCTGATTTTCACATTCTTCATTTTGAAGTGGACAATATTGGTTAGAAAGATATGATATTGGAGTTCTTGAATGAAGTTGGTTCTAATGTGATGGTCGACTTCATCCACTATTATGGTATCATGGGTTGGGTGTTTCCTTCTAGAACCCTTCTTATAGCCCTGGTGTCAATTTGGTAGGCCAAGATGCTGAGGGTCTACCTCGGGATCGAGGGATAGAATTTCATTACAATTCTAGGTGAAAAAATATCAATACTTCATTAGGAAAACTCTTGTTCCTTTGATGGAATGTTAACAATAATTAGAGATGGTCATGGGTATTATTCTATGCGCCTATTCATTTCATTGAGTTCATGAATGGTGGTGGACATTCCTTAATCAAATGTTAGAGGGGAATCACTAAGGTGTTCTTATTCTTCCTCTTAATATGCATCAACATCAAATTCTTTTTCACTTAATGGGTAAACAATTATGGAGATGAGTTCCTTTGAGATGAGAGATGTGTTTTAATTTTGGTGTTTGGGAGATGCCACAAATTATATTGATCAGACTGATAGTGGGGATGTTTTTTTTGAGAATGGAGTATGGTGTTGAGGGGAAATTTCATCCTTTTCATGCCCAATGAGTGGTACATGGATTTTCAAGAGCTCTAGGGAAGGATAACAGGAATTCTTATCATAGAATTCACCCTTGAATTGGGAACCAGTGGAATTTTCGACACTATTGGGATCAGGGTACATGTCTTAGATAATGAGGATTTCTAAAAACACATCTCAATTTGGACTCATTCACTCACTCTGTATAATGGTCAATACTTACTCTTCCCCTTGCTACATGAGGAGATAAAAAAGAAGGATTTTTAAACTATTTGAGGTGGGAACCCAACCAAAAACATTGAATGATGGTCACTTCCCCTTCGGTTCATAGAACTCTGCATCAATTTCGTGTGACTCATATAAGATGAATGGAGACTTATTTGAATTCCATTTCACACTCTATCCACTAAATCTATATTTAAGGCATTGGTGGTAAGAGGAAAAAATTGTTTTGTGTTGATGTATCCATGGCAATTTTAAATGGACACTGAATTCTATTTTTTCAGACAACTATAAATTATGAGTTGGCTACAATTTCACCATATTGAGCTTCAAAAATAATTTTTCCTAATAGCTTATTGTAACGTTTATCATAGAACAATATGTTTGTGATATATGGTTTCAGATCAGAGTCATTGAAGGCCATGATTAAAGGTTTCTGTGCTTGGAGGAGATTAACCCTGAATCCATTACCAATGAATTCTTTTCAGAAATAAACAACATTTACTCATCTGGTCACATAATAGGGTTTGATGTTCTCTTTTCCGAAAATGTCTTCATCATGAAATGTGATGGAGAAATCTTTTTGGAATCAAATAAGATTGTTTCATTCTAGTAGAATTTAATGACTACTACCTCCGATTCAAATTTCCGGATACTTCTAAAATCATTGATGAGGGATTCCCTGAGGTTTGTTGATAGATTCAGTGCATCCTTGACTGATATTCTTTTTGGTGTTGCGGGAAACTTCTTAATGATATTGTATTTTTGATCCAAAGGCGGACGCTTCCCAGATTAGGGATACTATTTCACAATCACATTCGGAACATGAGAAGTAGATTATTTTGGGAAGACCATCACAATTAGAGATGAAGGATCTTCTATAACCTGTTGATTGGGTCGGGAAAGTATTCCCCCAATATGATGGATATTTTCTACATGTTCTTTAACCAATGCATATTCATGAATGATTGGAACATGGCTGTAATTTTTGGTGTATGAGAATTTTTCCTATCCATGTTTTCTCCACTGGAGGATCCTTCACCAAGTTTCTACAAAAGTGTTAGTTTGAGGGGTGGGGTGGGGGGTGAAACCATTGTCATGATTTCTATCAGGTATGAATCTCTGTTGATATCCATAACTTTTGTTGCCTCTTCCTCCAACACCCCCTGCTTCGGTGTCGATAATTCTGGTTGATAATGATATTCATCATCAGATATGGGATCCATTATGTGCATAAAATTCACAGAGCCAATGATCATTTCTATATATGAGGATGACTCTACCTCATCATCCACCTCAGGTGGTGCTGTTTGGTGTTGTGGGGCCCGTACTCCCAAATACAATGGAACAAAATATGAGAGTTTCAAATAAAACATTGGAATTGAAGATTTTACATCTTCTTTCACATGTTTTCCAACCATATAATTGGATTTCTTTTCTAGAGGTAGACTCATGAAGGATTGCGGGGTTGAGGATGTGGGATGTTTTGAATCTAGTGTTATTTGGTAAATAATTAATTTCTTCAACTAATCTTAGAGTATACATTGGGATCCATTGATTGTCTTCTGAGTCATTAAAGTAACAATGTTTCTCGAGTTTGTAACAACTTTTTCCACTCTCTTACTTAATTCTGGTCGGTGGTTGAAATATATGTCGCATGTGCAGGGGGTAGTCACAACATGACTTGTCTGAAATCAATCAATCACTGCAGGTTGTCCTTAAATAAAAATCTCTATGATATGTTGTGTTATAATATCTGATGGAAGCGATAAAAATATATATGGTCATAAAGACATTCATTATCACCCCTCTTCAGCATTGAAATACAGATAATGTTGCAATTCAAGGTAGCTATGATATAGCCAAGAACTTGGTTATCCCAAAACATGTAAAATTTATTCTTATGTTACTTGAACTGATTTTTCATTGTTCCGCTTCAATCATACTTATCAGGATGGATGGTTTATGACAACTAGGGACCCCCACATGATTTGGTGTGGGCTTGAGATATTGAACCAATATAGGGGGTGGCTTAAACATAATAGAAGCCACTTCATCTCTTCCCGTTGTTTTTTCTAGGGATGATGGGGCTGCTAGGAGTTGAGATTAGTCTGTTGTAAGAAAATTTATTTCCTTTGAGAAATAAAAGAAGAGTCCTAGAACCCACATTCAAATTTCAAAAGAATGAGTGTCCTCTACATCTCATCATAAATTTTTCCGATGAACATGGCCAACATCCCATCTTGGAGGACTGGCCGATACATAGATTATGTCTGACCCATCCATCTAGCAATGATGTCTGAACCACTCTCATTATCTCACTGTATATTTTTCATGAGGTCACTGAATATTGTTTTTGGAAACATCAAGATGAATTGGAATAGGAACTCACATCATAGATACTCCCATTATATTATTTAGTTAAATGTAAGACTAATGTACCATAAAAAGGCACAAACATACAATGTTCACATAAAGAATTGGATCTTAACTACATCTCGTTACTTTGAGGTTCCCATCATTGGTTCACATTATGATGAGTAGTGAATTGTGTGTTTCTCCAAACCCCCTAAGCCATTGAACACTAGATATACAAGGTTCCCAAAATTTGGATGTGGAGAAACGTTTTATAACCAGTATGGGTAAGGTATCATAGGTTGTAGTATCATAGTGGGCCACCCTCCCATAACCTCCTACAATGATATCAATGAATCGATCGTACATATGTGCCCTTGATGTGAATATTATTTGGAATTGATAATGGGAGGGTACTGTAGAGGGAAATAATGAATGTTCCTTTTCTATTGGTACTTGAAGAGGATATTCATCTGTGGCATTAGTTGTATGTTTACCTGGAACTGCTCTGGGTGTTTCCTCATTTTAAGGAAATCTTAATATCATTCTACTGCTAGATTAAAAAAGATTGATGGTCCCAGTGCTATGTTAGAGGAAAATATAACCCTAGATTAATTAACCCGGTTGATCCCTCCAGATAGAGGATCCTTATCTCAATGTTTATGGTGACACTATACTAGGGGAACATATCTTATAGTATGAATTCCTCGGTGTAGCTCATCGTTTATTCGCCTCAATTTTTACATTTCTATCTCCTACCAAGTGAATCCATGCATGAGCATTAGATACTCATTCCCAAGGGGAGGAGGAGGTGGGTCACGTACAACCCTATTTTTATTCTTCTCATTGTTGGTGATTCACAATGGTGGTAATGATAGATTGGCTGTAGGAGCCCCCAAAAGTAGTGCATCTCTATGCTCTGAGTGTGCTCACCTTCAGGCTCGGATTGGAACACCTCCATAAGGGAACATATTCGCATTAATCCTCATAATTTGTAATGTTTTTAGAGTGATATTTGGAAATTACTTCAATAAATATCACTAATTAATTCCACATTTCAGGTGACGTACTAGGTGCCAAATGGTAGGAGGGTGTCTTGCATACCGTGCTGGATCTTCTCCGTCAATTATGGTATCCACAACAAGTTCATAGGGTGAAGAGTGACATGAAGGTATCCTTAATGTGACCAAGAATCATTCCTTCATCCCATGGGGCATGTGTCCTGATAAAAGATAGAATGAGTAACCTCTCTATTTATTTTTCTCCCTAGGTGGGAAAACGCAGACTTTTGATGGGCATGTGGATGATATAAAAATTACCCCAGCCCTGTGGGATATGTTTTCTCATGTTCTAGATTATATGTGTTGTGCCCCATATTTTTTGGTCTAATAGGGGAAGTTTTGGTAAAAATCCACCCAGACTTACCAACTGGTGTTGCTCCCATTCTATGGTAGTTGCTGCTCTATTACTGCCTTCTTGATCTCATGCATTCCCATGTGGGTGTGAGGCACATATGGTGCCATATATTCATGTGGATTAAATTATAATTATTACTTGATCAATTCTCATTTGTTATATTCCCTATGGTGAGAACCATTATCAATGTTCTTGTTTCCCTGGTTTAGGTTTATTTTATGGAGTTCTCTCATTAGACTGGGCACTTTTTAGACTTACTCAAGGCCAGTTCTTGTCTAGAATTCCACTAATACTATGCGTAGAGATAATTTGAATTACATAGTGGGATGATAACATTTCAAGATGTCAATTATACTGTGTATTGCTGGAAATATGTAGGGGGACATTTAGAGCTCCATGTTCTCCCCACCATTGGATGTGAAAGATAGACATGACATCACTAATGAGGCAACAAAACTTCTGACTCACATGGAGGTAGGCTACATTATGGTTTTTATTTTTCGTTTATGATTCATGATATTGTTCCAATTAAAGGACTTCTTGGTCAATTTTAGAATAATACTCCATCAATGTATTTACATGGTCTTTGTATCATTCATAGGGCAGATATTTCATTTCCAACTATTGAAGAGTGGTCTCTATATTGAGTTGAATGTTGTGTATACATTCTTCTAAAAACTATCATGGAATTTTGAAATGTTATGTGGATGTGGGACAGATCATGATTGTTATGTCATCCCGAGATTGTTTTCTTCTCCTGAGAAACATGTTGTTTAGTTTTTCTCATAGGGATTCCTCTACATGGTGTGGCAGGCATGGATGCTTTGTGATGATTTGATCTTCATTCGGAGGGCTAGAAGGGATTCCATTGATGCATGAATGGTGTAACCTCTAAGGACGAGAATGGACCTAAGATATCTTGGATAAGAGAAAATATTTTTTCCTTTCATTGATAATGTTTCTATAATATCTAACCATATCATTCCATGTGACTCAAAATATGAGGGATTTCTCATATTTTGAAAATCATGGGGAGGTCCTCCTGGATAGTGTGATTTTGTGCAGTGGGGAGGACACTAACATCTGATATTGGGGTGGTGAGGAATACCATCTCAACTTTGTTTCTTACCATATGGATATTTTACATTATATGTACATTTGGTAGGACCTTTAAAGTGAACCACATTAAGGGGGACATTTTATCTGTTTGTTTTCATTGTGGAGAGGCCCCTCGTAGTGACTGCAATCATGTAGAGGGATACCATGATAGATTGATATTTATCTATAGAGAAAATTAATATATTTTCCATCCTGGGGAGGACATTGAGGATATACTACAAGAACGGGAGGACCTACTAGTTTCATGATGTCACTATGTGGAGGGCCTTGGCAGTGAATACCATCATGGAGAGGACTACCATGAATACTTTATGTTCAACTATAGGCAGAATCATATCTACATCTTATACCTTACAAAGAACCATAAAGGTGGAATACAGTAATGTGGTATCATTATTCTTGTTTAATATTTTATTCAAGGTGAGGGTACCAAGACATTTATATAGAGATATTGTCTCATGAACATTCATTTCTTTCCCATAGGATAAGCCCATGTGGTTACTCTGAGGAGGAACTTCCGAATAGCTATTTAAAATCTTGTATGGAGGACATTCGCAACTACTAATACCACTTCTATAATAAATCGATGGACTGATATCAACTTGAGAAACTATTGATAGATGTATTATGGAATCATGAAATATATCTTCCCGTAGCGCAGAATCATGAGTATGCACTTCATTTTCCAGTTTCCATTGAAGCATTTCATTTTTTTCACTCTCTTGAGGGAAACTAAAGCCGCCAG